>JARQOD010000004.1:438078908-438157057 GCA_033576555.1 Oophaga sylvatica
GTCGCGATGACAGGCTCTGCCTTCATTGCGATTAGAGAGCTGGTCGTCGGGGGGCTGCGTTCATGGGCGTGGACAGGTGGTATATGTTGGTTTGTTTTTTTTTTTTTTTTTTTACAGGAGATGTGGGTCGCAGGAATGGTGTATAATAAAATTTAAATAAAAACGTTTTGGGCTCTTTTTTTTCATTAAAAATTTTTTCTTCCCTTTGTCTTTTTTTTTTACTTTTTTAAAAAATTTTTGGGGATTATAATGGATGGGTGTTTTATTGCATTTCCCCCTTATTAAACCCGGGAATTGTCACGTGCTTTTAAGGGTGACATTAACCCTTATTACCCCATTTGCCACCGCTCAGGGCAGTGGGAAGACCCGGGTAAAGTGCCACAATTGGCACTCTTTTGTGCCCCAAATTGGGGTGCTGTAGCCGGGTATTATCAGGCTTTTGGGGGCCCAAAATCCTGGGCCTTGACAGTTTTTTAAACCAGGCCGAGGTTGCTTTTACTTGGCGGGTTAACAAAAAATAGGGGGCCCCCTACCCGTTTTTTTTTTCGAGGGGCCCCCTATTTTTTGTTAATCACCCAAAGATAGCAGAGGCTGTGGCTGTTTATCAGCGGGCAAGGTCCTGGATCTTGGTCCTTAACCCCTTTTAAAATCAGGCCCTCGAGGCCCGCTTCATTGGCTGGTTAAAAAAAATGGGGGGGGCCCCCACGCCAATTTTTTTTCGGGGGGTATCACCCAAAGAAGGCGACGCGTGGCCCGGGTTTTATCGGCTGGAAAGGCCATGGATCTTGGCCCCTTAACAGCCTGAAAAACCCGGGCCTCGGGGTCTGTTTTCTCGGCTGGTTAACAAAAATGGGGGGGACCCCACGCCTTTTTTTTTCGGGGGGATCCCTATTTTTGTTAATCAGTTCCCTCTGAGTCAGATTGTGCCCCTGGCTGACCTGAGGAAAGTGGAAAGCAATCAATTAAGCTTTCCATTCCTTCCTGTAGCCAGGAGAGGAACTCTTTCTTTTTGGGGGTTTACTGTGAGGCTGCAGCTTTCTGGGGGTCCTCAGAAACAAAACCCCTTTCTAAAGGATTACACCGGGGGACCTGACTGTGCAGGGATAGGTAAGAATAATTTTGCTTTTTTATTTTTTTTTTATTACGGGAAATTTTTTTTGCAGTCAAAAAAAAGGGTCAAAACTGTGTTTTATTTCATTAAAATGATTTTTAATTAAAGTGTGGTGTTTTATTTTATTTCATGCAATAGGATTAATTTTTGAATTTGTCAAATTGAAGCTTCATTATTAACCGGCAAAGGTCCCCTTTTTCAATTGAATGTGGCTTTAACCCCCATTTTAAACCCCTTTTGCCACCGCTACGGGAAAGGGAAAAAGGAGGGGCAAAGTCCCAGAAAGGCGATCAAATTTATGTTTGTCTTTTCTGGGGTGTCTGGGGGCAGTGTTAGTACCGGGGGGGGCCAAAAAAAGGGTCCCTCTGGGTATTTTTTATCGCCCCCTTCGCGGTTTTGTCGCGGGTTGCGAAAATAGGGGGGGACCCACGCTTTTTTTTAAACAATTTTACACCTATATATATATTATATATTTAATTCATTGAATTTGTGACACACATAATATTATTTATTTTATATTCATACATTCTAAATATAATACCGCTAATTCAATTGCGGCTTTTGTAAAAATGCAAAACCCGACATAAATGACACTTGGGTACATAGGTTAACCATGTCTTTTTCATGTCTTTGCTTCTGATTTGCCAAAAATTTACATCTCTATGTGTGAAAAATTTCCACCTGTGGGGTTAAATTAAAGGTGTAATTTGTAAAAAAAAGTCGGTTTTTTTTTTTTTTTTTTTTTTTTTTTAAATTTTTGTTTGTTTGTGCAAACAGTTGCAAACGACATGAAAAGACATGGTTTAACCCATGTACACCAAGTGTCATTTTATGTCGGGGGCTTCTTTTTTTCACAGAAGCCGGGTTTTCCCCGGGAATTGAATCAGAGGATATTTTTTAAAGTAGAAATGATAAACTATCTATAGTATATTTTATGTCCCTGAAAAATATATATATATTTTTATTTTATATGTTTTCTATGTGTGTATATTTAGTGTTTACAAGGAAATAAAGGTTTTTTTTTTGTTGCGTATTTTGTTCCCATAGATTACATGGGGATTTCCGGTTTCGGAAACGGATATCGCCAAATTTTTGTATTGGCGAACCCTTCCCATCCCATATTTTTAGATATCGAGCAGTATCGCTCAACATTTGGAGGGAAAATACAAAAATAGCCGAATAGCAATACACCGAGAGGCTGGAAACTTTGGTTTCAGTTGTTGGGGGATTCCCCGTTGAGAGGAACAGAGGCGCTATCTGAGACCGATATAACCTCAAGAGAAATGTGCTGTTTCCAGGTGCAAAAATTTAAAAAGTGTCTGACAGGATATCAGGATCTTCAGACCAAAGATGATACCCCTTTCCTGCTAATAAATGTGGGGCAAATGACCCCAAGAAGGCCTGGGAAACCCTCTGCATGACTTTTTAAAACTTTGGTAAGAAAGTGAAAAAAAACTGGGAGCGCAGGTGGTTCTCCCCCATCCCTTAGTGGATGGCCATGGAACAAAGGGGGGAATAAGATTCTGCGGTGAAAACTGGCTACTCGATGGTGCCGTCGCAAGGGTTTGGATTTCGGTCCGGGGTGAATTACCAAAGATGGACTACTTGTAGGATGGGGGGCCTTCGAAAACTGGGAAAAAATGTATTTGGAAACGCCTTGCTACACTCTCAGAGAGTTTAAACTAGAACAATGTGGGAAGGGGAAACAAAACGCCGCAAAAGCCCCAAAACCCGACAAAAAGCTATTGAGAATCTGCTATTAGAAGTGAAGGGGGGAAAAACAAAGACAAAAAAATCTAATAATAAAAATATTTAAAAAAGAGAAAAAAAATCACAAAAATAAAGGGTTTTTTTATACGAATGCCAAGCATGGGCAACAACAAGGAGAAGGGGCTACTAACGCAGGAGAAAAGATAGATTCATTGGAACACGAGACTTGGTGGGGCGATACACATGATTGGGGGTACAAGGCAAAGGTTACAAATTTTTTGCAAGAAACAGACTTGATAAACGAGGGGGAGGTGTTGCATTATATGTTAGAAAAGCGTATATCTGCAAGAGATTGAAGCTTCAGAGACTGGGAGTTCTGTGGAAACTGTTTGGGTAAGATACAGGACAGAACAATGGAAAAGGACCCATTGTAGGCATTTACTACAGGCCGCCTGTGCAAGCTGAAGATATGGATGAACTCTTATGCTCAAATGGGCCAAGTTCTCCAAAAAAATTGACATAGTGGTCATGGGAGATTTCAACTATCCAGACATTTGTTGGGAATCTCTCTCAGGCAAAACTACAGGTCCAGGAAATTCTTATCCTCTTTGGCTGACAACTTATCTTCCAAAAAGGTAATTGGAAGAAAACAAGGGGGATCTGCTACCTTGGATCTAATCCTCATAAACAGGGAGGAAAATGGTGGAGGAGGTAAGAGTGGCTGGGACCCTAGGAGGTAGTGACCATGCATTTTTAGAATTTTGGATAACAAGAGGAGGAAGACTGTGAAGACTGCGACGTCAAGGTTAGATTTCAGAAAGGCAGATTTTAAGGAACTCAGAAAGAGAATTGGAGGGATCCAATGGCTGGATATCCTTAAGGACAAAAATGTCCAGGAAGGATGGAAAATCTTGAAAAATGAGATTCTCAAAGCACAAATCGTTACATTCCGAAAAGAGGAAGAATGGAAGCATTTAAGGAACCAGGATGGATGAACATAGAACTTAAACACATGAAAAAGGAAGAAAGAATGTTTATCAAATGGAAAGAGGGAGGAAATATCTAAAGAAGAATATAATGCCGTCTGCAGAACCTGCAGGGCACAAATCAGATTATCTAAAGCTGACAATGAATTAAGGCTTGCAAGTGACGTCAAAAGCAACAAAAAAGGATTTTGGGGATACGTCAAAAGTAAAAGAAAAGTCAAAGATGCTATAGGATTTTTACAGGATGAAAATGATGAAATGGTAAGTCAGGGATGTTGAGAAGGCTGAACTTTTAAATTCCATTTTGCATCTGTTTCTCTCAGAAAGGATGTAACATCAACTGATCTTCACTGTCCTATTAAAGGAATAGAAGAATCCAGGATATTATAAACAGAAAGACAGTGAGGAAACATTAGCTAACCTAAATGAATTCAAGTCTCCAGGTCCAGATGAATTACACCCAGGGTACTGAAGGAGATAGCAGAAGAAATTCTGAACCACTGTCCATAATCTTTGAAAATTCTTTTGGAGAAAGGAGGAGTCCAGAAGACTGGAGAAGAGCAAATGTTGTTCCTATCTTCAAAAAGGGAAGAAGGTGGACCCAGGGAACTACAGGCCGGTGAGTTGACTTCTATACCAGGAAAGATCTTTGAACAAATTATTAAAGAACATGTATGCAAGTACCTGGATAAGAATGAAGTGATTAAACAGAGTCGCATGGGTTTGTAACTAATAAGTTCTGTCAGACTAATTAATTTCCTTCTATGACAGAATCACTGACTGGGTGGATCAGGGATGCTTTTTAGATATAGTATATCTTGACTTCAGCAAAGCATTTGACAAAGTATCTCACACAATCCTTATTGAAAAATGACTAAGTATGGAATGGACAAGGCAACTTTAGGTGGATTCATAACTGGCTTAGTGATCGGACCCAAAGAGTGGTTGTAAATGGCTGGGACATCCAGTTGGAAGAATGTCTCAAGTGGGTACCACAAGGCTCTGTTTTGGGGCCCTGTATTGTTCAACATCTTTATCAATGATTTAGATGAAGGAATTGAGGGTAAACTGATCAAATTTGCTGAGACACAAAGCTAGGAGGGGTAGCTAATACTAGAGAAGAGAAAGAGAGGATTCAAAAAGATATACATAAACTGGAGCAGTGGCAGCAACTAACAGAATGGATTTTAACAGGAAAAATGCAAAGTACTACATCTGGGCAATAAAAATGAAAAAAGCATATACAAAATGGGAGGAATAGGGCTAAGTAACAGCACATGTGAAAAAGACTTGGGTATACTAATTGATCACAGACTTAACATGAGTCAACTGTGTGATGACGCAGCAAAAAAGGCAAATGCAATTCTAGGATGTTATCAACAGAAGCATACAGTCTAGATCACGTGAGGTCATTTATTGCCCTCTACTCCTCTTGGTCAGACCTCATCTGGATACTGTGTCCAGTTTTGGGCACCACTTTTAAAAAAGACATCAACAAATGGAGCAAGTTCAGAGAAGAGCCACCAAAAATGGTGACCGGTCTGCAAACCATGTCCTATGAGGAACGGTTGCAGGATTTGGGAATGTTTAGCTTGCAAAAAAGAAGACTGAGAGGAGACTTAATAGCTGTCTACAAATATCTCAAGGGCTGTCACATTGTAGAAGGATCATCTTATTTTCATTTGCGCAAGGAAAGACTAGAAGCAATGGGATGAAACTGAATGGGAGGAGACACAGTTAGATATTAAAAAAACTTTTTGACAGTTAGGGTGATCAATGAGTGGAACAGGGGTGCCACAAGAGGTGGTGAGTTCTCCTTCAATGGAAGTCTTCAAACAGAGGCTGGATAGACATCTGTCTGGGATGATTTAAGAATCCTGCTTTGAGCAGGGGTTGGACCAGATGACCCAGGAGGTCCCCTTTCCAACTCTACCATTCTATGATTCTATGATTCTTGATTCTAGAACCCTAAACTAACAGCAACACTAGAAGTAGCGGTGATCTTAGATGCCTCGTCACGGCCGGAGAGATAGCTACACCCTAAAACAGAAAGATGAAAGCAAACTGCCCTGTAGCAGAACCCCCAAAGAATAGGAAGCCCCCAAACATGTAATGGCCCGGTTAGACAAGAAGAAAATACGAACACAGACAGAAAAAAGAATGAGCAAACGCTGGGGCCCAATACTGTCTAGATAGAAAAGTATAGGAAAGAATTCTGACTGCAACCCAAAAAACCATAACAAAAATACCAACACTTCTGATTAACAAAAAACCTGAGATCACATGATCTCTACCACCTAAACAGATCTCTGGTGTAACACACAGTAATTCAGCAAATAAAAAGTGACACGGGAATAGAGCAAAAGTGCAAACACAAACTGAGCACAAATGCAGAGCCAGGCCCCCAAAAAGGGGGCCAGGCTGAAGTCCCCTGCAAGGCAGCAACCAGCAAGGAAAAATCCAACCAGAGGAAAAAAACAACAAGTCACTTTCTGAATGAGAGCAGGAATGCAAGCTGAGCTCCAAACAAGACCTGGAAGAACAATTGATTACCGGCAAGGCTGATGGGAGTTCAGGTCACTTATATAGACCATTCGGACCCAGCTGAAAGCCATTCAGCAATTGGTTCATTTACCCTCAGCAACCACGGGAGGGAGCCCCAGTCCGAAGTCGCCTCAACGTGTTCACAACAGCGATGCCCTGGCAGCTCTTTTTCGGAAGGGGCTGGCAGAGACTGTAAAGGACATTATGGTGGGATTTCCTGTTCCCTCTGGGCTCAATTACTCTATGGCACTGGCCATTCAAGTTGACAGACGTATAGGTGAGCATAGAAATATGCGAGAGGTGGTGACACCTTGCGAGCCAGCCCTGAGCCCATGCGTGTGATGGAGTGGCTTCTGGGGCTCAGCGTCATGAGTTTCGTAAGCGTAATAAGTTGTCTTCTACTGTCTCATGCTATTTCCTTCTGCCCAAGTGGGGAAGACGTTTTGCGCGCTCAGTTGTTTTGGGTAGTGTTCAGACTAAATTTCTTTTGACTGTTACCTTTATTTGCTCCGTGTCCACATTTTCAGCACAGGCATTTTGTTGATTCAGGAGCACTATAAACCTGTGGATTTCGATTTTGCCAAACGTTGTGGTTTTCCCATGATACCCTGCGGAAGTCTATTCCTTTGCTGGGTATTGATTCTACCCTTTGGCAGAGAATAAACCCCAGTTTTCGACCCAGTGATAATGCGTGTTGACCTGCACCACCAAGAGAATTGCAAATTTTTGGTGTTACATAATTTACAAGACATTATTGTACTGGGTTTTCCCTGGTTACAGACTCATAATCCTGTTTTGGATTGGAAGTCTGTGTCTGTGACCAGTTGGGGTTGTCAATGTGTTCGTAGTGACACTCCTGTTTTTCTCCCCTCTCCCCAGTCGGAAGATGTCCCCGACTATTTGGCTGATCTTTCTGATGTATTTAGTGAGCGTAAATCTGCGTCCTTGCCTCCACATAGGAGTTATGATTGTGCGATTGAGTTGGTAAGCAGTCAAGGTCGGCTCTTCAATTTATCTGTACCCGAGCATGGGGCTATGCGATCATATATCAAAACGTTTTTGGAAAAGGGTCATATCAGACCATCCTCTTCTCCCTTGGGCGCCGGCTTTTTCTTTGTGGCCAAGAAGGATGGTTCATTGAGGCCCTGTATTAACTATTGTCTCCTTAATAAGATCACGGTTAAATATCAATATCCATTACCTCTGATTTCTGATTTGTTTTCCAGAGTGAAAGGTGCCAGTTGGTTTACCAAGCTTGACCTTAGGGGGGCGTATAATCTTATTCGCATCAAGAACGGAGATGAATGTAAGACGGCGTTTAATACCCTGAGGGACATTTTGAGTACCTAGTGATGCCTTTTGGGCTCACTAATGCCCCTTCCGTCTTCCAGTCTTTCATGAACGATATTTTCCGGGACTTGGTGGATAAGTTTCTGATAGTTTATTTGGACGATATTTTGATATTTTCCAACGACTGGGATTCTCATGTGAACATGTTCGGAGGGTATTCCGGATTTTGAGAGAGAATGCTTTGTATGTTAAGGGATCGAAATGTCTCTTTGGAGTACAGAAGGTTTCATTTTTGGGATTCATTTTGTCCCCGTCTGCTATTGAAATGGACCCGGTCAAGGTTCAGGCCATTTGTGATTGGGTTCAGCCCACTTCATTGAAGGCTCTTCAGAGATTTTTGGGTTTTGCTAATTTCTACCGTAAATTTATAAGTAACTTCTCTGGTATTGTGAAACCACTGACTGATTTAAACCAAAAAGGGTTCTGATGTTGTAAATTGGTCTCCTGAGGCAGTTTCTGCATTTCAGGAGCTTAAGCGCAGATTCACTTCTGCTTCTGTTCTACGGCAACCTGATGTTTCTCTACCATTTCAGGTGGCGATAGATGCGTCTGAGATTGGTGCTGGAGCCGTTTTGTCCAAAGAGATCCTGTAACCTCTAAAATTAACCCTTGTGCCTTCTTCTCCCGAAAGTTTTCCCAGCTGAACGTAATTATGATGTGGGAATTGGGAATTATTGGCTATGAAGTGGGCGTTCGAAGAGTGGAGACATTGGTTGGAGGGAGCCAAACGTCAATTGTGGTCCTCACTGATCACAAAAACTTGATCTATCTCGAATCAGCCAAATGATTGAATCCCAGACAGGCCAGGTGGGCCTTGTTTTTCACACGTTTTAACTTTGTGGTCTCCTTCCTCCGGGTACTAAGAATGTTAAGGTGGATGCCCTCTTGGAGTTTCCTTGCGGATTCTATTGATGTGGCTGAGCCTACTGCCATTCTGAAGGAGGGTGACGTTCTTTCCACTATCTCACTCGATTTGAGACTGGCCCTGGAGCAATTTCAGGGGGATAAACCTGAGCGTTGTATGTCCCAGACCAATGGAGAGAAAAAATTATGTCTGAAGTTCATTGCTATGCGTTGGCTGGTCATCCTGGTATTTTGGTACTAGAGATTTGGTGAGTCGGTCCTTTTGGTGGCCACTTTATCTCGCGATGTCAGGAATTTTTATGCAGTCCTGTGGTACTTCTCGTTCCAAGCCCTGTTCTCGCTCTAGTGGATTATTGATGCCACTGCCGGTGCCCAGGAGGCCATGGACCCATATCTCTATGGATTTTTCTCCGACCTCCCTGTCTCTCAGAGAATGACTGTCATTTGGGTGATCTGTGATAGATTCTCCAAGATGATCCATCTTGTGCCACTGCCTAAGTTGCCACCCTCTTCCGAGTTGGTACCTTGTTTTTTCAGCAAGTGGTTCGTGTGCACGGCATTCCGGAGAACATTGTGTCTGACAGGGGAGTCCAGCTTGTTTCCAGATTTTGGAGGACATTCTGTTCTTAACTGGGAATTCAGCTGTCTTTCTCCCTCTGCATTTTCATCTCAGACCAATGGGCAGACTGAGAGAACAAACCAAACCTTGGAGACTTATTTGAGATGTTTTATGTCTGTGGATCAGGATGACTTTGTCTCTTTTTTGCCCTGGCTGAATTCACTCTTAATAATAGGGCCAGTTCTGCCACTCTGATGTCCCCTTTCTTCTGCAATTCCGGGTTTCATTCTCGATTTTCTTCGGGGCAGGTGGAGGCTTCTGTCTGTCCAGGTGTTGACTCTGTGGTAGAGAGAATACAGCAGATTTGGGATCAAGTAGTGGATAAGTTGTCTCTCTCTCAGGAGAAGGCCCAACAGTTTGCCAACCGGCATAGGACTGATTGTCCTCGGTTTAAAGTGGGTGACTTGGTTTGTTATTCTCAAAGAATATCCCTATGAAGGTTGCGTCTCCAAAGTTCAAGCCAAGGTTCATTGGACCTTATAGGATCTTGAAAGTCCTTAATCCAGTTTCTTTCGCTTGGCTCTTCCAGGGATGTTTAAGATTCATAACGTCTTCCACAAATCTTTATTGAAAAGGTTTGTCGAGCCAGTGGTTCTATGGCTGTGCCTCCTGAGCCTGTTTTGGTTGAGAGCAATCTGGAGTATGAAGTGGAGAAGATATTGGATTCTCGTTTTGCTAGACAGAGACTCCAGTACTTGGTTAACTGAGAGGTTACGGTCAGGAGGACAATTCTTGGGTGTTTTGTTTCTGACATTCATGCGGAGAGACTGGTTCGTGCCTATCAACGAGCTCATCCTGATCGGCCTGGTGGTGCAGGTGAGGGTTCGGTGACCCCTCCTCAAGGGGGGGTACTGTTGTGAACGTGTTGGAGACAATTTCTGAGCTGAGGCTCCCTCTGGTGGTTGCTGACGGTACTGAGGCTGTATCGAATGACAGGGCCTCCTCACCTGCCAGCGACGACTGGCAATCAGGAGTCACTGACTGGGCTGATATAAGGGAGCTGTCTCCCCATGATACTAGCCGGTGATCAATTGTTGTTTCCTTGTTCATTTAGAAGTCTGCTGGTGTCTTGTCTTCGTCTGCTACCTTCAGATAAGATATTTTCTGCTTGTTTCTATTGTGTTTGCTATTTCCATTTTTGTCTGCACCTTTGTGGAGGTTTGCCAGGTCCCCTCCTGGGGCCTGTGCTACTCTGTTTTTCAGTAGCCACTGTTATTTGTTCAACTGCTCTTTCCCTGCTTTTTGAGTGGCTGCGGGTTAGCCTTGTTCACACTGAGATCTGATTTAGTGGGTGGCGAGATCATGTGATCTAGCATTTTTAAAATCAGAAGTGTTGGAAGTTTTGCTAGGGTTTTGCTGGGTTGCAGATAGTATTCTGTCCTGTCCTCCTATTTAGGCAGTGTTTGGCCCAGCGTTTGCTCTCTCTATTTTCTGCCTGTGTTTGTGTTTTGTCTTGTCTAACCCCATTATATGTTTGGGGGCTGGCTATTCCTTTGGGGCTCTACTACAGGGCAGTTAGCTTTCCTGTTTCGGGGCAGTTAGCTTTCCTGTTTCTATCTTTAGGTATAGCTGGCTCTACGGCTGTGCCGAGGCGTCTAGGACCACCGTAGGTACGCTCCATGGCTGCTTCTAGTTGTGCGGTTAGTTTAGGGATCTCCAACCCATTAGTTTCCAACCTCTCAGGTGTTCGGCTGCCTTGCTGTTTTGCTCCTGTCCACTTCAGTGACCAAATTATAACAGGAAATATACGGCGATTTACAATTTTCCCCTATAATATATACACCTGGTATCTTCTGATACAGTACCCTTTTTCTGCTTTTTATAGTCTGGTCTAATCCATACTGAGCCTGAGAGCGTCTGTCTGTGACTCTGGAAATATATACAGAGATTTACAATTGTCCCCTATACTATATACACCTGGTATCTTATGATACAGTACCCTTATTCTGCTTTTTATATTCTGGTCTAATCCATACTGAGCCTGAGAGCGTCTGTGTGTGACTCCTGAAATATATAAGGAGATTGAAATTTTCCCCTTCACCGTATACAGCTGTACGCTTGTGATACAGTACCATATATCTGCTTGTATTTTGGGTACATTTTACCAAACATGAGGAAGTATGGTGGAAGAGACCACAGACGTGGGTGGGGGGGGGAGTTGGTACTGATGGTGGTGGTGGTGCATCTGCTGGTAGTGCCAAAAGCACAATAGCACCTAAGGCAGGAGGTGTTGAGCCTGCATCATCGTCTGGCTCCAGAGGGCCTGGAAGGCTCCCTTTTCTGGAGTAGGTAAACCGCTCTTAAAGCCAGAGCATCAGAACAGGTTTTGGCTTACATTGCCGAAACAGCCTCCAGCTCTATCGCCTCCTCTTCTGAAGTTTCAAAAAATGCAAGCACTGACTTGTCAGTGCAGGCTCCTGGTCAGGATCAACACCTTTCCTTGTGTCCTTCACCCCCACCAAAAGTGAAGGATGCGGCTGGCCCCACTTCAGATTACTCCATGGAGCTCTTTCACATACCATGTCTGGGTTATCAAGTCAAATCCTGAATTCCCCAGTCCAAGATGGATCTGACATGGAGTGCACTGATGCACAGCAACTGCTATATGATTCTGCTGGTACATTCACCCAGAGCACTTACATTGCCTTCGCAGTCTACTGAGCCAGAATCTGATCCTGATGAAACTCAGGTGCCCCTTCCCACATACTATACCACCTTAACACGGTGACACAGAGGAAGGTGCAGATGAAATTGAAGAGGAGGTGATGGATGACCCAGTTATTGACCCAGATTGGCATCCATTGGGGAAAATGGCGCCGTTGGCAATAGCTCTGAAGAGGAGGATGATCCGCAGCAGGCATTGACATTGCAACTGCAGTTATCTGGCAGGCCCGTAGCTGTCCAAAAACGTGTTAAAAAAACAAAAAGAGTTGCAGGACAGCTTGGCCAGACGGTTAAATTAGCACAGTGTGCAAGCCCTGAAAATTTATACCATAGTAGGAAGAGTGCAGTGTGGCACTTTTTTGACCAAAATCCTATTGATGAGGCAAAGGTTATCTGTAAGAAATGCGGAAGGACCTTTAGCCGAGGGAAAAATCTCCGAAATTTGAATACCAGTTGCATGCGTAGACATTTAAACACCATGCACTTGCAAGCTGGACGGACTACAAAACCTCAGGTAGCACATGTGCACCTGCTCCGACTGAAGGTAGCCAGCAACGCTACATCATTTCCCCCACTGTAAGCCCACCGGTTAGCATACCACCAGCAAGAAATGTTGAGGTGTCGCAAGGCCAAAGCAGTCAGGGAATCACAATGTTTTTGCAATGAAAGACTGAATCTAGGCCATCACCACCACCACCACCACCATCATCAACCCCCTCTCAGTCCGCAATGTCCACAGCTAGTCCCCCATATGCAGCTCTCAAGTCCAGATCACCCTAGCAGACACTCTGAGTAGGACAAGAAAGAACTCATCCTCTCATTTGTGTACACTGCCTTTGAGCGCCTGTATTGCCAATACCAGTTGCATGCTTAGACATTGAAACACCATGCACTTGCAAGCGTGGACGGACTACAAAACCTCACTGGCTTTGAACGCCTACATTGCCAAACTGATCTCATTAGAGATGATGCCCTTCCGTTTGGTTGAAAGCGCAGCGTTCTGAGTGCTTATGGCCTATGCTGTCCCACAATATGTTCTACCCAGTCAACACTTCTTTTCTAGAAAAGCCATTCCTGCCCTCCACCTGCATGTGAAAGATCGCATTGTCCATGCACTCAAACAATCAGTGAGTGGAAAGGTGCACCTCACAACAGATGCATGGGCCAGTAGGCATGGCCAGGGCCGTTACGCACACTGGGTTAATGTGGTGGATGCAGGGTCCACAGGGGACAGCAGTGGTGGGACAGTGTTGCCTAGCCCACGGTATAGGCAAGAGTTGGCTGTAGGCGTTCGACATTCCTCCTCCTCCAGAAGCGAAAGCTCTTCGACAGAGCGCAGTCGCACGAGCACTCCATCCGCAGCTGCCAGTGCTGCACACGAGGTGTCCCACTATCGAACAACTAGTGGTAAGCATCAGCAGGCTGTTTTTAAGATGATGTCTTTGGGCAACAACAGACACACAGCGGAAGTACTGGCCGACTACTTGCAGCGAGAAACTGAGTCACGGCTGGGCAGTCTACATTTTGAGCCAGGCAAGGTAGTCAGTGATAACGGACGTAATTTTGTGGCGGCCATTGCCCTGGCAAAACTCAGGCACATACCTTGCCTAGCTCACACCTTGAACTTGGTGGTGCAGTGCTTCTTAAATAATTATCCGGAGTTAACAGCCCTGCTCCATAAGGTGCGAAGACTGTGCTCGTACATCAGTCGCTCGCCCGTAGACTCCAGTCGTATGCAGAGGTTGCAGCAAGCGCTCCACCTCCCCAAGCACCGCCTAATCATAGATGTTGCAACAAGGTGGAACTCCACCATGCACATGGTTGAGAGGCTGTGCGAACAGAGGCAGGCTGTAATGCATTTGTGGGGGGATACACGGGCAGGCAGTTTGAGTGCAGACATGGAGTTGTCGGGTGTGCAGTGGTCAAAGATGAAAGACCTCTGTAAAGTCCTTCAGTGTGTTGAGGAATGCACACGGCTGGTAAGCGCGGACGACGCCATCATAAGCATGAGCATCCCACTTATGCGTCTGCTCATGCAAATTGTGACGCACATTAAGGATCAGGCGTCTGCAGCGGAGGAGGAAAAGGAGGAGGAGGAGGGAAGCCTTGATGACAGTCAGCCATTGTCTGCTCAGGGAACTGTCCTGGACGAGGTTGAGGAAGAAGAAGAAGAGGAGGAGGATGAGGGGGATGATTATTTTGGGGAGGAGGATGCTTCTCAGGGGGCAAGAAAAAATGTTGGCTTGCCTAGGTCAGGTACAGGGGTTGTGCGTGACTGGAGGGATGTGGATTTGCCAGAAAGTGCTCCTCCACCCACCACTGACAGTGCATCATTGACACCTGGAACATTTGCCCACATGTGTGATTATGTCTTGCGGATCCTAAAAAGGGACCCCCGCATTGCCAAAATTATGAAGGATGATGGCTACTGGTTGGCCAGCATTCTCGATCCACGCTATAAAGGCAAATTACAGAACATCATGCCACAGGAGAACCTAGAGCTAATATTGGCGAACAAACAAGCAACTCTGGTAAACCGTTTGTTAGAGGCATTCCCTGCACACAGCAGCGGTGCAGGTTCTACCACGAGCCGTACTGGGCAACTTGGAAGAGGTGTTCGTGGTGCACACAGCCGAAATGGCGTTGGAGACAGGGCTTTCATGACCATGTTGTGGACTGATTTCTCGAGTACCGCTCACACGACTGGTAATACTGAATCGATTGCAACAGACAGGAGACAGCAGTTGTCAACTATGGTTCAAAATTACCTCTCCTCCCCTATCGATGTTCTCCCTCACATTTCATTCTCCTTTGACTACTGGGCCTGTAAACTGGACACCTGGCCTGAATTGGCACAATATGCCTTACAGGAGCTCGCTTGCCTGCTGGTAGTGTGCTATCAGAAAAAGTCTTCAGTGCTGCTGGATCAATCCTGACAGAAAGAAGGACCCAGCTCTCGACCCAAAATGTTGGTGATCTCACCTTCATTAAAATGAACCATGCCTGGGTTTCAATGGATTTTGTACCACCTTCCCCTGATGACACATAGGTTGCCAGCAAAATGGCTCGCTTTGTCCTCCTCTTCCTCTGACTTCTCCAATTCCTCCATTTGCAGCTGCTGAACGTCCAGCCTACACCTCAACATATGCCAGTTTTTCCACCTCCCTAACTGGGATGTACCCCCCCAGGGCCGGCGTCAGCACCTGGTGCACCCGGGCAAGTTCCGGGGCCCTAAGCAGGTGGGGGGGCCTGTGATGGTTTGTGCGACAGAGCAGGAAGGGACACCAGGCCGAAGATCAATCCAATGGGATTTATTGAGACAGGGAGCACATAACATAAAATATCAATAGCTTAAGAGTACACAATGAGTCCACACCAAGAGGGAAACCATTCCAGGGGCGCCACCCGGTAATCTGACGCCAGGGAAAAGACAAAATAATCCTGGGATGAGTTCAATGGATCTAACAGATGAGGGACATAACACCATTCCACGGGATCCACACAAGGGCACTAGGATCTCGCCTCAGCATAAGATCCTTGCCCCTGGCCTATTAACACCCAACAACAGTCTTTTGATTCAGTCCTCAAATCCAGTAGGATGGTGAGACATCACAATTCCTCGTGGCAAAATAATCTCGAATCTCCATACATGATACCAAGTTCCAGCCACAGATGCAGATCCCTGTACTTCAAAGCACACAGCATCAACTAACTGAACATGTGGCTTATTGTCCTACCACTCTAAGTATCTCTGCCCAGCAAAGGGGGCTGATCCCAACACCCACCCCCTTAAACATAGCTCCAAGGACTAAGAACATTCCAGAAACCCTGTCTGCAGTCTCTGTACAGGTGTCATGGGTGTATCGCCACGAAGATCGTCGCGATTGCACATTCTGACTTCTCGCAGCTGAGTTGCTGTTGCTTTGTGTTTGGCAGTGAGGGAGTTAATTCTACCTAGCTCTGTGCTAAGACTAGGTCCAGCCTCGCCCGGCTGCAGTTGATTATGCACTAATTAGCTTCCTTTATATACCTGCCAGTCTGCTTGGGAGATGCCGGTGAAAGCATTCATACAGACCAGCAGATTGGATCGGTTCTGAGAAGACTTAAGCTAAGAGCTCCTTTGTGGTTTCTCCTCTTCCTGCTTATAGTTTATCTCCTAGACCTTTTGTGTTCCCTCTGTGTTTGAGTGTTGTATGTAAGACAGTATTTACTTTATCCCCTGTCTTTCTCGTTTGTCTTTACTGTTTGTTAACCGTTACCTGTCCATTCCCTGTGGTGGTAATCAGGGTCCTTCTAAGGACTAGATTACAGTGGTCAGGGATTTATAGGAGACAGGGTTTACGCTGGCGGCCTGGACCTCTGTACCATTAACAGTACCTCCAGGTAGAGGGACTAGTCAGGACCCCAGTTTAGGGTTAGCATAGACCCCGGTCCACTTCTAGCCGGAGACAGCGTGAAACGGATTCAGTATTGACCCACAGGATATTATGTCAGGTAAAACTATGCTATATGTACATGTTAATATTACCTATTTATATGTTATATAGAATGTTGTCCCACTTGATAGATTACTGACATTATATATATATATCTGCTATACAGCGTGACATTTTCACCGGCCATACTAAAGATTCTCCCCAGCTACCATGGATCCAGTAGCCCAGCTTGCCCTGCAGTTGCAGAGTTAGTCCATGGAGCTTACGGACATTAAGTCCAAGGTTTTGTCCCCCCCGGAGCAAACCAGATCTGAACCTAAGGTTGCTCTCCCGGACAGGTTCACTGGTGGGCGGGACAATTTTTTTACCTTCCGGGAGGCATGTAAATTGTACTTTCGGCTGCGGCCTCGGTCATCGGGGAGTGAAGAGCAGAGGGTGGGAATTGTCATCTCGCTCTTACAAGGGGACCCTCAATCCTGGGCGTTCTCTCTTCCTCCGGGCTCCCCGGCTCTCCAGTCAGTAGATCGATTTTTTACTGCCCTGGGTCTGGTATATGATGACCCGGATCGGGTCTCCCTTGCTGAAACGAAGTTACGTAAGATACAGCAGGGAGATCGTCCGGCAGAGGAATTTTCTTCTGAGTTCCGTAGATGGGCCACAGATACTCAGTGGAATGACCCAGCTCTTAGGAGCCAGTTTTGTCAAGGGTTATCTGACAAATTAAAAGATGTTTTGGCTCAGTATGATTCTCCTCCGTCACTGGAGGCTGCTATGGCCCTTGCTATTCGCATTGATAGACGGCTTCGGGAGAGGTGCGAGGTAACTCCGCCCCCTGTGATGACTCCACCTTCTACTAAAGTCCCTTATATTGAGGCTCCCCTGGTCTGTTCTGAGGAACCTATGCAGTTGGGAGGGACATCATTTCGAGGGAGGGGATCGGCTGTGCGCCGCAAGATAAGAAAGTGTTTCTTCTGCGGGAGAGAGGGACATTTTGTTGAGGGGTGTCCATCCCGTGCCTCTCTGAGCAAGAAGTCGCCGGAAAACTCTTAATCCCAGGTTGTGTGGTGGACGACATCCTGGGAGTACGTACTTCGTCCCCAGGTCCGTCTCAGTTTCTCGTACCAGCGGAGGTGGTGGTAGGTACGAGAGCTGAGAGGATTTCTGTTCTTCTTGATAGTGGGTCCGGGGCTAATCTGGTGGACGCTCGGTTTGCCCAGGTGCAAGGTATGCAACTGAGTTTATTGGCCAAACCGATCCCTATATTCTCTATTGACGCCAGGCCTCTCGGTCAAGGTAGCTTTGTACAAGCTGTTCATAACATAGACCTTCGAGTAGGGGCAATACATAAAGAACAATTGTCTTGTTATGTGTTGGAGGGTCTTCCTACTCCTATTGTGTTGGGACTTCCTTGGTTGGCTAAACATAACCCAGTAATTAATTGGCAATCCAGAGAGATAAGCCAGTGGGGTGAATTTTGCAAGAGTAACTGCATGAACACGGTCATCAGTGCGGTCGTGCCTAGAACTTTGCCTCCTTTTCTGGAGGACTTTGAGGATGTGTTCTCAGAGAAGGGGTGTCAAGAATTACCTCCTCATCGCGCATATGACTGTTCAATAAAATTGCTTCCTAATGCTAAGTTACCTAAATCTAGGTTATATAACCTTTCTGGTCCTGAGAGGCAGGCTATGAAGGATTATATTTCGGAAAGTCTGGCCAAGGGGCATATTAGACCTTCATCTTCCCCAGTGGCCGCGGGGTTCTTCTTTGTGAAGAAAAAAGATGGAGGCCTACGCCCTTGCTTGGATTTCCGTGAGCTTAATCGGATTACGGTCCGAGATCCGTATCCGCTCCCACTTATTCCTGATCTCTTCAATCAGATTGTGGGCGCCAAATGGTTCTCTAAGTTGGATCTCAGGGGGGCGTATAATCTGATCAGGATAAAGGAGGGGGATGAGTGGAAGACGGCGTTTAACACTCCGGAGGGACATTATGAGAACCTTGTCATGCCTTTTGGTCTGACTACTGCCCCGGCGGTGTTTCAACATTTTGTTAATGACATCTTTCGCCACCTTGTGGGGCAGTTTGTGGTCGTTTATTTAGATGACATCTTAATTTACTCGCCAGATCTTGTGTCTCATCAGGAACATGTGAGACAGGTGTTGCAGATCTTGCGAGACAATAAACTGTACGCCAATTGGGAAAAGTGTGTATTCGCCGTACAGGAACTTCAGTTTTTGGGTTTCCTGGTCTCAGCTTCCGGTTTCCGTATGGACCCTGGGAAGGTGAGAGCAGTGCTTGAATGGGATCGGCCAGAGGATCTTAAGGCACTGCAGCGTTTCTTGGGGTTTGCTAATTACTACCGGAAGTTTATTCGTAATTTCTCATCTGTTGTCAAACCTCTCACTGACATGACAAAAAAAGGGACGGATTTTTCTAGGTGGTCTGACAAAGCTTGTCAAGCATTTTCCTCCTTGAAAAAATGTTTTGCTTCGGCACCCATACTCATTCAACCAGATGCATCACAACCGTTCATTGTGGAGGTAGACGCGTCTGACGTAGGTGTGGGAGCGGTATTATCCCAAGGTCCGTCCCCTGGTAAATGGCATCCGTGCGCTTTCTTCTCTAAAAAATTGTCGTCCGCCGAGAGGAATTATGATGTCGGCAATAGAGAACTTTTGGCCATTAAATTGGCTTTTGAGGAATGGCGTCACTTTTTGGAGGGGGCAGTACACCCGGTCACCGTCATTACTGATCACAAGAACCTGCTGTATTTAGAATCTGCAAAACGTCTGAATTCCAGACAAGCTAGATGGTCGTTGTTTTTTACCAGGTTTAATTTTGTCGTCACATATCGTCCTGGGTCAAAAAATGTTAAGGCTGATGCCTTATCTCGTAGTTTCCCGGGGGCCGGGAAGACGGATGACCCGGTTCCTATTCTTCAGGAGGGAGTTGTGGTGTCGGCTGTATGCTCTGAGCTTGAGGAGGAGGTATTGGAGGCTCAGGGGGACGCCCCTGTAGGACCTCCAGGGAAACTGTTTGTTCCAGATCAGTTAAGACAGAAAGTTATCGAGGCACATCATAATTCTGCTTTGGCAGGACACCCAGGGAGTAAAGCAACTGTGGATCTCCTTTCACGCCGGTTTTGGTGGCCTAACTTAAATAAAGAGGTAGTAAATTTTGTCGCGTCCTGTGGGGTTTGTGCTCGCTCCAAGACCCCACATACCCGTCCGTCTGGGACCCTCTTACCTTTGAAAGTTCCGGAGCGTCCATGGACTCATCTGTCTATGGACTTCATTACGGACCTCCCTCCGTCGTCAGGGAAAACTGTCATACTAGTTGTTGTTGACAGGTTCAGTAAGATGGCACATTTCATTGCTCTTCCTGCTCTTCCTAATGCTAAAACTCTGGCGCAGGTGTTCATTGGGGAGATTGTGAGACTTCACGGGTTGCCTTCCGATGTGGTGTCGGATAGGGGGTCTCAGTTTGTGTCCAAGTTCTGGAGGGCATTTTGTTCACGTCGGGGGATGCAATTGTCTTTTTCCTCGGCTTTTCATCCGCAGACCAATGGTCAGACAGAGCGTCTGAATCAGAGCCTAGAGACATATCTTCGGTGTTTTGTCTCAGAGAACCAGGAGGACTGGTCTTCTTTCTTGCCTCTGGCAGAGTTCGCTCTTAACAATAGGCGGAGCGAATCCACTGGTAAGTCCCCATTTTTTGGGGCATATGGTTTTCACCCCCAGTTTTGTACTTTCAATGGGGGGGGCCCTTCTGGGGTTCCTGAGGAGGAACGATTCTCGTCGTCACTTGCTTCAGTTTGGAGAGGAGTGCTGAATAATCTGAGTGCTATGGGGAACCGTTACAAACGTATGGCTGATAGGAGGAGAGTGTCTGGTCCGGACCTTTGTGTGAACGATCTGGTATGGTTGTCTACCAAGAATATAAAACTCAAGGTTCCCTCCTGGAAACTGTGTCCCAGGTTCATCGGTCCATACAGGATCAGTTCTATAATTAATCCTGTGGCATTTCGTCTGGACCTCCCTCCTACGTTTAAAATCCACAATGTGTTCCACAAATCGTTGATTAAGAGGTACGTGGTGCCAGTCATACCGTCACCTCTACCTCCTCCTCCAGTGGTGGTCAATGGTAACTTAGAATTTCAGGTGTCGAAGATCATTGACTCACGTCTGAATCGCCGGTCCCTTCAGTACTTGGTTCATTGGAAGGGGTATGGTCCTGAGGAGAAGACGTGGGTCCCTGCGTCTGATATTAACGCAGATCGATTGGTTCGGACCTTCCACACAACTCACCCGGGCAGACCTGGCCCTGAGGGTCCGGAGGCCTCTCGTAGAAGGGGGGGTACTGTCATGGGTGTATCGCCACGAAGATCGTCGCGATTGCACATTCTGACTTCTCGCAGCTGAGTTGCTGTTGCTTTGTGTTTGGCAGTGAGGGAGTTAATTCTACCTAGCTCTGTGCTAAGACTAGGTCCAGCCTCGCCCGGCTGCAGTTGATTATGCACTAATTAGCTTCCTTTATATACCTGCCAGTCTGCTTGGGAGATGCCGGTGAAAGCATTCATACAGACCAGCAGATTGGATCGGTTCTGAGAAGACTTAAGCTAAGAGCTCCTTTGTGGTTTCTCCTCTTCCTGCTTATAGTTTATCTCCTAGACCTTTTGTGTTCCCTCTGTGTTTGAGTGTTGTATGTAAGACAGTATTTACTTTATCCCCTGTCTTTCTCGTTTGTCTTTACTGTTTGTTAACCGTTACCTGTCCATTCCCTGTGGTGGTAATCAGGGTCCTTCTAAGGACTAGATTACAGTGGTCAGGGATTTATAGGAGACAGGGTTTACACTGGCGGCCTGGACCTCTGTACCATTAACAGTACCTCCAGGTAGAGGGACTAGTCAGGACCCAGTTTAGGGTCAGCATAGACCCCGGTCCACCTCTAGCCGGAGACAGCGTGAAACGGATTCAGTATTGACCCACAGGATATTATGTCAGGTAATACTATGCTATATGTACATGTTAATATTACCTATTTATATGTTATATAGAATGTTGTCCCACTTGATAGATTACTGACATTATATATATATATCTGCTATACAGCGTGACATTAGGTTTGTGTATTGGTGATGCTACCTGAAGAGTGAAACAAAGACAAGCATGTCCCCACCAGATACAGGCAAGGAATGCTAATTTAAGCCTGATTACAGTGAGGTCCATGTGCGTAGGCTGGGGGTTGACTCTGTTACAACGCTCTGTCACAGGGCCCACTCACCGTCAGAGACACCGGCGTACTACGAGGGGCCCTGTGCCAGTGCCAGTGCCCACGAGTGGGCCTCCCTGCTTGCTCAGGGCCCCAGCACTTGCAATACTTACCTCTTCTTGCTCCACCGCTGTGACGTCTTCCGCGTTTCCTGACAGTGACATTCAGGTCAGAGAACGCGATGACGTCACGTCTGTGCGCCCTCTGCCTGAACAGTCACAGTGCAGAAAGCTCGAAGATGGCGACGCTGAGGAGTCCAGAGTAGAGCAGTGCCCAGCCAGGAGAGCTATTTCATTTTTTTAATGTTTGGAGCAATATATGGGGAGCATTATACACTGGAGAATTATATATGGGGCCCATCATACACTTGAGCATCATAGATAGGGCCCATTATACACTGGAGCATTATATATGGGGCACATCATAAACTGGAGCATTATAAATGGGGCCCATCATACACTGGAGCATCATATACGGGGCCCATTATACACTGGAGCATCATATACAGGGCCCATTATACACTGGAGCATCATATAGGCCCATCATACACTGGAGCATCATCCATAGGACCCATCATACAATGGAGCATCATATACGCGGCCCATTATACACTGGAGCATCATATGGGGCCCATTATATATGGAACATTATATAGGCTCATCATACACTGGAGCATCATCCATGGGGCCCATCATATACTGGAGCATCATATGGGGCCCATTATATATGGAGCATTATATAGGCCCATCATACACTGGAGCATCATCCATGAGGCCCATCATATACTGGAGCATCATATACGGGGCCCATTATACACTGGAGCATCATATGGGGCCCATTATATATGGAGCATTATATAGGCCCATCATACACTGTAGCATCATCCATGGGGCCCATCATATACTGGAGCATCATATACGGGGCCCATTATACACTGGAGCATCATATGGGGCCCATTATATATGGATCATTATATAGGCCCATCATACAGTGGAGCATCATCCATGGGACCCATCATATACTGGAGAGTCATATGGGGCCCATTATATATGGAGCATTATATAGGCCCATCATACACTGGAGCATCATCCATGGGGCCCATCATATACTGGAACATTATGTGGAGCTCATCATATACTGTATGGAACATTATATGGGACCAATTATGTATGGAGCAATATATGGGGCTCATTATTCTGTATGGCGCACTATGTGGGGCCCATAATACTGTATGGAGGACTATACTGTCCGTTTTTTGAGCTATTATAGAATTTACAATATATATCACTCATGTAATGTAAGAAGTGAAGTATTTGGCATTGTACTATACCTATATTTCTCTGCTGTATCGGAGCATCATGAATTGTGGTATGTGTTAAAGGGGCCTACTGAGACTCTTTCGCCCGGGGCCCACGAAAACCTGGAGCCAGCCCTGCCCCCCCACAACTTTAGCCAAATAACCCACAGTTTTCAATGCGTTACTATTATTATAAAGTAAATTAAGTTTGACCAGCTTAAGTAATAAGATTTGATGTCATTGGCATTGAAAAGGGCACTGTAGGTGTGTTTACTGTCCTCCACTCACTGGCGACTTTCCTTCCCCATTGACTTGCATTGGAGTCGGATTTCCGACTCCAACTCGACTTTTTCCGATAGTCGGCCGATTTCGTTCGACTCGACTTTTGCGAAAGTCGGGTGGTCCAAAACCCGACTCAACCCTCCCGGAGGCAAAGTCGCTCATCTCTATTTAGGACACCTGATGTCCATTTCCTTGGGATCCTCCATGAGATAGTTCTGCTACTTCATTGGAGTCCAGCTGTGTTTAATTAAACTGATAGGACTTGATTTGTAAAGGCACACACCTGTCTATATAAGACCTCACAGCTCCCAGTGCATGTCAGACCAAATGAGAATCATGAGGTTAAAGGAACGGGCCAAGGAGCTCGGAGACAGGATTGTGGCTAGGCACACATCTGGCCAAGGTTGCAAAAGAATTTCTGCTGTACTCAAGGTTCATAAGAGCACAGTGGCCTCCATAATCCTTAAATGTAAGAAGTTTGGGACCACCAGAAGTCTTCCTAGACCTGGCTGTCCAGTAGTGTTGAGCGATACTTCCCGATATCAAGAAGTATCGGATCGGAATGGGTATTGCAGATACCCAAAAAGTATCGGCGATACCCGATTCCGATACCGGAAATCCAATGCAAGTCTATGGGACAGAAATATCGGAACTAAAAAAACCCCTTTCTTTCCTTGTAAACACTAAATATACACACATAGAATACATATATATATATATATATACATGTCATTGTGACATATATATATATATATATATATATATATATATATATATATATATATATATATACATATATTTATAGTTCATACACTTCTACATAGTAAAATAGCCTCTGATTCAATTGCCGGGTAATGCCGGCTTTTGTGAAAATACAGAAGCACCCGACATGAAATCATGAAATGACACATGGTTTACATAGAGTTAACCATGTCTTTTCATGTAGTTTGATATCTGGTTTTCACAAACAATTACATGAGTGTATGTGTGCAAAATTTCACACCTGTAGGGGTTAATTAAAGGTGTAAATTCGTTGTAAAAAAATGGACATTTTTGCTACGAATTTACACCTTTAATTAACCCCTACATGTGTCAAATTTTGCACACATACACTCATGTAATTGTTAGTGAAAACAATATATCAAACAACTTGAAATGACATGGTTAACTCTATGTAAACCATGTGTCATTTCACGTCGGGTTCTGCATTTTCACAAATACCGGCAATTGAATTAGCGGCTATTATACTATGTAGAAGTGTTTGAACTATAAATATAAATATATATATATATATATATATGTGTCACAAATTCAATGACATGTATACAGTATATATATATATATATATATATATATATATATGAGGTGTAAAATTGTTGAAAAAAAATGCGTGGGCTCCCGCCCTATTTTCTCAACCAGACAGACATAGCCAGCGAGTGGGGGCAGATAATAATAGCCCAGAGAGGGACCATTATTTTTGCCCCCCCCCTGGCTACAAACATCTGCCTCCAGACACCCCAGAAAAGGCAAATCTATAATTAGATTCGCCCTTTCTGGCACTTTGCCCGTCTATTCCCATTGCCCTGTAGCAGTGGCAAATGGGTTAATAAGGGTTTAAAGCCACCTTGCTATTGAAAGGTGACCTTAAGCCAGGTTAATAATTGAGAGCTGTCAATTAGACAACTATCAATTATTAATCCTATTGCATGAAATAAAAATAAAACACACACACTTTAATTAAAAATAATTTTAATGAAATAAAGACACATGTTTTTGACCATTTTTATTTTACTGCAAAAACCATTTCCTGTAATAAAAATAAAATAAAAAAGCAAAATTATTCTTACCTATCCGATGCACAGTCAGGTCCCACGGTGTAATCCATCAGAAAGGGTTAATGTTTACTGCAGGGACCGCAGCTAATGATACAGCCTCACAGTAAACCCCCGAATGAATCTTCTCCTCTCCTGGCTGACAGGAGAGGAAGTGGAAAGCTTAATTGATTGCTTCCCACTTTCACTTCAGGTCAGCCAGGGACACCATCAGTGACGTCAGAGGGAACTGATTAACAAAAATAGGGGATCCCCTCGAAAAAAAAAATGGCATGGGGTCCCCCCTATTTTTGTTAACCAGCCTGATGAAGCAGACTGCTGAGGCCTGGATTTTCAGGCTGTTAAGGAGCCAAGATCCATGGACCTTGCCAGCCTGATAATACCAGGCCACAGCAGTCTGCTTATCTTGGCTGGTTAACAAAAATAGGGGATCCCCTCGAAAAAAAATGGCGTGGGGTCCCCCCTACTTTTGTTAACCAACCAGATGAAGCAGACTACTGAGGCCTGGTATTAAAAGACTGTCAAGGCCCATGGATTTTGGCCCTCAACAGCCTGATAATACCAGGCTACAGCAGCCCCACATTTGGCGCATCAAAAGATGTGCCAATTGTGGCACTTTACCCGGCTCTTCCCACTTGCCCTGTAGCAGTGGCAAGCGGGGTAATAAGGGGTTAATGTCACCGTTGATTGCACGGTGACAATAAGCCCGGTTAATAATGGAGAGGCGTCAATAAGACACCGATCCATTATTAATCCCAAAGTTTTTAAATGTTTAAAAAAAAGACAAAGCAAGAAAAAAGAATTTTAATGAAATAAAAGAGACAACACAGTTTTCATTAATTTTATTACACGCTCATCCTGCAACGCCATCGATCTCCTGCAAAAAAAAAAAAAACAAACCAACAGTATACTGTTGTGAATGTGTTAGAAATGAATTCTGGGCAGAAGCTCCCTCTGGTGGTTACAAACAGTGCTGAACTATTCAATGAAGATTGTGAAGATTGGCAATCAGGTGTTACAGACTGGTCTTATATAAGGGAGGTTCCCTCCCATCAGGGTTGCCGGTGATCAATTGTTCTTGTCTCAACTTTGGTTCCTGGTTCACTTGGAAGCTTGCTGTGTCTTGCCTGCATCTTCTGCTAACAGATAAGATATTTTCTGCTTTTATTTTTGTGCTTGCTTTTTGCATTTTGTCCTGCACTTCTGTGGAGGTCAGCCAGGTCCCCTCCAGGGGCTTGTGCTCCTCTCAGTTTATCTGAGCCACTGTTATTTGTTCATTTGCCTTTTCCAGTTTTTTCAGTGGCTGCTGCTTAGTTTTGTTACACCAGAGAACTAATTTAGGTGGTAGAGGTCGTGTGATCTCAGGTGTTTTTGCAATTAGTGAGTTGGTATTTTTTTAGGGTTTTTTGGATTGCAGTAAGTGTCCTTCCTATCCTTTTCTTTCTAGGAAGATTGGGCCCCAACGTTTGCTCATACTATTTTCTGTCTGTGTCTGTATTTCCTCTTGTCTAACCGCCATTACATGTTTGGGGGCTTCCTATGTTCTTTGGGGATCTGCTCCGGGGCAGATAGTTTTCCTCTTTCTATCTTTACTATCTTTAGGTGTAGTTAGCTTCTCAGGCTGTGACGAGGCGTCTAGGACCAACGTAGGTACGCTCCACAGCTGCCTTTAGTTGTGGTGGTTAGTCAGGGTACTGCAATCCAGTAGATTCCAACCTCTCTGGTGTATTGCCTTTTTTGCCTGCTCTCCTCAGCTACCAAATCATAACAGTATCACCGGCCAAACTGAAAATTATATGGTACTCACAGAAGGGAAAGATAGTGTAAAAAAAAAAAAAAAAAAAGTTGTCAGAGTTGTCAGATATTTTTTTTTTTCCCTCTTTTTCTCTGGGTGCTGAGGATTTTTTTTTTCTGTCAATGGAGTTTTCACAGTTGTCTGGCCGTGTGGATCAGCTTGCCACTGAAGTTCGGAGTATTGCTACCTATCTTGCAGGGTTGCCGGTTGTGAACCTAGGATCCCCATGCCAGATTTGTTTTTAGGGGATCGAGCTAAATTTCTGAATTTCAAAAATAACTGTAAGTTGTTTTTTGCCTTAAAACCTAAGTCCTCAGGGAACGCAGCACAGCAGGTAGTGTTGAGAGATACGATAATGCAAATATCGGCTATCGGCCGATATTAGCTCTATCGGCCTTTCGATAATTCGTTTCGATATTTTCGTCTTATCGAATACCGGAATCGGATTTGTCACTGTCACTGTGAGTGTCCGTCGGTCGGGTCTGTCAGGAGTCAGCGGCACTTACCTGGCAGAAGATCTCCGGCGGTCACGTCCTGGACTGCTTGATGGCCGCCATTATCTTCTCCCTGGCGGTCACATGCAGTTTTTCGCGATAACTGCAGTGACTGCAGGGTAATCCCGGCCGTAAACCAGTCCGATGACGTCACCGCCGGGGAAGCAGGTAATCAGCTGTGCTGCGCCGGGATGACAGGCTCTGCCTGTCATTCTGATGTAGCAGAGCTGGATCGTCGTGGGACACTCGTTACTATGGACTGCGTCGGTCAGGTGGTATACTTTTTTTTTTTTCATTTTTTTACAGGAGATCGATGGCGTCGCAGGATGAGACTGTAATAAAAGTAATGAAAACTGTGTTTTTTTTTTTTTTTTTAATTAAATTAAAAAACTTTTTTATGAACATTCACCCGTCCGGGTACATAAACAATTTAACTATTTACATACAGGGACCCTGTCCGGGTTATTTATAATTCTTTGGCAGGGGTGTTCCAGGTACCACCTGGTACTCTTCTGATGCTTGCCAAACATCCGAGGCACCAAGGACCACCAGGACCTGATGACGTCGTGTGGCCTGTACAGTGACGTCGTGACCCGCTATCTGGGTCTGTGTGGCCACCTCTTTCGTCTCCCTCCGGGTCTGGACCCCTATGTCCCGGACTGAACGAACCCCAGGGGGCCTAACAGGCGCCGGGTACGGGCCAGCTATACTTATCATGTCCATAGCTGGGGCTGCTCAGGAGACCACTGAGGGAGGCTTGGGAGATTTACGGCGTGGGGTGGGCACTTTTGCAGAGGCCTGGATGTGGGAGGCTGAAGGCTCCGAGGGTCTCACAGGTTCCTGACACTCTGGGGAGTAGGGGTCGCACCTGGTAACATTTAGGGCGTACCATCCATTGTAACCCCAGTGTCGGGTGTAAGTCACCAAGTCTCCTGGCAACAGGTCCCTCCCCGGGTGTCCTTCTGGGAGGTGAGCCTCCACATCCCGCCGGTTCACAAAAACTTCTAAATAAAGTCCAGGCTCCTGGATGAAGCCCCAACCACCTTTCAATTTAAAGCTCCGTACTGCACCCTTACGCCGCGGCTCCCTCAGGGTTCCCTTATCCTTTCTCATCCGGTCCTTATCTGCCCGGTCCTTCTCCAGCTGACGTTGGCGAAGTTTTTGGGATTCTCGCTGCTCCCTTTGTCGCTCTGCTTCCTGCTCCCAACGTCTCCACTCTTCCTCCTGACGCCGGTTGTAATTCTCCTCCACCAGCTGCTCCATGTCTCCACCATCAAACTGCAGCTTACAGTGTCCGGTTTGCGGCAGCTCTCCTGTCGCCCCCCAGTCCTGGCGGCGCTCCCCTGCGGAGGAAGCAGACGGCTCTAAATCAGATGACAGTCGGGGCTCCGGTACAGGCAGGCAGTGCTCTGGTGCCTGCGCGGCCTCCTCCATGAGGACGGGTGTCGCTTCTTCTGCCTCAGCGACGGGGGCAGACAGCGGGATCTGAGGTGCTGACGGTGCTGCGGTTTTTGCAGGAACGGGTGCCTCCACTGCGACAACGTCAACCGGATCACATTGCAAGGACTCCTCTACTAGAACGGGTGCCTCACCTTCCGGTACAGACACTTCAGGTAAGAGGGATTGGCGCCGCTCCAAGTTTAGTTTTAGGGCACGCCAGCTGGCTTCCATCCTGGCGACCTCCTCCCGGTGCCGGGCCAGGCCTCTTAGGGTATCCTCCGCTTCTTGCAGCGTAGGAGGGTTTCCAGGCCGGGTGCCCAACGGTGGTTCCGTGGCGATCGGGTCGCTTCCGTGGGGGGAGAGCTCTGACTGCTCCATCCCTTCACACTTCTGCTCGTCGTGTCCATTAGCCATCTCTGCCAAGTCACATGTGTCATTAGCATCTGTAGAGGGCCCCTCTTTTGTAGGGAGGCGGGACCTTCGTGTTAGTTTCCGCACACTGAGGAGGATGAGGAGGCGGAACTGAAGAGCTGTGGGGCACGATCTTACATTGCAGTACCATTTACAGTGTTCGGCCATCGTTTTCACGCCACTGAGTGAGTGTACACCCACAAAGAGCACGCCCTTCTTCTTCACCAGTGCCTCGTCGTGACGCAGATATGGCGGAAAAATGGCAAATACATTCTCTGATGATTTTAGCAATTCTCAAGCACAAAACCAGTGCAATTCAGGCACACAGGACTCGCTTATAGCGAGCTACAGAATCCTGTTCGTGACGCCCAAGTTGAGTCGCACAGAGCCAGAGGTTTTGGGGGTACTCGGCACCGAGCCCGTCGACTTCTATGGGGTATGTCACGGCTTTACCCGGCAATTGAATCAGAGTCTATCTTACTATGTAGAAGTGTATAAACTATAAATATATGTATATATATATGTCACAATGACATGTATATATATATATATATATATATATATATATGTATTCTATGTGTGTATATTTTGTGTTTACAACGAAAGAAAGGGTTTTTTTGTTGCGATATTTTGTTCCCATAGACTTACATGGGACTTCCGGTATCGAAATCGGATATCGACGATATTTAGTGCTATCGGCGATACAATTTCGATACGATATTTTTAGATATCGAGCAATATCGCTCAACACTAACAGCAGGTTCAAATTGTCATCTCTCTCCTGCGCGGCGATCCTCAGGATTGGGCTTTTTCCCTGACACCTGGGGATCCTGTTTGGAGTAATGTTGATGCATTTTTTCTGGCTCTGGGGTTATTGTACGATGAACCTAATGTCACTGATCAAGCTGAAAAAGCCTTGTTGGCATTAAATCAGGGGCTTGAGGACGCTGAGTTGTACTGTCAGAGATTCCGAAGGTGGGCAGTCCTGACCAAATGGAATGATGATGCTTTGGCAGCCCTTTTTCGGAAGGGTCTGTCAGAGAATGTAAAAGATGTTATGGTGGGTTTCCCTGCTCCCTCTGGTCTCAATGATTCTATGTCATTGGCGATTCAAATTGACAGACGTTTGCGTGAGCGTAGAGGTATGCGTGGAATAGTGTTGCCTTGTGAACCAGCTTCTGAACCCATGCAGTGTGATAGAGTGGCTTCTGGGGCACAGCGTCATGAGTTTCGAAAACGCACTGGGTTATGTTTCTGCTGTGGTGACGCCTCTCATGCTATTTCAGTCTGCCCTAAGCGGGGAAGACGTTTTGCACGCTCAGTTGTCTTGGGTAGTGTTCAGACTAAATTTCTGTTGACTGTTACCCTGATTTGCTCCCTGTCCACATTTTCTGCTCAGGCTTTTGTTGATTCGGGAGCAGCTATTAACTTGATGGATTTTGATTTTGTTAAACGTTGTGGGTTTCCCTTGATACCCCTGCGGAAGTCTATTCCCCTACTGGGGATTGATTCTACCCCTTTGGCTGAGAATAAACCCCAGTTCTCTACTCAGGTGATAATGAGGGTTGAACCTGATCATCAGGAGAGTTGCAAATTTTTGGTGCTGTATAATCTGCATGACATTATTGTACTAGGTTTCCCTTGGTTACAGTCTCATAATCCTGTTTTGGATTGGAAATCTGTGTCTGTAACCAGTTGGGGCTGCCAATGTGTTAATGCCAACACTCCTGTTTTTTCTGCCTCTCCCCAGGCTCGGGATGTTCCTGACTTTTTGACTGATTTTTCTGATGTGTTTAGCGAAAGTAAATCTGCATCCTTGCCCCCCCATAGGAGCTATGACTGCGCTATTGAATTAGTGCCTGGTAGTAAATTCCCTAAAGGTCGCCTTTTTAACTTGTCTGTACCTGAACATGACGCTATGCGGTCTTATATCAAGGAGTCATTGGAGAAGGGTCATATCAGACCATCCTCTTCACCCTTGGGTGCCGTTTTTTCTTTGTGGCCAAAAAGGATGGCTCATTAAGGCCGTGTATTGATTATCGTCTCTTGAACAATATCACTGTGAAATATCAATATCCGTTACCCTTGATTTCTGACCTGTTTTCCAGGGTGAAAAGTGCTATTTGGTTTACCAAGCTTGACCTCAGGGGGGCGTATAACCTTATTCGCATTAAGCACGGGGATGAATGGAAGACGGCATTTAATACCCCAGAGGGGCATTTTGAGTACCTAGTGATGCCCTTTGGGCTCACTAATGCTCCTTCCGTCTTCCAGTCCTTCATGAATGACATTTTCAGGGATTTTGTGGATAAATTTCTGATTGTTTATTTGGATGATATCTTGATTTTTTCCAATGACTGGGACTCTCATGTGAAACATGTTCGGACTGTGTTCCAGATTTTGAGAGAGAATGCTCTGTATGTGAAGGAATCAAAGTGTCTTTTTGGCGTACAGAGGATCTCATTTCTGGGATTCATTTTGTCCCCATCTGTTATTGAAATGGACCCGGTCAAGGTTCAGGCCATCTGTGATTGGGTCCAACCTACTTCATTAAAGGCTCTTCAGAGATTCGTGGGTTTTGCCAATTTTTATCGTAAATTTATTGGTAATTTCTCTGTTATTGTTAAACCATTGACTGATTTGACCAAGAAGGGTTCTGATGTGGTGAATTGGCCTCCTGAGGCAGTCTCTGCGTTTCAGGAACTTAAGCAGAGATTCACTTCTGCTCCTGTTCTACGGCAGCCTGATGTTTCTCTGCCATTTCAGGTGGAGGTTGATGCCTCTGAAATTGGGGCAGGTGCCGTTTTGTCCCAAAGAGATCCAGAGACCTCTAAAAGTAACCCTTGTGCCTTTTTCTCTCGAAAATTTTCTCCTACTGAACGTAATTATGACGTGGGTAATCGGGAGTTATTGGCCATGAAGTAGGCTTTTGAAGAGTGGAGACATTGGCTGGAGGGAGCCAAACATCAGGTGGTGGTCCTCACGGACCATAAGAATCTGGTTTATCTGGAATCAGCCAAGCGACTTAATCCTAGACAGGCCAGGTGGGCCTTGTTTTTCACACGTTTTAAGTTTGTGGTTTCCTTTCTTCCTGGCACTAAGAATGTTAAAGCGGATGCCCTCTCGAGGAGTTTCCTTGCGGACTCTCCTGAGTTATCTGATCCTGCTGTTATTTTGAAAGAGGGTGTAGTTCTTTCCGCCATCTCGCCCAATTTGAGACTGGCTGTAAGGTTCTATGTATATATTCCTGAAACTCAGTTTGTTCGTCAGCCATTTTACTTTCTGTCTTGCTGCAGCTATCTTGCCCTCAGTCAAAATGGAGTTTCCAGCTTGCATGTTCCCGCCCTGATTCTCTCCTTTGCTTCTTAAGCAGCCACAGCTGAGCAATCAGTGCTTCAGAATCTAGCCTGCAGTGAACCTGTGACTTGACTCCTGTAAGCCTTGGACCTTGTACTCCAGCTATTCCTACTGAGGAACTCTGAAGCACTTGTGGACTCTGAACCCTGCTCTTTGAAAGACCCACGTTTGCATGGACTTATGGTAACAGAGAAGAAGATCCTGAATCTGTATTGGAGAGTGATTGCTGAGCTTGGATTACTCTGGCCTGCTGTGTCTCCTGTTTCTGTGTCTGCAAACTGTGTGACTATTTCTGCCAACTTGTATGACGTAATACAGGACTTTTCTATATCAAACCTGTGACTCCTGTGTTTTCATCGCACCCAAGCACAAGACGCTATATGAACTGTACTACATACATTACAAGATTCTGAAGCCAAAACGTTAGTGTCTGCTGGGTCTGGAAGGCTGTGTCTGCTGTACTGTGGATATCAGACGTCCGGTTGTACTTTCTGTGATGACAGTGGTTGTGACTTCTCACAACCATTCCAGGTGAGCAATTCCCTTAAGTTTTTTCTTTTTGCAGTGTTACCACAGGTAAACACTATTGTTTTTTTTTTTTCCTTTCTTTTCTCTTTTTTGTCTGCTGTAACTCTGGATATCAGATGTCTGGTTGAAACTTTCTGTGATGATAGTGGTTGTGACTTCTCACAACCATTCCAGGTGAGCAGTTCCCTTAATTTTTTTTTCTCTCTGCAGTGTTGCCACAGGTGAACACTATTGTTTTTTTTTTCTCTCCTCTTCTTCCAGTAATCCTGTCTTAAAAGATCTGGAAAATGGAGGCCCGCATAAAGGAACTTTGCGGAGTGACTGATAATATCCTTGCAGATTTGCAGAATATAAAGACCCGTTTTACAAATCTACAGGACCTCAATAATCACAATTTGCAAGTGGTTGGACAGACTACCCAGGATTTTCGAGCCAGGATTGAGGTTCTAGAGGGGCGAGTCCAGGCTCCTGCCGTAGCCCCGAGTGCTGGGATTCCCAAGTTGCCCCCTTTTCGTTTTGGCGGTGAACGTGAGAAATTCAGGGGATTTATTAATCAATGCAATCTTTTTTTTTCTGCACATGCTTCACAATTTCCCACTGAACGATCTAAGGTGCTTACTATAATTATGTTGCTTACCAACAAGGCTTTAATGTGGGCAAACCCTCTGATTGAGACTGAGGATGATTGTTTGAATCACCTTGATGATTTTATTTCAGCCATGGGGCAGGTGTTTGATGACCCCAATCGAGGTGCAACAGCTGAAGCAGCCATGTTAGCTTTGCGCCAAGGTAAGCACTCGGTAGCTGAATATGCCTTGGATTTCAGGAGATGGGCCCTTGATACCACCTGGGACAGTTCCGCCAAAAAATCTATTTTTCGAAAGGGGTTATCTCCACTGATTAAGGATGAACTTGCTCGTGCCGACCCTCCCACTGCGTTAGGTGACTTTATTAACTACTGCATCCGTATTGATACTCGTCTGACTGAACGCAGGCAAGAGAGATGGTTCGAAAGCAATCGTACTAACCTTTTCCTACCTTCCTCTCCAGCTAAGGAACCTTTGAGTAGGATTACACGGGAACCTGAACCTGAACCCATGCAGGTAGACTCTTTACAACGACGGGTTAGTGATGCACGCAAGGAACATCGTTTTAAGGAGAATCTATGTTTCTATTGTGGTAAGTCAGGGCACTTCATTATAAACTGCCCCAGCCGTTCTCGTAAGACTACTGCAGCACTCATTCATTGTGAGTGTTGCGAGAGGGGATCTGTCAGGTCCGAGCCTCAGGCTCCAGAGAGATCTGCAGCAACAGATCTTGATTTCTCGGACTTAAACTCCGTTACCCTGAGGACGTTGACTGTGTAAACGCTGCCATTTTTCAAGTTTCCTCAGCGGTGTCCCAGCTGAGTTGTAAGAAAAACAATTCTCATTGCTTTCTTTCCATCAAACTCTGGGTTGACTCAGCTTGGGTGTCTAGCTCTGCTATGATCGACTCAGGGGCAAGTGGAAATTTTATGGATGTCTCCTTTGCTCTGAAACAGGGAATACGTTCAGTGAAGAAGGCTACTCCAGTACAGATGGAAACTGTGGATGGCTCCCTGCTGACCTCTGGACCAGTGGATCAGGAAACAGAGCCTTTGAGGGTTCTTATGGGTAAAGATCATCAAGAGAAACTGTCCTTTATGCTTATCTCTTCTCCCCACTTTCCCATTATTCTAGGGCTACCATGGCTGCAGGCTCAGAATCCTACCATTAACTGGGAGACCAAGGAATTACACTTTCCAGAGAAACAGATGAGTCCAAAAGTTTCAGCTTGCTCTGTTCCTAAAGGAATCATGTCAGTCCCTGAACTACCAGCTGTATACCAGGACTATGTGGATTTATGTGACAAGAAGAACGCTGACCAGCTTCCTCCTCACCGTCCATATGATTGTCCAATTGAATTATTGCCTGGAGCAGAGATACCTTTTGGTAAGATCTACCCCCTGGCGGGGCCCGAGCTAAAGGCTTTAAAGGATTACATAGATGAAAATCTAGCCAAGGGCTTCATACGCCCCTCTTCATCTCCTGCAGGTGCACCCATCTTCTTTGTAAAGAAGAAAGATGGATCTCTGAGACCATGCGTAGACTATAGGGAACTCAATAAGGTTACTATTAGAAACCGTTATCCATTGCCTTTAATCCCTGAGTTATTGGAGAGAGTGCGACATGCCAAAATTTTTTCTAAACTAGATCTTCGTGGGGCCTATAACTTAGTCCGTATTAGACCTGGGGATGAATGGAAGACTGCATTCAGGTCACGCTATGGACACTTTGAATATCTAGTTATGCCTTTTGGTCTGAGTACCGCCCCAGCCACTTTCCAACACTTGGTGAATGACATCTTCAGGGATCTCCTAGATACATTCGTGGTAATTTATTTGGATGATATTCTAATTTTTTCTAACTCCACAGAGGAACATCATGGACATGTGAGAATGGTCTTGGAACGTCTAAGACAAAATCATCTTTACATCAAACTTGAAAAGTGTGAATTCCATAGGACCGAAATTCAATTTCTGGGGTATGTACTGTCTACACAAGGAATTAGTATGGATGGAAGCAAAACCCAAGCCATCAAGGATTGGCAAAGTCCTAGAAATGTGAAGGAGGTACAGCGCTTCATCGGGTTTGCCAACTTCTATAGACGTTTCATTAGAAATTTCTCTGAGGTAGTGTCACCTATCACTCAACTTACCCGGAAAGAGTCTAGGTTTTCCTGGACTCCCCAAGCCCAGGAAGCATTTTCCCGTCTAAAAGATAAATTTACCACTGCACCTATCCTAGTACATCCCAACCCCGAGCTTGCCTTCATAATAGAGGTGGATGCTTCAGACTGTGCCGTTGGAGCTATACTCTCTCAGAGAACAGGTGAGAAGAATGTCTTGCATCCCTGTGCCTTCTTTTCCCAGCAGTTGTCTTCGGCTGAGAGGAACTACGATGTGGGCAATAGAGAGTTGTTGGCCATTATTGCCGCCTTCAAAGAATGGAGACACCTTCTTCAGGGAGCTGCACAGCAAATAGTCGTCCTGACAGACCATCGTAACCTTGAGTTTATCAGGTCGGCTAAGTGCCTGACTCCTCGCCAGGCTCGCTGGAATCTTTTCTTAAACCAATTTAATTTTATCATCTCTTATAGACCAGGATTGCGCAATGGAAAGGCTGATGCACTCTCTAGGATTTACTCAGCAGAGACACGTCCAATTACTCCTCCTAAGACTATTCTTCCTGACTCTAGATTCCTAGGAGTAATTCATAATCAAGACCTACTTAAGGACATCAAGGAAGCATACCATGCGGATTCCTTTTTGGCACAACCCCCAAGGGACGTAAGTCTTGTCTTTAAGAATGGTGTGTGGATTCAGGGACAACGTCTGTATATTCCTGAAACAGTCAGATTAAGAGTATTGCAACTCATTCACGATTCCAAGATAGCTGGGCATAGAGGAATTCTAAAGACACAGGAATTTCTTTCTCGTTTCTTTTGATGGCCCACTTGCAGGAAGGATGTTTTGAATTATGTCACTTCATGTGAGGTCTGTGCAAGATGCAAAACACCTCGCTCCTCACCAACTGGTCTGTTACAGCCTCTTCCCACCCCGTCCCGCCCGTGGGGATCCATTTCTATGGACTTCATTGTGGAGTTACCAACCTCTCAGGGGAAGAACACCATTCTAGTGGTGGTTGACCGTCTAACAAAGACAGCTCATTTTATCCCTTGTGTTGGCTTACCCACTGCAAAACAGACATCAGATTTGATGATTAAAGATGTGTTTCGCTTACATGGAGTACCAGATGAGGTTATTTCGGATCGAGGGGTGCAATTCACTTCTAGGTTTTGGCAAAATTTCTGTGCAGCATTGGACATTAAAGTAAACCTTTCTTCTGCTTTTCATCCCCAGACTAATGGACAGACCGAACGAACCAATCAAACCCTGGAGCAGTATCTCCGCTGCTTTATCTGCCACCTACAGGATGATTGGGTGGATCTACTTCCATTAGCTGAGTTCTCGTATAACAACTCTCAGAGTGCCTCCACTAAACAGTCTCCTTTTTACTCTAATCTAGGTTATCATCCTAACATTCTACCACGATTTCCCATAGAAACGCCTTTACCAGCAGTGGCTGAAAGAATCACGTCTTTACAGAAGAATATGGATCTTCTAAAGGAAAATCTGGAATCGGCTCAAGAAAGGTACAAGAAAGCAGCAGATAAATTTCGTAAACCTGCACCAGCTTTCAAGGTAGGAGACTTGGTCTGGCTGTCAACCAGAAATCTTAAGTTAAGGATTCCATCGTCAAAGTTGGGACATAAGTACATTGGACCCTATAAAATCAGTAAAATTATAAGTGCCGTTGCTTGTCGTCTTCAACTGCCCAGAACTATGAGAATCCACCCTGTCTTTCATGTATCCCTACTAAAGGCTGCGACACCTAATACGTTTCCTGGACGTTCCTCTCCTTGCCCTGACCCAGTGCTAGTCGATGATCAGGAAGAATTTGTGGTGGAAAGGATTTTAGATTCCAGGTTGTATAGAAATCAGTTACAATATTTGATTAAATGGCAGGGCTACCCAGTGGAGGACAACTCATGGGAACCGGTCAATAACGTTAATGCTCCTCGCTTGCTCCGTCAGTTTCATCAGAGGTACCCACACAAGCCTGGTCTGAGGTCATCCGGAGGTTGTCCTTAAGGGGGGAGTAATGTAAGGTTCTATGTATATATTCCTGAAACTCAGTTTGTTCGTCAGCCATTTTACTTTCTGTCTTGCTGCAGCTATCTTGCCCTCAGTCAAAATAGAGTTTCCAGCTTGCATGTTCCCGCCCTGATTATCTCCTTTGCTTCTTAAGCAGCCACAGCTGAGCAATCAGTGCTTCAGAATCTAGCCTGCAGTGAACCTGTGACTTGACTCCTGTAAGCCTTGGACCTTGTACTCCAGCTATTCCTACTGAGGAACTCTGAAGCACTTGTGGACTCTGAACCCTGCTCTTTGAAAGACCCACGTTTGCATGGACTTACGGTAACAGAGAAGAAGATCCTGAATCTGTATTGGAGAGTGATTGCTGAGCTTGGATTACTCTGGCCTGCTGTGTCTCCTGTTTCTGTGTCTGCAAACTGTGTGACTATTTCTGCCAACTTGTATGAAGTAATACAGGACTTTTCTATATCAAACCTGTGACTCCTGTGTTTTCATCGCACCCAAGCACAAGACGCTATATGAACTGTACTACATACATTACACTGGCTCTGGAAGGGTGTCAGGAGGATAAACCCGAGCGCTGCCCTATTGGGAAATTGTTTGTCCCAGACCGGTGGAAAAAGAGTGTGATGTCTGAGATTCATTGTTCCGCGTTGGCCGGTCATCCCGGAATTTTTGGTACCAGAGACTTGGTTAGTCGGTCCTTTTGGTGGCCTACTTTGTCTCGTGACGTCAGGGAATTTGTGCAGTCCTGCGGGACTTGCTCTCGCTCCAAGCCTTGCTCTCGCTCTAGTGGTTTGTTGATGCCATTGCCTGTGCCCAAGAGACCATGGACCCATATCTCTATGGATTTCATTTCCGACCTCCCTGTTTCTCAGAGAATGACCGTTATCTGGGTGATTTGTGATAGGTTTTCCAAAATGATACATCTTGTGCCATTACCTAAGTTGCCTTCCTCCTCCGAATTGGTGCCTTTGTTCCTTCAGCACGTGGTTCGGTTACACGGCATTCCTGAGAACATTGTGTCTGACAGAGGAGTCCAGTTTGTTTCCAGATTTTGGAGGACTTTTTGTTCTAAACTTGGTGTTCAATTGTCTTTCTCCTCGGCTTTTCATCCTCAGACCAATGGACAAGCTGAGAGAACAAACCAGACATTGGAGACTTATCTGAGATGCTTTGTGTCTGCTGATCAGGATGACTGGGTCTCTTTTTTGCCTTTGGCTGAGTTTGCTCTTAATAATAGGGCTAGCTCTGCCACTTTGATGTCTCCATTTTTCTGCAATTTTGGGTTTCACCCTCGATTTTCTTCTGGACAGATGGAGGCTTCTGTCTGTCCAGGTGTTGACTCTGTTGTGGAGCGTATGCAGCAGATTTGGGACCAGGTAGTGGAGAGGTTGTCCCTCTCTCAGGAGAGGGCCCAGCAGTTTGCCAACCGGCATAGGACTGATGGTCCTCGGTTTGAAGTGGGGGACTTGGTCTGGTTGTCCTCAAGAAATATCCCTATGAGAGTTGCATCTCCTAAGTTTAAGCCTAGGTTCATTGGACCTTATAAGATCATGGAGATTCTTAATCCTGTTTCCTTTCGTTTACTTCTTCCAGGGACATTTAAGATCCATAACGTTTTCCACAAGTCCTTACTGAAGAGGTTTGTCGAGCCAGTGGTTCCTATGGCTTTGCCTCCTGACCCTGTTTTGGTTGAGGGCAATCTGGAGTATGTGGTTGAGAAAATATTGGATTCTCGTTTTTCTAGACGGAAACTCCAGTATTTGGTTAAGTGGAGAGGCTATGGTCAGGAGGACAATTCTTGGGTGTTTGCTTCGGACATCCATGCTAGGAGACTGATCCGTGCGTATCACAGAGCTCATACTGACCGACCTGGTTGCCCAAATGAGGGTTCGGTGACCCCTCCTCAAGGGGGGGTACTGTTGTGAATGTATTAGAAATTAATTCTGAGCAGAAGCTCCCTCTGGTGGTTACAAACAGTACTGAACTATTCAATGAAGATTGTGAAAATTGGCAATGAGGTGTTACAGACTGGTCTTATATAAGGGAGGTTCCCTCCCATCAGGGTTGCCGGTGATTAATTGTTCTTGTCTCAACTTTGGTTCCTGGTTCACTTGGAAGCTTGCTGTGTCTTGCCTGCATCTTCTGCTAACAGATAAGATATTTTCTGCTTTTATTTTTGTGCTTGCTTTTTGCATTTTGTCCTGCACTTCTGTGGAGGTCAGCCAGGTCCCCTCCAGGGGCTTGTGCTCCTCTCAGTTTATCTGAGCCACTGTTATTTGTTCATTTGCCTTTTCCAGTTTTTTCAGTGGCTGCTGCTTAGTTTTGTTACACCAGAGAACTAATTTAGGTGGTAGAGGTCATGTGATTCCAGGTGTTTTTGCAATTAGTGAGTTGGTATTTTTTTAGGGTTTTTTGGATTGCAGTAAGTGTCCTTCCTATCCTTTTCTTTCTAGGAAGATTGGGCCCCAACGTTTGCTCATACTATTTTCTGTCTGTGTCTGTATTTCCTCTTGTCTAACTGCCATTACATGTTTGGGGGCTTCCTATGTTCTTTGGGGATCTGCTCCGGGGCAGATAGTTTTCCTCTTTCTATCTTTAGGTGTAGTTAGCTTCTCAGCCTGTGATGAGGTGTCTAGGACCAACGTAGGTACGCTCCACGGCTGCCTTTAGTTGTGGTGGTTAGTCAGGGTACTGCAATCCAGTAGATTCCAACCTCTCTGGTGTATTGCCTTTTTTGCCTGCTCTCCTCAGCTACCAAATCATAACAGTATACCACCTGTCCGACGCAGTCCATAGTAACGAGTGTCCCACAACGATCCAGCTCTGCTACATCGGAATGTCAGGCAGAGCCTGACATCCCGACGCAGCACAGTTGCTTACCAGCTTCCCCAGCGGTGACGTCATCGGACTACTTTACGGCCGCGATTACCCGGCAGCACGTGCAGTTATTGTGAGAAACTGCACGTGACCTCCAGGAAGAAGATGATGGCGGCCATCAAGCAGTCCAGGACGTGACCAACAGGGATCTTCTGCCAGGTAAGTGCCGCTGACTCCTGACAGACCCGACCGACGGACACTGACAGTGACAGGAACATTCTGATTCCGGTATCCGATATGACAAAAATATCGGAACTCGGAATCGGAATTCCGATACAGCAAATATCGGCCGATACCCGATATTTGCAGTATCGGAATGCTCAACACTACCGTCCAGTCAATCTGAGCAATCATGGGAGAAGAGCCTTGGTGAGAGAGGTAGAGAAGAACCCCAAGATCACTGTGGCTGAACTCCACAGATACAGTAGGGAGATGGGAGATAGTTCCACAAAGTCAACTATCACTGCAGCCCTCCACCAGTTGGGTCTTTATGGCAGAATGGCCAGACAGAAGCCTCTCGTCAGTGCAAGACATATTAAAGCTCACATAGAGTTTGCTAAAAAAATACGCATGAAGGACTCCCAGACTATGAGAAATAAGATTCTCTGGTCTTATGAGATGAAGATAGAACTTTTAGGTGATAATTCTAAGTGGTATGTGTGGATAAAACCAGGCACTGATCATCACCTGACCAATACAATCCCAACGGTGAAACATGATGGTGGCAGCATCATGCTATGGGGGTGTTTTTCAGCTGCAGGGACAGGATGACTGGTTGCAATTGAAGGAAACATGAAGGCAGCCAAGTACAGAGCTATCTTGGATGAAAACCTCTTCCAGAGTGCTCTGGACCTCAGACTTGGCTGAAGGTTCATCTTCCAACAAGACAATGACCCCAAGCACACAGTTAAAATAACAAAGGAGTGGTGTAAGGTTCTTTGTCTCTGTTGACATGTTCCTTGAAACTCAGTTTTCCGTCGGCCATTTTGCTTTCTGTCTTTCTGCAGCTCTTGCCCTCAGTTAATATGGAGTTTCCAGTTTTCATGTTCCCGCCCTGATTCTTCCCTCTTGCTTCTTAAGCAGCCTCAGCTGAACAATCAGTGCTCCTGAATCAAGCCTCAGTCAGTCTGTGACCTGACTCCTGGAAGCCTTGGACTTGTACTCCAGCTATTCCCTACTGAGGAACCTTGGAACACTTTTGGACTCTGGAAACCTGCTGTTTGGTGAATCCATGTTTGCAGAGGAATTACGGTACAGAGAAGAGATCCTGAACCTGCTTTGGAGATTTATTGTAGTGCTTGAAGTTACTCTGGCCTGCTGTCTCTCCTGTCGCTGTTCCTGCAAACTGTGTGAACTTTTCAGCATGCTTGTATGAAGTAATACAAGTCATTTCATTTCAACCTATGTCTCCTGTGTTTTCCTCGCACCCAAGCACAAGACGCTATAGGAACTGTACACTATACATGACAAGTGGCTTCAGAACAACTCTGTGACCATTCTTGACTGGCCCAGCCAGAGCCCTGACCAAAACCCAATTGAGCATCTCTGGAGAGACCTGAAAATAGCTGTTCACCAATGTTCACCATCCTACCTGACAGAACTGGAGAGGATCTGCAAGGAAGAATGGCAGAGGATCCCCAAATCCAGGTGTGAAAAACTTCTTGCTTCATTCCCAAGAAGACGCATGGCTGTACTAGCTCAAAAGGGTGCTTCTACTCAATACTGATCAAAGGGTCTGAATACTTATGACCATGTGATATTTCAGTTTTTCTTTTTTAATAAACTTCTAAAAATTTATACATTTCTACTTTTTTCTGTAAAGATGGGGTGCAGAGTGTAAATTGATGAGAAAAATGGCTGCAATGAAAACAAAGATTAAAAAATTTGAAGGGGTCTGAATACTTTCCGAACCCACTGTATAAACAGCGCTATAGAATGCTGTGTATAAGCCCTGAAAGGTGATGGCCTCATCTTACATAGGTCAAAACTGCTGACAGGTTCCCTTTAATAGCACATTCCGTGTAAAAAAACCTGGTGTCTTTATTGTGAATAGGTGACAATGTTTTGCCAAGAGCAAGTTAGCATTTGTCCAGCTTGCTCCTGAACTAATACGTTGCCACTTCTTCACAAGGGCCAATAAAGTTAAAGAAAATTTCTTGCATGTATTTTGCTATTGAGCGCTGCCCATTTTTTTTGCGCTTTTATGTAACATAGACAGGTGTGTTGTAACCTGTGCACTGACACCTATATCTGTACTTTTGTTTCTGCTGCATTAGCTTTTTATATATACAGCATAAATTAATACATACTGTATATTCACATTTTCCTTATCATTCTTAGATTGCACAGAAAAGGGTTAATGACACCTTGCTTGATCAGATAGAAGAGACATATTAATTATCAATTCACTAGAACTAAGCCAATTAACCAATCATATCTCCTATAAATATACTACCAAGGTGAGGGTGAGACGTATCTTTTTTCTTCTAAAGCCAGATATTTGAAGACCAGTGTATGGAACTCTATTCCTCTGCATAAGACCAGCCCTCTAAACAGTGGGTGTCTCATTTACCTACAGCTGTGTCTCTGACTACAGTGGTCTTATACTGGGAGATTTCTCGTTCCCTCAGTCACTATGATGTCACCAAGTTGACAGTATACTGAGAGTTCTCTTGGTCCATCAGTCACTCTCAAGTCATAAGTGATGCCTGCATCTGGTCTTGCTCAAACCCATGCCAGGGTGCGGCATTGGAGTACCCCATGGTTCCATGGACGTGATCCAAGATGGCCACTGTAGAGGTAACCCTAATTTATGTTATGTTAGATGTTACATATAGATCTCGGACCAAGTGTGTAATTTGAAAAGAAAGTCTAAGCACAAAATATGCATGGAATGTCAGCAATCCTTACCAGATGAATGGGACGTGGATAGGAGTGCGGCTTGTATACCTGCTGAGAATTCCTAACAGACTGAAGCAAAAGGGTGTCTTTTTTGGCTTAAAAGTCATCTATCTGATACATTCCAGGAACTTAAAGTCTCCAGGTCTGTCTATCTCATTCTGAACCGCTGGAAGATGCTAGTCTTAAGTTTACATACCCCGGCACAATTTTTGCTTTCTTGGCCTTTTTTCAGAGAATATGAATGATAACTCCAAAACTTTTTCTCCACTCATGGTTAGTGGTTGGGTGAAGTCATTTATTGTCAAACTACTATGTTTTCTCTTTTTAAATCATAATGACAACCCAAAACATCCAAATGACCCTTATCAAAAGTTCTATAGTGCTTCGGCCAGCGGGTCCCGTCTCCCAGGTACAGTGAGGTCGGGTCCCGGAGGTCCTCAGGTATGCCCCCGGTCCCCTCAGTCAGCCTTACTCTGTCCGCACTCCCGTGAGGTCCCCTCTGGCTGTGGCGCCCTCCCGACATGTCTTCCTGGTTGCAGGAGAGCAAGCTTAGGGCGCACACGCGCTGCTGGTAAGTGATTTAAAGGGCTAGCTTACCTTTTTCCATGTATTCTTCTCTTAGCCAATCATTGACAGATCTAGGTGTATTTAAAGTCCTCACTTCCCTTGGGAGGTGCCGGGGCAATTTTGGTGCATAGTTCCAGTTGCCATTCTTAGGTCCCTGACTAGCGCTCACTTGTTCTGCGTTGCCTTGCCTTGAATTAATTCCCAGTGTTCTCTCCTAGTGCCTTGGTGCTGCCTGCCTTCCACCTGCCTGCGGACTCTAGTGGTTCCTTCTGGACCATTTGGTTGCCTTTTCCGGTTCCCTGGATCTCTCGCTTCCTTCCCTTTTTTGTTTCTCTTTGCCTCTCGGGTCTGACCCTCTGGTGTGAGAACTGTTACACTAGAGTTTCCTGGGTTGTGCCGGGACAATCTCTGTTAATCCCAGTGTCCCTGTTAAGAATGGACACTGTCTCTGGAGTTGTTTGTGAGACAAATGGAGCTGCAGATGGAACGATAGAAGCAGAGTGGACTCCGGTGATTAACGTGAGTGTTCTGTTGCGCACGTTACACATACAGCCAAAGGGACAGCATACTTCATTTGTGGGGCACCAATGTGTGGGACACCACCCGCTCGATGCCACGACTACCATCCTGGCTGCTTTACAACTACACTTAGTTTATAGTAAAATATGAAAAAGGTAATAGCGTTTTGTTTTCTGGTGTTTTCGTAGCGTTTGCAGGTCAGTGGCACTATTTAAAATATTGTACGCAATACACATTTTTTTTTCCATAGGCTACTTTATAGGACCTGGTCTAAAATTGCCTTAAAATGACTTCCACTAATACAAATCCGCAATCTTCCAGCTTCTAGCGGTGATGATCCTGCTACAAAATTGCTCTCTGTGAAGGCAGCATTAGAAGTAAAATTAAGGTGAAATGGATTGTAATTTCAATATTAACTAGTCTATCACAAAATACAAAGAAGTTATATTGCCATTTCATTGTTCATAGACAAAACAGAAGCTTAAAATGTTCAATGCATTCAAGCAGCAAAACTTCTATACGTGCGGCGACAGAAACCATTTATTGTATTCTCATCCGAACGACCCTGAAACAGGCTCTTATTGTTTGCTGTGAACTTTTACACTTAGAAACATTTTTATAGTTTGCATTTTACAATAGCATTTTATTTCATAGAATATGAATTAGGTTTAAGCTAACAATTGTTCCGTTTTTCACTGCTAATGGATCTTATGTTGCTGTGATCTCTTCATTTTATTATATTATGTTAACCAAACTAAAATTTTAGATATCTCTTATCTCACATATTGGTGTAATTATTTTGGGACACAGTAAGTATACGGGTATAAAGGGTATAAATAGCAAACAAAAAAAATTCAAGGAAGATGAAAGTTAAAAAATGAACTTAAAGAAATATGGCTAATATTGGTGTAAGAATTATCCATAAAAATTGAATAAATTTGATAGCGAAGATGGCGCAAACTAATGAAATTCCTATTTTCTGATCCAATACAATGGAATTTTCTTGAAAAGTAAGGTGAGAATGGATTTCTTTGTTGCAGATTTCAGCTTTCAGCAGAATCATAAGTACTCAGACATTGGGGGAGAATGATAATAGGAATATCCGTTGCGCACTCAGTTGATGTAAGTAAAAAAGTTGACATCAGGCTCTGTATAGCGCCCTAGAAGACATCCATGCCTGCGAGCGACTGTTTGAAAAAGATTTCTCAAACCGAAGCGTCACGTTGTTTGCATCCAAGAGCACTATTAACTTATCATTGCTGTGCTCTGTCTTCAATAAACTTTTTTTACTTTCAGCAACTGAGAGTGCAGTGGATATTACTCTTATTACTACTTGGGACTCCACTCACATTTCACATGCACCTTGCATTCAACGAGTGTGTGTAATCAGTATTTTATACTAGTTTTGTGGAAGAATTAACTTTTTTTTTAACTTGGAACATAAAAACTCTAATGACTAAAACAGGGACATCTGTTGTCTACTGCACAAAGTTCCTCCCCTGAATATGCCTGCTATTATATAATTTAATAGTTTTCTTAATGCTATAAAAGTATCCATACTATTAAAAACTATATATTATATAAAGATCAATTATGATTGAGGGAATAGATAGGTAAGGTGCAACTTTGGAAAACTTTTTCGTGTATGAGATGTGTGCTTACAGGAAACCCACCTGCAAAAGACCTGTATGACTGCATGTATTGAATGTTTCCAGCAAATAACCCAGGTAGTGTAAACCATAGACAAAAAAGGAGTGTTGTGCAAAAATATCTATATCTTATCTACGTTATTTTTAAAAAATATTTTATAGAAATATATATTAAAAACTAGTAATTACACATGAGTATATTTACAGTACATAATTACACACTATTTCATTAATCACAAAATTGTAGGTTTAGGGTATGTGCACACGTTGGGGATTTGCTTTAGTAAAAATCTGCGCGGATTCTTCTTCTCTTGGCAGAAAACGCAGTTGAAAATCCGTGCAGATTTGATGCGTTTTTTATGCGGATTTGATTCAGATTTTCCTAGGGATTTGTATATGTTTTTGTAAGCTAAATAAAGATATATAAATTAACAAAAAAAAAAGAATTGTGATGTCATTTCCTTGTCCAACCTCTTCTTTTACATTCTCCATTGAAGACCATACTATCATTACATACCATGTTCAAATATAATGTTTACACTCACAAAACAAATATTGAATATAATATATAAATATACAGTACAGACCAAAAGTTTGGACACACCTTCTCATTCAATGATTTTTCTGTATTTTCATGACTATGAAAAATGTAGAATCACACTGAAGGCATCAAAACTATGAATTAACACATGTGGAATTATACATTACACTTTACAAAAAAGTGTGAAACAACTGAAAATATGTCTTATATTCTAGGTTCTTCAAAGTAGCCACCTTTTGCTTTGATTACTGCTTTGCACGCAGAAAAGGTGAACGGATGGACTCTACATGCCTAGTTCCCACCGTGAAGCATGGAGGAGGTGGTGTGATGATGTGGGGGTGCTTTGCTGGTGACACTGTTGGGGATTTATTCAAAATTGAAGGCATAGTGAACCAGAATGGCTACTACAGAATTTTGCAGCAGCATGCTATTCCATCCGGTTTGCGTTTAGTTGGACCATCATTTATTTTTCAACAGGACAATGACCCCAAACACACCTCCAGGCTGTGTAAGGGCTATTTGACCAAGAAGGAGAGTGTTGGGGTGCTACGCCAGATGACCTGGCCTGTTGAAAAATAAATGATGGTCCAACTAAACGCAAACCGGATGGAATAGCATGCCGCTGCAAGATGCTGTAGTAGCCATGCTGGTTCAGTATGCCTTCGATTTTGAATAAATCCCCAACAGTGTCCCCAGCAAAGCACCCGCACACCATCACACCTCCTCCTCCATGCTTCACGGTGGGAACCAGGCATGTAGAGTCCATCCGTTCACCTTTTCTGTGTCGCACAAATACACGGTGGTTGGAACCAAAGATCTCAAATTTGGACTCATCAGACCAAAGCACAGATTTCCACTGGTCTAATGTCCATTCCTTGTGTTCTTTAGCCCAAACAAATCTCTTCTGCTTGTTGCCTGTCCTTAGCAGTGGTTTCCTAGCAGCTATTTTACCATGAAGGCAGTTGTTGTAGAGATGTGTCTGCTGCTAGACCTCTGTGTGGCATTGACCTGGTCTCTAATCTGAGCTGCTGTAAACCTGCGATTTCTGAGGCTGGTGACTCGGATAAACTTATCCTCAGAAGCAGAGTTGACTCTTGGTCTTCCTTTCCTGGGGCGGTCCTCATGTAAGCCAGTTTCTTTGTAGTGCTTGATGGTTTTTGCAACTGCACTTGGGGACACTTTCAAAGTTTTCCCAATTTTTCGGACTGACTGACCTTCATTTCTTAAAGTAATGATGGCCACTCATTTTTATTTACTTAGCTGCTTTTTTCTTGCCATAATACAAATTCTAAGGCCAGGGTCACACTCACCGACTAAAAAATCTGACCGTTTTAGTCGGTCGATTATCGCAGCAAAATGTCATGAACAGTCATCTGTCTGGCATCCGATTTTCCGGGAATGATGCAATTTAGTCGCATGTGGCCGTACTTGTAACATCCGATTTACATCCGACGACCGTTTTTTTGTGGCAGCTTACCAAAATGGACCAATAACAGTTTTGAGGCCTGAAAATAATTTAAATCATCAGCCAGAGCCATATTTAATGGCTCTGCAACAGGTGTGACCCTCCCACTTTGCACTGGTGTCATTTGGTTACTTGTGCTTAGGCTTTCTTGTAGCTTTATCAGAAACATGAGCGACAGACTGATATTTACTACCACTGAGCGTGTGCTGTTCAATTGGGTTATATCCAGACGTTTTGGGGAGCCATATCCTGTGATTGCAGATCCCAGAAGGCGCAGAAGAATATGGGTCCATCCACTTTTGACGCGAAGGATAAGTAAAGACCATTTCCACTGTCTCTATTTGTCGTTGCGTAGCCATGCCGATAAGTTTTTTCAATATCGTCGCATGAGCATTGCTACCTTTGATAAGTTGCTGGAGATTGTGCACCCTGGGATCACATTTCAGGACACCAGGATGCGAAAAGCTATTTCTGCAGAGGAACGCCTTCTCCTAACATTAAGGTATGTGTGTCACCGATATGTTGATGATGTTTGCCTCTACATAGCTACTTTGAAAGTGTTGTAACACACTTATTGTACTCTTTTATTGTCAGTAATGTCTTTCTCAAGCTTACCCATCAAAATGGTTTGCTTGTGCCTAACCCACAGAAGGCATGGCTTGTAATAGCATTTAGTGCATGCATGCTTTTACAAACTGAGGCATTGTATGTGTTCAGAATGCTGTTGCTCTTGTTTTTGTTGCTGATGTCTACATGTTTTCTCTTTTTTGTGTGTTGCAGATTGCTTTCCACTGGCCTGTTATACGCTGCTCTGCCCTTAGAGTTTTTAATTGGGAAATCCACAATTTCAGGCATTGTGCGCTCGACTTGTGTTGAAAGAGTTTTTAATTGGGAAATCCACAATTTCAGGCATTATGCGCTCAACTTGTGTTGAAATTTGGACAAGACTACATCAAGAGGTCATGCCTGAGCCAAAAATGTGCGACTGGTTGCGGATTGCACGGGGATTTGAAGAAACGTGCCAGTTTCCACACTGTATAGGAGCACTGGACGGGAAGCACATACGTGTTTGTAAGCCGCCCAACTCAGGCTCCCAATTCTTCAATTCTAAACAATATTTTTCAGTAGTGTTGTTGGCCTTGGTCGACACAAACTACATGTTTATAATTGTACACATTGGGGCCTATGGAAGGACTGGAGACTCCAGAGTCTTCAATACTTCCATAATGGGTCAGCAGGTACGCAATAACCAATTGGACCTACCACCAGCAAGTCATCTTACAGACACTAATCTAGAACCTGTGCCTTATGCAATGTTATGAGGCCATATCCCCGTCGCAATCTTAACCATCGCCGTAGAATCTTTAATTTTCGTCTGTCACGTGCACGACGCCTGGTGGAGTGCACATTTGGAATTCTTTGTGCTAAATGGCAGGTACTACAATCAGCCATTCAACTGAGTGAACAGAATGTCAATGTGGTAGTGAAAGCATGTGTGGTCCTACATAATTTCTGTAGAATGCATGAATGCTCCTCAGCTGATGTGGCTGACATAGGGTCTGCTAATGTGAATATGCCTATGCGACCACTCATCCATCCCCGTCGTCCACCTTCAGGCCTAAAAGTGCGTGATGTGCTGACTCATTATTTTGTGTCCCCTGAGGGTGCAACTCCCTGGCAAGAGGAGGCGTTATATATGTAGTGTGTTTCTTTTTTTGTGCCATAAACAAATTTAGCTTCATCTCATTGTTTATGTAGTGCTGTTTGGACTCTCATTTTTTTTAGAAGTTACGCAGCCCATCAGGTATAATAATAATGACATACAATCAATGCGACTTCCAAAATTTTATATAGTTGCAAGTTTTTTGTGTAGCAATGAGAAAACCAAAATGGACCAATCTGTCCAAAGGGCAAAAGAAAATGTTGGCGGCAAAATTTGCAGCAGTAACAAATTCAAACAGGTTAACAATATAACACCAAATTATTACATACATCACACCTATAAAATATGGTAGGTGTGGGGTGGTGAAGGTGGAGGGCCAGCTTGTGGGGGTTGGCTAGACTGCTCTCCATCCACTATGTCTCCGTGAGTGGTGGCTGAATGGCCAGTTTGCTGGATGCTTCTGGCTGGCTCATGATGGGGGTTTGGGTAGGGGAACATTGGAAACTGTTGTGGGTAGTCATATGTATATGACTGCCCACTTTGAGTATAGCCCCCAATATGCCCATGTCGACCATACCCATGTTGTGGCCAGCCAACAACATTGGGTATTGTCGAGTGGGCATATTGGGAATGGCCACTCTGTCCCATCTGTTGTACTTGGTGAGGTACAGCTTGGTAGGAAGGTGCTTGTGGAGGAGGAGGAGTTGGTATCTGTGCATAAGAAGGAGGTGGAGGAGGAGCTTGATCATGATAATGAGGAGGAGGATCAGAGGCAGATGCAGACTCCCCCCGCTGGCTTCCCAACAACCGTAGTAGGTTTTCTGTGGAAAGCTGCCACCTTTCCAGAAAACCTAATGTTAAGATCATTTGGAGGTGTTCCTGCATCAAGAACAATTTGTAGTCCACCTCTGATCCACAGTCTGGGCTCACTGGGAATACCCCTGAGGTACCGAGCAAGATTGCGTCCAAATGCCTCCTCCTCATCATCATGGGCAGCATTGGACAAATAGTCCTGAACTCCTCTGTCCACCTGCCTCCTTGTGCCAGACCCAACTCCTTCTCGTCTGCGCCTGGCTCGCCATGAAACTATGGCAGGAGGTGAAGACACATCCTGCTACCTACTAGGGCTGCTGCTCGGGGGATTGTCTTGTGCCTCTTGAGGCAACCTTTCAGACTCCTCTGCTGGTGGTGGTGGTGCTGCTACTGCTGCTGATGCGCTGGCTGACGTAGCTGGAGAGGAAGGTCCAGCCTCCTCAACAACATCCCCCACGGGGTCAATGAGTGCCTCCGAGTCCGAAGCAGTCTCTCACTCTGTAAGGTTAGACTTGGTGCTATAGAGGACAAAAAAACAGTATTAATATTTTAGAGGCAAAACAATAATAGGCTTTCTACAGACATGCACTTATGGTTGCAGTTCCATAACTGAGGCTAGAAAATTCAGTCTATCGAAGTAGACATACTTCCTTTTTTTGCTTGTAGCGGCTGCCCCACTGCACCCCCTCAGCTGCCTCTCTCTGCGGTAGCAGTCTCTACAGCTGCGCCACCACCTTGTCACATCTGTCACTGAAAAATTCACCACAAAAAAGAAACAAAAAAATTATATGCCATTCTAATAGATTTTAAACATCAGTACCTATCAGCATCAACATTCTATTTGTTTGGGCTGTTATGTGTACACAACACCCATAAAGTAGTATGTTGTCTAACTAACAAGATCATAGCTGAAGGGTACATGCATAGAAACAAAGTTGTATGAGGTATGTGTAACAGTAATGACCATTACTTTGGGACAGAGCTATGGCCTTAACAAAAGGGACACACATTAAGTACATGACCTACACATTTCTTGTGTGATCAAGGTGTGTACAAACATTTTACAGCCTAAATGGTCGACCATTACTGATGGATGCCAATATTGTTATGTTGATTCTGTAGTCACATAACTCTGTGTGTATAAACATTTTAAGGTGTTGTATAGCAATTCAGCTTTGGGACACTATAAGGGTAGAGGGACATTATATGACATTGGTGTTGGTACATACAGAGTAGTAATAACATTTTGTAAGCGTTTGCATTATTTAACTTACTGATGCGCTCTTGTTCCTTCCTAGATCGGTCGCCAAAATCAGGAACATCTGCCCACAGATTCGACGCCAAGCTGCCTCCTTTCGCGACCTGTTTGAATAATTGGCATCGCGATGGTCCCATAATTCAGGCCTCTCCTGGACCAGTACAATTAACATCTCTATGTTAATGTGGGTGCCCATGGTTGTACACTCCGTGGAGGCGTTTTCCTGTTTTGATTTGATATATGGTACTCTCATTAGCATGTGGAGCCTTCCTGACAATTACTGATGCAATTTCCTGGCACCTGGAATAGTGGTGCGATTTAATCGCAACTCACACGTGCGGTCAGTTTGTAATCCGATTTTTCATCGCACCCATAGACTTGCATTGGTGATAGTCGACCCACAATCGGTGACAATCACAGCATGCTGCGATTGCACTCGCACGTTTAAAACGGACCACAAAAAATCGGATACTGGGAGCTGCTCCATACATGGGCGTACCCAGGATCAAAACTAGGGGGGGCAAGCCAAGGTCACATCTTATACAGGTCACATTGTATACACTGTACATTATCCTGCATATTAGGTATGGAGCATTAGAACTGTTGTATATTGTATAATACAGCAGTGTATGCGACACTACTGTACGCTGTATATACCATATATTATACATGGCACACTAGCCTCTATACAAAGAATAAGAGGCATTATAACCTGTATATGAAAAGTATAATACAGCAGTGTATACACTCTATATACCGCACACAATGTGTATGACCCTGTATACACCATATACTACACTCTATATACCGCACACGATTTATATGGCCTATATACCGCACACGATGTGAAAATAGTCATTTTTCATTAAGCTGGGGCTATACGTCAACTTTGGCCATGAAACAGCTGCTTGTATAATGCAGGTAAATGGGGTCGCATTGTGACCCGGCTAGGTACCGCGACAAAGAATCAGAACCAGTTGGATTTTTTTTGCAACTTGATTGTCGCAGTTGCAATACCTTGTGGGTCATAATGCAACCCCATCGATGGAGCAGCAGCAGCCTAGAGCAATTTTTGGCCGTTTGTGTCACAGCCAATGTCGCCTTCTTTGATGTAATGGACGAGAAATGTATATAAATACTATTCAAAACAATGTACATATTTTATGACATGAGAGAGAGACCTGTGCACTTCACTGTGCACTATAGAGCCATATCATGAGAGACCTGTGCTCTTCACTGTGCACTATAGAGCCGTACATGTGAGAGAGACCTGTGCACTTCACTGTGCACTATAGAGCCATATCATGAGAAAGAGGCTTGTGCATTTCACTGTGCACTATAGAGCCGTATCATGAGAGACCTGTGCACTTCACTGTACACTATAGAGCCGTATCATGAGAGACCTGTGCTCTTCACTGTGCACTATAGAGCCGTACATGAGAGAGAGACCTGTGCGCTTCACTGTGCACTATAGAGCCATATCATGAGACCTGTGCACTTCACTGTACACTAAAGAGCCATATCATGAGAGAGATCTATGCACTTCACTGTGCACTATAGAGCCATATCATGAGAGAGACCTGTGCACTATAGAGCCATATCATGAGAGACCTGTGCACTTCACTGTACACTATAGAGCCTATCATGAGAGAGATCTATGCACTTCACTGTGCACTATAGAGCCATATCATGAGAGAGACCTGTGCACTATAGAGCCATATCATGAGAGACCTGTGCATTTCACTGTGCACTATAGTGCCGTATCATGAGAGAGATCTGTGCACTTCACTGTACACTATAGAGCCATATCATGAGAGACCTGTGCACTATAGAGCCATATCATGAGAGAGACCTGTGCACTATAGAGCCATATCATGAGAGACCTGTGCATTTCACTGTGCACTATAGTGCCGTATCATGAGAGAGATCTGTGCACTTCACTGTGCACTATAGAGCCATATCATGAGAGACCTGTGCACTATAGAGCCATATCATGAGAGACCTGTGCATTTCACTGTGCACTATAAAGCCATATAGAGAGACCTGTGCACTATAGAGCCATATCATGAGAGACCTGTGCACTATAGAGCCATATCATAAGAGACCTGTGCATTTCACTGTGCACTATTAGAGCCATATCATGAGAGACCTGTGCACTATATAGCCATATCATGAGAGACCTGTGCACTATAGAGCCATATCATGAGAGACCTGTGCACTATAGAGCCATATCATGAGAGACCTGTGCACTATAGAGCCATATCATGAGAGACCTGTGCATTTCACTGTGCACTATAGAGCCATACAGAGAGAGAGACCTCCGACGCAGAAGCTTCCGCCACTACTCACCCCGGCACAGAGTGGCTCCTAATAACAGGTCTCACAGGACAGGTGCAGATCTGTGGGACCCTTGGCCAGCAACAGGAGGAAGCAGCCATAGCTAGCAGCTGCACGCCACTCACACACTCAAGCAGCTGGGCGGCTGAAGGACCTGTGGACACGCCTCTCTAGATCATGTGACCCTGTGACTGCATTCAATCCATCCTGATTCTTCACATATGTAACTAGAGGACCTGCGGTGACACCTCCCTGCTGCGGGTCACATGGTTGGGTGATGTCCTCCTCTCTTTCACTATGGGTGGACTGACCTGTGGCAGAGTCTCAGCCTGTGCTGCAGTGAGTCCCGCCCCCTGTCGGCTTTGTGTGTCTGCCTGCTCTCCAAGTTCTTTGTGTGCCCCTGCTTCTAGGGGGGGGGCAGTTGCCCCCCCCCTGCCCCACGGTGGGTACGCCCATGGCTCCATAGATTAACATTGGTCCGACTGCAATGCAATATTTCAATCGCACTGCAATTGTACGATTTTGTCGCCAGTGTGACGCCGGCCTAACAGTCTATTCAGTAGGACTATCAGCTGTGTATCCACCAGACTTCTGCACAGCACAACTAATGGTCCCAACCCCATTTATAAGGCCAGAAATCCCACATATTAAACCTGACAGGGCACACCTGTGAAATGAAAACCATTCCAGGTGACTACCTCTTGAAGCTCATCAAGAGAATGCCAAGAGTGTGCAAAGCAGTCATCAAAGCAAAAGGTGGCTACTTTGAAGAACCTAGAATATAAGACATATTTTCAGTTGTTTCACACTTTTTTGTTAAGTATATAATTCCACATGTGTTAATTCATAGTTTTGATGCCTTCAGTGTGAATGTACAATTTTCATAGTCATGAAAATACAGAAAAATCTTTAAATGAGAAGGTGTGTCCAAACTTTTGGTGTGTACTGTATATATACATAAATACATACATACAATATACATATATATACATATACATGCATACATATATACACACATATGTATATATATATGTATATGTGTGTGTATATATATATATATAATATATATATATATATATATATATATATATATATATACAGTATATACATATATTTGTATGTGTCAGCCAGATACCCTCATTAATAAAATGGTACATAGAGAGTTAAATAAAAGACACACAGTCATGAAATTTGCGTGAAAATTTTACAAAAAAATTGCTTGGCCTCCCGTAATTTTAAATTTTCACAGATTTTTGCTTAGCCTTTAATGGCTACTTTACAGGGGAACCCCAGAAAAATTTGACATTGGGTCCCCCTATAAAATTGAACCAGCAAAGGCTTGGCAGACAGCTGTGAGCTGATATTAATAGCCTGGGAAGGGGCCATGCATATTGGCACTCCCAGGCTAAAAACATCAGCTCTCAGCCATCCCAGAAATGGCACATCTTATAGATGCGCCAATTCTAGCACTTAGCCTTGCTCTTCCGACTTACCCAATAGCGGTGGCAAGAGGGGTAATATTTGTGGGGTTGATGTCACCTTTGTAATGTCCGGTGACATCAAACCCACGGCTTAGTAATGGACAGGCATCTATAAGATACCTATCCATTACTAATCCTATATGGTATATGGTTATATGGTAAAGACACAGCCAGAATAAAGTCTTTTAATTTAAATAAGACTAAACACAGTTTTCCATTTTTATTTAAACGCCTAATCCCGGCGAAGCCTTCAATCTCCTGTAATAAAAATAAAATAATAGACCAACATAAATACTCCCTGTCCGACGCAGTCCAAAATAACGCATGTCCCATGACGATCTCACATGTAGAACAGTCACATCAGGAGATGTGACTGCTCTACACGGCTCCGATGATACACTTACAGGAGATAATAGCTCCTGCAGTGCATCAATGAGAGTTCACCGAAGTTCGTGCTCTCACTTTACGGCACTGCTGTGGTGCCGCAAGTGAGAACCGGAGCTGATGAACTCTGGTGACCTCTCTCACAGCGGCACACTGATACAGTATGGGGGATCACCTCCTGTCACTGTATCACTGGAGCCGTGTATAGCAGTCACATCACCCGATGTATCTAAGCAAAAAGGAAATCCAGGTACTCACATGTGTTGATTTAATTTGCTTTATTCCACATCCTACTGCTGGGATGTGGAATAAAGCAAATTAAATCAACACATGTGAGTGCTGGGATTTCCTTTTTCCTTGGATGAATAATTCCGATGTGACTGTTCTATGTGTGAGATCGTCGTGGGACACTTGTTTATAGGCCGGAGTTACACTAGCGAGAAATACGGACGAGTGCAATGCGAGAAAAAATCTCATTGCACTCGGACCAATGTTAATCTATGGGGCTGAGAAAATTGCAGCATGCTGCGATTGTCACTGTTTACGCCCGTAATATGACGCCAATGCAAGTCTATGGGGGTGAGAAAAATATGTATTACACAAGGACCAGATGTGTGACTTGAGAGAAATACGTCAGTGAGTCTGTGCGGAGTCCCTGGCTGACCTGAAGTGAACTCGATAGCGTGTGAAAAAATGTATTAACTTTTCCACGCTAATCAGTTCATCTCCTGTCAGCTGGGGAGGCTGAGCAGAGATGAACTCATTCATTCTGCAGGGGTTTACAGCTGGGCCGGTAGCATTAGCATCATTCCCTGCTGTAAACCAGTTAACCCCTTCAGATGGATTGCAGCGTGGGACTTGACTGAACGGCAGAGAGGTATGGATATTGTTGCTTTTTTATTTTATTTTTATTACAGGAGAACAATGGATTCAGAAGGATTATTACCAGTATAATAAAAATTGGTCAAAAACTATGAGTCATTATTTCATTAAAATAATTTTTAATTAATGTGTGTCTTTTTTAACCATTTACTACAATAGATTAATAATGGAGAGTTGTCTAATTGACAACTTACCATTATTAACCCGGATTAATGTCACCTTTCAATAGCAAGGTGACATTAACCCCTAATTAACACATGAGCCACCGCTAAAGGCAATGGGAATAGAGAGGCCAAGCACCAGAAAAGGCACATCTGATAGATGTGCCTTTCCTGGGGTGTCTGGGGACAAATGTTAGTAGCCAGGGGGGCCCAAAAGCAATGGTCCCCAGCAAGGCTATTAATATCTGTCCTCACTCACTGGCTTTCCCTGTCTGGAGGAGAAAATACCGCGGGAGCCCATGCATTTTTTTACAATAAATTTACACATTAAATTAACACCTACATGGCCGAAATTTTGCACTCATACACTCATCTAAATATTAATCAAAACCATTTATCAAACTTAATAAAATGAAATGGTTTACTGTATGCAAACCATATGTCATTTCATGTTGAGTTCTGTAATGATTTTACAGAAGCCGGCAATTGATTTAGCGGCTATTATGGTATGTAGAAGTGTATGAACTACAAATGTATATATATGTGTCACAATGACATGTATATATATATATATATATATGTATTCTATGTGTATATATGTCTTCTTTCTTTTGTGATTTAAAACCTGTCATTGGGATCCATTATATGTCGGTTTTACAAGCCGGCGAGAAAATCTCGCCATACGGATGTCACACGAATGCTTATATGTGAGGAAATTGCATCCTCGCATTGCATACGGATGACATATGGATCACTGTTCAGGGAACATTTGTGCGATTCTCGTCCGTGAAAAACGGACCGATTTTTTATACGTTGTGTGTGACTCCAGCCTTAAATGGAATACGGCCGAAAGGTAAGTATATGTTGGTTTATTATTTTATTTTTATTACAAGAGATCCAGGGCTCCGGGGATTAGGTGTTTGGTGAGTATGAATGTGTTTTTTTCTGTTTTACACTTGAACACAGTCGCCGGATGATGGGACTACTACTGTCCCATCATCTGCTCATGTTGTCACTGTTATACAGTGGGTTCGGAAAGTATTCAGACCCCTTTAAATTTTTCACTCTTTGTTTCTTGCAGCCATTTGGTAAATGTAAAAAGTTCATTTTTTTCTCATTAATTTACACTTTTCACCCCATCTTGACTGAAGAAAATCAGAAATGTAGACCTTTTTGCAAATTTATTAAATTAGAAAAACTGAAATATCACATGGTCATAAGTATTCAGACCCTTTGCTAAGTATTGAGTAGAAGCTCAGTATTGAGTAGAAGCACCCTTTTGAGCTAGAACAGCCATGAGTCTTCTTGGGAATGATGCAACAAGTTTTTCACACCTGGATTTGGGGATCCTCTGCCATTCTTCCTTGCAGATCCTCTCCAGTTCCATCAGGTTGGATGGTGAATGTTGGTGGACAGCCATTTTCTGGTTTCTCCAGAGATGCTCAATTGGATTTAGGTCAGGGCAGTAGCGTAGCTACCGGGGGGGCAGAGGGGGCGGTGGCCCCAGGCCCCGCGCTCTGAGGGGGCCCACCCGGAGCTACGCTACTGTAACTGTATCGGCATGCACAGCGCGCCGATACAGTTACATTCTGGGGCAGAGTAGGGAGAATTGATCTCCCTGCTCTGCCGCCGGCCGCTATGGGGCCCCTGAGCAGGCGGTGGGGGCCCTGTGCCAGCAGTGGGCCCCCCGCCCGTGATCGGAGGGTCAGCTGTATCGGCATCTAGCCATTACAGCTGACCGCATTGTGAGAGAAGGAGCGAGTGCTCCTCTCCCATAATCCCCCTCTCAGCGTCTGACAGCGGGCGCGATGATGTCACTGCCCGGCGCCAGCAGTCAGACACTGAGAGGGAGAGCAGGGAGCAGCGCAGGAGCCGGGAGCAAGAGAGGTGAGTACAGGATTTATTATTTTTGTAATGGGGGTGCATTATAAATAAGACTGCATTTGGGGTGCATTATAAATAGGCTGCATATGGGGGAGTGCATTATAAATGGCTGCCTATGGGGTGCATTATAAGTAAGGCTGCATATGGGGGAGTGCATTATAAATGGCTGCCTATGGGGTGCATTATAAGTAAGGCTGCATATGGGGGAGTGCGTTATAAATGACTGCCTATGGGGTGCACTATAAATAAGGCTGCATATGGGGGACTGCGTTATAAATGACTGCCTATGGGGTGCATTATAAATAAGGCTGCATATGGGGGACTGCGTTATAAATGACTGCCTATGGGGTGCATTATAAATAGGCTGCATATGGGGGAGTGCATTTTAAATGGATGCCTATGGGGTGCATTATAAGTAAGGCTGCATATGGGGGACTGCGTTATAAATGACTGCCTATGGGGTCCATTATAAATAAGGCTCCATATGGGGGACTGCGTTATAAATGACTGCCTATGGGGTGCATTATAAATAAGGCTGCATATGGGGGAGTGCATTATAAATGGCTGCCTATGGGGTGCATTATAAATAAGGCTGCATATGGGGGACTGCGTTATAAATGACTGCCTATGGGGTGCATTATAAGTAAGGCTGCATATGGGGGACTGCGTTATAAATGACTGCCTATGGGGTGCATTATAAATAAGGCTGCATATGGGGGAGTGCATTATAAATGACTGCCTATGGGGTGCATTATAAATAAGGCTGCATATGGGGGAGTGCATTATAAATGACTGCCTATGGGGTGCATTATAAATAAGGCTGCATATGGGGGAGTGCATTATAAATGGCTGCCTATGGGGTCCATTATAAGCAAGGCTGCATATGGGGTGCATTATAAATAAGACTGCCTATGGGGGTGCAATATAAATAAGGCTGCCTATGGGGGTGCATTATAAATAAGGCTGCCTATGGGGGTGCATTATAAATAAGGCTGCCTATGGGGGTGCATTATAAATAAGGCAGCATATGGGGGGTGCATTATAAATAAGACAGCCTATGGGGAATGCATTATAAATAAGACTGCCTATGGGGGTGCATTATAAATAAGGCTGGCTATGGGGTGCATTATAAATAAGGCTGGCTATGGGGTGCATTATAAATAAGACTGCCTATGGGGTGCATTATAAATAAGGCTGCCTATGGGGTGCATTATAAATAAGGCTGCCTATGGGGGTGCATTATAAGTAAGACTGCCTATGGGGTACAGTATAAATAAGGCTGCCTACAGGGGTGCATTATAATATAGAGTCTGTCTATGGGGGTGCATTATACTACAGAGGCTCCCTATGGGAGTGCCTTATAATATAGAGGCTGTCTATGGGGGTGCATTATACTATATTGAGGACTATCTGGTGTATTATGCTATATGGATGCTATCTAGGGGGCCATCATACAGTGTGGGGATTATAGTGGCAGGGCCATCATACTGTGTTGAAGCCATTAAATAGTTTGGGGACATTAAGGTGTCAGTATATATCCAGTGAGGGGGCATCACACTGTGTATAGGGGAGCTGTACAGGGGGGAGACTCGGGACATTATTAAGTGTAAAGTGGGCACTTATTGTTATAGGGGAACTCGGGTTACTGTGACTGTCAAAGGGGCACACGGGGCAATATTACATTCTAGGGGACAAAATGCGGGCACTGTTTTCTAGGGCACTTGCACCCAGCAGTACTATATTCTAAAGGGGTGCTTTAGAATTTAGAGGTCACACAGAACCACACACTAGGTGCAGTAATAGGGGCACATACGGCAGCAGCGGCTCAGTATTGGGGTATCAGGTGCAGTAATAAGGACACATATGACAGCAGCAGCTCAGTATTGGGGTATCAGCAGGATGAGGAGTTTGTACTGGTTGAGAATAGTCCAATTGGTGACCGTGATGGTGCTGAAAATATGAGAAGTGAAATGTGTCTTTGTTGTATTTTCTGCAGTCAAGTCTTGGCTGGAGGAGTCGTTATGTCGGTCTGGGCCAGATGGAAAAGACATGAAAAGTGAACGATTCCATCAGAAGGAACGTCAGCGGTAAGTCATTATCTGTAACTCTGCTATGATCTCTTATATGTTCTGTAGGACTGGTATTATTTACCACAGACCATATGGCGGTAATATCAATATTGGTCTTTTTATATATAGATTATTTTTGGCAACAGCGCGGTCATTTGCTGAGGTTCTCTGGTTAGGGGCCCACTCAGAAGTTTCGCCCCCCCTAAACCGAAACCCTAGCTACGCCTCTGGGTCAGGGTTCTGGCTGGGCCAGTCAAGAATGGTCACAGAGTTGTTCTGAAGCCACACCTTTGTTATTTTAGCTGTGTGCTTAGGGTCATTGTCATGTTGGTAGGTGAACCTTCGGCCAGGTCTGAGGTCCAGAGCACTCTGTAAGAGGTTTTCATCCAGGATATCTCTGCACTTGGCCACATTCATGTTTCCTTCAATTGCAACCAGTCGTCCTGTCTCTGCAGCTGAAAAACACCACCATAGCATGATGCTGCCACCACCATGTTTCACTGTTGGGATTGTATTGTGCAGGTGATGAGCAGTGCCTGGTTTTCTCCACACATACCGCTTAGAATTATCACCAAAAAGTTCTATCTTCGTCTCATCAGACCAGAGAATTTTATTTCTCTTAGTCTGGGAGTCCTTCATGTGTTTTTTTAAACAAACTCTATGCAGGCTTTCATATGTCTTGTACTGAGGAGAGGCTTCCGTCTGGCCACACTGCCATAAAGGCCTGACTGGTGGAGGGCTGCAGTGATAGTTGACTTTGTGGAACTTTCTCCCATCTCCCTAGTGCATCTGTGGAGCTCAGCCACAGTGATCTTGGGGTTCTTCTTTACCCCTCTCACAAAGGCTCTTCTCCCACAATTGCTCAGATTGGCTGGACGGGCAGGTCCATGAAATCTTTTGGTGGTCCCAAACTTATTCCATTTAAGGATTATATGTAAGCAGGGAAAAAGAGGGAAAAAGCAGGAAAATAGTCAGCTCACCAATCTCAGCAGTAGTCCAGAAGATTTTCAATCTCAGCAGTAGATCAGAATCCTCATGCGCACGGAGCCACCTTGATCAGAGGCGTTGGCTGCAGCAAAACATGTAGAAAAAAATCTCCAGCGCAAAAATGAATAAAAATTCAATTTTTATTGGATAAAATTAAAATCCATCTTGATAGAAAAAAGACATATACAAGTGGGGTCCCTGGTGGTCTGAAACCGACGCGTTTCGACCTAGCAGGTCTTATTCATGGTTTCTTATATAAATTAGAAGATAATTGTATAAAAGTGAAAGTACAGGGTTTGGGTTTTCATTGGCTGTAAACAACATTAACAGAAGTAAACACTTGAAATAGATCACTCTGTGTGTAATGACTCTATATAATATATGAGTTTCACATTTTGTATTGAAGAACTGAAATAAATTAACTTTTTGATGATATTCTAATTTTATGAGAAGCACCTGTAAGTCGTATTAACATCAGTTCATGACTGACATAATTAGAAGTTCAATATGTGAGAGAAGTAAACTGTTTATGATGCATGAGGAAGGATAGAATTTGGGCTCCAGAAGTGCCAATCTTTTTGTCCCTTGTTTTTGGGTATGATTTGATGTGGGAATGGTTTACAGTAGATTGAACTTTTATTAAATGATGGCTCTTTGGAATATTTTTTACCAGCTCATTATCAGAGTTATAAGTTACATTTTGCGCCCACACAACTAAACTGATAAAATGACCAAGACCTATTTTTACTGGCATTTACTGTGTAACAATAGTTATAGCTAGGACTTCTCATACCTCTGTCTTCCAATTGCAGCTTATGTAATGTGAGATTCCAGCATCGTGACAAACTAGCCATTCTTTGTGAGCATTCAAGGTTCTGCAGAATCTGTAACATTGTTCCTAAGCTTATTCATGTAAGCTTCTTCCGGAATAAATGTTTTTCAGACAATTTATAACATTCTCTCTTTTCTGTTTGTAAAGAAGGCTATCCAATGAAACTCTATTTTTTTGTATTAATTTCCACAGATAATAAGACTTTTATGCCATATTGTTTGTGGGTCTACATTATGACAGTTTGTTCAACTGGTATTCTTGGCACAATAGACTTATGCCCCCATGGCATCTGTTGCCGAGATATTTCATTTTCCTGGAAGCATTTGTTCCCACAAATTTCAATGTTATGCTGCAGGAAAAATATTCTGTCTATGATTTTTAATTGGAAAAAGAAATTTGAATGGTTTATATATCAGCTGCATATTGTAAACACATTATATACAGACTGGACAAAAGCTTTTCATACATTTTTCCAAGTAGGCAACATGTTTGCATTTAATAATTCAGTAAGTCTAATTTCCGAACAGGACATAATGGTAGACATTTGTGGTTTCCTATTCAAGATACTGCATTGAAATGGGCATATCAGTCTATCTGAATGTAAGTTTTTGGTAACTTTAGCCCTCTATCATAATTCCTGTAAATGTATGCTTGATAAACCTAATAAAAAATTATGCAATTGCACCAGTTGGGTCCTGACTTAAAATTTTAAGTAAAAACACAGTAAGTTTGCACCATAACTTACCAAGAATGATTACTCTAGAACATTGAAACTGCATTGCAGCCATAGAAAATGGGAAAAAATGGAAAAAAAAGCACTATTTAATGTATATATTAGTGATGAGCAAGGCAATCCCCACATCTATTCAAGCTGTCTAGCAGCTGCAAATCATGCAGCTGCGGCGACACAAACTAAATCTCCGAGCACACCCAAATACTCGGAGAACATCCGAGCATGCTCGGGAAAACCCAAGCAACGAGCATACTCGCTCATCACTAGTATATATGAAGTATTCATCTGCAAAAATGTCTATGAAAAAAGGAAAGTACTTAGTGCATACATTGTCCAATATATGTGAGCCCAATTGCCACGTCAAGGCGTCCTTCGAAAATTGGGTCCCTGTCCTGATATATCACCTCTCCTGGGCAAAAAAGCCTACAATTTATGGGGCAGGAATGGACCAGTTACAGTAATCTGCTTAAAATCACCTGTGGCTAATTGGAATGGGAGTGCACATGTCCAAAAGGATTTAATACAAATAGAGAAAAAGGACCAGCACATCTAAGCTAGTGTGAATAGATGCCAACCAAAGAAAGCATATTAGTAAAAAATAGTAAGGTTGCATCATAATTTACCAGTTTTATACATGCAGCCACTCTATATCTTGTTAAATATATAAGTGCCCTGTAAAGTTCAATATATTTAATATATTTGGTGAGAATGTGTAAATGAATAGTCTTAAAGAACTTTAGACATATTATGGAAATGTGGACATTAGAGTTGAGCGAAACAGGTCGGTCAGATTCAAAAGCCGCCGACTTTCGCCAAAGTCGGGTATCGTTGGCCGAAACTCGACCATAGCGTGCAGTCGGCCATGCGGTCGTCGACCCCAGCGCCCAAGTCGGTTTTCCCATAATTCTTGCAGGTGACTTTTTTCAGCCAATGAGCAAGGACGTACACTGTGGGCAACGAGATGACATGTGCAGTGTCTACCACCATCTCAGAGAAGGGCATTGCAGTGATTGGCTTGCTTTGGGGGCGTCACAGTGTCTATAAAAGCCCTAAGCACCGACCTCCATTTTACTTCTGCCGATATTAACAGTAGGGAGAGGTTGCTGCCGCTGTTTCTCAGTAGGGAGAGAGTTAGGCAGGAAAGAGAAGTTCTTCTGTGCTTGTGCTGATAGCAATTGTGCTGTACTGTTAGTGTGCAGTGACAGGGGAGGTTTTTCTTGTGTGCAGCAGCGCTGGATATTAGACTGTCTGATAGCTGTATTGCTGTGTGTAGACTGCTGTGCAGATTGCTTTTTACACAGCACTAATACTTTTATTCTTTTTTTCTGCACATTTAGGCTGCTTTCACACATCCGTTTTTTGACTTCAGGCACGATCCGGCATGTTGCTAAAAAAACGGATCCGGTACCGGATGCGTTTTTTTACCATTGACTTTCATTAGCGCCGGATCGTGCCTGATGTCATTGCGTTGTATCCGTTTTTGTCCGGATCCGGCGGAAATGTACATTCCGGCGGCCGGAAAAAACGGTGCATGCAACTTTTTTTTGTTTACCGGAGCCTCCTGATAGTGCCTGAAGCGGCGCATCAGGCGGCCAGAAATAATAGAAGGCAATGGAACCGGATCAGTCTTTTGTGCAATCCGTCAAAAGTCTGATACGGATTCTGGAAATCAGGGACTACTACTACTACTACTACTACTACTACTACTACTACTACTACTACATTTTCCACTGTCTCCGGACATCCAAAACCCTCTTTTTCCGGGTTCAAAAGTTCAGGTCAGATCCAGCAAAACAACGGATCCGTTGCATCAGTTTTTTCATTTCAGCGCCGGATCCGTCCCTTCAGGTGTTCGACGGATTATGCCTGACACAAAAAAACGGATGTGTGAAAGAGGCCTTACCGACCGTTCATTTTTCCCCACACCGTATAGAGCTGTATGCTCCTCACACACTACCGTGTAACCGGCTGGTATCACGGACAAATACATGCTGACTATCTGTGTGTGACTCTGGAAATATAAAGAGATTGCAATTTTCCCTACACTGTATACAGCTGTACGCTTCTGAGACAGTACCGTATATCTGCTCTTTGTATTACGGTCAAATCCATACTGAGTGAGCATCTGTGTGTGACTCTGGAAATATAAACGGAGAATGCAATTTTCCCCTACATCATATACAGCTGTACGCTCCTCATACAGTAACATACATCTGCTGGTATTTTTGGTACATTTTCCCAAACATGAGGAAGTATATAAACAAGAAAGGAAGCCTCACCGTGTCCTCTTGGTATAACTCAGTCCGTCTTGCAATGTTATGGGTCTCCAACCAATAGCCGTGACTAAGGCTTCACATAATAAAATTAGTAATGGTGAGTCTCAAGAATAATAAAATCCTCAAATGTATTGAAAAAAGATTAAAAGACCATACAGAGATGTATACCCAACCTGTATGATCTTTTAATCTTTTTTCAATAAATTTGAGGATTTTATTATTCTTGGGACTCACCATTACTAATTTTCTTATGAGGAAGTATGGTGGAAGAGGCCGTGGACGTGGGCGGGGGGGGGGGGGCAGCTGGGAATAATGGTGGTGGTGGTGCATCTGCCGGTAGTGCCAAAAGCCCAATAGCACCTAAGGCAGGAGGTGTTGAGCCTGCATCATTGTCTGGCTCCAGAAGGCCTGGAAGGCTCCCTTTTCTGGGAGTAGGTAAACCGCTTTTAAAGCCGGAGCATCAGGAACAGGTTTTGGCTTACATTGCGAAACAGCCTCCAGCTCTATCGCCTCCTCTTCTGAACTTTCAAAAAATGCAAGCACTGAGTCGTCAGTGCAGGCTCCTGGTCAGGAACGACACCTTTCGTTGTGTCCTTCACCCCCACCAAAAGTGAAGGATACGGCAGGCCACACTTCAGATTACTCCATGGAGCTCTTTTCACATACCATGCTTGGGTTATCAAGTCAAATCCTGAATTCCCCAGTCCAAGATGAATATGACATGGAGTGCACTGATGCACAGCCACTGCTATCTGATTCTGCTGGTACATTCTCCCAGAGCACTACATTGCCCTCGCAGTCTACTGAGCCAGAATCTGACCCTGATGAAACTCAGGTGTCCCTTCCCGCAAACTCTAACACCTTACATGGTGACACAGAGGAAGGTGCAGATGAAATTGAAGAGGAGGTGATGGATTACCCAGTTGTTCACCCGGATTGGCATCCATAGGGGAAGAGGGTGCCGCGGGCAATAGCTCAGAAGAGGAGGAGGATCCGCGGCAGGCATCAACATCGCAGCTGCGGTTATCTGGCAGGCCCGTAGCAGTCCAAAAACATGTTAAAAAAAACAAAAAGAGTTGCAGGACAGCTTGGCCAGATGGTCAAATTAGCACTGCGTGCAAGCCCTGACAATTTATCCCATAGTAGGAAGAGTGCAGTGTGGCACTTTTTTGACCAAAATCCTATTGATGAGGCAAAGGTTATCTTAAGAAATGCGGAAAGACCTTTAGCCAAGGGAAAAAACTCCGAAAATTGAATACCAGTTGAATGCTTAGACATTTAAACACCATGCACTTGCAAGCATGGACGGACTACAAAACCTCACTGACTTTGAACGACTACATTGCCAAACTGATCTCATTAGAGATGATGCCCTTCCGTTTGGTTGAAAGCGCAGCGTTCAGAGAGCTCAAGGCCTACGCTGTCCCACGCTATGACCTACCCAGTCGGCACTTCTTTTCTAGAAAAGCCATCCCTGCCCTCCACCTCCATGTGAAAGACCGTGTAATGTATGTAGTACAGTTCATATAGCGTCTTGTGCTTGGGTGCGATGAACATACATGAGACACAGGTTTGATATAGAAAAGTCCTGTATTACTTCATACAAGTTGTCAAAAATAGTCACACAGTTTGCAGACACAGAAGCAGGAGACACAGCAGGCCAGAGCAATCCAAGCTCAGCAATCACTCTCCAACACAGATTCAGGATCTTCTTCTCTGTTACCGTAAGTCCATGCAAATGTGGGTCTTTTAAAGAGCAGGGTTCAGAGTCCACAAGTGCTTCAGAGTTCCTCAGTAGGAATAGCTGGAGTACAAGGTCCAAGGCTTACAGGAGTCAAGTCACAGGTTCACTGCAGGCTAGATTCTGAAGCACTGATTGCTCAGCTGTGGCTGCTTAAGAAGCAAAGGAGAGAATCAGGGCGGGACCATGCAAGCTGGAAACTCCATTTTGACTGAGGGCAAGATAGCTGCAGCAAGACAGAAAGTAAAATGGCTGACGAACAAACTGAGTTTCAGGAATATATACATAGAACCTTACATTACTCCCCCTTAAGGACAACCTCCGGATGACCTCAGACCAGGCTTGTGTGGGTACCTCTGATGAAACTGACGGAGCAAGCGAGGAGCATTAACGTTATTGACTGGTTCCCATGAGTTGTCCTCCACTGGGTAGCCCTGCCATTTAATCAGATATTGTAACTGATTTCTATACAACCTGGAATCTAAAATCCTTTCCACCACAAATTCTTCCTGACCATCGACTAGCACTGGGTCAGGGCAAGGAGAAGAACGTCCAGGAAACGTATTGGGTGTCGCAGCCTTTAGTAGGGATACATGAAAGACAGGGTGGATTCTCATAGTTCTGGGCAGTTGAAGATGACAAGCAACGGCACTTATAATTTTACTGATTTTATAGGGTCCAATGTACTTATGTCCCAACTTAGACGATGGAATCCTTAACTTAAGATTTCTGGTTGACAGCCAGACCAAGTCTCCTACCTTGAAAGCTGGTGCAGGTTTAAGAAATTTATCTGCTGCTTTCTTGTACCTTTCTTGAGCTGATTCCAGATTTTCCTTTAGAAGATCCATATTCTTCTGTAAAGACGTGATTCTTTCAGCCACTGCTGGTAAAGGCGTTTCTATGGGAAATCGTGGTAGAATGTTAGGATGATAACCTAGATTAGAGTAAAAAGGAGACTGTTTAGTGGAGGCACTCTGAGAGTTGTTATACGAGAACTCAGCTAATGGAAGTAGATCCACCCAATCATCCTGTAGGTGGCAGATAAAGCAGCGGAGATACTGCTCCAGGGTTTGATTGGTTCGTTCGGTCTGTCCATTAGTCTGGGGATGAAAAGCAGAAGAAAGGTTTACTTTAATGTCCAATGCTGCACAGAAATTTTGCCAAAACCTAGAAGTAAATTGCACCCCTCGATCTGAAATAACCTCATCCGGTACTCCATGTAAGCGAAACACATCTTTAATCATCAAATCTGATGTCTGTTTTGCAGTGGGTAAGCCGACACAAGGGATAAAATGAGCTGCCTTTGTTAGACGGTCAACCACCACTAAAATGGTGTTCTTCCCCTGAGAGGTTGGTAACTCCACAATGAAGTCCATAGAAATGGATCCCCACGGGCGGGACGGGGAGGGAAGAGGCTGTAACAGACCAGTTGGTGAGGAGCGAGGTGTTTTGCATCTTGCACAGACCTCACATGAAGTGACATAATTCAAAACATCCTTCCTGCAAGTGGGCCACCAAAAGAAACGAGAAAGAAATTCCTGTGTCTTTAGAATTCCTCTATGCCCAGCTATCTTGGAATCGTGAATGAGTTGCAATACTCTCAATCTGACTGTTTCAGGAATATACAGGCGTTGTCCCTGAATCCACACACCATTCTTAAAGACAAGACTTACGTTCCTTGGGGGTTGTGCCAAAAAGGAATCCGCATGGTATGCTTCCTTGATGTCCTTAAGCAGGTCTTGATTATGAATTACTCCTAGGAATCTAGAGTCAGGAAGAATAGTCTTAGGAGGAGTAATTGGACGTGTCTCTGCTGAGTAAATCCTAGAGAGTGCATCAGCCTTTCCATTGCGCGATCCTGGTCTATAAGAAATGATAAAATTAAATTGGTTTAAGAAAAGATTCCAGCGAGCCTGGCGAGGAGTCAGGCACTTAGCCGACCTGATAAACTCAAGGTTACGATGGTCTGTCAGGATGACTATTTGCTGTGCAGCTCCCTGAAGAAGGTGTCTCCATTCTTTGAAGGCGGCAATAATGGCCAACAACTCTCTATTGCCCACATCGTAGTTCCTCTCAGCCGAAGACAACTGCTGGGAAAAGAAGGCACAGGGATGCAAGACATTCTTCTCACCTGTTCTCTGAGAGAGTATAGCTCCAACGGCACAGTCTGAAGCATCCACCTCTATTATGAAGGCAAGCTCGGGGTTGGGATGTACTAGGATAGGTGCAGTGGTAAATTTATCTTTTAGACGGGAAAATGCTTCCTGGGCTTGGGGAGTCCAGGAGAACCTAGACTCTTTCCGAGTAAGTTGAGTGATAGGTGACACTACCTCAGAGAAATTTCTAATGAAACGTCTATAGAAGTTGGCAAACCCGATGAAGCGCTGTACCTCCTTCACATTTCTAGGACTTGGCCAATCCTTGATGGCTTGGGTTTTGCTTCCATCCATACTAATTCCTTTTGTAGACAGTACATACCCCAGAAATTGAATTTCGGTCCTATGGAATTCACACTTTTCAAGTTTGATGTAAAGATGATTTTGTCTTAGACGTTCCAAGACCATTCTCACATGTCCATGATGTTCCTCTGTGGAGTTAGAAAAAATTAGAATATCATCCAAATAAATTACCACGAATGTATCTAGGAGATCCCTGAAGATGTCATTCACCAAGTGTTGGAAAGTGGCTGGGGCGGTACTCAGACCAAAAGGCATAACTAGATATTCAAAGTGTCCATAGCGTGACCTGAATGCAGTCTTCCATTCATCCCCAGGTCTAATACGGACTAAGTTATAGGCCCCACGAAGATCTAGTTTAGAAAAATTTTGGCATGTCGCACTCTCTCCAATAACTCAGGGATTAAAGGCAATGGATAACGGTTTCTAATAGTAACCTTATTGAGTTCCCTATAGTCTACGCATGGTCTCAGAGATCCATCTTTCTTCTTTACAAAGAAGATGGGTGCACCTGCAGGAGATGAAGAGGGGCGTATGAAGCCCTTGGCTAGATTTTCGTCTATGTAATCCTTTAAAGCCTTTAGCTCGGGCCCCGCCAGGGGGTAGATCTTACCAAAAGGTATCTCTGCTCCAGGCAATAATTCAATTGGACAATCATATGGACGGTGAGGAGGAAGCTGGTCAGCGTTCTTCTTGTCACATAAATCCACATAGTCCTGGTATACAGCTGGTAGTTCAGGGACTGACATGATTCCTTTAGGAACAGAGCAAGCTGAAACTTTTGGTCTCATCTGTTTCTCTGGAAAGTGTAATTCCTTGGTCTCCCAGTTAATGGTAGGATTCTGAGCCTGCAGCCATGGTAGCCCTAGAATAATGGGAAAGTGGGGAGAAGAGATAAGCATAAAGGACAGTTTCTCTTGATGATCTTTACCCATAAGAACCCTCAAAGGCTCTGTTTCCTGATCCACTGGTCCAGAGGTCAGCAGGGAGCCATCCACAGTCTCCATCTGTACTGGAGTAGCCTTCTTCACTGAACGTATTCCCTGTTTCAGAGCAAAGGAGACATCCATAAAATTTCCACTTGCCCCTGAGTCAATCATAGCAGAGCTAGACACCCAAGCTGAGTCAACCCAGAGTTTGATGGAAAGAAAGCAATGAGAATTGTTTTTCTTACAACTCAGCTGGGACACCGCTGAGGAAACTTGAAAAATGGCAGCGTTTACACAGTCAACGTCCTCAGAGGTAACGGAGTTTAAGTCCGAGAAATCAAGATCTGTTGCTGCAGATCTCTCTGGAGCCTGAGGCTCGGACCTGACAGATCCCCTCTCGCAACACTCACAATGAATGAGTGCTGCAGTAGTCTTACGAGAATGGCTGGGGCAGTTTATAATGAAGTGCCCTGACTTACCACAATAGAAACATAGATTCTCCTTAAAACGATGTTCCTTGCGTGCATCACTAACCCGTCGTTGTAAAGAGTCTACCTGCATGGGTTCAGGTTCAGGTTCCCGTGTAATCCTACTCAAAGGTTCCTTAGCTGGAGAGGAAGGTAGGAAAAGGTTAGTACGATTGTTTTCGAACCATCTCTCTTGCCTGCGTTCAGTCAGACGAGTATCAATACGGATGCAGTAGTTAATAAAGTCACCTAACGCAGTGGGAGGGTCGGCACGAGCAAGTTCATCCTTAATCAGTGGAGATAACCCCTTTCGAAAAATAGATTTTTTGGCGGAACTGTCCCAGGTGGTATCAAGGGCCCATCTCCTGAAATCCAAGGCATATTCAGCTACCGAGTGCTTACCTTGGCGCAAAGCTAACATGGCTGCTTCAGCTGTTGCACCTCGATTGGGGTCATCAAACACCTGCCCCATGGCTGAAATAAAATCATCAAGGTGATTCAAACAATCATCCTCAGTCTCAATCAGAGGGTTTGCCCACATCAAAGCCTTGTTGGTAAGCAACATAATTATAGTAAGCACCTTAGATCGTTCAGTGGGAAATTGTGAAGCATGTGCAGAAAAAAAAAGATTGCATTGATTAATAAATCCCCTGAATTTCTCACGTTCACCGCCAAAACAAAAAGGGGGCAACTTGGGAATCCCAGCACTCGGGGCTACGGCAGGAGCCTGGACTCGCCCCTCTAGAACCTCAATCCTGGCTCGCAAATCCTGGGCAGTCTGTCCAAACACTTGCAAATTGTGATTAGTGAGATCCTGTAGGCTTGAAAAACGGGTCTTTATATTCTGCAAATCTGCAAGGATATTATCAGTCACTCCGCAAAGTTCCTTTATGCGGGCCTCCATTTTCCAGATCTTTTAAGACAGGATTACTGGAAGAAGAGGAGAGGAGAAAAAAAAAAACAATAGTGTTCACCTGTGGCAACACTGCAGAGAGAAAAAAAAATTAAGGGAACTGCTCACCTGGAATGGTTGTGAGAAGTCACAACCACTATCATCACAGAAAGTTTCAACCAGACATCTGATATCCAGAGTTACAGCAGACAAAAAGGAGAAAAGAAAAAAAAAACAATAGTGTTTACCTGTGGTAACACTGCAGAAAGAAAAAACTTAAGGGAATTGCTCACCTGGAATGGTTGTGAGAAGTCACAACCACTGTCATCACAGAAAGTACAACCGGACGTCTGATATCCACAGTTACAGCAGACACAGCCTTCCAGACCCAGCAGACACTAACGTTTTGGCTTCAGAATCTTGTAATGTATGTAGTACAGTTCATATAGCGTCTTGTGCTTGGGTGCGATGAACATACATGAGACACAGGTTTGATATAGAAAAGTTCTGTATTACTTCATACAAGTTGGCAAAAATAGTCACACAGTTTGCAGACACAGAAGCAGGAGACACAGCAGGCCAGAGCAATCCAAGCTCAGCAATCACTCTCCAACACAGATTCAGGATCTTCTTCTCTGTTACCGTAAGTCCATGCAAACGTGGGTCTTTTAAAGAGCAGGGTTCAGAGTCCACAAGTGCTTCAGAGTTCCTCAGTAGGAATAGCTGGAGTACAAGGTCCAAGGCTTACAGGAGTCAAGTCACAGGTTCACTGCAGGCTAGATTCTGAAGCACTGATTGCTCAGCTGTGGCTGCTTAAGAAGCAAAGGAGAGAATCAGGGCGGGAACATGCAAGCTGGAAACTCCATTTTGACTGAGGGCAAGATAGCTGCAGCAAGACAGAAAGTAAAATGGCTGACGAACAAACTGAGTTTCAGGAATATATACATAGAACCTTACAGACCGCATTGTCCATGCACTCAAACAATGAGTGGAAAGGTGCACCTCACAACAGATGCATGGGCCAGTAGGCATGGCCAGGGCCGTTACGTGTCCATCACTGCGCACTTGGTTAATGTGGTGGATGCAGGGTCCACAGGGTACAGCGGCGGTGGGACAGTGCTGCCTAGCCCACGGTATAGGCAACAGTTGGCTGTAGGCGTTCAACCCTCCTCCTCCTCCAGAAGCAAGAGCTCTTTGACAAAAGCGCAGTCGCACGAGCACTCCATCCGCAGCTGCCAGTGTTGCACATGAGGTGTCCCACTATCGATCAGCTAATGGTAAGCGTCAGCAGGCTGTTTTAAAGATGATGTCTTTAGGCGACAACAGACACACCGCGGAGGTACTGGCCGACTACTTGCAGCGAGAAACTGAGTCATGGCTGAGCAGTCTACATCTTGAGCCAGGCAAGTTTGTCAGTGATAACGGACGTAATTTTGTGGCGGCCATAGCCCTGGCAAAACTCAGACACATGCCTTGCCTAGCTCACACCTTGAACCTGGTGGTGCAGTGCTTCATAAATAATTATCTGGAGTTACCAGCCCTGCTCCATAAGGTGCGAAGACTGTGCTCGCACATCCATCGCTCGCCCGTAGACTCCAGACGTATGCAGAGTCTGCAGCGATCGCTCCACCTCCCCAAGCACCACCTAATCATAGAAGTTGCAACAAGGTGGAACTCCACTATGCACATGGTTGAGAGGTTGTGCGAACAGAGGCAGGCTGTAATGCATTTGTGGGAGGATCCACGGGTAGGAAGTTTGAGGGAGGACATGGAGTTGTCAGGTGTGCAGTGGTCAAAGCTGAAAGACCTCTGTAAAGTCCTTCAGTGTTTTGAGTAATGCACACGGCTGGTAAGCGCAGACAACGCCATCATAAGCATGAGCATCCCACTTATGCGTCTGCTCATGCAAACTTTGACGCACATTAAGGATCAAGCGTCTGCAGTGGAGGAGGAGGAGGGAAGCCTTCATGACAGTCAGGCATTGTCTGCTCAGAGAACTGTCCTGGACGAGGTGGAGGAAGAAGAGGAAGAGGAGGAGGATGAGAATGAGGGGGATGATTATTTTGGGGAGGATGATATTTCTCAGGGGGCAAGAGAAAATGTTGGCTTGCCAAGGTCAGGTACAGGGTTTGTGCGTGAATGGAGGGATGTGGATTTGGCAGAAACGCTCCTCCACCCACCCCTGGCAGTGCATCATTGACACCTGGAACATTGGCCCACATGTGTGATTATGTCTTGCGGATCCTAAAAAGGGACCCCCGCATTGCCAAAATTATGAAGGACGACGACTACTGGTTGGCCAGCATCCTCGATCCACGGTATAAAGGCAAATTACAGAACATCATGCCACAGGAGAACCTAGAGCTAATATTAATAATAATAATAATAATCTTTATTTATATAGCGCCATCATATTCCACAGCGCTTTACAGTTTAACAGTTTCAAAACACAAGTCATAAGTAACAATGTTAACAATACAGTAATTAAAGCAAAATAAGACGGCCCTGCTCGTGAGAGCTTACAATCTACAATGAGGTGGGGGAGATACAAAATACAGGTGTGTATATACAATGGTGCATTTACAATGATGGTCCAGCCATCTTAAGGGAGTGAGGGATGGATGGAGATAGTGAATGGGCTACACACACACACACACACTTACACATAGAATGACTTTGATTAGTGAATGTGATAGGCCGCTCTGAACAGATGTGTTTTGAGGGAGCGCCTGAAACCATGCAAATTGTGGATAGTCCTAATTTCTTGGGTAGAGCATTCCAGAGAATTGGCGCAGCGCGGGAGAAGTCTTGGAGTCGGGAGTGGGAGGTACGGATTAGTGCAGAGGTTAGTCGAAAGTCGTTTGCAGAGCGCAGCAGTCGGTTAGGCCGATAGATAGAAATGAGGGAGGAGATGTAGGGGGTGCTGCAGTGTGGAGAGCTTTGTGGGTGAGAACAAGTACTTTGAATTGGATCCTATAATGAATGGGCAGCCAGTGTAAGGACTGGCGAAGAGCGGACGCGTCCGAGTACCGATTAGCCAGATGGATGACCTGGCTGCCGCATTAAGGATGGACTGGAGAGGGGATAGTCGAGTAATGGGGAGGCCAAGTAATAGAGCGTTACAGTAGTCCAGGCGGGAGTGGATCAATGCTACAGTGAGGGTTTTTGTTGTTTCCATGGTGAGAAAAGGGCGGATTCTAGAGATGTTCTTTAGGTGTAGGCGGCAAGAGCGGGCAAGAGATTGTATATGGGAGGTGAAGGAGAGATTGGTATCAAACATAACACCCAGACAGCGAGCCTGCTGCTGGGGTGTTATTATGGTGCCGCCCACTGAGAGGGAAATGTCAGATTTAGGGAGGTTAGTAGACGGCGGGAGCAGAAGAAGTTCAGTTTTGGAGAGGTTGAGTTTCAGATAGAGAGCAGACATGATGTTGGAGACTGCGGACAGACAGTCGGTGGCGTTCTGTAGTACAGCGGGGGTAAGGTCGGGGGATGACGTGTATAATTGTGTGTCATCAGCATAAAGATGGTACTGAAAGCCAAATCTGCTGATGGTCTGTCCAATTGGGGCGGTGTAGAGAGAGAAGAGAAGGGGGCCAAGGACTGAGCCCTGGGGTACACCGACAGTGAGAGGAAGAGGAGATGATGTGGAGCCAGAGAACGAAACACTGAAGGAGCGGTCAGAAAGATAGGAGGAGAACCAGGAGAGAACAGTGTCCTTAATACCTAGAGAGTGGGTATTAGCGAACAAACAAGCAACTCTGGTAAACCGTTTGTTAGAGGCATTTCCAGCACACAGCAGCGGTGCAGGTTCCACCATGAGCCGTACTGGGCCAAATGGAAGGGGTGTTCATGGTGCACACAGCTGAAGTGGCGTTGGAGACAGGGGTTTCATGATCATGTTGTGGTCTGATTTCTCGAGTAATGCTCACACGACTAGTAATACTGAATCGATTGCCACAGACAGGAGACAACAGTTGTCAACTATGGTTCAAAATTACCTCTCCTCCCTATCAATGTTCTCCCTCACAGTTCATTCCACTTTGACTACTGGGTCTGTAGTCTGGACACCTGGCCTGAACTGGCACAATATGCCTTACAGGAGATCGCTTGCCCTGCTGGTAGTGTGCTATCAGAAAGAGTCTTCAGTGCTGCTGGATCAATCCTGACAGAAAGAAGGACCCGGCTGTTGACCCAAAATGTAGGTGATCTCACCTTCATTAAAATGAACCATGCCTGGGTTTCAAAGGATTTTGTACCACCTTCCCCTGATGACACATAGATTGCCAGCAAAATGGCTCGCTTTGTCCTCCTCTTCCTCCGACTTCTCCAATTCCTACATTTGCAGCTGCAGAACGTCCAGCCTACATCTCAACATATGCTAGTTTTTCCACCTCCCTAACTGGTCTGGCAACACCCCACACTGGCAAGTGCCTGTGCCCTGAGCAGGTGGGTGGGGCCCACTCGCCGTCAGAGACACCGGCGTACTATGAGGGGCCCTGTGCCAGTGCCTGGCGCCCACAAGTATGCCCTCCCTGCTAGCTCAGGGCCCCAGCACTTGCAATACTTACCTCTCCCAGCTCCACTGCTGTGACGTCTTCCGCGTTTCGTGACAGTGACATTCAGGTCAGAGAGCGCTATGATGTCATGTCTGTGCGCCCTCAGCCTGAACAGTCACAGTGCAGAGAGCTGGAAAATGGCGATGCTGAGGAGTCCAGAGTAGAGCAGTGCTCAGCGAGGAGAGGTATTTCATTTTTTTAATGGTTGGAACAATAAATGGGGAGCATTGGAGAATTATATATGGGGCCCATCATACACTTGAGCATCATAGATAGGGCCCATTATTCACTGGAGCATCATCCATGGGGCACATCATATACTGGAGCATCATATGGGGCCCATTATATATGGCGCATCATATGGGGCACATTATATATGGAGCATCACATGGAGACCATTATACATGGAGCATTATATATGGGGACTATTATATTTGGAGCATTATATGGGGGTTCATCACACACTGGAGCATCATATATGGGGCCCATCATATACTAGAGCATCATATGGGGTTCATTATTTATGGGGCATCATATAGGGCCCTTTATATATGGAGCACATATGGGGCCTATTCTGTATAGAGCATTATATGGAGCCCATTCTGTATGGAGCAATATATGGGGCTCATTATTCTGTATAGAGAAATATATGGGGCTCATTATTCTGTATGACGCACTATGTGGTGCCCATAATACTGTATGGAGGACTATACTGTCCGTTTTTTGAGCTATTGTAGAATTTAAAAGATATCACTCATGTAATGTAAGATGTGAAGTATTTGGCATTGTACTATACCTATATTTCTCTGCCGTATTGGAGCATCACGAATTGTGGTATGTGTTAAAGGGGCCCACTGAGACTCTTTGGCCCGGGGCCCACGAAAACCTGGAGCCAGCACTGTCCCCCACAACTTTAGCCAAATAACCCCAAGTTTTCAATGCGTTACTATTATTATAAAGTTAATTAAGGTTGACAAGCTTAGGTAATAAGAATTGATGTGGTTGGCATGGATATGGGCACTGTAGGTGTGTTTACTGTCCTCCACTCCCTGTCGACTTTTATTCCCCATTGACTTGCATTGGGGTCG
>JARQOD010000004.1:438157157-438337524 GCA_033576555.1 Oophaga sylvatica
GATTTTCGACTCCGACCCGACCATTTCCGTTAGTCGGCCTACTTCGTTTGACTCGACTTTTGAGAAAGTCGGTGTTAGGGTTCGAGTTCCCGCTGCTGCACAAGGGGAGTCTTAAACCAGCCCCGCTGCGGTCTCCCATTCATCTCCGGCCGCAGTGGAGCCTGCTCTGCAGGGACGTCGGTCCAAGCGTCTTGCCCACTCCAGTACTGTGCAGTGACTTGCTGCTGCCTTTCCTGGATCTGCTATTATAGCCAGTGCTGGAGCAGACGTCTTTGGGACAAAGTCCTGCGTTTTCCCTTCTGAGCATGCCCAGAGTGAGATCTCTCATTGGAGATCAGGGTCACATGCTCAGGTACTGCAGCAGCTCCTATTGGTCTGCCAGGAAGGTCCTGTGACTACTGTTGTTCTGGAACAAGCTTCATTGGTCCTTGTTTCTGGCAGGTCCTGTAGCTGTTACTATAAAAGGGTAGCATGGCTGGGCCGCCATGCGCTAACATCAACCATTGTATGCTATGCGCCAGTGTGGTCATGTGTGTGTGTGGTTAGGGACCCGGCTGAAATAAGCCACTAGAATACCGACTTAATCGGTGAGGAGTTTGGTGTGCTAGCTGGTCAGGGTCGGCGTCCTAGATGCCCTAGATTACCGGCATAACCGGTGAGGAGTTTTGATTGCCGTATTCAGGGTCTGGCATTCAGACGCCATAGATTGCGGGTGACTCCCGCGAGGACTTTAGCACATGATCACGCTTTATGTACGCTTAGCACTTAACTGTGTACCTGAGAGCCTGACAGGACACAGCACTTTTTCTCAGCGGCCCTGTGACGTAACAGGGTTCGCTTTCAACGCTAGACAGCCGCCTAGCGTGTTTTCTTTGCGACTCAGTTGTGTTTAGTGAGTTCGCACACATCACCATATAGCGCTGCGGCTCCCTTCTAGCGGCTCTGTGGAGTAACAGAGTTCGCACTTATTGCCACAGCGCGTTATGGCATTTATGTTGGCGACTCTGCGGGATAACAGAGTTTGCTTCTTACGCCATTTTACTAGCAGCAGGCTCTGCCTGCACGGTGGACCCCGGGCTGCGAACGCACCTCTCCACATCTTATATTTGGTGCGTTCCGCAGACCCTAACATAATATTAGCGCCAGGTTCTGGCTAGTAAAATGGCGGATGAACAGCGTTTACAGCTGTACATCCAGCAGCTGGAGGGTAGGTTGGCGGCTCTTGAGCGCACAACCTCAGCTGTGGATGTTACCGCAGTCGCTGTTCAGGCTGCTAGCGTAGCTGCAGCCAGTTTGTCCTCTGCCACCTCTGTCCCTACATTGTCCCACCTCCCGCTTCCAGACAAGTTTGCTGGTGACAGCAAGCAATGTCGGGTATTCGTGAGTCAGTGCTCCATACACCTCGAGCTTCTGACTGCACGTTTCCCATGGATCGGGCACAAGTGGGCTTTGTGATAGCTCTTCTGTCGGGCAGAGCGTTGGAGTGGGCAACGCCGCTGTGGGAGCGCGACGACCGTGTGGTGCGGAGTGCTTCTCGTTTTCTGGAGGCTCTGAAAAAGGTTTTTATAGGACCACAGATCACCCACGATACGGCGCTCAAACTGCTGGCAAGTACCCAGGGTTCGGCTTTGGTCAGCCAGTTTGCTGTCCAATTTCGGACTCTGGCCTCGGAATTAGAGTGGCCAGATAAAGTCCTCATTCCCGTGTTCTGGAGAGGACTGACGGGTCATGTGAAAGACGCCTTGGCTACCAGAGAGATTCCTGCCACACTGGAGAAGCTTATCGCTATTTCCACCCGCGTCGACCTCCGTTTCCACGAGCGGAGGCTGGAACGTGCCCAGTGTAGGCAGAGGGTTCATTTGGCTCCAACCTTCACCACCCCTCTGGAGTCGCCCATTCAGGCGCTCGACCTTCAGGAGGTTGCTCCTGCAGGATCTAAATCTCGGGTCACTCGTCCATCCCCGATTTGTTATATTTGCCAGCAGCAGGGACATTTTGCCAACCGATGTCCACAGCGGCTGAATAAACGGTGGCGCCCAGTAACTGTAGGAACAGGGTCACTGGACGCCAAGAGTTTTGCCCCTAAAGTGCTCCTCAAGGGGATAATGTCATGTGTGCATCGCCACGAAGATCGTCGCGGTTGCACATTCTGACTTCTTACAGCTGAGTTGCTGTTTCTTTGTGTTTGGCAGTTAGGGAGTTAATTCTGTCTGTGCTCAGTTCTGGGACTGGGTGCAGTTTCTTCCGGCTGCAATTAATTATTTGTTGATTGGTTTCCTTTAAATCTCTGGTTGTCTGTGTTGGGAGTTGCCAGTGAAATTCTTCATGCAGACCACAGATAGGATTGTATCTGTATAGACTTAAGTTAAAGAGCTCCTTAGTTGTTTTATGCTCACCTTGCTTAGAGTTTAATATCCCAGATCATTTATGTTCCTTCTGTGTTTGAGTGTGTATGCAAGTCTGTGTTTTCTCCAGTCTGTCTTATATGTCTAATCTGTGTATTTAGCAGAGATCAGCCCATATCCCTTTGGTGGTAATCAGAATCCTTCTTAGGACTGATTACAGGGTTCAGGGACTGATAGGAGACAGGGTTAGGCTGGAGACTTGGACCTCTGAACCATTATCAGTACCTCCAAGGTGAGGGATTAGTTAGGACCCCAGTTTAGGGTCAGGTTAGACCCCGGTCCTCCTCTTTCCTGTGACAGTGTATCAAGTCCTCAAGATTAACCCTGAGTTCAACGGATATCGTGTCAGGTAAATCTATTCTATATTTACATGCTGATGTTGCTAATCTATATGTTGTATAGAGGGTTGTTCTTTTAAGAATAGTTTACTGACATCGTACACATATCATAAGACCGCGTGACATTTTCACTGGCCCTAAAATTATTCCCAGTTGCCATGGATCCAGTAGCCCAGCTGGCTCTGCAGTTGCAGGGATTATCCATGGAGCTGACGGACATTAAGTCCAAAGTTTTGTCTCCCTCGGAGAAAACCAGATTTGAACCTAAAGTAGCTCTCCCGGACAGGTTCACTGGTGGGCGAGACAAATTTTTTACCTTCAGGGAAGCATGTAAATTGTATTTTCGGCTTCGGCCTCGATCATCAGGGAGTGAAGAGCAGAGAGTGGGAATTGTTATCTCGCTCCTACAAGGGGACCCTCAATCCTGGGCCTTCTCCCTTCCTCCGGGATCCCCGGCTCTACAGTCAGTAGATCGATTTTTTACTGCCCTGGGTTTGGTATATGATGACCCAGATCGGGTCTCTCTTGCTGAGACAAAATTACGTAAGATACAGCAGGGAGATCGTCCGGCGGAGGAATTTGCTTCTGAGTTCCGTGGATGGGCCACAGATACTCAGTAGAATGACCCAGCTCTTAGGAGCCAGTTTTGTCATGGGCTTTCTGACAAATTAAAGGACGTTTTGGCTCAGTATGATTCTCCTCCATCACTGGAGGCTGCTATGGCCCTAGCTATCCGTACTGATAGACGGCTCCGGGAGAGGTGCGAGGTAACTCCGCCCCTGTTGTTACTCCACCTACTACTAAAGTCCCTTATGTTGAGGTTCCCCTTGTCTGTTCGGAGGAGCCTATGCAGTTGGGAGGGACATCATTTCGTAGGAGGGGATTGGCGGTACGCCGCAGGACTAGAAGGTGTTTCTTCTGCGGGAAAGAGGACATTTTGTTGGGGGATGTCCATCCCGTGCCTTGTTGAGCAAAGAGTCGCCGGAAAACTGTTAATCCCAGGTTGTGTGGTGGACGACAACCTGGGAGTATGTATTTCGTCCGCTAGTTCTTCTCAGTTCCTTGTACCAGTGGAGGTGGTGGTTGGTACGAGAGTGGAGAGATTTTCTGTTCTTCTTGATAGTGGGTCCGGGGCTAATCTGGTTGACGCTCAGTTTGCTCAGGCTCAAGGTATGCATCTGAGTGTATTGGTCAAACCGATCCCTATATTCTCCATTGACGCCAGGCCTCTCGGCCAAGGTAGCTTTGTTCATGAGGTTCATAACATTGACCTTCGGGTAGGGGCAATACATAGGGAACTATTATCTTGTTATGTGTTGGAGGGTCTACCTACTCCTATTGTGTTGGGACTTCCTTGGTTGGTTAAACATAACCCTGTGATTAATTGGCAGTCCAGAGATATAAGCCAATGGGGGGAGTTTTGCAAAAGTAACTGCATGAACACAGTCATCAGTGCGGTCGTGCCTAGTACTTTGCCTCCTTTTTTGGAGGACTTTGGGATGTGTTCTCTGAGGAGGGGTGTCAGGAGTTGCCTCTCATCGTGTGTATGACTGCTCTATTAATTTACTTCCTGATGCTAAGTTACCTAAAGCTAGGTTATATAACCTTTCTGGTCCTGAGAGGCAGGCTATGAAAGATTATATTTCGGAAAGTCTGGCCAAAGGGCATATTAGACCTTCATCTTCCCCAGTGGCCGCGGGGTTCTTCTTTGTGAAGAAAAAAGATGGAGGCCTACGCCCTTGCTTGGATTTCCGCGAACTTAATCGGATTACTGTTCGAGATCCGTATCCACTCCCTCTGATTCCTGATCTCTTCAATCAAATTGTTGGCGCCAAATGGTTCTCTAAATTGGATCTCAGGGGGGCGTATAATCTGATTAGGATAAAAGAGGGGGATGAGTGGAAAACGGCGTTTAACACGCCGGAGGGACATTATGAGAACCTTGTCATGCCTTTTGGTCTGACTACTGCACCAGCAGTATTCCAACATTTTGTTAATGACATTTTTCGTCATCTGGTGGGGCTGTTTGTGGTCGTATATTTGGATGACATTTTAATTTACTCACCAGATCTTGTGTCTCACCAGGAGCATGTGAGACAGGTGTTGCAGATCTTGCGAGACAATAAACTATACGCCAAACTGGAAAAGTGTGTATTTGCCGTACAGGAACTTCAGTTTTTGGGTTTCTTGGTGTCAGCCTCCGGTTTCCGTATGGACCCTGAAAAGGTGAGAGCAGTGCTTGAATGGGATCAGCCAGAGGATCTTAAGGCTCTGCAGCGTTTTCTGGGGTTTGCTAACTACTACCGGAAATTTATTTGTAATTTCTCATCTGTTGTCAAACCTCTCACTGACATGACAAGAAAAGGGACGGATTTTTCTAAATGGTCGGACAAAGCTTGCCAAGCTTTTTCCTCTTTGAAAAAATGTTTTGCTTCGGCACCCGTTCTCATCCAACCAGATGCATCACAGCCGTTCGTTGTGGAGGTGGACGCGTCTGACGTAGGGGTGGGTGCAATATTGTCCCAGGGTCCGTCCCCTGGTAAATGGCATCCGTGCGCTTTCTTTTCTAAAAAATTGTCGTCTGCCGAAAGGAATTATGATATCGGCAATAGGGAACTTTTGGCCATTAAGTTGGCTTTTGAAGAATGGCGTCACTTTTTGGAGGGGGCAGTCCACCCGGTCACCGTCATTACTGATCACAAGAACCTGCTGTATTTGGAATCTGCTAAGCGTCTGAATTCCAGACAAGCTCGATGGTCGTTGTTTTTTACCAGGTTTAATTTTGTTGTCACTTATCGCCCTGGATCTAAGAATGTTAAGGCGGATGCCTTGTCTCGCAGTTTCCCAGGGGCCGGGAAAATGGATGACCCGATTCCTATCCTTCAGGAGGGGGTGGTAGTGTCGGCTGTATGTTCTGAGCTTGAGGAGGAGGTGTTAGAGGCTCAGGGGACGCCCCTGCAGGACCTCCAGGGAGACTGTTTGCCCCAAATCAGTTGAGACAAAAGGTTATTGAGGCACATCATAATTCTGCTTTAGCAGGACATCCAGGGAGTAAGGCTACTTTAGATCTCCTTTCTCGCCGGTTTTGGTGGCCTAACGTTAATAAAGATGTTTTAACTTTTGTAGCGTCCTGTGGGGTTTGTGCTCGCTCTAAGACCCCTCATACCCGTCCGTCTGGGACCCTCTTACCCTTGAAACTTCCGGAGCGTCCATGGACTCATTTGTCTATGGACTTCATCACGGACCTTCCTCAGTCGTCAGGGAAGACTGTCATACTGGTGGTTGTTGACAGGTTCAGTAAAATGGCACATTTCATTGCTCTTCCTGCCCTCCCTAATGCTAAAACTCTGGCGCAGGTGTTCATTGGGGAGATTGTGAGACTTCATGGGTTGCCTTCTGATGTGGTGTCAGATAGGGGGTCTCAGTTTGTGTCCAAGTTTTGGAGGGCATTTTGTTTACGTCGGGGGATGCAATTGTCATTTTCCTCGGCTTTTCATCCGCAGACCAATGGTCAGACAGAGCGTCTGAATCAAAGCCTGAGACTTATCTTCGGTGTTTTGTCTCAGAGAACCAGGAGGACTGGTCTTCTTTCTTGCCTCTGGCAGTGTTCGCTCTTAACAACAGGCGGAGCGAGTCCACTGGTAAGTCCCCGTTTTTTGGGGCATATGGTTTTCATCCCCAGTTTTGTACATTCAATGGGGGGGCCCTTCTGGGGTTCCTGAGGAGGAGCGTTTCTCGTCGTCACTTGCTTCAGTGTGGAGAGGTGTATTGAATAATCTGAGTGCTATGGGGAACCGTTATAAACGTATGGCTGATAGGAGGAGAGTTTCTGGTCCAGATCTTAATGTGAACGATCTGGTATGGTTGTCTACCAGGAATATAAAACTTAAAGTTCCCTCCTGGAAGCTGGGCCCCAGATTCATCGGGCCGTACAGGATCAGTTCCATAATTAATCCTGTGGCATTTCGTCTGGACCTCCCTCCCTCCTTTGCTTCTCACCACACCATGCCTTTGGTGTTGCTGGCTGAACCAGTATCGGTACGGGTGTTGAACGGAGCAATTCTGCCCTCACAAATCACCCATCAGTCTGTCCCACTCAACTTGTCTATGTCTCCTTCCCATCAGGAGAATATATCATTTTTTATCCTCCCTGAGGGTATAGATGAGGTTTTGTTGGGATTACCCTGGCTCCGCCACCACTCTCCCATATTGAGTGGTCTTCAGGGAGAATTCTGGGTTGGGGTAATTTATGTAAAGGCAGATGCATTAGGGACAGCGTGCAGGTCAACACCACTGAGATACCCATAGACTTCTCTCCTCTTCCCAAGGTCTATTGGTCTTATGCCGACGTTTTCTCGAAGAAGGCTGCGGAGACTCTTCCGCCTCATCGCCCCTATGACTGTCCTATCGACCTCTTGCCTGGAGCTGAGCCTCCTAGAGGAAGGGTTTATCCCCTCTCTCTTCCTGAGACAGAGGCCATGTCCCAATATATTCAGGAGAACTTGGCAAGGGGATTCATTAGGAAGTCGGTGTCACCAGCGGGAGCGGGATTCTTCTTTGTGCAGAAGAAGAACGGAGAATTACGTCCGTGCATTGATTATAGGGGTCTCAACGCTATCACCGTGAAAAATAAATATCCTTTGCCGCTAATCTCTGAGCTCTTTGACAGGCTTCGGGGAGCAAGGGTATTTACTAAGTTAGACCTGCGGGGTGCGTATAACCTGATTCGCATCCGTGAGGGGGACGAATGGAAGACGGCATTTAACACCAGGGATGGGCATTATGAATATCTGGTAATGCCCTTTGGGCTCTGTAACGCCCCAGCTGTCTTCCAAGACTTTGTGAATGACATTTTCCGGGATATGTTGACCACCTCGGTGGTAGTCTATCTGGATGACATTCTCATCTTTTCTCCAGATATGGCCTCCAACCGGAGAGATGTCTGCAAGGTCTTCGACCTCTTGCGAGCAAATTCCCTATATGCGAAGTTGGAGAAGTGCATGTTTGAGCAGGAGTCTCTACCTTTCCTGGGCTATATCATCTCCACCCAGGGATTGGCTATGGATCCTACCAAACTACAGGCTGTGATGGATTGGCAAGAACCCCACTCCTTAAGGCGGTGCAGCGCTTTATGGGGTTCATTAACTACTATCGCCAATTCATTCCCCACTTCTCTACTTTGGTAGCTCCCTTGGTAGCCCTCACCAAGAAGGGAGCTAATCCCAAGTTGTGGTCAGAGGAGGTCACAAAGGCGTTCTCCTCCATCAAGTCGCATTTCGCCAGTGCTCCCATCTTACATCGCCCCGATGTCGATAAACCGTTTATCTTAGAGGTGGATGCCTCTTCTGTTGGTGCTGGAGTAGTCCTCTTTCAAAAGGATGCCCAGGGTCGGAAGCATCCCTGCTTCTTCTTTTCCAAGACCTTTACACCGGCAGAGAGGAATTATTCCATCGGGGACAGGGAGTTACTGGCTATGAAGTTGGCCTTCTCCGAGTGGAGACATCTTCTGGAGGGGGCTCGCTTCCCTTCCAAGTATTCACGGACCACAAGAACTTGGTGTATTTGCAGACAGCCCAGCGGCTAAATTCCCGTCAGGCCAGATGGTCCTTGTTTTCTCCCGGTTCCATTTCACCCTCCATTTCCTCTCCGGTGAGAAGAACATTCGAGCAGACGCTCTATCCCGCTCCGTGGTGTCCTCTGAGGAGGTGGAGGAGGAGCCTCGGCTTATTGTCCCCACAGAAAGCCTAAGAACGGTGGCTCCGGTTTCGCTTGAGTCTGTGCCTCCGGGCAAGACTTTTGTGCCCATCAATTTGCGACCGGAAGTACTCTCTTGGGCACATTCGTCCAGGGTGGGTGGACATTTTGGGACAAAAAGGACTTCTGAGTTGCTGGCGAGAACATACTGGTGGCCGCAGATGGCCCGTGACGTCAGGGAATACGTTCAGGCATGCGTCTCCTGCGCCAAGAATAAGTCCCCTCGACAACGGCCAGCTGGGTTACTTTTCCCTTTACCGGTGGCAGACAGGCTTGGGAGATGGTCGGGATGGATTTTGTGGTGGGCTTACCCAAGTCTCGGGGCTGCACCATCATCTGGGTGATAACCGACCACTTCTCCAAAATGGTGCACTTAGTGCCGTTACCACGGTTACCGTCTGCACGGGCCTTGGCAGCATTATTCATTAGGCATATTTTCCGCCTTCACGGTATGCCAGACAAAATTGTCAGTGATCGAGGTCCCCAGTTTGCGTCTCGGTTCTGGAGAGAGCTGTGTCGTTTACTCAGCATTGAGTTGAATCTCTCCTCTGCATACCATCCCGAGACGAATGGGTTGGTAGAGAGGGCCAACCAGACCTTGGTCACATACTTGCGACATTTTGTCTCTGCCAGGCAGGATGACTGGGCATCCTTGCTACCGTGGGCTGAGTTCGCTCTAAATAATGCTGTGGCTGACTCCACCGGACAGACCCCATTCCTCCTGAACTACGGTCAGCATCCGCGGGTACCAGTGCCCATGCCCGTGTCTTCCGCCGATTCCAGGGTGGCAGACTGGGCTGTGGAGGCACGGGACATTTGGGACCGCACACAGGATGCCATTCAGGCCTCCAAAGAGAGGATGAGGTCTTCGGCCGATGCCCATCGGCGCCCCGCTCCTACATTTGCTCCGGGTGACCTAGTGTGGCTTTCTGCCCGAAACATCAGGCTACGTGTAGAGTCCACCAAGTTGGCACCTCGCTTTTTGGGCCCCTTTAAAGTTCTTGAGCAGGTGAACCCGGTGGTTTTACCGCCTAGCCCTTCCGCCTCGCCTTGGTATCACTGACACCTTTCACGTGTCCCTCCTGAAACCCGTGGCCATTTCCCGGTTTTCCGAGTCATCTGCCGGGACGTCGGGTTCATCTACCGACGATCATGAGGTGAACGCCATTGTTGGGTACAAGGTGGTACGAGGCAAAAAATTTTATTTGGTGGATTGGAGGGGTTATGGGCCTCAATAGGTCCTGGGAGCCTGCCGAGCATGTTCACGCTCCGCAGCTCATCGCTGCCTTTGAGCGCAGCAAGGCCCAAAAAAGGGGGGGCCCTAGGAGGGGGGGTAATGTTAGGGTTCGAGTTCCCGTTGCTGCAAAAGGGGAGTCTCGAACCAGCCCCGCTGCGGTCTCCCATTCATCTCCGGCCGCAGTGGAGCCTGCTCTGCAGAGACGTCGGTCCAAGCGTCTTGCCCACTCCAGTACTGTGCAGTGACTTGCTGCTGCCTTTCCTGGATCTGCTATTATAGCCAGTGCTGGAGCAGACGTCTTTGGGACAAAGTCCTGCGTTTTCCCTTCTGAGCATGCCCAGAGTGAGATCTCTCATTGGAGATCAGGGGTCACATGCTCAGGTACTGCAGCAGCTCCTATTGGTCTGCCAGGAAAGTCCTGTGACTACTGTTGTTCTGGAACAAGCTTAATTGGTCCTTGTTTCTGGCAGGTCCTGTAGCTGTTACTATAAAAGGGTAGCATGGCTGGGCCGCCATGCGCTAACATCAACCATTGTATGCTATGCGCCAGTGTGGTCATGTGTGTGTGTGGTTAGGGACCCGGCTGAAATAAGCCACTAGAATACTGACTTAATCGGTGAGGAGTTTGGTGTGCTAGCTGGTCAGGGTCGGCGTCCTAGATGCCCTAGATTACCGGCATAACCGGTGAGGAGTTTTGATTGCCGTATTCAGGTCTGGCATTCAGACGCCATAGATTGCGGGTGACTCCCGCGAGGACATTAGCACATGATCACGCTTTATGTACGCTTAGCACTTAACTGTGTACCTGAGAGCCTGACAGGACACAGCACTTTTTCTCAGCGGCCCTGTGACGTAACAGGGTTCGCTTTCAACGCTAGACAGCGCCCTAGCGTGATTGCAAAAAACCTGAGATCACTCGACCTCTTCCACCTAAATCAGATCTCTGGTGTAACAAAACGCTATTCAGCAAATTAAAAGTAACAAAAGAGCAAAGCAAAAGTGCAGACACAAACAGAGCACAATTGCAGCTCCAGACCCCCAAAAGGGGACAGGCTGCAGTCCACTGCAGGCAGCAAACCAGCAGAGAAAATCAAACAGGGAAAAAAAAAAACAGCAAACTGTTGTGAATGGGTTTGAGATGAGTTCTGAGCAGAGGCTTCCTCTGGTGGTTACAAGCGGTGCTGGTCTCTCCAGTGAAGATTGTGAGGACTGGGAATCAGGTGTTACTGACTGGTCTTATATAAGGGAGTCACCTTCCCATCAGGGTTGCCGGTGATCAATTGTTCTGGTCTGAATCCTTCATTCCTGTTTCCCTTGTAGCCTGCTGTGTCGTGTCTGCATCTCCTGCTCACAGATAAGACATTTTCTTCTTTTTGATTTTGTGCTATATTTTTGCATTTTGTCCTGCACTTCTGTGGGGGCCTTCAGGGTCCCCTCCGGGGGCTTTTGCCCTCTCAGTTTAGTTCAGCCACTGATGTTTGTACTTTTGCTTTTTCCAGTTTTTTCAGTGGCTGCTGTTTTGATTTTGTTACACCAGAGAACTAATTTAGGTGGAAGAGGTCGTGTGATCTCAGGCGTTTTTGAAATTAGTAGAGTTGGTGCTTTTCAGGGTTTTCTGGGATTGCAGTAAGTACCCTTCCTATCCTTTTCTATTTAGTTAGTTTTGGCCCCAGCGTTTGCTCATACTATTTTCTTTCTGTGTCAGTATTTCATCTTGTCTAACCGCCATTACATGTTTGGGGGCTTTCTATTATCTTTGGGGTTCTGCTCCGGGGCAGATAGCTTTCCTATTTCTATCTTTAGGTGTAGTTAGTTTCTCAGGCTGTGACGAGGCGTCTAGGACCAACGTAGGAACGCTCCACGGCTGCCTCTAGCTGTGGTGGTTAGTCAGGGTACTGCAATCTCATAGATTCCAACTGCTCTGGTGTATTGCCTTTTTTGCCTGCACTCCTCAGCTGCCGAAACATAACAGTATCACCGGCCTAAAAGTTGAAAATTGTATGGTACTCACAGAAGGGAAAAAATATTGTGAAAGAAAAAGGTTGTCAGAGTTGTCAGAGATATTTTTCTGTTTGTTGCTTTTTTTTCCCTCTGTATCTCTGGGTGCTGGGGAGGATCTTTTTTCTCAATGGAGTTTCCACAGTTGTCTGGCCGTGTGGATCAGCTTGCCACTGAGGTTCGAGTATTGCTACCTATCTTGCTGGGTTGCCTGTTGTGGAACCTAGGATTCCCATGCCAGATTTGTTTTTAGGGGATCGAGCTAAGTTTCAGAATTTCAAAAATAATTGTAAATTGTTTTTTGCATTAAAATCTAAGTCCTCAGGGAACGCAGCGCAGCAGGTTCAAATTATCATCTCTCTCCTGCGCGGCGATCCTCAGGATTGGGCTTTTTCCCTGACACCTGGGGATCCTGTTTTGAGTGATGTTGATTCATTTTTTCAGGCTTTGGGGTTATTGTACGATGAGCCTAATGTCACTGATCAAGCTGAAAAAGCCTTGTTGGCATTAAATCAGGGGCTTTATGACGCTGAGTTATACTGTCAGAGATACCGTAGGTGGGCAGTACTGACCAAATGGAATGACGACGCTTTGGCAGCCCTTTTCCGGAAGGGTCTGTCAGATAATGTAAAGGATGTTATGGTGGGATTCCCTGTCCCCTCTGGTCTCAATGATTCTATGTCATTAGCGATTCAAATTGACAGACGTTTGCGTGAGCGGAGAAGTATGCGTGGAATAATGTTGCCTTGTGAACCAGCTTCTGAACCCATGCAGTGTGATAGAGTGGTGTCTGGGGCACAGCGTCATGAGTTTCGAAAGCGCAATGGGTTATGTTTCTACTGTGGTGATGCCTCTCATGCTATTTCAGTCTGCCCTAAGCGGGGAAGACGTTTTGCATGCTCAGTTGTCTTGGGTAGTATTCAGACTAAGTTTTTATTAACTGTCACTCTGATATGCTCTCTGTCCTCATTTTCTGCTCAGGCTTTCGTTGATTCTGGAGCAGCTATTAACCTGATGGATTATGATTTTGCTAAACGTTGTGGGTTTCCCTTGATACCCCTACAGAAGTCTATTCCCCTACTGGGGATCGATTCTACCCCTTTGGCTGAGAATAAACCCCAGTTTTCTACTCAGGTGATAATGAGGGTTGAACCTGATCACCAGGAGTGCTGCAAATTTTTGGTTCTGTATAATCTGCATGACATTATCGTGCTGGGTTTCCCTTGGTTACAGTCTCATAATCCTGTTTTGGATTGGAAATCTGTGTCTGTAACCAGTTGGGGCTGCCAATGTGTTAATACCAACACTCCTGTTTTTTCTGCCTCCCCCCAGGTTCAGGATGTTCCTGACTTTTTGATTGATTTTTCTGATGTGTTTAGCGAAAGTAAATCTGCATCCTTGCCTCCCCATAGGAGCTATGACTGCACTATTGAATTAGTGCCGGGTAGTAAATTCCCTAAAGGTCGCCTTTTTAACTTGTCTGTACCTGAACATGACGCTATGCGGTCTTATATCAAGGAATCATTGGATAAGGGTCATATCAGACCATCCTCTTCACCCTTAGGTGCCGGTTTTTTCTTTGTGGCCAAAAAGGATGGTTCATTAAGGCCGTGTATTGATTATCGTCTCTTGAACAATATTACTGTGAAATATCAATACCCGTTACCCTTGATTTCTGACCTGTTTTCCAGGGTGAAAAACGCTACTTGGTTTACCAAGCTTGACCTCAGGGGGGCGTATAACCTTATTCGCATTAAGCACGGGGATGAATGGAAGACGGCATTCAATACCCCTGAAGGGCATTTTGAGTACCTAGTGATGCCCTTTGGGCTCACTAATGCTCCTTCCGTCTTCCAGTCCTTCATGAATGACATTTTCAGGGATTTTGTGGACAAATTTCTGATTGTTTATTTGGATGATATCTTGATTTTTTCTAATGACTGGGACTCTCATGTGAAACATGTTCGAACTGTGTTCCAGATTTTGAGAGAGAATGCTCTGTATGTGAAGGGATCAAAGTGTCTTTTTGGCGTACAGAGGATCTCATTTCTGGGATTCATTTTGTTCCCATCTGTTATTGAAATGGACCCGGTCAAGGTTCAGGCCATCTGTGATTGGGTCCAACCTACTTCATTAAAGGCTCTTCAGAGATTTTTGGGTTTTGCCAATTTTTATCGTAAATTTATTGGTAATTTCTCGGTTATTGTTAAACCATTAACTGATTTGACCAGAAAGGGTTCTGATGTGGTGAATTGGCCTCCTGAGGCAGTCTCTGCATTTCAGGAACTTAAGCAGAGATTCACTTCTGCTCCTGTTCTACGGCAGCCTGATGTTTCTCTGCCATTTCAGGTGGAGGTTGATGCCTCTGAAATTGGGGCAGGTGCCGTTTTGTCCCAAAAAGATCCAGAGACCTCTAAAAGTAACCCTTGTGCCTTTTTCTCTCGAAAATTTTCTCCAACTGAACGTAATTATGACGTGGGTAATCGGGAGTTATTGGCCATGAAGTAGGCTTTTGAAGAGTGGAGACATTGGCTGGAGGGAGCCAAACATCAGGTGGTGGTTCTTACGGACCATAAGAATCTGGTCTATCTGGAATCTGCCAAGCGACTCAATCCTAGACAGGCCAGGTGGGCCTTGTTTTTCACACGTTTTAATTTTGTGGTTTCCTTTCTTCCTTGCACTAAGAATGTTAAGGCGGATGCCCTCTCGAGGAGTTTCCTTGCAGACTCTCCTGAGTTATCTGATCCTTCTGTTATTTTGAAAGAGGGTGTAGTTCTTTCCGCCATCTCGCCCAATTTGAGACTTGCTCTGGAGGGGTGTCAGGAGGATAGGCCCGAGTGCTGCCCTGTTGGAAAATTGTTTGTCCCGGACCAGTGGAAGAAGAGTGTGATGTCTGAGATTCATTGTTCCGCATTGGCTGGGCATCCCGGAATTTTTGGTACCAGAGACTTGGTTAGTCGGTCCTTTTTGTGGCCTACCTTGTCTCGTGATGTCAGGGAATTTGTGCAGTCCTGCTGGACTTGCTCTCGCTCCAAGCCTTGCTCTCGCTCTAGTGGTTTGTTGATGCCATTGCCTGTGCCCAAGAGACCATGGACCCATATCTCTATGGATTTCATTTCCGACCTTCCTGTTTCTCAGAGAATGACCACCATCTGGGTAATTTGTGATAGGTTTTCCAAAATGATACATCTTGTGCCATTACCTAAGTTGCCTTCCTCCTCTGAATTGGTGCCGTTGTTCCTTCAGCACGTGGTTCGTTTACACGGCATTCCTGAGAACATTGTGTCTGACAGAGGAGTCCGGTTTGTTTCCAGATTTTGGAGGACTTTTTGTTCTAAACTGGGTGTTCAATTGTCTTTCTCCTCGGCATTTCATCCTCAGACCAATGGTCAAACTGAGAGAACAAACCAGACATTGGAGACTTATCTAAGATGCTTTGTGTCTGCTGATCAGGATGACTGGGTCTCTTTTTTGCCTTTGGCTGAGTTTGCTCTTAATAATAGGGCTAGCTCTGCCACTTTGATGTCTCCGTTTTTCTGTAATTCTGGGTTTCACCCTCGATTTTCTTCAGGACAGACGGAGGCTTCTGTCTGTCCAGGTGTTGACTCTGTTGTGGAGCGTATGCAGCAGATTTGGGACCAGGTAGTGGAGAGGTTGTCCCTCTCTCAGGAGAAGGCCCAGCGGTTTGCTAACCGGCATAGGACTGATGGTCCTCGGTTTAAAGTGGGGGACTTGGTCTGGTTGTCCTCAAAGAATATTCCTATGAGAGTAGCATCTCCTAAATTTAAGCCTAGGTTCATTGGACCTTATAAGATCATGGAGATTATTAATCCTGTTTCTTTTCGTTTGCTTCTTCCAGGGACATTTAAGATCCATAACGTGTTCCACAAGTCCTTGTTGAAGAGGTTTGTTGAGCCAGTGGTTCCTGCTGCTGTGCCTCCTGACCCTGTTTTGGTTGAGGGCAATCTGGAATATGTGGTTGAGAAAATATTAGATTCTCGTTTTTCTAGACGGAAACTCCAGTATTTGGTTAAATGGAGAGGTTATGGTCAGGAAGACAATTCTTGGGTGTTTGCTTCGGACATCCATGCTAGGAGACTTATCCGTGCGTATCATAGAACTCATCCTGACCGACCTGGTTGCTCAAATGAGGGTTCGGTGACCCCTCCTCAAGGGGGGGGTACTGTTGTGAATGGGTTTGAGATGAGTTCTGAGCAGAGGCTTCCTCTGGTGGTTACAAGCGGTGCTGGTCTGTCCAGTGAAGATTGTGAGGACTGGGAATCAGGTGTTACTGACTGGTCTTATATAAGGGAGTCACCTTCCCATCAGGGTTGCCGGTGATCAATTGTTCTGGTCTGAATCCTTCATTCCTGTTTCCCTTGTAGCCTGCTGTGTCATGTCTGCATCTCCTGCTCACAGATAAGACATTTTCTTCTTTTTGATTTTGTGCTATTTTTTGCATTTTGTCCTGCACTTCTGTGGGGGCCTTCAGGGTCCCCTCCGGGGGCTTTTCCCCTCTCAGTTTAGTTCAGCCACTGATGTTTGTACTTTTGCTTTTTCCAGTTTTTTCAGTGGCTGCTGTTTTGATTTTGTTACACCAGAGAACTAAGTTAGGTGGAAGAGGTCGTGTGTAGCGCCGACGTCCCTGCCCTCTGCCAGGCAGGGACGCTGTTCCCCTGCAACAGCGTCCTCTGCCAGGCAGGGACGTCGCCCCCCTTACCTGCGCTCAGCATCCTCCTTCCGTCCTGCTGGGGCCGCGCGCTCCTTCCCTGCTTCTGGACTTAGGGCGCGCGCCCGCGCGCTCCCCCGCTCTTAAAGGGGCCGCGCGCATTTTTCAAAAAGGTCCCCGGCCAATGCCGGAGGACTCCACCCTATATAAAGTACTTCCTCCTTAATGGAGGTGCCCGGGCAATGTTGTTGTTGCACTGTTTTACTCTGCTTCAGCCCTCAGGTGCCGTTACCAGTTACCTGCCTGTTTCCTGCCCGTTTGCTGTCGGCTACCTGTCCGCAAGTCTACTTGGAGGTTTGGCCGTCACATGTGGTGACCATCAGCTATTCCAGAGACTCTCGCCTGCTCACTTGGGAGCGCTCATCTGCCATCTGACTGCAGCCCTACCCGGAGGTTCGGACGTCACATGCGGTGACCCTCGGCTATTCCAGAGACTCTCGCCTGCTCACTTGGGGGCGCTCATCTGCCATCTGACTGCAGCCCTACCCGGAGGTTCGGACGTCACATGCGGTGACCCTCGGCTATTCCAGAGACTCTCGCCTGCTCACTTGGGAGCGTTCATCTGCCATCTGCCTGCTAGCCTACCGGGAGGCTCCACCATCTCAGGTCGTATATACCTGCCTGTCTTTCCAGAGACTGCCCCGGTCACTTGCTGTGACTACCTGCCTGTCAATCCAGAGACTGCCCCGGTCACTTGCCGTTACTCCCTGCATACCTATCCAGAGACTGCCCCGGTCACTTGCCGTGACTCCCTGCATACCTATCCAGAGACTGCCCCGGTCACTTGCCGTGACTCCCTGCATATCTATCCAGAGACTGCCCCGGTCACTTGCCGTGACTCCCTGCCTACTTATCCAGAGACTGCCCCGGTCACTTGCCGTGACTACCTGCCCGTATAATCAGAGACTGCCCCGCTCACTTGCCGTGACCCCCTTCCCGTCTGTCCAGAGACTGTCCCTGTCACTTGCCGTGACTTCCTGTCCGTCTCCCCGGGCGCCACCCGCTCCTTTACAAGGAAATCATTCTTGTATAATAAAGCTCAGAGGTTCCGCCTACCAGACCCGTTACAGTTTGCTCGGGCCATGGAACCCGGTGGCACCCAAACCCCTTCGCTCTCGGACCTGTGTCATGAACTGTCTCGTCAGAGGTCTCAACAGGAGTCCATCCTGGGTCACTTACGGAATGTTAATTCCCGCCTGGACACCCTGACTACTTCACCAACAACCACCGCGGGCGCCATGACTCACAATCCGGCAGTCCCGCTGCTTACCAATTCCGTGGTTTCCATTCCTGGACCTCGACTCTCAGCTCCTCCTCGGTTTGGAGGCGATCCAGCTCTGGCTCGGGGTTTCATTAACCAGTGTACCCTGCATTTTGAACTCCTGGCACACCAGTTTAACTCTGACCGGGCCAAAATTGCCTTCATCATGTCCCATCTCACCGGAGAGGCTCTGGCCTGGCTTAATCCTCTATGGGAGAGGGAGGATCCTCTGGTGTCTGACCTGCCCGCTTTCCTCTCGGCCTTCCGGAAGGTATTCGACGAACCCGGACGGAAGACCTCCTCTGCATCATCTCTGCTGCGTCTCCGTCAGGAAAGTCTCACCGTTGGTCAATATGCCATACGGTTCCATACTCTAGCCTCGGAGCTGGCCTGGGATAATGATTCTCTGTTATCTGTCTTCTGGGAGGGTCTGTCCGGCCGTATTAAAGATGAACTTGCCGGTCGGGACATTCCAACCTCTCTCGATGACCTAATAACTCTTGCCAATCGAATTGATCTACGGTTCCAGGAGCGTGCCAAAGAGGTCACCCGGGAGAGAAGGTTTCCTCGTCTAGCACCTTCTTTTCAGAGACCTGTAACTCCTTCCGTTTCTCCCCAGGTGCACAATGCTGAGCCTATGCAGGTCGACCAGACCAAGATGGTCAAAGCCCGTCAGGACTTACGCCGTGCTGAGGGGAGTTTCTTCTACTGTGGCAGTAAGGAGCACCGGATCCGTACCTGTCCGGAGAGGTCGGGAAACGCCTGTGTCTAGGTTCGCTCGGAGAGGTCAACCTAGACAAGAATAAATCCTCTTCATCCCTGCTGCTGTCAGTCTCAATTCTTCTCGGTGAGAACCGTTATTTCGAACTAGCCCAACTTGATTCTGGAGCAGCCGGGAATCTTGTTTCACAGGCTCTAGTGGAAAAATATCATATTCCTACCAGACCTCTGGTTGAACCAGTATCTGTTGCTGCTGTGGATGGGGGTCTCCTACCACGTCCCATCCAACTTATCACTGAAGCTATAACCCTGCAGGTGGGAATGCTGCATTCGGAGAGTATCTCGTTTCATGTTCTGCCTGGACTCTCTCACGCTTCTCTTACTAGGTCTGCCTTGGCTCCAAAAGCATGCACCCGTGCTCGACTGGCAGACTGGAGAGATTCTTCGCTGGGGACAGGACTGTCATAAAACATGTTTGGTTCCTGTTCATCCCGTCCGTCCTTCTCCTACACCAGCTAATCTACCAGGGCTCCCGATTCCATATTGGTCATTCGCTGATGTCTTTAATAAAAAGGAAGCAGAGACATTACCTCCTCACAGACCGTACGATTGCCCGATCGACCTACTACCCGGTACTACGCCTCCCCGTGGGCGTATTTACCCATTGTCCGCTGCTGAGACTAGGTCGATGTCCGAATACATCGAGGAGAATTTGGCCAAGGGATTCATCCGGAAATCTACCTCCCCAGCGGGAGCAGGTTTCTTCTTCGTCAAAAAGAAAGACGGCTCTCTCCGTCCCTGTATTGACTACAGAGGCCTAAACTTGATCACAGTGAAGAATAAGTACCCTCTTCCGCTCATTCCTGAATTGTTTGATCGTCTGAGGGGGGCTAGAATCTTCACCAAACTGGATCTTCGTGGAGCATATAACCTGGTCCGTATCCGTCGGGGAGATAAATGGAAGACAGCATTCAACACCCGGGACGGCCACTATGAGTATTTGGTGATGCCCTTTGGTCTCTGTAATGCTCCTGCAGTCTTTCAGGAGTTGGTCAATGACATCTTCCGGGACCTGCTCTACTCCTGCGTTGTGGTGTACCTAGACGACATCTTGGTCTTCTCTCCGGATCTCCAGTCTCACCGGAGGGATGTTCGTCAGGTTCTGCTCAGGCTTAGGCAGAATCACCTTTTCGCCAAATATGAGAAGTGCCTCTTTGAGCAGACCTCGCTTCCGTTTTTGGGCTACATCATTTCTCAGACAGGCCTACGAATGGATCCGGAGAAACTATCTGCCATCGAGAAATGGCCCCGACCGGAGGGGTTGAAGGCCATTCAGCGGTTCCTGGGATTCGCCAATTATTACCGCCTCTTCATACCGCACTTCTCTTCCCGGACTGCTCCAATTTCCGCGCTCACCCGCAAGGATGCTAACCCCAAACAGTGGACGCCCGAAGCAGAAGAGGCCTTTCTGTCCTTAAAACAGGCTTTCTCTTCCGCTCCAGTGCTGCATCGCCCAGATGGCAACAAGCAGTTCTTCCTGGAGGTGGACGCTTCCTCTTCTGGAGCCGGAGCGGTACTTACTCAAAAATCTTCATCCGGGAGGATGGTATCTTGCGGCTTCTTCTCCAAACTCTTCGCCTCTTCTGAGCGCAATTACTCCATAGGAGACCGAGAGTTATTGGCCATCAAGCTGGCATTAGAGGAGTGGCGTTACCTACTCGAGGGGGCTCTTCATCCGGTAATCATTTACACTGACCACAAGAATCTGGCTTACCTCCAGCATGCCCAGAGGCTTAACCCTCGCCAAGCCCGGTGGTCCTTGTTTTTTGCCCGCTTCGATTTTTTGTTACACTTTCGCCCAGCCGACAAGAACATCAAGGCGGATGCCTTGTCCCGGTCTTTCCTGGTGTCGGATCTCGAGGAGGAACCTAAACATATCATCGATCCCACCAGAGTGATGCAGGTGGCTCCCGTGAGTCTAAATCGTCTTCCTCCTGGTAAGACGTTCGTATCGGAACCTGATCGGGAGAGGATCCTACACTGGGGTCATTCGTCTAAACTGGCTGGCCACGCTGGTCAGAAAAAGACCCTCCAGCTCATTACCCGGCATTACTGGTGGCCTACCCTGCACAAGGATGTAATAGACTTTGTTTCTGCCTGTGCCTCCTGTGCCCGCAACAAAGTTCCGAGACACCTGCCTGCCGGCCGTCTTCTCCCGCTTCCTGTACCCGCTGCCCCTGGCAGCATATAGCCATGGACTTCATAACGGATCTTCCCGTCTCTGCTGGTTGTACGGTCATTTGGGTGGTCGTTGACCGATTTTCCAAGATGGCTCACTTCATTCCCCTGCCAGGGCTTCCGTCTGCACCCAAGCTGGCTAAAGACTTTATCCGCCACATCTTCCGTCTTCATGGTCTGCCTCGTCACATTGTGTCGGATCGTGGGGTGCAGTTCACCTCACGTTTCTGGAGAGCCACTTGTAAGTTGCTAGACGTCACCCTGGATTTCTCCTCCGCTTACCACCCGCAGTCCAATGGACAAGTCGAGCGAATCAATCAGAATCTGACCAGTTATCTCCGGCACTTCGTTAATGCCCACCATTCTGACTGGGTGGATCTCCTGCCTTGGGCCGAATTCTCTTACAACAATCACGAGAGCGAATCTTCCTCCAAATCTCCGTTTTTTGTAGTCTTCGGTCAACACCCTCGGATCCCTGTTCCTGTCTACATCTCTGTGGACAATCCAGCTGCGGAATCTCTGATTAAGGAATTTTCCTCCATATGGGAGAGTACCCGGTCCGCACTCATTCTGTCATCCGAGCGCATGAAAAGACATGCTGACAAAAAAACGTCTGGATCCTCCTCAATTCCGTCCTGGGGATAAGGTCTGGCTCTCGTCCAAGTATGTCCGGCTCAAGATTCCTTCCTACAAGTTAGGTCCTCGGTTCATCGGTCCTTTTGAGATCATCAGTCAGATCAACCCGGTGTCCTATAAATTGAAACTCCCGGCCAATTTGCGGATTCCCAACTCCTTCCATGTATCTCTCCTCAAACCGGTGGTACTTAACTCTTTTGTCAGATCGACAGGTACACCTCCTGCTCCAGTGTCTGCTGAAGATGAATTTGAGGTAGAGAACATTCTGGCCACCAAAAGGGTAGGAAGAAAGACCTATTTTCTGGTGGATTGGAAGGGGTTTGGTCCTGAGGAGAGAACGTGGGAGCCTCGGGAGAACATCCATGCCCCTCTCATCCTAGCTAAATTTCTTTCTGGCCTAAAGAGGGGGGGGGGCCTAGAGGAGGGGGTACTGTAGCGCCGACGTCCCTGCCCTCTGCCAGGCAGGGACGCTGTTCCCCTGCAACAGCGTCCTCTGCCAGGCAGGGACGTCGCCCCCCTTACCTGCGCTCAGCGTCCTCCTTCCGTCCTGCTGGGGCCGCGCGCTCCTTCCCTGCTTCTGGACTTAGGGCGCGCGCCCGCGCGCTCCCCCGCTCTTGAGGGGGCCGCGCGCATTTTTCAAAAAGGTCCCCGGCCAATGCCGGAGGACTCCACCCTATATAAAGTACTTCCTCCTTAATGGAGGTGCCCGGGCAATGTTGTTGTTGCACTGTTTTACTCTGCTTCAGCCCTCAGGTGCCGTTACCAGTTACCTGCCTGTTTCCTGCCCGTTTGCTGTCGGCTACCTGTCCGCAAGTCTACTTGGAGGTTTGGCCGTCACATGTGGTGACCATCAGCTATTCCAGAGACTCTCGCCTGCTCACTTGGGAGCGCTCATCTGCCATCTGACTGCAGCCCTACCCGGAGGTTCGGACGTCACATGCGGTGACCCTCGGCTATTCCAGAGACTCTCGCCTGCTCACTTGGGGGCGCTCATCTGCCATCTGACTGCAGCCCTACCCGGAGGTTCCGACGTCACATGCGGTGACCCTCGGCTATTCCAGAGACTCTCGCCTGCTCACTTGGGAGCGCTCATCTGCCATCTGACTGCAGCCCTACCCGGAGGTTCGGACGTCACATGCGGTGACCCTCGGCTATTCCAGAGACTCTCGCCTGCTCACTTGGGGGCGCTCATCTGCCATCTGACTGCAGCCCTACCCGGAGGTTCGGATGTCACATGCGGTGACCCTCGGCTATTCCAGAGACTCTCGCCTGCTCACTTGGGAGCGTTCATCTGCCATCTGCCTGCTAGCCTACCGGGAGGCTCCACCATCTCAGGTCGTATATACCTGCCTGTCTTTCCAGAGACTGCCCCGGTCACTTGCTGTGACTACCTGCCTGTCAATCCAGAGACTGCCCCGGTCACTTGCCGTTACTCCCTGCATACCTATCCAGAGACTGCCCCGGTCACTTGCCGTGACTCCCTGCATACCTATCCAGAGACTGCCCCGGTCACTTGCCGTGACTCCCTGCATATCTATCCAGAGACTGCCCCGGTCACTTGCCGTGACTCCCTGCCTACTTATCCAGAGACTGCCCCGGTCACTTGCCGTGACTACCTGCCCGTATAATCAGAGACTGCCCCGCTCACTTGCCGTGACCCCCTTCCCGTATGTCCAGAGACTGTCCCTGTCACTTGCCGTGACTTCCTGTCCGTCTCCCCGGGCGCCACCCGCTCCTTTACAAGGAAATCCTTCTTGTATAATAAAGCTCAGAGGTTCCGCCTACCAGACCCGTTACATCGTGTGATCTCAGGCGTTTTTGAAATTAGTAGAGTTGGTGCTTTTCAGGGTTTTCTGGGATTGCAGTAAGTACCCTTCCTATCCTTTTCTATTTAGTTAGTTTTGGCCCCAGCGTTTGCTCATACTATTTTCTTTCTGTGTTAGTATTTCATCTTGTATAACCGCCATTACATGTTTGGGGGCTTTCTATTATCTTTGGGGTTCTGCTCCGGGGCAGATAGCTTTCCTATTTCTATCTTTAGGTGTAGTTAGTTTCTCAGGCTGTGACGAGGCTTCTAGGACCAACGTAGGAACGCTCCACGGCTGCCTCTAGTTGTGGTGGTTAGTCAGGGTACTGCAATCTCATAGATTCCAACTGCTCTGGTGTATTGCCTTTTTTGCCTGCACTCCTCAGCTGCCGAAACATAACAGCAAACACTTATCTGAAGGAGAGCAGGAAACTAGCAGTGTTTCAAGCAAGACCAGTAGAACAATTGATAACCGGGAAAGGCTTCTGGGAAATCAGGCAACTTGTATCCTACCATTCAGCGCCAGCTGAAGGCCATTCATTAATCAGTTTATTACTCTCAGCAACCACCGGAGGGAGCCCCAGCTCAGAAGCCGCCTCTAGCATATTCACAACAGTACCCCCCCTTGAGGAGGGGTCACCGAACCCTCACCTGCGCAACCAGGCCGATCAGGATGGGCTCAATGATAGGCACCGATAAGTCTCCCAGCATGAATGTCCGAAGCAAACACCCAAGAATTGTCCTCCTGACCATATCCTCTCCACTTAACCAAATACTGGAGTTTCCGTCTAGCAAAAAGAGAATCCAATATCTTCTCAACCACATACTCCAAATTGCCCTCAACTAAAACAGGGTCGGGAGGTGCAGCCATAGGAACCACTGGTTCGACAAACCTCTTCAATAAGGATTTGTGGAACACATTATGGATCTTAAATGTCCCTGGAAGAAGCAAACAGAAGGAAACCGGATTAATAATTTCCATGATCTTATAAGGTCCAATGAACCTTGGCTTAAAATTAGGAGATGCAACCTTCATAGGGATATTCCTTGAGGACAGCCAAACCAAGTCCCCCACTTTAAAACAAGGACCATCAGTCCTATGCCGGTTGGCAAACCGCTGGGCCTTCTACTGAGAGAGAGACAACCTCTCCACCACCTGGTCCCAAATCTGCTGCATACGCTGCACAATAGAGTCAACCCCCGGACAGACAGAAGCCTCCATCTGCCCTGAAGAAAATCGAGGGTGAAACCCGGAATTGCAGAAAAATGGAGACATCAAGGTGGCAGAGCTAGCTCTATTATTAAGAGCAAACTCAGCCAAAGGCAAAAAAGAGACCCAGTCATCTTGATCAGCAGACACAAAACATCTCAAATAAGTCTCCAAGGTCTGGTTTGTCCTCTCGGTTTGTCCATTGGTCTGAGGGTGAAATGCAGAGAAGAAAGACAACTGAACACCAAGTTTAGAACAAAATGTCCTCCAAAATCTGGAAACAAACTGGACTCCTCTGTCAGACACAATGTTCTCCGGAATGCCATGCAACCGAACCACATGCTGAAAGAACAAAGGCACCAACTCGGAGGAGGAAGGCAACTTAGGCAATGGCACAAGATGTATCATCTTGGAAAACCTATCACAGATTACCCAGACAACGGTCATTCTCTGAGAGACAGGAAGGTCAGAAATAAAATCCATAGAAATATGGGTCCATGGCCTCTTGGGTACAGGTAATGGCATTAACAAACCACTAGAACGAGAGCAAGGCTTAGAACGAGAGCAAGTCCCACAGGACTGCACAAAGTCCCTGACATCACGAGACAAAGTAGACCACCAAAAGGAGCGACTCACCAAGTCTCTGGTACCAAAAATCCCGGGATGACCAGCCAGCGCGGAACAATGAATCTCAGACTTACACTCTTTTTCCACTGGTCTGGAACAAACAACTTCCCAACAGGGCAGCGCTCAAGTTTATCCTCCTGACACCCTTCCAGAGCCAGTCTCAAATTGGGTGAAGTGGCGAAAAAACCACACCCTCTTTCAAAATAACAGCAGGATCAGATAACTCAGGAGAATCTGCAAGAAACTCCTCGAGAGGGCATCCGCCTTGACATTCTTAGTGCCAGGTAGAAACCACAAAATTAAAACGTGTGAATAACAAGGCCCACCTGGCCTGTCTAGGATTAAGTCGCTTGGCTGATTCGAGATAATCCAGGTTCTTATAGTCCGTGAGGACCACCACCTGATGTTTGGCTCCTTCCAGCCAATGTCTCCACTCTTCAAAGGCCCACTTCATGGCCAATAACTCCCGATTACCCACGTCATAATTACGTTCAGTTGGAGAAAATTTTCGAGAGAAAAAGGCAGAAGGGTTACTCTTAGAGGTCTCTGGATCCCTTTGGGACAAAACGGCACCTGCCCCAATCTCAGAGGCATCAACCTGCATCTGAAACGGCAGAGAAACATAAGGCTGCCGTTGAACAGGAGCAGAAATGAATCTCTGCTTAAATTACTGAAATGCAGAAACTGCCTCAGGAGGCCAATTCACCACATCGGAACACTTTTTGGTCAGATCAGTCAATGGTTTAACAATACCAGAGAAATTACCCAATTCTGAGGGTCGCCGCGCAGCAGGGAGATGACAATTTGAACCTGCTGTGCCGCGTTCCCTGAGGACTTAGGCCTTAAGGCAAAAAACAACTTACAGTTATTTTTGAAATTCAGAAATTTAGATCGATCCCCCAAATACAAATTTGGCATGGGGATCCTAGGTTCCACAACTGGCAACCCAGCAAGATAGGTAGCAATACTCCGAACCTCAGTGGCAAGCTGATCCACACGGCCAGACAACTGTGCAAACTCCATTGAGAGAAAAAAAAAATCCTCCTCAGCACCCAGAGAAAAAGAGGGAAAAAATGCAACAAACAGAAAAAAAAAAATTCTGACAACTCCCTTTTTTCTTTTTCCTTTTTTACTATTTTTCCCTTCTGTTGAGTACCATATAATTTTCAGTTCAGGCCGGTTATACTGTTATGTTTCGGTAACTGAGGAGAAATGGCAAAAAATAGCAAAAGTGGTAATACACCAGAGAGGCTGGAACCTATTGGATTGCAGTAACCTGAACTAACCACACAACTAGAGGTAGCCGTGGAGCGTTCCTACGTTGATCCTAGACGCCTCGTCACAGCCTGAGAGATAACTACACCTAAAGGCAGAAAGATGAAAGCTATCTGCCCCGGAGCAGATCCCCAAAGAAAATAGGAAGCCCCCAAACATGTAATGGTGGTTATGTGTCGACCCGCCACCACAATTGTGGATTACCAGGGCAATGGGGTACTCAGAGCCGAGCCCGTAGAAGTCTATGGGGATTTGTCACAGGTAGCTGTGGCTCGGTCTGTGGCCCTGGCGGTCTGGCGTATGTTGGGGATATATTTACAGGGGATAGGTTTATATACAGTTCGTGACGCCACCTGTAGTATTCTGGTAATTTGTACCAGCGCTGCTGTAGATCTCTGAGGGGATGGTGAGGCAGCTAGATGTCGGGTCCCCTACAGGTGGGACTGGTCCCTCAAAGTCTATGGGATTTGTGAAGTCGGGTGCAGATAAAGAACACAGTCTCACACGGTCAGCGTCTTTCCATACCTTTACTTGTAAGATGATAAGGCAGGTCCCAGGGAGGCTGATCCAAGGAGAGTGTATCTTGAGACAGCAGCTGGACAAGTTAGGGGCCTCCTTTACTTCCAATAAAATGAGTACAACCAGCCTGAAGCGTAGTTCCCTCAATATCTCCAGCTAATCCTTAGCTGTACCGCCCAGTCAGCTTTGTGTTAGGAGCCTTCCTGCGAAGAAGCTGAATTCTTATCTTGTCGTGCACTGACTCAAAGTCTTCACTTCCCCTGACCCCAGTTACGTACTGACTATAAGGGGCTTGTTTGCCGCGACCTAAGGTCCGGTAAATTCCTGGTTTTCTTACCACCATGCGTGGAGCTATGGTGATGCTTCGGTCCCCAGTGACCGGGTGCAATGTGCAGGACTTCTGCAATCCGTAAGCACTAATCCAATAAACCACTGTGCCTTTCGCCTTGTCCACGCTGGTAACATAAGCACTCAAACTAGCCAAGGGTCGAGTAGTCACTTCTTTCTTTTTCCTTCACTTCAAAGTTAGTTACAGATGCTCAGTTATCAATAGGCAGGAGCACGTCTCTGAACCTTATACCGTCCTTTAGACAGGATGCTGAAGACTTTCTGCACTAAACTTCTTCTTTCCTTCCAGTGTATGCTGATGAGGTACAGCTCTGACTAGGCTAAGGTGAATTAAAGCACCTATACTAGACTCCACTTTCCAAAGCTGGTGATAGAGCAATCTGGACTGCTTCCTCCCTCCAGACGTCCTCTCTCTCTGAAGTCTCAAACTGACTAAAATCACTCCAACACATACACCTTGACCACTCCCTCAAGAGTAAACTCCACTACCCTAAGGGTGTGTCTAGTATATGTTGAGTGAATGGATATTTAGCATTAAACTGCTGTCTCGCCACACACTCTCCAGGGTACTGCGTGTGCCTAACACCAGGGCTACACATTCCCCCATGGTAAAAGACAGCACTCCCGGGCTGTAAAATACAAAAGAGACATTTTGTTTATGCAATAAACATTAAACAATAACTTCTTCCCATCCGGGAGGTGAGAATATCTTGAACGTTGCGAACAATAACATTTTACATATAGAAATACAAAAGTATCAAATAGCATTCAATAAATATACGGTATACTTGTGAAGGACCCGCACCAAACCTTCAACGTGGGTCCTGGGTGGGCTGCAGGACATCCGATTGCAGACCTCACTCAGTGCCACACCACACGGGTTTTGTTTTCAGAGGTAGTTGTACTGGTTTATGTAAAACCAAGAGAAAGCACCGAAGCGCAACTATGTACAAGTAAGTTCTGGGTTGGCACAGTCCTCAACCTCAAAGTCCATTGTAAAACCAAAGACATATTATATCAAATCACATAACACGAAAGTGCAACTTTTCTGGTTACTGTTTATCATTTACCCAGCCGGGCATTCTACAGTTAGAAATATATATATTCACTATATAATTTGTGCAAAACTTTATAAAACATTTCAAACTTTTTTACTTTTGGTAGACCCGATAGGGATCTCACCACTTTTTCCTCACTATCTATTCATTCTCTGCAAATACACTTTCCACCCCGGGGGCTGGAACAATGCAATGGGCCCTAGATCCCAGGACTAGCAAATCATGTGCTGCGATTAAGGTCTGGGTCGCCACAGTTCTGGTGCGAACCTCTAGGGGCGCAACGGGTACATTTTCTTCACGTGACACCGATTGCGTTTCAATCACAGTTAGCGATATGGACCGCGTCATGGATTGCGATTGAGACTGGGTCGCTAGTTGCGATGTAGAGGTGGCTTGAATTTGCGATGAAATCTGGGTCGCTAGTTGCGATGAATTTGCAGGGGGCGATGCTGGGGCACGGCCGGATTCTGCTTGAGCTGGAGACGGGGACGCTGCGGTAGTGGTGACGGTACCTGCGTCTGGGACGGGGTCACGGACGATGGTGACGTTAAGGGCATACCATCCCTTCATTCCCCAGTGCCGCGTATATGTGACGATATCTCCATTTGCTAAGTCCCTCCCGGGATGGCCTTGTGGCAGGTGGGATTCTACGTCACGCCTGCTGACAAAGACCCCTGGGTAGAGGCCCGGTTCACGGATAAAGCCCCAGCCCTTCCGGAGCTGGAACTCAGTCACACACCCCTGTCGCCGCGGTTCCCTCAGGGTACCTTTATCTCTCCGGACACTCTCTTTGTCCGCGATCAGCTCTGCATATTGTCGCTGACGGTTCCGCTGAGTTTCCCGCTCTTCCTCCTGCTGGCGTTTCTTCTTCTCCTCACGACTCTGCCATTCCTGTTCCCACTGGGCGGTATAGGCGACGTCATCCAGGCGCGCCATCTCGTCCCAGTCCACGTCTGGTAGTGACGGACAGGACCCCTCCGGTGTCCCTGCCGGGGACCGATCATCTGCTGCGGCCTCCTGGCCGGGCGGGCGTTCCGGGATTGGCTGTACCTCCTCAACCTCCTTCGCTTCCACCGCTTCACCGGTGGGATCGGGATCGGTACTTTCGGGGGCAGCCTCCGGTTGCTCCTTCGCCTTGGGCAGCAGACTCTTCGGTATCTGGAATCGTGGGGGGTCGTTGAGGGGAGAGATCACCGTGTCCCACAGCCTCCGCTGTTCCAGGGTACGCCGGCGTCTCTCGATTTCTTCAAAGCCAGGTTGGTACTGGACCATCTTCTTCAGGCGTGCATTTTCTTCTTGAATCTCTAGCAACGCCTGCTGCAGGTGCAGGATCACGGATAACTCCGGAGTTGGTGGCAGCTTGGCTGGGGCACGGGGCCTGCCTTCCTCCGCTTCCCTGCTCGGCTGCACACGTCCTGCTTCCATGATGTTCCAGAAGATTCTTTCTTCTTCCTGCGGAGACATCCTGTCTCTTCCGTGGAGGTGGGGTTTGCGTCTCCTCCTCCTCGCAGGGAAGGTGAAGAGGAGGCGGACCTCCTTTGCTGTAGGGCAGGACCGCATGTTGTAATAGCACTTTGAGAGGGCAGGCATTTTCTTCGCGCCACTGGGGGGTAGACGCCCACGAAGGTACGCCCACCTTCTTCTCCAGCGCCTGAGGGCGCGAATATGGCGACAAAAATGGCGATTTTGGCGCCAAAAGTGCAAACAGTCCTTTTTCACAAAAACAAGTCCTTAGGCACACAGGGCTCGCAATTCTGCAAGTTTCGCATCCTGTTCGTGACGCCAAGTTGTGTCGACCCGCCACCACAATTGTGGATTACCAGGGCAATGGGGTACTCAGAGCCGAGCCCATAGAAGTCTATGGGGATTTGTCACAGGTAGCTGTGGCTCGGTCTGTGGCCCTGGCGGTCTGGCGTATGTTGGGGATATATTTACAGGGGATAGGTTTATATACAGTTCATGACGCCACCTGTAGTATTCTGGTAATTTGTACCAGCGCTGCTGTAGATCTCTGAGGGGATGGTGAGGCAGCTAGATGTCGGGTCCCCTACAGGTGGGACTGGTCCCTCAAAGTCTATGGGATTTGTGAAGTCGGGTGCAGATAAAGAACACAGTCTCACACGGTCAGCGTCTTTCCATACCTTTACTTGTAAGATGATAAGGCAGGTCCCAGGGAGGCTGATCCAAGGAGAGTGTATCTTGAGACAGCAGCTGGACAAGTTAGGGGCCTCCTTTACTTCCAATACAATGAGTACAACCAGCCTGAAGCGTAGTTCCCTCAATATCTCCAGCTAATCCTTAGCTGTACCGCCCAGTCAGCTTTGTGTTAGGAGCCTTCCTGCGAAGAAGCTGAATTCTTATCTTGTCGTGCACTGACTCAAAGTCTTCACTTCCCTGACCCCAGTTACGTACTGACTATAAGGGGCTTGTTTGCCGCGACCTAAGGTCCGGTAAATTCCTGGTTTTCTTACCACCATGCGTGGAGCTATGGTGATGCTTCGGTCCCCAGTGACCGGGTGCAATGTGCAGGACTTCTGCAATCCGTAAGCACTAATCCAATAAACCACTGTGCCTTTCGCCTTGTCCACGCTGGTAACATAAGCACTCAAACTAGCCAAGGGTCGAGTAGTCACTTCTTTCTTTTTCCTTCACTTCAAAGTTAGTTACAGATGCTCAGTTATCAATAGGCAGGAGCACGTCTCTGAACCTTATACCGTCCTTTAGACAGGATGCTGAAGACTTTCTGCACTAAACTTCTTCTTTCCTTCCAGTGTATGCTGATGAGGTACAGCTCTGACTAGGCTAAGGTGAATTAAAGCACCTATACTAGACTCCACTTTCCAAAGCTGGTGATAGAGCAATCTGGACTGCTTCCTCCCTCCAGACGTCCTCTCTCTCTGAAGTCTCAAACTGACTAAAATCACTCCAACACATACACCTTGACCACTCCCTCAAGAGTAAACTCCACTACCCTAAGGGTGTGTCTAGTATATGTTGAGTGAATGGATATTTAGCATTAAACTGCTGTCTCGCCACACACTCTCCAGGGTACTGCGTGTGCCTAACACCAGGGCTACACAGTTAGACAAGAAGAAAGCTCGGACACAGACAGAAAATAGAATGAGCAAACGCTGGGGCCCAATCTGTCTAGACAGAAAAGTACAGGAAAGAATTCTGACTGCAATTCAACAAAAACCCTAACAAAAATACTAACACGTCTGATTGCAAAAAAACTGAGATCACTCGACCTCTTCCACCTAAATCAGATCTCTGGTGTAACAAAAACGCTATTCAGCAAATTAAAAGTAACAAAAGAGAAAACCAAAAGTGCAGACACAAACAGAGCACAATTGCAGCGCCAGACCCCCAAAAGGGGACAGGCTGCAGTCCACTGCAGGCAGCAAACCAGCAAAGAAAATCAAACAGAGAAAAAAAAAACAGCAAGCACTTATCTGAAGGAGAGCAGGAAACTAGCAGTGCTTCAAGCAAGACCAGAAGAACAATTGATAACCGGCAAGGCTGCTGGGAAATCAGGCAACTTATATCCTACCATTCAGCGCCAGCTGAAGGCCATTCATTAATCAGTTCATTACCCTCAGCAACCACCGGAGGGAGCCCCAGCTCAGAAGCCGCCTCTAGCATATTCACAACAATCACCTGTTAGAATATACATCGAATTTTATTGAGGAAACCTCCCAATGATAACAGTATAATCTCCAAAATGAATAAAAACTCAAAATGCGCTGTTCCAAATTGTTAGGCACAGTAGAATTTCTAAACATTTGATATGTTTTAAAGAACTGAAAATGCTCATTTGTGGAATTTGCAGCATTAGGAGGTCACATTCACTGAACAAAAAAGCTATTTAACTCCAAAACATCCTAACAGGCCAAGTTACATGTTAACATAGGAACCCTTCTTTGATACCACCTTCACAATTCTTGCATCCATTGAACTTGTGAGTTTTTGGAGAGTTTCTGCTTATTTCTTTGCATGAAGTCAGAATAGCCTCCCAGAGCTGCTCTTTTGATGTGAACTGCCTCCCACCCTCATAGATCTTGATGATACTCCAAAGGTTCTCTATAGGGTTGAGGTCAGGGGAAGATGGTGGCACACCATGAGTTTCTCTCCTTTTATGCCCATAGCAGCCAATGATTCAGAGGTATTTTTTGCAGCATGAGATGGTGCATTGTCATGCATGAAGATGATTTTGCTCCTGAAGGCACATTTCTGCTTTTTATACCATGGAAGAAAGTTGTCAGTCAGAAACTCTATATACTTTGCAGAGGTCATTTTCACACCTTCAGGAACCTTAAAGGGCCCTACCAGAGGTTTCCCCATGATTCCGGCCCAAAACATGACTCTTCTACCTCCTTGCTGACATCGCAGCCTTGTTGGGACAAAGTGGCCATCCACCAACCATCCACTACTCCATCCATCTGGACCATCCAGGGTTGCTCCACACTCATCAGTAAAAAAGACTGATTGAAAATCATTCTTCATGTATGTCTGGGCCCACTGCAACCGTTTGTGCTTGTGAGCACTGTTTAGGGGTGACCGAATAGTAGGTTTATGCACCACAGCAAGCCTTTGAAGGATCCTACACCTTGAGGTTCGAGGGACTCCAGAGGCACCAGCAGCTTTAAATATCTGTTTGCTGGTTTGTAATGGCTTTTTAGCAGCTGCTCTCTTAATCCGATGAACTTGCCTGGCAGAAACCTTCCTCATTCTGCCTTTATCAGCACAAACACTTCTGCGCTCAGAATCACCCACAAATCTCTTAACAGTATGATGATCACGCTTAAGTTTTCGGGAAATATCTAATGTTTTCATCCCTTGACCAAAGCATTGCACTATTTGATGCTTTTCAGCAGCAGAGAGATCCTTTTTCTTTCCCATGTTACTTGAAAACTCTGGTCTGCTTAAATAGTGTGGAACATCCAGTTTTCCTTTTATTGGGCTCACATGGCAAAATAATTATCACAGGTATCTGAGATTGATTTCAGTGATCCAAAGAACCCTGAGACACAATACCATCAATGGGTTTCATTTAGAAAAAATAAATGCTATGACACTTAAAACCAATTTGCATAATAATTTGGAACATGGTGTATTTAGTTATATCTGGCTATTAATGTTCTAAACACATACAAACGTATGCTACACACACACATTGTATCGCCCTTATATTTACTTGTCTGTCGTAAGATGCCACATACATCTTCACATGCTCGCTCAGTTTAGCTAAGAGTGCATAAACTGTATGATTTCAAAAGTAAAGGATAATACATTACTGCCAGGTTTGTCTGGAAGAGACTTCTGTGACGACACAGCATTTAATCTCAATTATCCAGGCTAGAGATGAGCGAACATGTTCAGAAAACGTTCGCCAATCTCAAATTCGGCATGAACATAGCACATTCGGATTCGTGTTCGCTTTCACAAGCATTTTTACTAAAAGTCAGCAAAAGTTGGTCACAGTTCGGTAAATCATCATGTTTCCACTAATGCCTTTGTTATTACTTTTGCTAGGATAGTGGTGCTGTATGATGAGCGGGGAGTACGGGGGACGTGTTTGATGAGGGGTGGGGACACAAGGGCCTTTTTTTTCCCTTAACTCTGTGTGTTGATTCCGGCAACCAATCAGGGCACAAAAAACATCCACAACGTTATGACACAAGGTCTTCTGTGATTGGCTGCCGAAGTTACATGTCCCTGGCCATATAAAAAGCAGATATTCTGCTTTGCTGGCGCCATTTGCTCAGTGTCACAGTGCAGAGAGGTCACTCATCTCTAATCCAGACATCTATTTTCTATACATAAGAAGGCATTTTCTCCAATTCTTGAGGAGTGCAGGCTTCGGGAACACAGACAAGTATATATAGACCCAAGGTCGATGTTAGTTAATTACCTTTTCTGGCATAAAACGAAGTTTGATTAACTCAAGTTTGGTTATGTTTAATACAATGTAATGGTTGGCTTAAAGTTGTTCCTAATAAATTTAAAAATGTATTAGGAAATAATTGCTGAAGAGGCACTATCATTTTAACTGCCTAGTAGCCTCCAAAGGGATAAATCTAATGCTGTCTGTTGGGGAGAGCTGTGAGGCCTCCATACATATAAGATACTTAATTAAGTTTGTTCTACCTTTAGACTTGGGAGATACTTGACAAATTTTCAGTGGAGTGTCATGATTGTACAAAAATTAATATTTTAGTTCCCATAGTGCATGGTTTATTACAATGACAACTTAGTCTTAGTGATAGCAGGAGACATCAATGCAATATCTGTCATTATCGCTTTGATTTTGAGTAATCTACTGTTACAAGAACACAAAACGCTGTAGTTAAAGATTAGTAATTATGAGCAGGTTAGGGCATCAAAGCCAATGAACATGTACTCATAGAGGTCTGCCTGGCATTACTACCTTGCATGAACTGTGTATATTTTCTGTAACTTGAGTCCATAAAAACACATCAATGAGCAAGGTCATGACTCATGATCTGTTTTTCCCTGTGTCACTTTAATAAATGCCCTTCTCGGGATACATATGACGAATATATCATCTTTTACAGGAAAATGAAAGCTTTTAATAGTTATGATTGCGGCTGTTATCTGAACATTACGTGCATTAATCTGACTGCCACATTACATGATATCTGTGACAGTGCTGAAAACACTGGCTATTAAACGGAGGGATATCTGTCCATGTTCCCGAAGTTGAATCTCGTTATGATAATAACTCATCTAATTATGATATAACGGGAAAGATTACTTTTGATTTTCGGTAGTTAGAAAAACAGTTTTTAAATTGAACTGTTGACTGTTGGGAAACCTAATACACAGTCAGATCTGATAATATGATTTGTGACTTGAGTAGGTGTGAATGTATTTATGTATACAGCAAGTAATGAGATGAGATTTGTAGATGTCAATTCATTTCCCTGTTTTCCTGCGATAAGATCATAAGCAAAATGTAACAGTAGATTAATACATTAACCAATCAAGTGACTCCTATCCATTTCTTATGCAATGGTGGCATAAAATGCTGTATCTGATGATATCTCTCCAAAAGAGAAGACCTGAGCCAGACCAGATTTTATTTTAATTTTTTAATTCCCCAAATTTACCGTATTTTTCGGACTATAAGACGCACCGAACTATAAGACGCACCCAGGTTTTAGAGGTGGAAAATAGGGAAAAATATATTTGATGCAAAAAATGTGGTAAAATATTTAATAACATAAATAACATACTATTATATGTGGTGTTATTATATATAATAGCATGTTATTATGTAGGAAGCTACGGGTAGAAGATGGTGCTGCGGGACCAGTGTAGTGTCTATAAAGTACTATGTGAAGACGCTGGAGGGTGAGTATAAGGCCGGGGTCACACATGCGAGAAATTTGCACGATTTTTGTGCGAATCTCTCTCGTGAACACCCGGCACTGCCGCTGACACTCAGACTGGAGCGTGCAGCTGCATAGAAATACATGCAGCATAGAAAAACATGCAGCCGCACGCTCTGGTCCAAGTGACGGCGGCAGTGCCGGGTGTTCATGGGAGAGATTCGCACAAAAATCGTGCAAATTTCTCGCATGTGTGACCACGGCCTAAGAATGGGGGCATAGGGCTTATATTTAAAGCCACACTCCAGCACTGATAACACTGGAGTGCTGCTTTAAGATCCCATGGGAGAACTATAACTCCCAGCATGTCCTGCAGATCCTATGGCATGCTGGGAGTTATAGTCCACCACAGGATGGCAGAGTGCTTTTTAATGTGCTGTATTTACTAACCTTTTAATTATTTTTTTCTTGTACAGTTTGTTTGCAGGACCTGTGATGACATCATGAAGAGGCAGGGCTTTGTGTGGTCATGTGATGCTCCAGCCCGCCCTCTTCATGACCTCATCACAGGTCCTCCACAGGAGCATTCAGCATCCCATCAGCACAGCCCCTGTGCTGTCAGGTATGCGATGCCTCCTGCTGCACTCTGCTCCTGCCACCTCCTTCTACTTCCAACACACATCTCCTCAGCTGCTGCAGGAATCAGGCGCTGGGGAACCATGTGGCTCTGTCATTTGCTGCTTCCCGCTCACTGCTCAGCTGATAGATGGGCGGGGAAGCGGCTAATGAATATTCACTGCACTTAAGTATCGGGACCAGTGGTTTCCCCAGCACTGGATTCCTGCAGCGGAGGGGATATTTTCCTGCCTCCTGCGATCTCACTCCACCGCTGCCCCTGCCCCCTCCCCACATGTTACATTCCGACCCTAAGACGCACCCACACTTTCCTCCCAAATTTGGAGGAAAAAAAGTGCATCTTATGGTCCGAAAAATACGGTAAATCGTACTTGGTCACCCATTTTGAAAACCATTCTTGGGTGTCATTTTAGACAAGAAAATTGCATGATGACTTGGGGAGGGGGGTCTGGCTGCTGAGAACCCTTCAGATAAAACAGTGAGCTCAAACTTCCCGATATAAATAAAGTGATGATGAGCATGAGTGACCACCACTCATAGACATCATCATTGCAGCTCAATTTACAGAGGAGTCATTGGGACCTCTGTTGTCTTGATCAGTGTGAGCCATCCATCGTCATTATTAGGGATGAGCGATATTGCCCGAAATCATATCGGAATTCCGATTTCCGATATTGGAAAAATATCGGATATAGGAATTTCCGATTTCCGATATCAATGCAAGTCAAAGGGAGAAAAAAAATCGGAATTACAAAATGACCACTACAGTGCTATATAATGGATAAAATGGAGGGGAAACACCTCAGGATAATGGGGAAGGAGTATGCAGAGGCAGAGTAGCAAAAAAAAATCCTAGAAAAATGCACAGAGCGAAAACTGTAGCAGGAAAACTGGTCGCCATCTTCTTAACAGCGGTGTTTTTTCTTTGGGTTAGGATTAGTTGGGGTAGGGTTAGGGTTTATGGTTAGTAGGGTAAGGGTTAAGGTTAGAGGGAGCGTTGTCAAAACACGGAGCAGGAGGTACCCGTGCCCTTGGGTACTCCCGAGAACCAGCTGGTGATGCTGGAACTCGGTTTACCCTTTGGTGGAGGCACCTGTGTCCGCACTTCACTGCCACGAAACAGCCGGCGTGGCTGCATCCCGCCTTTTGTGCTTCTGCCTATAGGTGTTTGGCATCTGTCGTCCTTTTTTTCCACTTTGGTCTAACGAGGTACAGCTGGCGGTACTGTTGCCCAGAAACACAGCATGCTGTGAAAGTGGCAGTCACGGAAATGGGCACTAGCTGGCGGTACTAGAGCCCAGAAACACGGCATGCTGTGAAAGTGGCAGTCACGGAAATGGGTACTAGCTGGCGGTACTAGAGCCCAGAAACACGGCATGCTGTGAAAGTGGCAGTCACAGAAATGGGCACTAGCTGGCAGTACTAGAGCCAATGGAAAACAGTATGAAGTGAAAGAGTCAGTCACAGAACCAAGTGCTACCAAGTAGAGGCCAGAGCACGGGCATAACAGATTACGCTGTGTGCAACATAGGCACATGACAGAGCATGCATACTGCTACCAACCATGCATGTAACCTGTGTACTCTGGCCCAGGGCAGCAAAAGTCACCAGAAATCCAGGCCTGGTTCATTTTTAGGAATATATGCCGGTCCACATTTGCAGCGGATAGTATGGTACGTTGGTCTGTTAGTACATTGCCAGCTGCGCTAAAGACGCGTTCAGAAATCACACTGGCACCAGGACAAGCCAGGCCCTCCAAGGCATACTGGCTAAGCTCGGGCCATGTATTCAACTTGGAGACCCAAAACTTGAAGGGGGCAGATCCATCCTGAAGCCCACTGACAGGGGTGAAGAGGTATTGTGCCACCATGTCACGGTAATGTTGCCTCCTAGTGCGTTGCACTGTCTGTGCTGATGGTGCCCGAACTGTTTGCGGGTTCAGAAACCGTTGGAACAGGTTGGGTATATTGAACCTGTCAGTAGCAGATGTACTGCTTCTGCTACCAGCTTCTGAACGGACTCCGCAGGGCCCAGGACGCACTGAGGTGCCTGCTAGTGCACGCGCATCACTGCTATGCAGTGGAAAAGAGCACATGAGTGAATTAACCAGTGCTTCTTGGTACTCCTGCATTTTACGCGCCCGGTTCAACGGTGTAATTAGGCTTTCAAGGCTGTCCCGGTAACGTGGATCTAAGAGGGTGGCCACCCAGTAGTCATTTGTGTGGAGAATACGAGCCATGCGTGGGTCTTTTCTCAGACACTGCAGCATGAAGTCACTCATGTGCTGAAGGCTGCCAACTGGCCATGCATCGCTATCACCAGCTGCAGGAATGTGCTCTGGTTGATCTGCATCACCTGATCCACGCTCTATCTGGTGACTACTAGTAGAGCGCTGTGTAATTTCCTCCTCTAGCTCATCCTCATAGTTCTCCTCATCCTCCTTGCTTGCTGTGTCCTGCCTGGACCTTTGTGAGGCACACACAGAGCTTTGTACCAACCGGGCCGATGAAGATTGACTGGTTGGTGCAAGTGTCTCATCATACTCCTCCTCCTCCTGAGAAACCTCATCCCTTAGTCCTTTAAGTGATGATTCTATAAGGCATATAAGGGGAATAGTCAGGCTGAGCAGGGCAGCATCCGCGCTCACCATCAGAGTGGAGTCTTTGAAGCACTTCAAAATGGTGCATATGTCCTTCATGGTTGCCCACTCTGTGGTTGTAAAGTGGGAGGGCTGAGATGTGTGTCGCCTACTTTGTGCCTGCTGCAGCTGCAACTCCATTATTGCAGGTTGCTGCTCACACAACCTCCGCAGCATATGCAAAGTCGAATTCCACCTAGTGGGGAGGTCAATAATGATGCGGTGCTCGGGCAGGCCCAATCTGCGCTAAAAGGCGCGATGCAGCCATGCTTGAACGCCGCAAATGAGAGCACTCATATCTGACTTTGTGCAGCAGCTCCTCAAGGTCAGGATAGTTCCTAAGGAAACTCTGCACCACCAAGTTTAGGACATGGGCTAGGCATGGAATGTGAGTCAGACCACCTAGGCCCAAGTTTCGGCCATTGTTACTGTCACGCGGTCTTATGATATGTGTACGATGTCAGTAAACTATTCTTAAAAGAACAACACTCTATACAACATATAGATTAGCAACATCAGCATGTAAATATAGAATAGATTTACCTGACACGATATCCGTTGAACTCAGGGTTAATCTTGAGGACTTGATACACTGTCACAGGAAAGAGGAGGACCGGGGGTCTAACCTGACCCTAAACTGGGGTCCTAACTAATCCCTCACCTTGGAGGTACTGATAATGGTTCAGAGGTCCAAGTCTCCAGCCTAACCCTGTCTCCTATCAGTCCATGAACCCTGTAATCAGTCCTAAGAAGGATTCTGATTACCACCAAAGGGATATGGGCTGATCTCTGCTAAATACACAGATTAGACATATAAGACAGACTGGAGAAACCACAGACTTGCATACACACTCAAACACAGAAGGAACATAAATGATCTGGGATATTAAACTCTAAGCAAGGTGAGCTTAAAACAACTAAGGAGCTCTTTAACTTCAGTCTATACAGATACAATCCTATCTGTGGTCTGCATGAAGAATTTCACTGGCAACTCCCAACACAGACAACCAGAGATTTAAAGGAAACCAATCAACAAATAATTAATTGCAGCCGGGAGAAAACTGCACCCAGTCCCAGAACTGAGCACAGACAGAATTAACTCCCTAACTGCCAAACACAAAGAAACAGCAACTCAGCTGTGAGAAGTCAGAATGTGCAACCGCGACGATCTTCGTGGCGATGCACACATGACAGTACCCCCCCTTCTACGAGGGGCCTCCGGACCCTCAGGGCCAGGTTTGCCCGGGTGAGTTCTGTGGAAGGTCCGCACCAAACGATCTGCGTTAATGTCAGACGCAGGAACCCACGTCCTCTCCTCTGGACCATACCCCTTCCAATGCACCAAGTACTGAAGGGACCGGCGATTCAGACGTGAGTCAATGATCTTTGACACTTGAAACTCCAAGTTACCATTGACCACCACTGGAGGAGGAGGTAGAGGTGATGGTATGACTGGTGCCACGTACCTCTTAAGTAATGACTTGTGGAACACATTATGAATTTTAAACGTAGGAGGGAGGTCCAGACGAAATGCCACAGGATTAATTATGGAACTGATCCTGTACGGCCCGATGAATCTGGGGCCCAGCTTCCAGGAGGGAACTTTAAGTTTTATATTCCTGGTAGACAACCATACCAGATCGTTCACATTAAGATCTGGACCAGAAACTCTCCTCCTATCAGCCATACGTTTATAACGGTTCCCCATAGCACTCAGATTATTCAATACACCTCTCCACACTGAAGCAAGTGACGACGAGAAACGCTCCTCCTCAGGAACCCCAGAAGGGCCCCCCCCATTGAATGTACAAAACTGGGGATGAAAACCATATGCCCCAAAAAACGGGGACTTACCAGTGGACTCGCTCCGCCTGTTGTTAAGAGCGAACTCTGCCAGAGGCAAGAAAGAAGACCAGTCCTCCTGGTTCTCTGAGACAAAACACCGAAGATAAGTCTCTAGGCTTTGATTCAGACGCTCTGTCTGACCATTGGTCTGCGGATGAAAAGCCGAGGAAAATGACAATTGCATCCCCCGACGTAAACAAAATGCCCTCCAAAACTTGGACACAAACTGAGACCCCCTATCTGACACCACATCAGAAGGCAACCCATGAAGTCTCACAATCTCCCCAATGAACACCTGCGCCAGAGTTTTAGCATTAGGGAGGGCAGGAAGAGCAATGAAATGTGCCATCTTACTGAACCTGTCAACAACCACCAGTATGACAGTCTTCCCTGACGACTGAGGAAGGTCCGTGATGAAGTCCATAGACAAATGAGTCCATGGACGCTCCGGAAGTTTCAAGGGTAAGAGGGTCCCAGACGGACGGGTATGAGGGGTCTTAGAGCGAGCACAAACCCCACAGGACGCGACAAAAGTTAAAAACATCTTTATTAACGTTAGGCCACCAAAACCGGCGAGAAAGGAGATCTAAAGTAGCCTTACTCCCTGGATGTCCTGCTAAAGCAGAATTATGATGTGCCTCAATAACCTTTTGTCTCAACTGATTTGGGACAAACAGTCTCCCTGGAGGTCCTGCAGGGGCGTCCCCCTGAGCCTCTAACACCTCCTCCTCAAGCTCAGAACATACAGCCGACACTACCACCCCCTCCTGAAGGATGGGAATCGGGTCATCCATTTTCCCGGCCCCTGGGAAACTGCGAGACAAGGCATCCGCCTTAACATTCTTAGATCCAGGGCGATAAGTGACAACAAAATTAAACCTGGTAAAAAACAACGACCATCGAGCTTGTCTGGAATTCAGACGCTTAGCAGATTCCAAATACAGCAGGTTCTTGTGATCAGTAATGACGGTGACCGGGTGGACTGCCCCCTCCAAAAAGTGACGCCATTCTTCAAAAGCCAACTTAATGGCCAAAAGTTCCCTATTGCCGATATCATAATTCCTTTCGGCGGACGACAATTTTTTAGAAAAGAAAGCGCACGGATGCCATTTACCAGGGGACGGACCCTGGGACAATATTGCACCCACCCCTACGTCAGACGCGTCCACCTCCACAACGAACGGCTGTGATGCATCTGGTTGAATGAGAACGGGTGCCGAAGCAAAACATTTTTTCAAAGAGGAAAAAGCTTGGCAAGCTTTGTCCGACCATTTAGAAAAATCCGTCCCTTTTCTTGTCATGTCAGTGAGAGGTTTGACAACAGATGAGAAATTACAAATAAATTTCCGGTAGTAGTTAGCAAACCCCAGAAAACGCTGCAGAGCCTTAAGATCCTCTGGCTGATCCCATTCAAGCACTGCTCTCACCTTTTCAGGGTCCATACGGAAACCGGAGGCTGACACCAAGAAACCCAAAAACTGAAGTTCCTGTACGGCGAATACACACTTTTCCAGTTTGGCGTATAGTTTATTGTCTCGCAAGATCTGCAACACCTGTCTCACATGCTCCTGGTGAGACACAAGATCTGGTGAGTAAATTAAAATGTCATCCAAATATACGACCACAAACAGCCCCACCAGATGACGAAAAATGTCATTAACAAAATGTTGGAATACTGCTGGTGCAGTAGTCAGACCAAAAGGCATGACAAGGTTCTCATAATGTCCCTCCGGCGTGTTAAACGCCGTTTTCCACTCATCCCCCTCTTTTATCCTAATCAGATTATACGCCCCCCTGAGATCCAATTTAGAGAACCATTTGGCGCCAACAATTTGATTGAAGAGATCAGGAATCAGAGGGAGTGGATACGGATCTCGAACAGTAATCCGATTAAGTTCGCGGAAATCCAAGCAAGGGCGTAGGCCTCCATCTTTTTTCTTCACAAAGAAGAACCCCGCGGCCACTGGGGAAGATGAAGGTCTAATATGCCCTTTGGCCAGACTTTCCGAAATATAATCTTTCATAGCCTGCCTCTCAGGACCAGAAAGGTTATATAACCTAGCTTTAGGTAACTTAGCATCAGGAAGTAAATTAATAGAGCAGTCATACACGCGATGAGGAGGCAACTCCTGACACCCCTCCTCAGAGAACACATCCCCAAAGTCCTCCAAAAAAGGAGGCAAAGTACTAGGCACGACCGCACTGATGACTGTGTTCATGCAGTTACTTTTGCAAAACTCCCCCATTGGCTTATATCTCTGGACTGCCAATTAATCACAGGGTTATGTTTAACCAACCAAGGAAGTCCCAACACAATAGGAGTAGGTAGACCCTCCAACACATAACAAGATAATAGTTCCCTATGTATTGCCCCTACCCGAAGGTCAATGTTATGAACCTCATGAACAAAGCTACCTTGGCCGAGAGGCCTGGCGTCAATGGAGAATATAGGGATCGGTTTGACCAATACACTCAGATGCATACCTTGAGCCTGAGCAAACTGAGCGTCAACCAGATTAGCCCCGGACCCACTATCAAGAAGAACAGAAAATCTCTCCACTCTCGTACCAACCACCACCTCCACTGGTACAAGGAACTGAGAAGAACTAGCGGACGAAATACATACTCCCAGGTTGTCTTCCACCACACAACCTGGGATTAACAGTTTTCCGGCGACTTTTTGCTCAACAAGGCACGGGATGGACATCCCCCAACAAAATGTCCCTCTTTCCCGCAGAAGAAACACCTTCTAGTCCTGCGGCGTACCGCCAATCCCCTCCTACAAAATGATGTCCCTCCCAACTGCATAGGCTCCTCCGAACAGACAAGGGGAACCTCAACATAAGGGACTTTAGTAGTAGGTGGAGTAACAACAGGGGGCGGAGTTACCTCGCACCTCTCCCGGAGCCGTCTATCAGTACGGATAGCTAGGGCCATAGCAGCCTCCAGTGATGGAGGAGAATCATACTGAGCCAAAACGTCCTTTAATTTGTCAGAAAGCCCATGACAAAACTGGCTCCTAAGAGCTGGGTCATTCCACTGAGTATCTGTGGCCCATCTACGGAACTCAGAAGCAAATTCCTCCGCCGGACGATCTCCCTGCTGTATCTTACGTAATTTTGTCTCAGCAAGAGAGACCCGATCTGGGTCATCATATACCAAACCCAGGGCAGTAAAAAATCGATCTACTGACTGTAGAGCCGGGGATCCCGGAGGAAGGGAGAAGGCCCAGGATTGAGGGTCCCCTTGTAGGAGCGAGATAACAATTCCCACTCTCTGCTCTTCACTCCCTGATGATCGAGGCCGAAGCCGAAAATACAATTTACATGCTTCCCTGAAGGTAAAAAATTTGTCTCGCCCACCAGTGAACCTGTCCGGGAGAGCTACTTTAGGTTCAAATCTGGTTTGCTCCGAGGGAGACAAAACTTTGGACTTAATGTCCGTCAGCTCCATGGATAATCCCTGCAACTGCAGAGCCAGCTGGGCTACTGGATCCATGGCAACTGGGAATAATTTTATGGGCCAGTGAAAATGTCACGCGGTCTTATGATATGTGTACGATGTCAGTAAACTATTCTTAAAAGAACAACACTCTATACAACATATAGATTAGCAACATCAGCATGTAAATATAGAATAGATTTACCTGACACGATATCCGTTGAACTCAGGGTTAATCTTGAGGACTTGATACACTGTCACAGGAAAGAGGAGGACCGGGGGTCTAACCTGACCCTAAACTGGGGTCCTAACTAATCCCTCACCTTGGAGGTACTGATAATGGTTCAGAGGTCCAAGTCTCCAGCCTAACCCTGTCTCCTATCAGTCCATGAACCCTGTAATCAGTCCTAAGAAGGATTCTGATTACCACCAAAGGGATATGGGCTGATCTCTGCTAAATACACAGATTAGACATATAAGACAGACTGGAGAAACCACAGACTTGCATACACACTCAAACACAGAAGGAACATAAATGATCTGGGATATTAAACTCTAAGCAAGGTGAGCTTAAAACAACTAAGGAGCTCTTTAACTTCAGTCTATACAGATACAATCCTATCTGTAGTCTGCATGAAGAATTTCACTGGCAACTCCCAACACAGACAACCAGAGATTTAAAGGAAACCAATCAACAAATAATTAATTGCAGCCGGGAGAAAACTGCACCCAGTCCCAGAACTGAGCACAGACAGAATTAACTCCCTAACTGCCAAACACAAAGAAACAGCAACTCAGCTGTGAGAAGTCAGAATGTGCAACCGCGACGATCTTCGTGGCGATGCACACATGACAGTTACACACCACCATACCTGGCTGGAGGTTGAGTGGCGCAAGCCACATGTCGCTCTGCTCCTTGAACGTGTTCCACAGCTCGGTTGAGGTGTGGCTAACATTACCCAGATAAACCAATTTCAACACAGCCTGTTGATGTTTGGCCGATGCAGTGCTGAAATCGGTTGTTGTGGTACGTCTGGGTGCAGGCGAGTCTGACGAGGAGTATGAGGAGGAGTCAACTTGAACGGAGAGGCCTACAATCCGTGGAGTTGGCAGGACCAGCGCACTTGCACTGTCTACTTCAGTTCCAGGCTCAACTACATTTACCCAATGGGCGGTGATGGAAATGTAGCGTCCCTGGCCATGCTGACTGGTCCACGCGTCGGTGGTCCGGTGGACCTTGCTACTAACTGCATTTTGTAGCGCATGCTTAATTTTACACTCCACATGCTGTTGCAGGGCGGGGACGGCTTGCCTGCTGAAGTAGAAGCTGCTGGGAACGCTGTATTTTGGGATTGCAAACCCCAACATATCGATAAAGGCTGGCTTGCTCACCAGCCAGAATGATAGCATTTCCACTGCAAGCAGTTTGGCAATGCGAGAATTCATGCCCTGTGCTCATGGGTGGTTTGCCGAGTACGGGCACCTTTTCTCCCACACCTGAGTGACAGATGGCTGCACACTGGATTGGGTGTGTGAGGATGCCAGCGATTGGGATGCTGATGCTGACGAAGTACAGACAGTGTGCCGCCGTACAACACTGCCTGCAGATGCACCTTGGCATTCTGGCGAGGAAGTGGGAGCAGCTGTTTGCGAGCTGGAGGAAGAGGTGGCTGAAGAGATGGAAGGTGGGGGACCAGCTGCAGATGGCGAATCATCTTGGGTGTGATGCTGCCACTCCACAGGGTGCCTCTTCCTGACATGCATCAACATATTGGTTGTATTAAGGTTGCTGACGTTCTTCCCTCTCCGCACAGTTTGTCGACAAAGCTTGGATCTGACTACTGTAACGTCATCTGCAACTTGGTCGAAAAAGGCCCATGCACCACAACTCTTGGGCGCACCCCTTGTGCTCTTTAAAAGAGCCCTGCTCCTAACGCTGAAGTTGAGGGAGCAGACAACAAATTTTTCCCTCTTCCTCTCCCACCAGGACGGCCTCGCTGCGCCACACCTGCAAGCTCTTCCACTGAGCTATCCCTACTTGCTTGCTGCCCTCAGCATGCCATGATGGGTCAAGGATCTCGTCATCCAATACACTTTCATCAGCAGAAACTGGCAGCTGAGTTTCATCATCATCTGCTGACTGGGGTCTGGTCACTGTGGGCACTGGCCCACCCTCCACTTCTTCCTCAGACGCACACAGTGGTTGCGCATCTGTGCACACTACCTCTTGTTCAGCTGCAGGAATGCTGTCTGGCTGGCACACAGATTTCAAGCCAACAGATTCTGAGAAGAGGATTAAGGTTGGCTCCTGGCCTTCTGAATGTCTGGGCAATTTAGTGGGCGATGAAGAAGCAGATGGGTGCTGCTCCTCAGTGGCCTGACCAGATGTGGTGGAGAGGTCCTGGGAGGATGCTGCGCTCATTGAGGTGGATGCCTCAGCTGCCATCCAACCAACAACGGTTTCTATTTTTTCCTCACTTATCAGCCTATGGCCCTGTGCTCCTAACAAGCTGCGCATAAATGACTGCTGCCGGGTGACAGTAGGTGCTGAGTGACTTGGGCCTGCTACTTGCTCTGGATGTGCACCATGTCTAGCTGCTGATGCACCTCTTCCGTGGCCGCCACGAGGACGTCCCTTACTCCCTGACTTCATCTCTATTGATGGATTCAGAACGGCAATTTCACTATTAGATTCGAGATCTCTCCCTATCTCCAACAGCAACCTATCCCTATCTGCTTTCACAGTAAAGTGAGGCTAAAATGGCAGGCGCAGCCTTTTATACTGCCTGATTACACCATCCAGCCAGCCAATCGCAGCGCAGCCCCTAGCTAGCAAGTTTGGACGCCTCCTACCAAGCTTAGGGGAGTTACACAATGTTGTCAGCATTTCTTCAGCTCCTGATTGGCTCCACGGAGCGCTCAGAGGCTGAATGATTATGGGATTTCCGATTTCCGATGTGAAAAAAATATCGGGATCAGAAATCTGAATTCCGATATAGGAAATATTGGGCCGATTTCCGATATTGCAATATCGGAAAGCTCATCCCTAGTCATCATACATTTATCAGCTAAAATATTGATATGTGATATATTGTTTATGGAGAAACCTCCTGAATTACGTGACGATAATCAACACGTATGACATTAGAGTTCACAGATTAAATAAGGATGACTGGTAGAGATGAGCGAAAACATTTGAGTGGATTGAATTCTACTCAAATTTTACAAAAAAACATCAATCTGAAAAATTATGGTCACCATTTTGCTGAACCATAAAGCCATCAAAAAGCTGAAAAATCCTTACTCACCTTACCACTCTCCTCTCCGACCTCTCCCATCCTCTTCATCACCAGTCTGGTCCTCACTAATAGTGATAAGCGAATTTGTTTGGAAAACGATTGCCAAACATAAATTTGTTACTAATATGGAACATTCCTATTCGTGATTGGAAACACAAGAAAAAGTTTATAGACTCGTTAACATTCGGTAAAAAGTGTGAGAAAATATTTGTCTTGCCACAAAAGTATTTTCAGCACTTTAGCAGTGATAATGATGGTGTATCATGAGCGTTTGGCATGTGTTTGATGAGGGGAGGGGGTTTGCAGAGCTCAGCGGTGCGGCGTTCTTGTAAACAGTCATTTATTTTTTTCCTAACTTTATGTGTGCACATTGTAGCTAGCCAATCAGGGCGCAGGAAGCATCCACAATGTCCTGACACAACGGCTTGTATCAGTGGCTGCTGAAATCACATGTCCCTCTCCATATAAAGAGCAGACATCTTGTTTTAGCACCATTTTGACACTGTAACATCGCAGAGAGGCTGCTCCTGATGCTGGCTCTGTTAGCAGCAAGATTTTAGCTAGTTAGCTAGGCGATTGTATATCAGTCCGATAGTGTAGCTAGCTAATGTCCAGTGTGGCTTTTAAATTTACCATCCAGCATTTTTTTTTCTTTTAGCCACAGACAAAGCCAGCAGGGCACATGTCCTACAAGTGTGTTGTGCACTGCTTCTATTGTGCTCCATGCACAGGTATAGCTTTTTAAATAATATTTTTCCAATAGCTAAATGTGAAAGAGGCTGCTGTATCCCACCTTGTCATTTAGTGCTGTAGTGATATGAAACTGTCTGCAGACCTAACATACACTAAAAAAAATATAATTTTTCAGTTGCAAAAATTTAGCCCGCCGTATCACACTTTGTCATTTTGCTGCGTTGAAATTAAGCTCTCTGCAAATCTCACGCACAGAAAAAAAATTTCTGTTGCTAAATGTCATACAGTAGGGGACCTGACTTTGAAATAGTTTGTAGCATCTAGTGTGTTATAGAGGCCTGATACAGAGGCCACAAAAAAATCTTCTGTTCCTAGTGTTATACAGTAGGGGGCATCTGACATCTCACATTTAAATAGTTTGTCGCATCTAGTGTGTTATAGAGGCCTGATCTAGATGCTACAAAAAAAATTCTTGTGTTTCTAACGTTATACATTGGCGGAAATCTGACTTTCAAAATGTTTGAAGCATATCTTCTTTGTCTTACAGGCCTCATCCACACTCAAATAATTCTTTCTTCTGTGACTAACACGATACAGCATGCCATATTTCACTCATCTGTTTAAAATCAAATTTTTTGTTGCTAATATTGTGCTCCTACCACACTATCTGATCAACATGACTGGGAAAAAGCGAGGCTATGGTGGAAGGGGAATTGGGCTTGGTGTTCAAGGTGTACGTGGGTAGGTGATAATGTTTGTGAAAGCACTAGTGAACCAACAATGTCACATCCTATGCAAAGACAACTGACAACTTCTGTTACTGGAAGGTCTACTCCACTACCTTTCTTTGGCAGACACACAGCGGTACGCCTTATTGATGAGGCCCTGAAAGAGCATGTGCTCAAATGGATGACAAGTGCAGCTTCAGGTGGCCTCTCCTCCTCTTCCTCCACCTCAACATCACACCCAGTACAGTCCAGAGAGGTGGCACCCAAATTCCCCTTGCTTCCGTCCAACTCTCCAGCCGTACAACTAACTGTATGAAACCACAGATGATTGAGTCTGAAGAGCTGTTCACAAATTCTATGCCATGGCCATCAGAAGTGTACTCAAAAGCTTCACAGAGTCAAAAGGAGAAAATTATAGAATCATAGAATGGTAGAGTTGGAAGGGACCTCCTGGGCCAATTTCAAAATGGCTGCTAAGATGGTTAGCGCTGACGACTCTGTCATCAGCATCACTAGTCCGGTTATCTGTATGCTGGAGCAGACTTTGAATAGCCTGCGGGAGGAGATGGTGGTCCCAGAAGAAGAGGCAGAAGCAGAGGATAAAGCGGAAGGTATAGCATTGTCTCTAAGTTACAGACTGTCGTCACACAGGCGGGTGCCAAAAGGGGTGGATTACTGCGATCAAGGGGGGCTGGTGATACAGTTACAAACTGTCGTCACACAGGCGGGTGCCAACGGGGGTGGATTACTGCGAGTTACTGCCAGTTGGCTCATGCTGTGGCAGCAGCAACAAGCCCTGATGCAGTATGTCATGTTGTATAGCCTGGGCCAACGCAGTACGGATGTGGCGCATATCACATTTACAGAGTGATCACAGATTAAGGACCTCTGCACCCTTCTGCACAATTTCAAAATGGCTGCTAGGATGGTTAGCGCTGATGACTCCATCATCAGCATCACTAGTCCGGTCATCTATATGCTGGAGCAGACTCTGAATAGCCTGCGGGAGGAGATGGTGGTCCCAGAAGAAGAGGAGGAAGCAGAGGAGAATGCGGAAGGTATAGCATTGTCTCTAAGTTACAGACTGTCGTCACACAGGCGGGTGCCAAAAGGGGTGGATTGCTGCGATCGATGGGTCTGGTAATACCAGGCAAACTGTTATCGAAGGTGCAAGATCCGAGGAACAAATATAGGAGGAAGAGGTGATGGGCGAGCAACTGTCAGATGAAGAGGATAATCCTCCCTTCTCTGTTGTTCATGGTTGGTGGGAGAAGATGGATGAGGCAACCCTCATTGTTACTAGTGATGAGCGAACGTGTTCGACACTACTCGTTACTCGCCCAAGTATCACTGTACTTGATGTACTCAATGATCACCGAGCATTTCCGGTATTATTCGGCGGGAGCTCGGGTCTCCGCCCTGCAATTTAGGTGCTCTTTAGAGCGCCAATGAACATGCAGGGATTGTCAGCCACACACTGTAATGCCGCAGCCATCTTTGTTGTGGTATTACAGTGATTGGCTGGCCACACAGTGTCATCAGGTCTATAAGAGACCGGACGCCGCCCTACTCGACGCATTCAACTCCGGAATCAGACAGTGTTGGGAGAGTTGCTGCTGAGATAGGAAGAGATTTGTGATTTTATTAGTTAGTGTGGTCTTCTACCTTTGTTCAATCCACAAATCCAGCTAAACCAACAGTCCTTTTAAGGGCTAATTAGGGGGTATATAGATTGCAGTGCTAGGTAGGCTGTGGAGTCTATGTGTGCATATCGACATCAGTGCAAGACATGCAGGCACTGTATGTGAGTGTATAGATCTGACTGCATACTTCAAAAGGGTCCATTACTGTCTGGTGCTGGCTATTTTATATATACCTAGCTGCAGGTATCCGTGGCTAGGATTATTTTTTTTTGCAACTGAACCCTGCTAATTTTATTACAAAGCAATCCAGAGATCCTGTTTTTTTTCTACATTTATTTGCTTGGTCACACTGCAGACTACAGTCAGGTCAATTTATTACAACAGCGTGGAAATCTGGCAATTTAAAATGGCTTTTTTTGTCCCAGGCATCAGATCTGAGTGCGCAGAAAATTCTTTTTTTTTTGCTACTGTAGTATTTTTTGGAGCGTGTTACAACATTTTTGACCACCATTTTGCTGAAAAAAAAAAACTTTTGGTGGCCCAAAATATTTATCTACAGTTCTTAAATTTATCACTATGCTTTTAACGCCACACACATCACATATCATTGCGATAACTATGTTACAATTTTAATACTCCAACAATTTTTTTTTAGTGTCATAGCCTAGTTATTGACACAATTTTGGTGGTCCAAAAAAATTCCAGCCCACATATGTAACAGTGTTCTGTCTCCGTCAGATGCCAGATCTATCTGTGGTCTACAAATTGTGGCATTTCCGGCCTATATTCCACTGTATTTGCTGTCTGTTGCCCTAGTTCTGTACAATGTTTTGGGCTATAAACTAAAAAAATACAGGCTACATACAGTGACCAGTGTGTTATCTGTGTCAGACTTGTATCTCTCTGTGTGCCAAAAATTGTGGCATATCAGGGAAACATTACCCTTTTTTGCTGTGTCTTACCCTATTTCTAGACAGTCTTTTTGGGTAAAAAAAAATTTAAGAATATCCAGGGCACATATTGAACAGTCTATTATCTCTGTCAGAAGCCAGTTGTATCTGTACTCTACAAATAGTTGCTTTTCAGGCCTACCTTGCCCTTTTTTTCTGTCTGCTACTCTTGATGTGGTATACACTATTTTGGCCTAAAAAATAAAAAAATACTGGCCTCATATTGAACAGTCTGGTATCTAAGTGGAACGCCTCATCTATCTGTGGGCTAGAAAGTGGGCTTTTGAGCCTTCCCTTCAGGTTTTTTTGCTGTGTGTTACCGTAGCTCTAAACAGTTTTTTTGATGTAAAAAATACAAAAAGACTGGCGACATATTGAACAGTCCGGTATTTCTGTGACAAGCCTCATGTAACTGAGGGCTACAAAGTGTGCTTTGGAGGCTTCCATTCACCTTTATTTGCTGTGTGTTACCCTAGCTGTAAACACTTTTTAGGGCTAAAAATTTAAAAAATACTGCCCACATGTTGAAACGTATAAACAAAAGCGTATATTGAACCATAAAAAATATCAAGCTTTATTAAATCACAAAAAAATCATTAAAAAACCCTATAATGTATGATAGTGAGCAAGATTTCAGTGGCACCACCAGATGGCAGGCAAGACCAAAATTAGATACGGTAATATAGAAAAAATAGGAAAAATGTATGATCAGGGACATACGCAGGTAGTAATCACAATAATACACTGCTCAAAAAAATAAAGTGAACACTCAAATAACACATCCTAGATCTAAATGAATGAAATATTCTCATTGAATACTTTGTTCTGTACAGAGTTGAATGTGCTGTCAACATAATCACACAAAAATCATCAAAGGAAATCAAATTTTTTAACCACTGGAGGCCTGGATTTAGAGAGACCCCAAAATGAAAGTGGTAACAAGTCAAAATAAAAAACAAAGCAAGACAAAATTAAAGTGGAAATAAGTCAAAATGATGCTCAGTATTGTGTTTGGCCTCCACGTGCCTGTATGGCCTCCCTACAACGCCTGGGCATGCTCCTGATGAGGTTGCGGTGGTTCTCCTGAGGGATCTCCTCCCAGACCTGGACTAAAGCATCCGTCAACTCCTGGACGGTCTGTGGTGCAACGTGACATTGGTGGATGGAGCGAGACATGCTGTCCCTGATGTGCTCAATCAGATTCAGGTCTGGAGAACAGGCAGGCCAGTCCATATCTTCAATGCCTTCATCTTGCAGGAACTGCTGACACACTCCAGCCACATAAGGTCTGGCATTGTCCTGCATTAGGAGGAACCCAGGGCCAACCGCACCAGCATATGGTCTCACAAGGGATCTGAGGATCTCATCTCTGTACCTAATGGCAGTCAGGCTACCTTTGGCGAGCACATGGAGGGCTGTGTGGCCCTCCAAAGAAATGCCACCCCACACCATTACTGACCCTCCATGTGCTCGCTAGCCCTTCATGTTCATTCAAAGGCAGAGGGCAAGCTGCAATTGTGCCACAACAAACACCCACATCTTATTGCAATAAAATTCCTGTCAGAAATCATAGGGGTCACCAGAAGACCACTCTTGACACCAGAGCAGCATCAAAAGGTAGTTGGTTGGATGGCAGATAATACTTCCAGTCAGTTTGGCACCACTACCAGCACCATGTCTTCTATACGGTCAAGTTGGAGTAGCCGTGAGTCTGGACCGCTTATTCCTCACCCTGATCCTCCTTGCACCTCCCATGCCGAGTGCCCCCAGACAACTGATCCCACACTTGGACACTCCAAAGAGCTGTACAGTTGTCTATTTATAGATTCTGGCCCCTCGCCTGGTCCACTTGAAGCGGGGCAAACTGAGATTGCATGTAGCGATGCCCAAATATTTGAGCAGCCACGTTCACACGAAGGCGACGGTGGGAATGTGTCACAAGAGGTGGACGATGATGAGACACAATTCCCAGAAAGTCAGGAGGAGAACCAGGGTGCGGAAGTGGAAGAGGAGGTGGTGGATGATATAGTATCTGACCCAACCTGGCAGGAGGACATGCAGAGCGAGGACAGCAGCACACAGGGGGAGGGAAGTGTAGCACCACAACAGGCAGGAAAAAGCACTGTGGTGGCCACAGACAGAAAGCAGGCAACTGTTCCTCGTAACACCAACACAACGGAAGTTGTCATTACAACTGTTAGGTCTACCCGAGTCTGGTTGTTTTTTAAAGACTCTGCCGATAACCCCAAACATGCCATTTGCACCACCTGCCATGCCCGCATCAGCAGAGGTAGCAAAACTACCAGCCTGACCACCACCAGCATGATCACACACATGGCAGTGAATCACCCGACTTTGTGGGCTGAACCCCAGAGTCCAGGAACAATGTCTGCGGGTGACACCACAGCTTCTTCTACTGTTGTGCGTGGAAGCCAATCCCCTGTCCATGGTGCCAGCGAAGATGCCTCCTGCCCTGCACCTGTCATTGCACACACTCAACTACCACCATCAGCAACCACGTCCATGTCCATGTCCCAGTGCACTCTTCAGTTTTCCATACCCCAGTCATTGGAATGAAAGCAGAAACACAAAGCCAACGCCCCACAGGCCACAATCCTAAATTCACAAATTTCTAATCGACTTGTGCTTGAAATGTTGCCTTTTAGGCTCATGGAGACTGAAGCTTTCCCCTACCTGAAGGTGGCTGCCGTCCCAAGGTACTCTGTCCCCAGCCGACACTATTTTTCCCGGTGTGCCATCCCGGCATTACACAAGCACTTGTCCCACAACATTACCCATGCCCTCAACAATGCAGTTACAGGGAAAGTACACTTAACCACGGACACGTGGACAAGTGCTTCTGGTCCGGGACATTACATCTCACTGACGGCACACTGGGTTAGTGGAAGCCGGGACTCAGTCTGACCTTGGGATGGAACACGCCCTACCAAAGCCAAGTATTGCGGGCCCTAGCTCAATCAGGGTTTCCCCCACAGTCTACAGCTCCTGCACCTCATCCTCCTCCTCTTCAGCTTGCATCTCTGAAATGACCACATCAGTCGCAAGCTGGAAGCACTGCAGCACTGCCTCAGCCAAGTGTCAATAGGCTGTGCTGAAGCTAATATGCTTAGGTGACAAACCTCACAATGCTGAAGAGTTGTGGACAGCTCTGAAAGAGCAGGCAGATATGTGGCTGACATTGCTGAACCTACAGCCAGGCATGGTGGTGTGTGACGATGGCCGTAACCTGGTGGTGGCTCTGAGGCAAGGCGAGCTCACACATGTACCATGCCTCGCCCATGTGCTTAACCTGGTGGTTCAGCGGTTTCTCAAAACCTACCCGGAGCTGCCGGATCTGCTTGTGAAATTACAGCTTCAGTCGCGTTTCCCGTGCTTCAGCAGCGTTTGCAGCTTCTGGCTCACCAACTGGTGTGTGATGTCCCACGCATTGGAACTCTACCCTGCATATGTTTGAAAGGATTTATGAGCAGAAGAGGGCCGGTGTTGAGTACCAGCATCAACAAGGGTATCGGTATTCAGTTCAGACTCCACACATAAAACCTCAGGAGTGGACATGGATGTCAGACATATGTACCATCCTACAAAACTTTGAGGAGTCCACCAAGATGGTGAGCGGCGATGACACCATAATTAGTGTCACCACCCAGGTTCTCTGTATTCTGAAAAGCTCTCTGCTCACAATCTAGGATGCATTGCAGGCGGAGCACGATGAGAAGGAGCAAGGAAAATACAGGGTGATTATACACAGCCCAACCTCATGTCATCCCAACATGGATTGGTTGACAATGAAGAAGAGAGGAGGAGGAAGAACAGGAGCTACTTTCCTGCACTATAGATGGTACTACAAGCACAACTGTCATACCATCTGTTCAGCGTGGATGGCCTGAGGACAGGGAGGAGGAGGAGGAGGACAGCATGGTCAGTCATCCTGTTGGTGAGAACACAGAAGTCTTGCCTGTTAGCAGTCTGGCACGCATGGCAGACTTTATGTTGCGCTGCCTTTCCCGTGACCCACGCATTATCAAAATTTACGCTGACACTCATTACTGGTTAGTGACACTTCTAGACCCATGCTACAAGGAGAACTTTCAATTCTCCTTCCAGAGGCAGATAGGTGTATTAAAATGTTGTAGTACCAGTGGGCCATTGTTGCAGAATTATTTAAAAAAACTCCCATCTGAAAACACTGGTGGAAGAGGTCACAGTTTGTTGGACAACCAAGGAGTAGAGGCAAGAGAAACACACTCCAATCCAGTAGAGGCAGGGTAACACTGGCAAAGTTCTGGGAAAGTTTTCTCAGACCCTCCCATCGCCCTGGCCCAGAGGCATCGATTACTCTCACAAGGAGTCCAAAGTTTAGGAAGATGCTGAGGGAGTACCTTGCTGATCGTACCAACATCCTCTGTGATTCCTCTGTGCCTTTTTATTACTGAGTATCCAAGCTGGACACATGGCATCAACTTGCTCTCTACGCCTTGGAGGTCCTGGCCTGCCCTGCCACTAGCGTTTTGTCAGAGCGGGTTTTTATTGCCGCTGGTAGAATTATAACTGATAAGCGCATCCACCCGTCAACTGAAAATGCTGACAGGCTGACTCTTATAAAAATGAACAAAGCATGGATTGGGGCAGACTTCTCTACACCACCAAATGATAACGAAACATAGCCTTCAATACAGTGTCTTTTTTGGGAGGTGTATTACCATGCACCTCTTTACACCCACACATGGGTATATGCTTCGTGAGTTTGGCTATTTGGTGTGTTATCCTGCTCCTTCTCCTCATCCTCATCATCCACCGCCACTATATCAACATGGTGACCGTGGTCTGTGATGAAACAGCCAACTTATTGTGTAAGAGTGTTTCTGATGCCCTTTAAAATAATGTTTACACACTATGTTGATGTGTACCCCCAAGGGGGAAATGTTTGTCAGCCCATACACTTAGTGTATGGGCATTACAAGTATAGGAGACCTGCTCCTTTAAACTGGGAAGACATTTTCTGAAGGCCATCCTCCACGTCTCTTCAGACATCTCCACTAGAACACGAGGTGAACGTGTTTCGTGATTCAACAGCCACTATATTGTTTTGCAAGGGTGTTTATAATGTCCGTACAAAAAATATTTACACAGTAGGTTGATGTGTACCCCTCCAGGGGAAAATGTTTGTCAGCCCATACACTAAGTGTATGGGCATTTCAAGTATAGGAGACCCGCTCCTTTAAACCTGGAAGATATTTTCCGGAGGCCATCCTCCGCGTCTTTTCCGACACCACCACTAGATCACCAGGGTGTACATGTTCCGCGATGCAACAGCCACTTAATTTTTTTGAAGGGTGTTTATGATGCCCGTAACAAAAATGTTGAAACAGTAAGTTGATGTGTACCCTTCCAGAGGGAATTGTTTGTCAGCCCATACACTTACTGTATGGGCATTACAAGTCTAGGAGACTGGCTCGTTTGTAATGGAAACAGATTTTTAGGAGGACTTCCTCCACATCTCTTCCAAGTGGTATTGGGGTGCGTCCAAATTTGGGGCAGGCCTTGCATTCACTGCATAAGCAAACAGTATGGGAGACTCACTTACTAATAATGTGAACTTTATTGGTTGTTCATCTTCAACAATGCAATTCTCCTCTGCCAGGTCTTCAGCCTCAACACTGAAATGCTACAATGCAGGGTCTTCAGCCTCACCACTGCAATTCACCAATGCAGGTTATTCAGCCTCAACATTGCATTTCTCCACTGCTGGTTCTTCAGGTTCTACACAAAAATGCTCCACTGCTGGGTGCTCTTCCTCTACACTGCAATGCTACAATGCAGGTTCTTCGGGCTCAACATTGATATGCTCCACTGCTGTGTGTTCATCCTCAACACTGCAATTTTCCACTGCCAGGTCTTCAGCCTCAACACTGCAATTGTCCACTGCAGGTTCTTCTGGCTCAAGACTGAAATGCTCCACTGCCGGGTGTTCTTCCTCAAAACTGCAATGCTACAATAAAGGTTCTTCAGCCTCAATACTGCAATGCTCCACTGCTGGGTCTTTAGCCTCAACACTGCAATTGTCCACTGCTGGGTCTTTAGCCTCAACACTGCAATTGTCCACTGCAGGTTCTTCAGGCTCACCACTGCAATTCACCAATGCAGGTTCTTCAGCCTCAACAACGCAATTCTCAACTGCTGGTCCTTCAGCCTCAACACTGAAATTCTTCACAGCCTCAACTCCGACATTCAGCAATGCAGGTTCTTCAGCCTAAAGAATGAAATGCTCCTGTCACGCTGTATAGCAGATATATATATGTGATGACAATAATCTATATCAAAAGGGCAACATACTATATAACATGCGCATAGCTATATGATAACATAGATTTACCTGACAGAAAGTCCAGTGGGTCAAAACGGAATCCGTTATACGCTGTCTCCGGCTAGAGGGTGACCGGGGTCTAAGCTGACCCTAACTGGGGTCCTAACTAATCCCTCAACCTGGAGGTACTGTTAAAGGTACAGAGGTCCAGGCCACCAGCGTAAACCCTGTCTCCTATCAATCCCTGCCAACTGTATTCTAGTCCTAAGAAGGACCCTGAATACCACCAAAGGGAATGACCGGGTAACGGTTAATGAACAGAAAGACATACAAGAAAGATAAGAAATAAAGTAAATAAAGTCTTACATACAACACTCACACACAGTAGGAACACCTTAGGTCTCAGAGATAAACTATAAGCTGTAAGAGTAAAAACAACTAAGGAGCTCTTAGCTTAAGTATTCCCAGAACCGATCCAGTCTGCTAAACTATATGAATGCTTTCACCGGCATCTAACACCCAGACTGGCAGAAATATAAAGGAAACTAATTAGAACATAATCAAAAGCAGCCGGGCGAGGCTGCACCTAGCCTTAGCAAAGAGCTAGGAAAAATTAACTCTCTCATTACCAAAAAACAAAGAAACAGCAGCTCAGCTGTGAGAAGTCAGAATGTGCAATCGCGACGATCTTCATGGCGATGCACCCATGACAGTACCCCCCCTTCTACGAGGGGCCTCCGGACCCTCATGACCAGGTCTGTCCGGGTGAGTTGTGTGAAAGGTCCGAACCAATCGATCTGCGTTAACATCAGATGCAGGGACCCACGTCCTCTCCTCAGGACCATACCCCCTCCAATGAACTTCCACGTTATCATTGACTACCACTGAAGGAGGAGGTAGAGGTGACGGTATGACTGGTGCCACATACTTTTTAAGTAATGACTTGTGAAACACATTATGAATTTTAAACGTAGGAGGGAGGTCCAGACGAAATGCCACAGGATTAATTATGGAACTGATCCTGTATGGCCCGATGAATCTGGGACCGAACCTCCAGGAGGGAACTTTAAGTTTTATATTCCTGGTAGACAACCACACCAGATCGTTCACCTTCAGATCTAGACCAGAAACTCTCCTCCTATCAGCCATCCGTTTGTAAGGGTTCTCCGTAACCTTCAGTCTTAAGCGATCTGGAACTATCAGTCTCCCTGGAAGTCCCACAGGGGCGTCCCCTGAGCCCCCAATACCTCCCCCTCAAGCTCAGAGCATACAGCTGACACTACAACTCCCTCCTGAGGAATAGGAACCGGATCATCCGTCTTCCCGACCTCTGGGAAAGTACGAGATAAGGCATCAGGAAGCAACTTTATTGAGCAGTCATATGTGCGATGAGGAGGTAACTCCTTACACCCCTCCTCTGAGAACTTCTCCCAAAAGTCCTCCAGAAAAGGAGGCAAAGTCCTAGGCACAACCGCACCGATGACCGTGCTCATACAGTTATTCTTGCAAAATTCACCCCACTGGCTTATCTTTCTGGATTGCCAATCAATCACTGGGTTATGTTTAGCCAACCAAGGAAGTCCCAACACAATAGGAGCAGGCAGACCCTCCAACACATAACAAGACAATTGCTCTTTATGTATTGCCCCTACTCGAAGATCTATGTTATGAACAGCTTGTACCAAGCTACCTTGACCAAGAGGTCTAGAATCAATAGAGAGTATAGGGACCGGTTTGGCCAATACACTCAGTTGCATACCATGCACCTGGGCAAACCGAGTGTCCACCAGATTAGCCCCGGACCCACTATCAAGAAAAACAGAAATCCTCTCAGTTCTAGTACCAATCACCACCTCCGCAGGCACGAGAAACTGAGAGGGATTTGGGGACGAAATACACACTCCCAGGTTAACTCCTTGGTTCAAAGAGGTCCGGGATGGACACCCCCCAACAAAATGTCCCTCTCTCCCGCAAAAGAAACACCTTCTAGTCTTGCGGCTCACCGCTGATTCCCTCCTACAAAATGATGTCCCTCCCAACTGCATGGGTTCCTCAGAACAGACCAGGGGAACCTCAGTATAAGGGACTTTAGTAGTAGGTGGAGTCATCACAGGGGGCGGAGTTACCTCGCGTCTTCCCCGAAGACGTCTATCAATGCGAATAGCGAGGGCCATAGCAGCCTCCAGTGATGGAGGAGAATCATACTGAGCCAACACATCTTTTAATTTGTCAGACAACCCTTGACAAAACTGGCTCCTAAGAGCTGGGTCATTCCACTGAGTATCTGTTGCCCATCTACGGAACTCAGAAGAATATTCCTCCGCTGGACGATTTCCTTGCCGTATTTTACGTAACCTTGTTTCAGCAAGGGAGACTCGATCCGGATCATCATATACCAGACCCAGGGCAGTAAAAAATCGATCCACTGACTGGAGATCTGGGGAGCCTGGAGGAATAGAGAACGCCCAAGATTGAGGGTCCCCTTGTAAGAGCGAGATAACAATTCCCACCCTCTGCTCTTCACTCCCAGATGACCGAGGCCGCAGCCGAAAGTACAATTTACATGCCTCCCGGAAAGTAAAAAATTTGTCCCGCCCACCAGTGAACCTGTCCGGGAGAGCAACCTTAGGTTCAGATCTGGTTTGCTCCGGGGGGGACAAAACCTTGGACTTAATGTCTGCCAACTCCATGGACAATCCCTGCAACTGCCGGGCCAGCTGGGCTACTGGATCCATGATAGCTGGGGAGAATCTTTAGTTTTGGCCGGTGAAAATGTCACGCTGTATAGCAGATATATATATGTGATGACAATAATCTATATCAAAAGGGCAACATACTATATAACATGCGCATAGCTATATGATAACATAGATTTACCTGACAGAAAGTCCAGTGGGTCAAAACGGAATCCGTTATACGCTGTCTCCGGCTAGAGGGTGACCGGGGTCTAAGCTGACCCTAACTGGGGTCCTAACTAATCCCTCAACCTGGAGGTACTGTTAAAGGTACAGAGGTCCAGGCCACCAGCGTAAACCCTGTCTCCTATCAATCCCTGCCAACTGTATTCTAGTCCTAAGAAGGACCCTGAATACCACCAAAGGGAATGACCGGGTAACGGTTAATGAACAGAAAGACATACAAGAAAGATAAGAAATAAAGTAAATAAAGTCTTACATACAACACTCACACACAGTAGGAACACCTTAGGTCTCAGAGATAAACTATAAGCTGTAAGAGTAAAAACAACTAAGGAGCTCTTAGCTTAAGTATTCCCAGAACCGATCCAGTCTGCTAAACTATATGAATGCTTTCACCGGCATCTAACACCCAGACTGGCAGAAATATAAAGGAAACTAATTAGAACATAATCAAAAGCAGCCGGGCGAGGCTGCACCTAGCCTTAGCAAAGAGCTAGGAAAAATTAACTCTCTCATTACCAAAAAACAAAGAAACAGCAGCTCAGCTGTGAGAAGTCAGAATGTGCAATCGCGACGATCTTCATGGCGATGCACCCATGACAGCTCCACTGCCCGGTGTTATTTACCCTTAACATTGCAATTCTCCTCTGCAGGTTTTCCAGACTCAAAAATGACATTCTCCACTGCTGGGTCTTCATCCTCAACACTGACATTTTCAAATGCAGGTTCTTCAGGCTAACTATTCACTGAGTAGCCAAACAATATGGGAGTACCAAATTACTAGGAACAATGCTTTCAGGTGGCCATCCAGTACGTTGGTTCAAAGGGTTATTGGGGTGCGGATAACTTTGGAGCAGGCCAGGCTTTGCATTCAGTGACTAGGCAAACAGTATAGCAGTACCAAATAAAGCTTAATGGAAACTTTGATTTAATATGGTCATCCAGTACGTTGCTTCAAAGGGTTATTGGGGTGCGTGCAATGTTGTGGCAGGGCAGGCCTTGCATTCAATGCCTAGGCAAACAATATGGCAGTACCAAATAAAGCTTAAGGGGAACTTTTGGTTTCATGTGGCCATCCAGTACGTTGCTTCAAAGGGTTATTGGGGTGTGTGTAACATTGGGACAGGGCAGGCCTTGCATTCAATGCATAGGCAAACAGTATGGCAGTACCAAATAAAGCTTAATGGGAACTTTATTTTAATGTGGCAATCCAGTACGTGGCTTCAAAGGCTTATTGGGGTGCGTGTAACTTTGGGACAGGGCAGGCCTTGCATTCAATGCATAGGCAAAAAGTGTGGGAGTACCAAATGAATACTTGGAACTTTGGTTGCATGTGATCATCCAAGACATCTGTTCAAAGGGTTGTTGGGGTGCATCCAAATTTTGGGCAGCTCTGCCAATCACTGCATACGCAATAACATAAGGGACCCACTGTTTAATAATGGGAACAACAAAGCATAGCCGGCTGATGGCTCTCTAGAAAAGTGAGGGCCCACTGCTGGCGCTATAAAAAAAGACTTTGTGACTTCCAGAGTCCCTCCTTCATAAGTGAAACAGGATATGTTTCATATGTAAAGCGCCATGGAATAAATGGTGCTATATAAATGTGTAATAATAATAATAATAATAAATAATAATATGTCTGATGATATGTCACACACCACATGGCCAAATAAGGTTGTAAAATGTTCATTTCACAGTGAATGCATTTGTCTTGGTTGAAAGCAATGGTAAAGTTGAAAAACGCATCAAAAAAGCTACATGTGAACATAGCCCAAGTGGCGGAGGAAAATTTTTGCTTTGGGTTATTTATTTTGCTTTATATACAAGTCATTACCCTGGAAAGGATGTTCCTTAACATATATTCCAGGAAAATCCATTTTGGTATCATTTTTGTATGTTTTATTGTGCGCCTGTAAAAGTGGCTTAACACTCTGAAAATGTTGCTCACAGCTATGACCTGAGTGCCAGAAATGCTTCCAGGGATATTCCCCATGATGTTCCCATGTCATTTGACCACTGTTTCCATAAATTTTAGACTTTTTTGGACCCTTAAAGGACCTTCGGGGGGTAGCGGCAAAAATGCTCGGTTTTCCCATAGACTTACATTGGGCTCATTGCTCGGGTCGAGCACCCAAGCATTCCAATTTGCTCGACTCGGGCAATGAGCACCCGAGCATTTTAGTGCTCGCTCATCACTAATCGTTACATTTAATAAGTGCTTTGGTCCATGTGGTATATATCTTTAGAAAGGACTCACCCAGCTGTATATTGTTGTAGTGTTTTCTTACATACTCTACACGCCATTCCGTTTGAACTTTGATAAGTGTTGGAGTGCTAATGTACTAATGGACCAATTATGTACTAATTAAATGTAATGACATTTTTGTATGATGTATTGTTCAGGAAATATTTGACACATTATTGCACTGTCATTTTACACTATTAAGTCACAGGAATCTACACAAATGAATATTTTTTATCATGTATATATATATATATATATATATATATATATATATGATATTTTGTACTAAATATGTTAATGATATCTTATTATAACACCTCTTTATATCCTGGAGAGGTCTATATTTTTTTATTGTACTTACACTTCAACTGTGAGAGACAGAATCTAAAAATAAAAACCAGGAAATCACATTGTAGGATTTTTAAAAATTTAAATTTAATTTTATTGCATTAAATAAGTATTTGATCACCTAACAACCAGCAAGATTTTGGGTTCTCACAGACCTGTTAGGTTTTTTTTAAAAAGCCCTCCTACTCGGCACTCATTACCTGTATTAATTGCAACTGTTTGAACTCGTTATCTGTATAAAATACACTTGTCCACACAATCAATCAATCACACTCTAACCTCTCCACCATGGCCAAGACAAATGAGCTGTCTAAGGACACAAGTGACAAAATTGTTGACCTACCTGCACAACGCTGGGGTGGGCTGCAGGACAATAGGCAAACAACTTGGTAAAAAAGCTTGGTAAAAATTATTAGAAAGTGGAAGAAACACAAGATGACTGTCAACCTCGTGGGGTAAGGATGATTCTGAGAAAGGTCAGGAATCAGTCCAGAACTACATGGGAGGACTTGGTCAATGACTTGAAGAGAGCTGGGACCACAGTCTCGAACATTACTGTTAGTAAGACACTACGCCATCATGGATTAAAATCCTGCAGGGCAACCCCTGCTCACACCAGCACATGTTGAGGCCCGTTTGAAGTTCAGCAATGACCATCTGGATGATCCAGGGAAGGCATGGGAGAACGTCATGTGGTCAGATGGGACTAAAATAGAACTTTTTGGTATCTACTCGACTTGCCGTATTTGGAAGAAGAAGAATGAGTACAGCCCAAAGAACCAACTGTGAACATGGTGGGGAAACATCTTTGGAGAGAGCTAGAACTCAATGTTTCCCAGTGACTGTCCCAAAACCTGAAGGATCTGGAGAAGATCTGTATGGAGGAGTAGTTGAAAATCCCTGCTACAATCAAGAAATACGGGAAACTTCTAATCTCTGTAATTGCAAACAAAGGTTTCTGTATCAAATATTAAGTTCTGTTTTTCTATTGCATCAAATAATCTACTTATTTTATGCAATAAAATGCAAATAAATTATGTAAAAATCATACAACGTAATTTTCTGGATATTTTTTAAAATTCTGTTGCAATGTACCAATGATAGAAATTACAGACCTCTCCATTCTTTGTAGGTGGGAAAACTTGCAAATTCAGCAGTGTATTAAAATTTGTATTCTCCCCATGGTAGATACATACAAAAATGAAGGCAGCACTCCCAAAATAGAAAATGTGAAAAATGTAGTAGGCCATTTTGACACCGTCACAATGGGCTAACATTTTTTAAATTTTATATTTTGGAAGTGCTGCCTTTATTTTTGCACATATATTTGAGGATTGGTTTATTCCTGGGAGGCTCTGCACTCTTGTCCCCTGTTTTGCTGGTGCTGCCTTGATTTTTTCCATTTTAGATAGATAGACGGATGTATATCTTGCGCATATTAATCTACTTCTTGAGTTTTAATGAGGGATTCAAGATTCCCTCAAGATTTCCTTACTGCAAAATTAAATCTCAGATTCCCCAAGCAGTGGGTGAGGTCATATTCCTTTACTAATTGAGACAAAACTGAATTTTAAATGGCTGTCAGCATTCACTGGCACGATATTTAGTGTTAAACCATGTGGATCTTTCAGAACATCGGGAGACACTATGCAGTGATCAAGATGAATGACAACTGAAGAGAGGATCACCCGAGTTTGCCTTCAAAAGAATTTAACCCATTTTGTTGCAGATGGCCTTGTACTATTTGTCCAAAATGACAAAACAGTGGAGAATGTTAACTAGGAAAAGTAATGATTTGTGCTTACTTCAGGGAGCGAGCTATAGATCAGACATCTTCAGTAGTTGCTGATGTCTCCACAGAAGGAATGGTGCTGGCTGGTATCTATTTTCAGCACCATATGTTGAAAGATTAGCATACCTCACAACTGTCCTTCCTTTGTCCCTCTTTTCTTCAGATAGTGAAGTTTTTATGTCTCACGTATTGATGTGCCTTAGTAGACGACTTTACTGTCTCACAAATTTGCTATAATGGCATGCAGAAGGAACTATTTTATGAGATTTAGGGCTTTGTAGTGTTTACCATTCAGTTGTGTATTATGGTAATTTTTATCTAAAAGTTTGCAAAGGTATGCACGATTCTTTGTGAAGACACATCTGTTTACATAAGCTCATATTTAGGGAAAATTAATTTAAAATGGAAACATTTGAAAAAATTTCAACTTAATATATTTTTTCATCTATCCACAGCATAATATCTTTGGGCTCTGGCTCCTGAGACTTCTACACCGACCCGAAGAACACAAGTCCCAAAGAGTATTGCATGAATAGAGAGGTAGTGTGCATGTGTGAAAACTACAGATGAGCAGAATGGGAAAACTTCCAATTTGCCCTGATTTTCCTCAGAAAAGAAAAGTTATTTTCTGCAAGTGTAATATCTCTTATTATGCTCTGGGATTTCTTCAGATCCCAGAGCATAATAAATGTAAGATGTAAAAAAATAAAGAAATACTACTTATATCTGCCTTCGCAAGCAGTGTAAGGTCATGATGTAATAACGTTGTGATGTGTGCTGTGACCTTGCCTAGTTTCCCAGACTTCAGCACTTGGTGATAACAGGTGATGAGGCCTGGATGGGGGATGGTGATAGGCCAGTGTAACTAATGGAAGAGGAGGCACAGATGTTGCAGTGCACATTCGTTTATTGCTATTTTTGTGGAACCACGGGACCACTAACTGGGGGGCGCTGAAGGGGACATGACTATGCGAGCCCAGACACCCGTAGTAAGACCCCTTGAACAGGGTCAGATTGGAGTGCCCAGGGGACTCAGGTGCTACCTCCAGTTATACCCCAGACACGTGGAAGCTGGCCCAGCAGAACAGATGAACAGGTAGCGTTGAACTTGACAAGCGGGAAGTGGCTGGTTGGGACGGGACTGGCACAGGCAGTACTGACGACATCCTGGGTAACGGAGTGACGGATAGCTGAGCAGGGTGGAACTTGCACAGGCAGCACTGATATCATCCCAGTTATGGAGTAGCAAGCCGCAGATAGTCTGAAAAGACAAACTGTTTTAACTAGGTACTGGCAGGACACTGGTAAAGCACAACAGAACATAGGCACGTTAGAACACTAAACCGGAAACTAGCAACAGGAAACACGTGTTGCTCCGGCGCCCTCTCTATGGCAGAGGGGCCAGAACTAGCACACACTATGACACCACTGGTTAACAACATTTTTGAAAAATGCGCGCTGTTACTTTAAGAGACTGGGAATGCGCGCATGACCTCAGCAACATACCTGGAGACCTGCTCTCCGTGCCAGGAAGCTAGAGCAGGGGAGAGACCGGAGGCAGAGACAGAGCAGCAGGGAGCAGACTGACAGCGGGGACACCAACAGGGACCCTGCAGAGGTACAGGCATGGGTGTTACAAAAAGAAAGGTGAGTACATGTATTTTTTTAACCTTTTAATGGCCCTTTACAGTTCAGCAAAGTTTGCTAAATCTGTGTTGAATCGAATTACATTTTGGCTGACAATTGTGGATTTTTGTAACATTCAAATAAAATTCAATTCTTCTCAAAAATATTCCCTCATCTCTAGTGACCACCGCCTCACTGATTTCATTTGGGGGCTAACTAAAATTGCTGTTTCTTCTGTTTCATAGAAGTGACATGAGCATTGATCACACAATTGTACTACTACATCATTCACACAGGGGAGTATAAGGCTCCTGTTTGAGATTTGTGGGGTCACAGCTGCTGGATCATGGGGTGGTAAATATATTTATTGGGAAAACTCCTTAAAAGAAACAGCTGTAAATTTATGATACTGTCTGTCCAAATCCAAAAGCATAGGAATATACTGAATCAACTATAAAATGTCATTCAGCTTAATTACTCTTTAAATTCCACTGTCACCCCTCTTTTAGGCATTACTGGCAAATATTTAAAAGGATAGATAAAACATAAAGAAAACTATGCAGTTGCTATGGGGTCCTGACTAGTTCATCTGTTTTGCTAGTGCCTGCTATTATGGCAAAGTTCACACTTATTAGGATCAACAAAGATATGAGCATATAATAAAATATCATGACTGAGACGCACCCAGTTACTAATTATACCAACAAACAGCAAGAAAATAGTGCACTAAAATCTCATAAATCAGAATACTTTATTGAAGAAAATTGGTAACAACCAGTATAAAAAAGCAGAGCAACCCAATGGAGGAACACATAAGCAATGTATAGTAAAACTTGTAAGTTATATGGTATGCTTCCCAGTGCCTATAATATACGTCCCAGTGAACAACACAAAACGAGATATATAATTTTCATTGAAAAAGCACTTACCTCCTGTGATAAAAAGAAAAGCCAGCTGCTGTGTGGCCCTGGCACCCCAACGCACGTTTCACACTAGATTATTCAGTTAGCGTGTGACACCCTCTAACGGAGCTAGGGTGAAACACGCGTTGGGCACTGGCAAATCAAACAACACTCTGTGTAACCTCTAAGCTCAGGAATATTGTAGTACTCCTGTTCACAACAAGAGACTACTGATCTGGACCATGGCCCGGGGTTGCACAAAATGATCCTCTTATCAGCTTAGGTATTGCAACCTAAAACCAAAAGGCATGATTTTCCGCCACTCTCCATCCTATGACTCTTCTTTTTTTAGAATACTGCAGTTCCTAAAGAGGGGAATGTTCCTTGCAAGTTTTCTCATCTCAATCAGACATAATAAGGAACCTATGTTTTTTCATGCTATTAGAACACTTCTCTTTTATATACGCTTGTAAGGGAAATTATAGCATCAGTTAAACATCAGTTTAAGTGTGCCATTCACATGATTGACACTACTCAATGGGCATATCCCTTATTACAGGAACTCAAAACAAAGGGGAGGGAGAGTGAGACTACAGAGAGTGTCATAAGGGGTTAAAGCTTAAAAACTTTAATACATTTGGTTGCTGTATGTTCTAAAGAATCCATAGCCTTCCAGAAAGTATGCGGTCTTTGGATTGTGGTAAAGTAATAGATATCTTGGGGAGTCCTCACCCTTGTTTGATAAGTGTTGTGAATCCAGGGTGTGTGGACAGTGTTGGGGTGTGATTTATGCTCACTTTACAGGCAGCCTATTGCAGAGGTGGAGTGAAAGAATGAGTGAGACAAGATAATATTAACTCTTGCAGTCACAGCTGACAATGCTCCTAGATATAGTGTTGTTTCACTGTAGGATCATAGAAGGACACTAGACAATAGATTTATGACCTGAATATTGGGGTACCGTGAATTGATCAAAAGATCCTGCCACAATGACGTGTTTCCTTAAAAAGTTATTTTGCATTAATTCAGCTATTCTTGATCTAGTAACAATGCACAAGGAAATGATCATTTCTAAACAAGTTCATAAATATCTCAGGGGCCTTTTGTAGATCAATGATTTTATTGGAATAGATTTAATGGTGAATATTAAACGGACAATTTCTTTACCTGAAGTTACCTTCTCCAGTTTTAGAGACATTTCAATAACTGCTTTATGAGGCTACATACACACTTGATTTCTTGAATCATGATTTTGCAGAAATTTCAGGTTATTGATTTAATGGCTTACATACTGAGAGGATAATTGACAAAAATGTGAACATTTGTGGGAACTTGCATAACATTTTTAAGAAAGTTTTCAGCTTTTGAGTGGATAGTTCAATCCTGCCCTTATTTCTCGGTCACATTCACCACTCTCAGTAAGTTTATTTTTGTAGGAAATTCTGATTGAAAGCATTTTATATATATTAGCCCCCAAAGTAATCTCTAAGACCCCAGAAAGGCAGACGAGTTTCCCACAGAGCCTGAAGTCTGTTCAGCAGAAATTGTGAATCAGTGTCAGGAAAGGACATGGCACTTTGATAAAGTGAGTTTTTTGTGAACATTTTGATTTATACAATTTAGGCTTAATATTTTTTAGCTGGCACTCTTTTTGAGGGTATTTTTTGGCCATGATTGTTTATGCTAGTACTGTGGTTTGGTGGATGAAAGTGATAGGAATGAATGCACAATTAACTAGAAATAATACAAATTATTTATATATCAATCATGTTTTTGTGCTGATTTGAGAAATGTAATGCAAGATGCTTAAAAATTAACACTTTAAGTTTTGCTTTCAAAATGGACAGTACATGTGAAAACTATAAATGCATTTGACTTAGAGTAATCTCCATTGTTTATGCCCTGGACTGATCATTCACTCTCAATTGATAGGTACAATCTGTCTTCAGTGAATACAGATTTTTACATTAATGAGATAGATGACAGTTACACTTTAAAGTATTGTTCTAATGTTCTATCTTCGGGAGTGTGCTGCGTGGGGCGGTGCGCCCCTAAAAATTAAAGGGAATCTGTCACCCTAAATTGGCAGGATATTTAAATGATGGCAGTCAGGTCAGATGGGCGGTGTTTTGGGTACTTGCCTTAACATGTTGTTCGCCGCTGTCTCCATTATTTCTGGGAATTGTAGTCATTGCCCTCCATATAATGCACCTGCGCATTGCAATCTGCGGGCAAAGCATACTGCGTGTGCGCAATTCAAGATTGCAATGCGCAGGTGCGTTATATGGAGGGCAACGACTACAATTCCCAGAAATAATGGAGACAGCGGCGAACAACATGTTAAGGCAAGTACCCAAAACACCGCCCATCTGACCTGACTGCCATCATTTAAATATCCCGCCAATTTAGGGTGACAGATTCCCTTTAACAGTTCACACCAACATTGTCTGAACTGTATGCCCTCTTAGGCCCCTTTCATGCATCATTTTTTTCCATCAGTCACAATCTGTCGAATTTGAGAAAAAAATGGATCCGGCGACTGATGCCGCTGGATCCGTTTTTTTCTCATAGACTTGTATTAGTGACGGACTGCGATGGATGGCCGCACGTTTCATCCGTCGTTCGACGGATCTATCAGAAATTCTTTGTCCGTCGGACGGAGACAACAGACATAGAAACATTTTTGTCTACGATGAAAAATCGGACAGCGACGGATCCGTCGCTGTCCGATTTTTGCTAGAATGGAAACCTATGTCCGACAGAACTGGCGACAGATTCCTTTCTTTTTAACTGCACATGCTCCGACACTGTGTGCGTGTGTGGTGTGTGCGGCTATGTGTGTGTGTGTGGGGGGGGTCTGCGGGGCTGTGCGTGGGTCTGCGGAGCTGTACGGGGGTCTGTGCGGGGGCCTGCGTGTGTTTGTGTGTGTGTGTGTATGCAGTCATCGTCCGAAGGGACTACAAGTCCCATCCGGCTCTGCCTGCCACAGTGACTGATTGACAATTAGCAATGATGGGACAGTAGTAGTCCCATCATCCAGCAAATGTGTTGAATGTAAAAAAAACCCATACACACATATAGTCCATACTCACCATCTCCACCCAATTCCCGAAGCCCTCGATCACCTGTAAAAAAATTAACATAATAAAAAAACAATATACTCCCTGTGTCCGATGTAATCCAATTAATACCATTGTCCCACGACGATGCAGTTTATGCGACCGCTCTCCAGGGACTCCAGTGATACAATGAAGGAGATAATCCTCCAGATTGTATGGCTCCGCCACCGACCGGTCACCAGAGCTCATCTGTCACTTTGTGGCACTACAGCCATGAGAATTTTCTCACACTGTAGTGCCGTAAAGTGAGAGGCTTATTTCCCAAGACACACTGCGGGAGGGTTATCTCTGGTCAGTGTGTCATCTGAGGCCTATAGAGAGGTCACATCTGCTGATGTGACAGCTCTATAGGGGAGATTGTCGTGGGACAATCATTATTAATGGGATTACGACAGACAGGGAGTATATTGTTGGTTTGTTTTTTATTTTTTTGCAGGTGATTGATGGCTTTGACTGGATACGCGTACAATAAAAATTTTGAAAAAATGTGTTGTGTTTTATTTCATTAAAATACATTATTCTTATGTGTGTGTTTTTTTAACCCTTTATTAATAATGGATAGGCGTCTTATTGACGCCTCGCCATTATTAACCGGGCTTAATGTCACCTTAGAATAGCAAGGTGACATTAACTCCTTATTACCCCATATGCCACTGCTACACGGAAGTGGGAAGAGAGGGGCTAAGTGCCAGAATTGGTGCATGTTAGAGATGCACCATTTCTGGGGCAGCTGCGGGCTGGTATTTGTAGCCGGGGGCGCCAATATCCATGGCCCCTTTCTAGGCTATGAATATCTGCCCGCAGCTGTCTGCATAGCCTTTCAGGCTATAAAATGTAGGGGGACACCACGTCATTTTTTGGGGGTCCCTCTATTTTAATAGCCAGTAATGGTTATGCAGACAGCTGCGGGCTGATATTCATAGCCTGGGAAGGGGCCATGGGTATTACCCCCTTCCCAGGCTACAAATATTGGCCCCCAGCAGTCAGCTTTCCCCCTATGGCGCAGAAAATAGTGCGGGAGCCCACACCATTTTTTTTCCATTTTTTTTTTAAATAAAACATATTGTTCATTAATAAACATCAGCTTTGCTATTATTTATTTATTTATATCTATCCATAGATATATAAAAAGATAGATATATCTATGGATATATCTACAGATATATCTGTAGATATATCCATAGATATATCTATGGATGTTTCTATGGATGTATCTATGGATATATCTATAGATATATTTATGTATTCTATCTATATATCTATAGATCTGTCTATTTATTTGTCTGTGGGCGTTTTTAAAAACGGATCCATCGAAAAACGGAAGAAACAGATGAAAAAACGGATGCGATGGATCAGTTTTTTCGACTGATCCACCTGTCGGATCCGTCGAAAAAGCAGATCCGTCACATCAATTTTTTACAATCTGCGACGGACCTTTCACATTGCGTGTTGTCACTTATTCTGTGGCCCCATCATGGTTTACATCCAAACCCTCTTGCAAAAACGGGATTTGGGCATATGTCCTGATGGTGCTTTGACTAGAATAGTGCTGACAGAGTCAACGTGTGCTCTGTCGGGCATCATTTTCGTAGTAGACTGACTCAGACGTAGTAGACTGACTCTTCAACATTATAGCCAATGGCTTCTTCTGCACATACGCACAAATGCTGTTTTGCAAGGGGTGGGAGATGTGGTTTGGATGTAAGCTCTGACAGGGTCACCAAACGTGGGACAAAGTGCAGTGTGAAAGTGCCCTAAAGAACGCAGCTTTGCCTCAGCACCACAGTAAAAGTGCAGAGGTAATAAAGCTCACCAGATCCAGAGATCAGACCAGCTTTAGTTCGCTGTAAAGCATGGAACCTGCAAGCGTCACGTGCTCCTTCCCTAAGCACTCGGCCATGCTGAGCCTGCATGGTGGCTTTTAACCTAGGCAATGAGCTGTTTACTATGAAATCAATAATCCCTCCATTCTTGGGCATGAAAGTAATTTTTAAAAGTCCCTGACATTCTGGATCAAAACAGACTCTTAGACACAACTATCTGTGAGTCCCACAAAGTTTTTCGCTTGTTGGCATAATGCTCTTTCTAACAGGTGTGTATATAAACCTCACCCGTATTTAATTAACGTGGAATCTTATGCTGGACATTATGTGTGTGTGTATTGTATTGATTCTCTGAGCTCGTTCATCACAACTAGAGTTGAGCGAAACAGGTCGGTCAGATTCAAAAGTGGCCGACTTTTGCCAAAGTCGGGTTTTGTTGTCCGAAACCCGACCATAGCGTGCAGTCGGCCATGCGGTCGTCGACCTGAGCGCCCAAGTCGGTTTTCCCATAATGCTTGCAGGCGCATTTTTTCAGCCAATGAGCAAGGACGTACCCTGTGGACAACGAGATGACATAGGAAGCGTCCACCACCATCTTAGAGAAGGGCATTGCAATGATTGGCTTGCTTTGGGGGGCGTCATAGTGTCTATAAAAACCCTGAGCGCCGACCTCCATTTTACTTCTAAACAGTAGGGAGAGTTTACTGACGCTGTTTATCAGTAGGTAGAGAGTTAGGGCTGGAAAAAGAAGTTCTTCTGTGCTTGTGCTGATAGCAATTGTGCTGTACAGTTAGTGTGCAGTGACAGGGGAGGATTTTCTTGTGTGCCGCAGCGCTGGTTATTAGGCTGCCTGATAGCTGTATTGCTGTGTGTACACTGCTGTGCAGACTGCTTTTTACACAGCACTAGTACTTTGATTCTTTTTTTTCTGCACAGTTACTTAGCGTTCATCTTCTCCCACACCATATAGAGCTGTACGCTACTCACACACTACCGTGTACCGGCTGGTATCACGGATAAATACATGCTGACTATCTGTGTGTGACTCTGGAAATATATACAGAGATTGCAATTTTACCCTACACCGTATACAGCTGTCCGCTTCTGATACAGTACTGTATATCTGCTCTTTGTATTACAGTCAAATAAATACTGAGTGAGCGTCTGTGTGTGACTCCGGAAATATATACAGATATTTAAATTTTCCCCTACGCCATATACAGTTGTACGCTCCTCATACCGTACCATATATCTGCTGGTATTTTTGGTACATTTTCCCAGACATGAGAATGTATGGTGGAAGAGGCCGCGGACGTGGGCGGGGGGGCCAGCTGGTACTGATGGTGGTGGTGGTGCATCTGCTGGTAGTGCCAAAAGCCTAATAGCACCTAAGGCAGGAGGTGTTGAGCCTGCGTCATCGTCTGGCTCCATTAGGCCGGGAAGGCTCCCTTTTCTTGGAGAAGGTAAACCGGTTTTAAAGCGGGAGCATCAGGAACAGGTTTTGGCTTACATTGCCGAAACAACCTCCAGCTCTATCGCCTCCTCTTCTGAAGTTTCAAAAAATGCAAGCACTGAGTCGTCAGTGCAAGCTACTGGTCAGGAACAACACCATTCCTTGTGTCCTTCACCCCCACCAAAAGTGAAGGATGCGGCAGGCCACACTTCAGATAACTCCATGGAGCTCTTTTCACATACCATGCCTAACTTATCAAGTCAAATCCTGAATTCCCCAGTCCAAGATGAATATGACATGGAGTGCACTGATGCACAGCCACTGCTATATGATTCTGCTGTAGATTCACCAAGAGCACTGCATTGCCCTCGCAGTCTACTGAGCCAGATTCTGACCCTGATGAAACTCAGGTGCCCCTTCCCGCATACTATACCACCTTACACGGTGAGACACAGAAAGGTGCAGAAGAAATTGAAGAGGAGGTGATGGTTGACCCATTAGTTGACCCGAATTGGCATCCTTTGGGGGAAGAGGGTGCCGCTGGCAATAGCTCAGAAGAGGAGGAGGATCCGCAGCAGGCATTGACATCGCAGCTGCGGTTAACTTTCAAAAAATGCAAGCACTGAGTCGTCAGTGCAGGCTCCTGGTCAGGAACAACACCTTTCCTTGTGTCCTTCACCCCCACCAAAAGTAAAGGATGTGGCAGGCCACACTTCACATTACTCCATGGAGCTCTTTTCACATACCATGCCTGGGTTATCAAGTCAAATCCTGAATTCCCCAGTCCAAGATGAATATGACATGGAGTGCACTGATGCACAGCCACTGCTATATGATTCTGCTGGTACATTAACCCAGAGCACTGCATTGCCCTAGCAGACTACTGAGCCAGATTCTGACCCTGATGAAACTCAGGTGCCCCTTCCCGCATACTATACCACCTTACATGGTGACACAGAGGAAGGTGCAGATTAAATTGAAGAGGAGGTGATGGATGACCCAGTTGTTGACCCAGATTGGCATCCATTGGGGAAGAGGGTGCCGCTAGCAATAGCTCAGAAGAAGAGGAGTATCCGCGGCAGGCATAGAGATCGAAGCTACAGTTATCTGGCAGGCCCGTAGCAGTCCAAAAACGTGTTAAAAAATCAAAAAGAGTTGCAGGACAGCTTGGCCAGACGGTCAAATTAGCACAGCGTGCAAGCCCTGAAAATGTATCCCTTAGTAGGAAGAGTGCAGTGTGGCACTTTTTTGACCAAAATCCTATTGATGAGGCAAAGGTTATCTGTAAGAAGTGCGGAAGGACCTTTAGCCGAGGGAAAAATCTCTGAAAATTGAATACCAGTTGCATGCTTAGACATTTAAACACCATGCACTTGCAAGCGTCGGACGGTACAAAACCTCACTGGCTTTGAATGCCTACATTGCCAAATTGATCTCATTAGAGATGATGCCCTTCTGTTTGGTTGTAAGCGCAGCGTTCTGAGAGCTCATGGCCTACACTGTCCCACAATATGACCTACCCAGTTGGCACTTCTATTCTAGAAAAGCCATACCTGTCCTTCACCTACATGTGAAAGACCGCATTGTCCATGCACTCAAACAATCAGTGAGTGGAAAGGTGCACCTCACAGCAGATGCATGGGCCAGTAGGCATGACCAGGGCCGTTACGTGTCCATCACTGCGCACTGGGTGAATGTGGTGGATGCAGGGTCCACAGAGGACAGCGGCGGTGGGACAGTGCTGCCTAGCCCATGGTATAGGCAACAGTTGGCTGTAGGCGTTCGACCCTCCTCCTCCTCCAGAAGCAAAAGCTCGTCGACAGAGCGCAGTCGCTGGAGCACTCCATCTGCAGCTGCCAGTGTTGCACACGAGGTGTCCCACTATCGATCAGCTAGTGGTAAGCATCAGCAGGCTGTTTTAAAGATGATGTCTTTGGGCGACAACAGACACACCGCGGAGGTACTTGCCGACTACTTGCAGCGAGAAACTGAGTCATGGCTGGGCAGTCTACATCTTGAGCCAGGCAAGGTAGTCAGTGATAACGGCCATAATTTTGTGGCTGCCATAGCCCTGGCAAAACTCAGACTCATACCTTGCCTGGCTCACACCTTGAACCTGGTGGTGCAGTGCTTCCTAAATAATTATCCGGAGTTAACAGCCTTGCTCGATAAGGTGCGAAGACTGTGCGCGCACATCAGTCGCTCGCCCGTAGACTCCAGTCGTATGCAGAGGCTGCAGCGATCGCTCCATCTCCCCAAGCACCGACTAATCATAGACATTGTAACAAGGTGGAACTCCACCATGCACATGGTTGAGAGGCTGTGCGAACAGAGGCAGGCTGTAATGCATTTGTGGGGGATCGGCGGGTAGGCAGTTTGAGGGTGGACATGGAGTTGTCGGTTGTGCAGTGGTCAAAGCTGAAAGACCTCTGTAAAGTCCTTCAGTGTTTTGAGGAATGCACACGGCTGGTAAGCACAGATGACGCCATCATAAGCATGAGCATCCCACTTATGCATCTGCTCATGCAAACTTTGATGCACGTTAAGGATCAGGCGTCTGTAGCGGAGGATTAAGAGGAGGAGGGAAGCATTCATGACAGTCAGGCATTGTCTGCTCAGGGAACTGTCCTGGACGAGGTGGAGGAAGAACAGGAAGAGGAGGAGGATGAGGATGAGGGGGATGATTATTTTGGGGAGGATGATGCTTCTCAAGGGGCAAGAGAAAATGTTGGCTTGCCAAGGTCAGGTACAGGGTTTGTGCGTGAATGGAGGGATGTGGATTTGGCAGAAAGTGCTCCTCCACCCACCACTGGCAGTGCATCATTGATACCTGGAACATTGGCCCACATGTGTGATTATATCTTGGGGATCCTAAAAAGGGGCCCCCGCATTGCCAAAACTATGAAGGATGACAACTACTGGTTGGCCAGCATCCTCGATCCACACTATAAAGGCAAATTACAGAACATCATGCCACAGGAGAACCTAGAGCTAATATTGGTGAACAAACAAGCAACTCTGGTAAACAATTTGTTAGAGGCATTCCCATCACACAGCAGCTGTGCAGGTTCTACCATGAGCTGTACTGAACCAAATGGAAGAAATTTTCCTGGTGCACACAGCTGAAGTGGCGTTGGAGAGAGGGGTTTCATGACCATGTTGTGGTCTGATTTCTCGAGTAACGCTCACACGACTGGTAATACAGAATCGATTGCAAGAGACAGGAGACAGACAACAGTTATCAACTATGGTTAAAAATTACCTCTCCTCCCCTTCGATGTTCTCCCTCACAGTTCATTCCCCTTTGACTACTGGGCCTGTAAACTGGACACCTGGCCTGAATTGGCACAATATGCCTTACAGGAGCTTGCTTGCCCTGCTGGTAGTGTGCTATCAGAAAGAGTCTTCAGTGCTGCTGGATCAATCCTGACAGAAAGAAGGACCCGGCTGTCGACCCAAAATGTAGTTGATTTCACCTTCATTAAAGTGAACCATGCCTGGGTTTCAAAGGATTTTGTACCACCTTCCCCTGATGACACATAGGTTGCCAGCAAAATGGTTCACTTTGTCCTCCTCTTCCTCCGACTTCTCCAATTCCTCCATTTGCAGCTGCTGAACGTCAAGCCCACACCTCAAGATATGTCACTTTTTCCACCTCCTAACTTTGCTGTCCCCCCCAGGGCCGGCGTCAGCACCTGGCGCACCCGGGCAAGTGCCGTCACCCTGAGCAGGTGGGGGGGCCCACTCGCCGTCAGAGACACCGGCGTACTATGAGGGGCCCTGTGCCTGTTCCCGGCGCCCACGAGTGTGCCCCCCCTGCTTGCTCAGGGCCCCAGCACTTGCAATACTTACCTCTCCCTGCTTCACCGCTGTGACGTCTTCCGCGTTTCCTGACAGTGACATTCAGGTCAGAGAGCGCGATGACGTCACGTCTGTGCGCCCTCTGCCTGAACAGTCACAGTGCAGTGAGCTGGAAGATGGCGACGCTGAGGAGTCCAGAGTAGAGCAGTGCTCAGCGAGGAGAGGTATTTCATTTTTTTTAATGGTTGGGGCAATACGTGGGGTGAATTAAACACTGGAGAATTATATATGGGCCCATCATACACTTGAGCATCATAGATAGGGCCCATTATACACTGGAGCATCATCCATGGGGCACATCATATACTGGAGCATCATATGGGGCCCATTATATATGGCGCATCATATGGGGCACATTATATGTGGAGCATCACATGAGACCATTATATGGAGCATTTTATATGGGGACCATTATATTTGGAGCATTATATGGGGCTCATCACACACTGGAGCATCATATATGGGGCCCATCATACTAGAGCATCATATGGGGTTCATTATTTATGGGGCATCATACAGGGTCCTTTATATATGGAGCATCATATGGAGCACATATGGGGCCTATTCTGTATAGAGCATTATATGGAGCCCATTCTGTATGGAGCAATATATGCGGCTCATTATTCTGTATAGAGCAATATATGGGGCTCATTATTCTGTATGGCGCACTATGTGGTGCCCATAATACTGTATGGAGGACTCTACTGTCCGTGTTTTGAGCTATTGTAGAATTTAAAATAGATATCACTCATGTAATGTAAGAAGTGAAGTATTTGGCATTGTACTATACCTATATTTCTCTGCCGTATCGGAGCATCATGAATTGTGTTATGTGTTAAAGGGGCCCACTGAGACTCTTTGGCCCGGGGCCCACGAAAACCTGGAGCCAGTCTTGCCCCCCCACAACTTTAGCCAAATAACCCCCAGTTTTCAATGAGTTACTATTATTATAAAGTAAATTAAGGTTGACAAGCTTAAGTAATAAGATTTGATGTTGTTGGTACTGAAATGGGCACTGTAGGCGTGTTTACTGTCCTCCACTCCCTGCCGACTTTTATTCCCCTTTGACTTGCATTGTGGTCGGATTTTCGACTCCGACCCGACCTTTTCCGTTAATCGGCCGACTTCGTTCGACTCGACCCTAAAAAAGGTAAAGTCGCTCATCTCTAATCACAACATCTTTATTCTGACATTGCACATCAACCATTGTGGGCCCTTTGCACACACCAGGTAAACTACAAAGTCACATGTTTTTACAAGCATTTTGAAATTTATGTATTTAAGAACTTAACCCCTTTAAAAAATTTTAAGTATGTACAGCATTAGGCCGGAGTCACACTAGCGAGGAATATGGTCGAGTGCTATGCAAGAAAAAATCGCAAAGCACTCGCACCAATGTTAATCTATGGGGGCGCTCTCATCATCCGATTTTTTTCTCGGCCTTTTTATACGTGCAAGCGAAATCGCAGCATTCTGCGATTGTCAGCGTTTCTTGGCCGAGACTCGCCAATGCAAGTCAATGGGTGCGAGAAAAAATCGGATTACACACGGACTATGTGTGTGACTTGCGAGAAATTTGCACCGGTGTCCTTTAGAAAAGCCATCAATTCAGTGCGCTATACTGTAAAATCACACTGATAGGTTAAAATAGAATAGATAGAATACATGTATACACATAGTATAGGTATATATATATGCCAAGAGAGGGCAAGCCACTGACTGAGGGCAGAAATTAATAGCCTAGAGAGAGACCATTGTTTTTGGGCACCCCCTGGCTAAAAAAAATCTGCCCCCAGCCAACCCAGAATAGGCGCATCTGTAAGATGCGCCAATTCTGGCACTTACTCTCTTTCTTCCCATTGCCCTGTAGTGGGTGGCATATGGAGTATTAAGGGGTTAATGTCACCTTGCTATTGTAAGGTGACATTAAGACTGTTTAATAATGGAGAAGTGTCAATAAGACAACTATCCATTATTAATCCACTAGTCTGAAAGGGTTAAAAAAACACACATACACATTAAGAATAAAGAGTTTTAATGAAATAAATAAAAATACATTTTTTACATCTTATTTAACGCCGAATCCATTCAAAGCCATCGATCTCCAAGAAAAAAAAACAGAAAAAAAACCAACAACATACCCATACATGAGCAACAATATAGTCAGAACAGAGCACATAATGTCATAATATCCAAGTTAGATCCAAAGCCACAATATACGGATCAAGGATATAACCAATGGCCCCTCTAGAGTGAATCTAGCAACACTGAAAACATAGAGTCTGAGCCCAACAAAATTCATGTAAAAAATATATATGCAATTTATTAAATATGGCAATACATATAGTACAGACCAAAAGTTTGGACACACCTCATTTAAAGATTTTTCTGTATTTTCATGACCATAAAAATTGTACATTCACACTGAAGACATCAACATAGTGCCTCTGTCGAGACCGCACGAGAATCCAGCCCCAACGCGCTTTTCGGGTTGGCTTCTTCGGGGAGCCACAAGTGGGACAATATACCAGTTTTATTGTGATTTGGAACATTATTTATTGTTGAATGGGGCAGCCTCTCTAGCAATTGAGCTTTTGTGGCTTATTGCACAGGTATACACCTGTTATTGGAGCACTGGTAGCACTTTATTTATTTACTTGTACATGAATGTACTGCGGCCTCTTTGATGTATTTTGTCCCCTCTTTGCTCCCCCACCTCATTCAGTATTTTGTGTCTGGACTCACTTGATACTTGTTAAAGTACAATAGAAGAAACAGCGCTCCATCCAGGTGAAATATTGTTCAAGTAGCTTTATTCCGCCATATAACTGCGACGTTTCGACCCATAACAGGTCTTTTTCAAGCATGTTACAAATCAAGCAAGGCTGGCCTTAAATAATCCTGGTGTACACCATCCACCAATCATGGAAAGGTATCAGCCCACTCACAAATTATACAGCACATCATACAATCCATTACATGATATACATCAGTATACACATAATCTTTTTATAGACAATCATATCTAATCATCAATCGTTTACAAAGAGTACAACATTTAGCTTGATCGCATATCGGACACATTCATAATAGCCCTTTGTTGTTGCGTCCTCATCGTCATGGTAACCATTCTCCAATAGTCTCCTATTTCCATCCTCCGTTCCCCTGACGTCTTCTCCAATTCGCCAATCACCACGATTGCACACCGTGGCGCTAAAAGATATTGTGGCCAATCTAACCATACCTCCCAAAACCTTATGTGTTTACATACCAATCACAGCGCTGCTGTTATCATGAGGAGGCCCAGACATCAGCGTCTTCCATACCGGAAGTACCGCCCCACACCATGTGACCAACAAGAACAAAACACAGTCAGATGGGAGCGCAGCGTCATCAGGGAGGGCATGCGGATGCGCTTGTTGTAATAATTTGCTGAAGGGTGACTGTTTTTATCATCCTCTTACTGGGAAGAAGTTTATGCTTAAAGAGAGGTATACCTGCACTTCTGACTATGTAGTGTATATGATTGTGTGCCCATGTGGGTTGGTCTACGTGGGAGAAACGACTATGGAGGTAAAAGCCCGGATTAGTAAACATAAAAGTACCATCAGGACAGGACTGACGGAATTGCCCATACCAAAACATTTCATGGAGAGTAAACACTCAGTGAACCAATTGAGGTTTAGGGTCAGTGATAGTGTGCCTGTTCTTAGGAGAGGGGGTGATAGACTAAAGATATTGAAGAAGAAAGAGATGAAATGGATCTATATATTGGATTCTTTACAACCTAGGGGTTTGAACTTAGATTTCAACCTGACAGTTTTATAGCTTAGAGGGAGTTTGTCGCACCCCTTCCTAATTGAGGTCTCTCAGTGGATACATAGTACATATGATGTTCTTGATGATTTATTATTATTAATTTTTTATTTTCTTTTTCTTTTTTAGGTACTTGCTATTGTGATCGATGGACACAAGGAGTGGATAATCAATATCTCAGATTTTTTGTGATCATCTAATATGATTAGGTTATTGGTACGTTTTCTTCTCCTTCTGTCCCTCGATTACATAGTTTATTTCTGTTTTTTTTGGAGATTGAATATAGTAATACAATTGTATTGTATATTTCATGACTATACCTATGTGATTAATATGTGCTGTTATGGTAACGGTTACGCTGCTTTGAGCCACATGACACTCACTGATCATGTTGTATGCGCTGTTGTCATCGGAGTTGGGGCTGCGGTCATGTGACACGGCCCTCCCTGATGACGCTGCGCTCCCATCTGACTGTGTTTTGTTCTTATTGGTCACATGGTGTGGGGCGGTACTTTCGGTATGGAAGACGCTGATGCCTGGGCCTCCACATGATAACAGCAGCGCTGTGATTGGTATGTAAACACATAAGGTTTTGGGAGGTATGGTTAGATTGGCCACAATATCTTTTAGCACCACGGTGTGCAATCGTGGTGATTGGCGAATTGGAGAAGACGTCAGGGGAATGGAGGATGGAAATAGGAGACTATTGGAGAATGGTTACCATGACGATGAGGACGCAACAACAAAGGGCTATTATGAATGTGTCCGATATGCGATCAAGCTAAATGTTGTACTCTTGTAAACGATTGATGATTAGATATGATTGTCTATAACAGGATTATGTGTATACTGATGTATATCATGTAATGGATTGTATGATGTGCTGTATAATTTGTGAGTCGGCTGATACCTTTCTATGATTGGTGGATTGTGTACACCAGGATTATTTAAGGCCAGCCTTGTTTGATTTGTAACATGCTTGAAAAAGACCTGTTATGGGTCGAAACGTCGCAGTTATATGGCGGAATAAAGCTACTTGAACAATATTTCACCTGGATGGAGCGCTGTTTCTTCTTTTGTACTTTGATTGATGTGTCCAAGAAGGTTCCTTGGCCTTGATACAAGCGCCCCAATGCAGTGAGTGCTGTCAGTCTACTCTACTTCACTTGATACTTGTTGTCACCTACATCCCTTAGGTTTTGGACTTTTGTTGTTATTGTGTATATATCTATATGTATGTATTGCCATATTTAATAAATTGCATATATATTTTTTACATGGATTTTGTTGGGCTCAGATTCTATGTTTTCAGTGTTGCTAAATATACCCATACATGTCTGCCGTACAGTCAAGGCCCACGCTGCAATCCATCTGAAGGAGTTAAATAGTTTATAACCGGGACCGGTGCTAATGCGACTGGCCCAGCTGTAAACCATGGAGGAATGAAGGAAAAGCTGCCTGCGCAGCCTCCCTGCCTGACCCAAGATGAACTGATTAGCGTGGGAAAGTTTCTGAACATTTTCCCATGCTGTCAGTTCACCGTGGGTCAGACAGTGAGTGAGCGCAGCCTAAGGCCTCTTTCACACATTGCGGCTTTAAGTCTCCTCATCTCGGCATGCTTAGCATGTTGATCTCCGCAAGGAGTGACAATACTTCTTGGACAATGGTCTGACGCCTCTCACACAGCCAAACCAGATCTCTGCTTTGCACTGACGAGGTGCAAAGTGTCCTGGATACCTTGAGTGCTGTCTCTTGGCCTTCCGGCATCGCCACTTCAGTGGCTTAAGCCGGTTACTGCTTTTGGGAGATAGTCAGGAGGATTCAGGGAGAAGATCCTTGGAGTTGTGGACGATGGGAGTCCGACTTCAATTCTCTGGGACCGGTGATAGCCGGGTCAAAAATGGATTCCGGATTGAAATCGCTGAAGATAAGAAGTTGCATTTTTCCCTGGGATATTTGGTCAACATGGTGTTTTATGACATCTTGAAGATTCGGAAGTCCGATATAATATGCCTGCAGGAGTTCAGGAGGGAAGGCAGGTATGTGCTGGTGCTATCTTCTATGGCGGCTTGCCAGAATTTGTTTACTGCCCTGAAAAATGGAGTTGCAAATCCTTTGCTGGAAGGACTTACCTTTACTGTGATGTACTCTAAGGGGGATATCCCACTTGTGGTTTTCATGCACAACCCTTTTGTTTCCCTGGAGGACATAACTTTATTTTTGAAAAGACATTGCATTTATGTTCAGTACTCCCACAGGGTCCTGAATGGAGAAGGGCTCTGGACCGGGAAGTACAAATTTTTTGTGAGATTTGGGATGGATCCCCAAGGCCCGGGAGGCATCCATTACCCCCTCTTAATTTTTCAATTGGGAAAAATAGTGTTTTTTTGTTTTTTTCCAGATGCCCCGATGTATTGCAGGAGGTGTAAAAATTTCGAGCATACCCAGGATAGTTGCAAGGACATGCCAACTTGTAGGAATTGCAATGGTTCCGGCCATATGGCAAAAGACTGCACAAATCCTGTTATGTGTAATGCTTGTGGTGAGGAGGGCCATAAGTATCGGGATTGTAAGGCCAGGATTAGAGTTGAGCATTCCGATACCGCAAGTATCGGGTATCGGCCGATATTCGCTGTATTGGACTTTAGATACTTAGTTCCGATATTTTCCATATATCGTATACCGGAATCGGAAGTTCCCATAATTCTTTGAGAGGAAATGTGATTTTAGTCAGCCAATGAGGAATCCTAAGAAGTGTGGGCACATCCTGTACTGCTGCGGTCATGTTAACTAATGGCATGGCTGTGATTGGATGCTGAAATGATGTCAAAATGCACTATAAAAGGCGCCGCCGCCATTTTAGCGTCACTGTGCTGTGAATTCAGTTAGGGACAGAACGCTGCTCTGCTGACTCTGAGGGACAGTTAGAGATTGCAATTTTGTGTACTGTGCTTTAGGCAGGCTAGTTTAACAACCGCTGTGTAAAGCTTCCTTTAGCCTTGCAGTGTTGTTTTCACAGCTCTGCAAGGTCTGTGTGTGAGTGCAGGTGACACGCTGCAGTTTGCTCTGCATCCAACGCTGTTTGTAGGCATCTGCACGTGTCACTCACAGACTCTTTTTTTTTTTCTTTAGTGTAATTCTTGCAGCTCCATTCAATTGAAATTATAGTGTGACGCGCTTCCATCCGTATCCAATACATTGGTTGCAAACACTATAGAAGTCCACAAAGGAGCCTTTCAAAGATAGTGACCAGTTGTGTGCACTGCAGTGTTCACTCTAGTCTGTGATATCTTTTTTTTTTGGTGAGTGCAGATCACGCTCCAGTTAGTTCTTAAACCATTGCTGGTTATAGTCTGCTGAACGTGTGTCACTGCCTCATCCTTGTCATTTTTCTATAATTGTTGCTGCTCCATTCTATTTCAAATAACTCCAATCTATTAGTGTGACGCGCTTCCATCCGTATCCAATACATTGGTTGCAAACACTATAGAAGTCCACAAAGGAGCCTTTCACAGATAGTGACCAGTTGTGTGCACTGCAGTGTTCACTCTAGTCTGTGATATATATTTTTTTTGATGAGTGCAGATCACGCTCCAGTTAGTTCTTAAACCACTGCTGGTTATAGTCTGCTGAACGTGTGTCACTGCCTCATCCTTGTCATTTTTCTATAATTGTTGCTGCTCCATTCTATTTCAAAATAACTCCAATCTATTAGTGTGACGCGCTTCCATCCGTATCCAATACATTGGTTGCAAACACTATAGAAGTCCACAAAGGAGCATTTCACAGATAGTGACCAGTTGTGTGCACTGCAGTGTTCACTCTAGTCTGTGATATATTTTTTTTTTGCTGAGTGCAGATCACGCTCCAGTTAGTTCTTAAACCACTGCTGGTTATAGTCTGCTGAACGTGTGTCACTGCCTCATCCTTGTCATTTTTCTATAATTGTTGCTGCTCCATTCTATTTCAAATAACTCAAATCTATTAGTGTGACGCGCTTCCATCCGTATACAATACATTGGTTGCAAACACTATAGAAGTACACAAAGGGGCCTTTCACAGCTAGTGAACAGTTGTCTGCAGTGTTCACTGCAGTCTCTGCGGAATAACAACACTTAGGCCTTTTAACTTTTCTGACTTTCTTTATCAATCTACCAAGATGAAGAAGGCAGGGAGTAAGGCACGTGGTCGTGGCCGTGGAGTTTCAGCAGGGAGAGGACGTGGGGATTCTGTGGCTGCTGCCGCCCCCAGTGACACAGCATCCATCAGTTTTCCCCGTGAGCGTTCCTTTATGTGCAGTTTTGTAGGAGCTCTGCGTACCCCCCTGCTGCGGGAAGAACAAATTGAAGCCGTTGTTGGTTGGATGGCAGCCAATGCATCGACTTCAATTGCTTCCACCTCCTCTCAGGACACAACACTGTTGAGCAACCATTGTCTGTTCACCGCCTGTCAAATTGCCCAGGCAGTCAGAGAGTTCTGAACTGGAGCCAGCTGAGTCTCTGCTTCTGTTCTCAGAATCTGTTGGCTTGCAAACAGGGGCCCAGCCAAGCAGCATTCTGGAATGTGTCTCTCTCTGAATCAGAAGAGGCGGGTGAGCCAGTGCCGATGGTCAGCACACCGCAGAACGCATCTGATGTGATGAGACTCAGGTGCCAGTTTCTGTTGAGCATGGTGCTGGCCAGACCACCCAACAGCAGCAGTGTTGGAAGAGGGTAGTGGAGATGATGAGGTCCAAGACCCAACATGGCGTGAGGGACAGGAAGATGGTGGGAGCAGCTCTGAGGATGAGATTGTCCCAACGGTACAAACAGGAGGGAGAGGTAGGCTGCAGACTCGGTTGCCTCTAGCCTCCAGTTTGGCACCTGTTGGGAGCAGTTCTCTTCCAAAAGTCAAAATGGGCGCTCCCAGGACTTGCACTGCGTGGTCCTTTTTTGACAGACTTGCAGATGATATTTGCTATGTTAAATGCAAGCTGTGTAAGCAAAAAGTAAAAAGAGGTAAAAATTGCAGTAACCTCAATACCACAAATATGTGGAAACATGTGCGGACAAAGCACGTAGTTGAGTTACAAAGACACACTGGAGATGTAGGCCAACCTACAGCAGCACCTACATCTTCAGGTCGTGTTGGAGCCTCTACCTCCAGCTCACACACAGCTGGTTCTGCTTCCTTTACAGGATCGCCATGGAAGAACCTCGGTCACTGTTGTCCAGAGACAAAGTGTTATTCCACCCACAGCAGCAAGTTCCCTGTCATCTTCACACTCCCAGGCCACAAAACAGCCATCGGTACCACAGCATGGGATAAAAGACGGCCATACTCGGCAAACCATCCACGAGCACAGGCTCTGAATGCTGGCATTGCAAAACTCCTGTCCCTTGAAATGCTGTCATTCAGGCTGGTGGAGACTGACAATTTCCTAACTTAATGGCATTGGCAGTCCCACAATACAATGTGCCAAGCCGATTTTATTTCAGCAGGCAAGCAGTCCCTGGTCTGCAAAAACATGTCGAGGGAAACATTAAACACGCGCTACTAAACGCCGTCTGTAGCAAGGTACACCTGACCACCGATGCGTGGAACAGTACCCATGGCCAGGGAGGATACCTTTCCCTCACTGCCCATTGGGTCAATGTTGTGGAGCCGGGTACAGATCTTGCGAGTGGCGCTGTACGTGTTCTGCCAACTCCAAGGATTGCAGGAATCCAGTCTGTACACATTGACTCCTCCTCCTACTCCAGTTCCTCAGAATCATCGCTGCAGGAGCCGTCACGGTCTACCTCCACATGGACCCGTGAACGCTTACCTGTTGCGACCGATATGAGCACAGCCGTGGCCAAACGTCAACAGGCCGTCCTGAAATTAATTTCAATGGGGAATCAAAGCCACACAGCGCAGGAGGTCTGGAATGCCATCAAGCAGGAGAGCGAGTGTGGTTTTTGCCAGCGAATCTCCAGCCAGGCTTGGTAGTGTGTGACAATGGCCGAAATCTGGTGGCAGCTCTGGGCCTTGGCAACCTCACTCACATACCATGTCTGGCACATGTGCTCAACTTGGTCGTGCAGAGTTTTTTGAGGGACTATCCGGATCTTGCTGAACTGCTGCAGAAGGTCCGCCTAGAGTGCGCTCACTTGCAACGTTCCAGCATAGCCAGATCGCGCATTGCTGCTCTGCAACGCAGATTTCGCCTTCCTGAACATCGCATCATATGTGACGTACCCACCAGGTGGAATTCCACCTTACATATGTTGGAGCGGTTGTGTGAGCAACAGCCAGCAGTAATGGAGTATCAGCTGCATCAGGCGCAATCAACTCGCAATTTGTGCCTTTCACACTTCACCACTACTGAGTGGGCCTCTATGAAGGACATCTGCCACGTTTTGCGTGCGTTTGATGACTCAACGCGGATGGCGAGTGCAGAGATGCACTAGTCAGCATGACTGTCCCCCTTATCTGCCTGCTTCAAAAATCACTGCAAGCACTAAAGGATGAGGTTTTGGAAGAGGTGGAGGATGAGGAGTCACAAATTCACTCACCTTCTGGACAGTCAGCGCAACTTGGTTCCTCACAAAGGGCTGGGCAGGGCTCACTTTGTGAGGAGGATGAGGAGGAGTCAATGGAGGAGGAAGAAATCCCTACAGAGGGAGGTACACAACGCTCTAGTCAGTATGTAGAGCGAGGGTGGGGCGATGCAGAGCAGGCAGAGATGACGCCTCTTCCAGAGGACAGCGTTTGTTGTGCAGTTGGGAGTCTGCAGCACATGGTTGATTTCATGCTGCAGTGCCTGAGAAACGACCGCCGCATCGCCCACATTCTGACCACATCAGATTATTGGGTGTACACCCTCCTAGACCCTCGCTACCGGGACAACTTACAAAGCCTCATCACACCGTTGAACCGGGAGCGTAAAATGCGGGAGTACCAAGACAGACTGGTGCAATCCATAATATTCTCCATTCCAGCCGAGAGCACTGCTGCTGCTACTGCTTTACAAAGAATCTCTGTGCGTCGAGGCAGTGGAGACACCTCTGCAACAAGAGGGAGCACAAGCAGCGCCTCTGCACAGGGCAAGAGCAGTATGTTACAAATGTGGCGAAGTTTTTTGTCAGCGCCACCAATGTCTACACCATCCGAGACGACTCCACTCACCATGAGGCAACGTTTACGTAAGATGGTGACAGACTACATGTCTTTCCCTCTCAGTGGCCACGCCTTCAAACATCTCCAGCTACACCTCAACGTCATCTGATTGCTCCATCTTTCGGATCGCTGTACGCACCGCTTTCCGGACATCATGGCATCCCCGGGCAGCTCTTACTGTCTGCGTCGCTGTGATGTGCTGCATCTGTAAACTATTGGTTTCCTGTTGCTGTCGATTAAATATCTGCTGCTACATAGCCTGCTGCTGTATAGCCTGCTGCCGCTATATAGCCTGCTGTTGTATAGCCTGCTGCTGCTGCATAGCCTGCTGTTGCTGCTGTGTAGCCTGCTGTTGCTGTCGCATGGCCTCCACTAGCATTTTTACTTTGTTCTCCATCTTCGGACAGTTATCCAGCCGGTTTTGGTGTACTTTCTAAAACCAGGACATTTACTGTCATGCATGAAAAACAGCCTGACCTCACTGCGTTGCCCGCATTCTCCACCAATTGTAGGGAACCGCTGTGGTAGGCAGGGCTGGGCCGCAGTAATGAGGCAAACATACAGCCTTTTATTTCAAAGTTCAGTGATTTTAATCATGAGTTCAACAAAAAGTCCATATAACAAAATGAAAACAGAACATAAATCACTCCAGTTTGGAGAACCACTAGTCACAGACTCACCCTTGCTTGTGACGGGCTTAACTAAGCGGCTGCAGGTCAGCTGAGACCGCCAGGTCAAATTCCGGGTGGTCTGTTACTCGCTTCCTGGTGCACACTGCCACACAGTAACAAAACAATGTTCCAGGCTTACTCCAGCCAAACTCCTTCCTTCCACACAACTACAACAGCTCCTTGTTTTATAGGCCTACAAAACACCATCAGGTGACGTACACATCAGCTGACCAGATCACGTGACTATGACCTCATCACAGGTCGTAGTAATCATGGAAAATCATGAGCAAACTTCAGTCTGGTTGAAGAAATATATCTCCCATCTTGTCAAATCAATTGTCTACCACCTCTTCTATAATATTACGCAGGTGATTTCTGTAGAAATAATGCACTTGTAGAGTTTCAATAAAGTGAGAAGGGGGCTAATTGAATTTTTCCATAATCTCCTTGGATGTCAGCCACCTACACTCTTTTAGGTGCATGAGATGGAATACTGTATGTATACCTTTAGTATGCCACGTCTCAAAAACGCGGTCTGTCACTCCCACTGGGAATTCTGGGTGAGCCCATAAAGGCATGTGTTTAGATAACTGAGAAGACAACCCATGCGCTCGTCTGGTTGCCTTACAGGCAATTACTGTATCGCGTAGTAGCGCTGATCACTATGACCGGGAGTTTACAAATCACAGTGTCAACACATGAGGCCAAAATACAACCCTCTGTCAGTCCAGATTCCAGCAATACATCTGAGTAGGACTAAGTCCCCTTAAACCAATCTCTCCCCACTCTGATCAAGCACGAAAAGTTATAACTCCTAACGTTTGGCACGGCCAGGCCCCATCTTTTACTGCACGCATAATTTTTCGTATTGCTATTCTGGGCCGTTTTCCCCTCAAGATGAATCTGGTCAATGCTTTTTTTATCCGTGAAACATCATCTTTACGTAACAGGATTGGAATAGTCTGAAGCGGGTATAATAGCCTTCCAAAAATAATCATCTTAAGAAGGTGACAACGGCCCAGAAGAGACAGGGGCAAATCATGCCACCACTCCAATTGACGTACAACCTTGTCCAATTAGGGTTCATAGTTAAGTTTGTATTGAGAACTAGAATCTCATCCTATTTTGATTCACAGATATGTTATAAATAAAGGTTTTAATTACTTCTGTCCCCCATCAGTAAGCACACCAAAGCTCACGAGGATTAGGCTTTAACAATTGAAAAATTTCACTCTTGTAGTCTTTGAAGCGAAACCACAGAATTAGTTAAAAAATTTTTATCCAGTCTAATAGCCCTTTGAGATGGTCTTGGGGATGTGCCATATAAATGAGTATATCGTCTGCAAACAATGTGAGTTTGATCTGCCGACCCCCTACCTTTATACCGTCATATACTGTGTTATCCTCCACGTGTGTAACTAATGGCTCAAGGGCTATATCAAAGAGCAAAGGTGATAATGGACATCCCTGAGGAGTTCCCCTCTGTATTGTGAAAGTAGCCGAAAGGTGACCTGTGTTGTGTATTTGTGCCTGTGGGTTGGCGTAGACACCTGATAGGAAAGTCATAAACATGCCTCTCATGGCAATTTTGTCCAGGACCATTGGCAACCAACTTCAGCTCACCCTATCAAATGCCTTATCGCCATCTAAGGATAGCATGACAGGATTCGATGTTGTCAGACAACGATATTTATCTACAACTGCTATTACTTTCCTAATTTTATTCATGGGCGATCTTGGTCTAACAAAGGCCACTTGTGATGGCCCTATCAGCATAGGAAGAATGCTACTCAAACGATCTGCCATGATCCTGGACAAAAGCTTGATATCCTGCTCAATGAGTGAGAATGGACGATAGGATCCAGCCAGATGTGAAGGTTTGTTGGGTTTTAGTAGCACCTTCATGTGTGCCATGTTTGAATGGATGGGCAACCCTCCTGTCTCCAATATATGATTGAAGGTGCCTACCAATGTGGACGGGATATCCTCACTCAATAATTTTAATAATTTGGCTGTAAACCCGTCAGGTCCTGGAGCTTTCCCGGATTTAAAGTCACTTATCGCCGCTGTCACTTCCGTCACCTCAATTGGTTTTTTTAAAAGGAGAAGCTGATAGTTTGTGAAGGATGGTAACCGTATTCCATCTAGAAAGGTCTGACCCTCCGCACTATCCGTATGTTCCACCTTATATAAGTCTGAGTAGTATTCTTGTAGAATCGTGATTATGCTTCGAGGGTCTGTGTTCATGATCCCATGTTTATTCGTTAACGCAGTAATATGTTGATGACGAATGTGATTTCCTTTCGCTAGTCGTGCTAATAGTCTCCCTGATTTGCTACCATAACGATACACATCGGCTCTATAATTCATATTACTGCTTATCTCGCGTCGATATACCCATACGTGTAAGTCAGCCTTAGCCTGCTTACATCTATTTTTATCCTGTGTTGATGAAGTTGTCTTGTTTGCCGTGTAGCTATCGCGTAATATCCTGCTAGCCTGCGAGTAGTTTGTCGTTATCTTCTTTTTTAGCGTTGTCTGATAACCTATTAGTTTCACGCACATTAATGCCTTCCCTGCTGCCCATAAAAGTTCCGGCCTATCCCTACTATCTCCATTATCACTTACATATTCCAAACACCATTGCTTCACCTGATGTCGAAAATTCTCATCCATTAACAAATAGGTAGGGAAGCGCCAAGTTTGGTCTGGCCCCATCTGAACCATATCTGGCAGGGTCACTGATACGGGCGCGTGGTCAGATATAGCTACGTTGTGCACATCTGCCTCTTCCACTCCCCTTACTAGCTCCTGTGATAGCAATATATTATCTCTTCTGGACCAAGAGTCATGTGGCGCCGAATAGAAGGAATATTCACTGCCATCTGGGTTCAGGTGTCTCCAAAATTCTACAAAGTTATTCGTGTCTAGCAAGGGTTTTAAATGTGTGTCATGTGATCGCACATTCATTCGCATCGACCTACAGTTCTTCACTGGTTCGATTCACCGTATTTAAGTCACGACCGGGAGTGGTTTTAATGCTTTCCTATCGGCCCGATATGCTTGGACACCTGGGAGAAATTCAGGAGCGTCTCCAAACTCCCTCCTCACATGTCAGCGCAGGAACCGGAAGAGGGAACGTGCTTGTTTTGTTGCTCATAGGTGTAGTTTTATACAGTAAATGATTACTGCTGTCTTATTTTTTGCGTCCCTAGGGCAGAATAAGGCTGCGTAAAGTCACATTTTAGAGACACTCATATAATAGATACACGCTACCCTACCCGTCACACAAGGAAGGTATTGTTACAGGATAAAGCCTTGCGCAACCAGACATGCTTTTACCCTCTTCAACATTCTACAAGCCAAAAATGCATGATTGCAGCCGCAGCCTTTATTGACGTACAGTATAACATCGACATTACCCATCAGAGGCTGCCCACTGTCTACAACAGACATAGTATATACCTTTGCTATCCGTAGCCTTTGTTTCACCTCCACTTGCAGGCACCCACTTAAATTGTGACAATGTTTTTTTTTTAAAAAATTTTTATTTATTTTTTTTATCATACATTATTGCGTCATCTCATCACTTTGATGAGTCCATGCTGGACATGTAATAAATGCTGTCCGAAATAACAATTTTCGTGAGTGAAATAATTGAAATCTGTGTGACTGTCACAGATTTCTTGTAATGATGATGATGAGTGACTATTACAAAATCCATTGTCTTCACTATGTTATGGTTTAACATAGCGTTCCTTACGCATCATTCCTAAATACAAAAATGGACTTTTATTCATAAATTTACATCACTATATTTTGTAAAAATAATTTTGGGTGGTGTGTTGTTCCATTTCTTGTTGCCATGTGCTTATATGCGTTATATTTTAAGGGTGTTTATTTTTATTCTTGGAATTGAAATTCATCATTTTATTGTCCTAGTAAAACTTTATTTTTTATAGTTTGAAGTACATACATTTGCAATGGCCACGTAACAAGGCAATAACTCAATATTTAAATTTAAAACCCTTCTTGACCCTGGGCTTCAACAACGCCAGTTGCTGATCAGAAGTGTTGGATGCACAGATCAAAACAATCGCTGATGTGTTTGTGGGGTTCAGTAACGCCTGCTGTTCCCCTGCTGGGTGTCTGGCAAAAATTTTTCCTGCTAACTCCAAATTTAACTTCAAACATCTCATATTAGGCCTCTGCCTACACCCTCCTTGACCCTGGGCTCCAACACCGCCAGTTGTTGCTCGGAAGTTCTGTTAGCACAGTCAACACTTGCTCCTGTGTTACTGAGGTTCACTAATGTCAGCTGTTCCCTTGCTGTGTGTACGGCAAAAAGTCCTGCTGCCTCCACCCTGTTCTCTTCTCATCCCTGAATTATTTAAGAAATTAAATGAAATTAAATGGAAATTAAATTCAGGGAAATTAAATTCATAGAAAGAGGTTATACTTTACACTTTATGGGTTAATATGAAGAAGAATAATAGTTTAATAAGAACAATCTGAGTAATGTTAACAAAAAGATGAATAGCAAGAAGTTTAAAAAGAAGATAAAGAATGTGAAGATGAAGAATAATTTGATGACAAAGATGATGCTGCTGAAGATTATGAAGGAGAAATTGTGGCAAAAGTTAAAAAGGTGAAGAGCATGGAAGTTTTGAAACATACATATTTGCCAAAATAGAAAAAAGGTTAACAACATTGTCAATTTCTTCGTCAATCCGAACGTATTTTAAAAAAAATATATATTAATGCTATTCCATTGGATTGGGTTAAACATCTATGCCTTTAATGTCTCCTCAACCTCTCCTCAATACATTCTACATTACTCTTTGTTGTTTTCCTTCATGTACAATTATCCAACAAGGCAAGAATGGGTTTTTTTTAATTCCGATATTTTGTTCCCATAGACTTACATTGGATTTCCGGTATCGGTATCGGGTATCGCCGATATTTTGTGTGTATCGGCGATACCATTCCGATCCGATACTTTTGGATATCGGAAAGTATCGCTCAACTCTAGCCAGGATCAGTCCTAGGTCTTACGCTGAGGTCACAGGTGGGGCAGCTGCTCCCCCTGCTGCAGTTGTTGACATTCCACAGGTTACAGACCCGGATCTTTTTGAGGAACCTGAAATCATGGATGCACATGAGGAGGCCCTGCCCCAAACAGAGTCTCCCTGCCCAGAGTTGGCAGGTTTGGAACTTGCTGAGGTTGAATGTGAGCTCCCTCATCAGTCTGATGTCTGTGGGGAGGGGGAGTTGGAGGGTTCTCTTGGTAATACCCCCAGTATATCTTGGTTAGCTACTAAGGAGGAGTTGACCAGTTGTGGAGATCAAGGTGACTTCACTCTTGCAAGGCCCTCTGAGGAGAAAGAGGAGCCTGGAACTTCCTGTAAGAAGCCCAGAACGGATTGGGCAGACGCCAGTGAAGTATGTTTAAGCCCGGTGAGTGAACGTAGTTATCCTCAGAATGTCTTCTCTCCAGACACCAATGTTTTTTTAGGCATTCCCGCAGACGTAAACAGATTTGGGGAGTTGCAGTTCCAGATGGAAGACGAAAACGGCTGAAGAAGAAGTGGCCTGTGTGTCGTCATGTAAATAACACCATCATGTTATGGCTCCCCAAGCTGGTTGGGGCATTGCATCCCTGAATGTCAGGCAAATTAGATCTAAATCCAGGAGGGCAATCGTCCTAGATTATATTAAACAGATGAATGCTCACATCTTTTGTCTTCAGGAATGTGGGATTGTCAAAAAAATTGCGATCAAAAGCAGTCCAGTATATATAAACAAGTCTTTATTGTACAAAATACATAGCAATTGTGACATAAATCAGGAACAAGGATAAAAAGATCAAGGGAGAGAATGGAGCGCAAGCACCTGCATCGCAATAGACCAGTATGAAAATAAAAGGGGGGGGTTTCGATCACAGTGACAGTCCAAGGGTAAGTAATGTTACATACCAAATAACATGGTATAGCAAGATGTATATTTAACAAGATGTATATTTAACGCTCAACCCAGACACACACATTACAAACAATGGTGGTCAGATGTCATAGAAATTACAATAATAGTGCGTAGTAACATATTAGAACAGGCATCAAGTATCAAAATATCAGATACAACTAAGTATCAAGAAACAACGACCACCAGATTATAAAGTCTATCAGACATGTTAGCAAATCAGGGTTACCGCGTTTTTGCATATAGCACAATGCATAGTAAATCTCATGGTATAAAGACAGAGCATAAAAAGCGGCAAGTATACCTGAAAGTGTGAGGGGAACAAGGACTGCACCGGCGACCACCACCCCGGCCCGACGCGCGTTTCGGAGGGAACTCCTTCTTCGGGGGCACACCGTGGACAGTACCGACAGGCTTTAAATATCGCCATACCGGAAGTGGCAAAGCCGCGACCGGAAATGATGCATCCGTCGTCCCAGTGACTCACAATGCAACGTGACCGCAGCGTCAGGCTCAGAAAGTTGCCGTGGCAACCACCCGAGCTTGGCAGACGCCGAGAGCCATGATGCAGAGAGGTATGGGGCGCGCATGCGTTCTGGGCCGCGGCGATGTCAATTCACAACAAAGAAGTGAATGCACTAGTCATAAAGGCGTTTCAATATATAACACTCATTACAAAATAGAACAGTCACATATGTATAAAGCGCCTCAATGTTGCACAAAACAATTAATCACAAATAAAAATTTCATATATAGAAAATATCCATACAGCGAGGTCAGCATTATCAGTAATTATCACCAAATTGTAACGTGAGACATCATATAATTAAAGCCACAAACCAGATATAACATTAATTACAATAAACATAATAATGAAGAAATAATAAAATAAACAATCATAAACATATGTAAAGGCACATATAGTAAAGCATAAAAAACAAGAAAAATAAAGTAAATAATACACGACAATATAGACAAAATACAACAACAAAAATTGAAAAGAAAAAGAGAAAAAAACAAAAGTAGTAAAAAAATATAAAAAAGAGAACAGAAAACAGCACAAGACAAGGTGATAGTCTTCATCTGTACCTCCACGGAAGGATAATTGATGTATACACACAGAACCAAAGAATCTATAATACAATAAAAAATAATTAAAAACAACATATTGGCTGTAAAGAGACACAAGGGAGCACAAAGCGCACAGACAGATGATCACAGAAATGGAGCATAACTCAGGTTCTCATTGAGACCTTTGGGGTAGACTGTATCAAGTGTCCATATCCACCGTGTCTCGAGTTGGGCAAGTCGCTGAGAATTGTTCCCCCCTCGAATGCCAAGATCAAGTGTGTCAATACCCCTAACCCTCAAGCCACCACTATCACAATGATGAAAGAGTTTGAAGTGGCGTGGAAGTGTATTTAGCGCAGATATATCATCTTGAGTGGCCGCAGATTGAATGCCGAGTACATGCTCCCTGACTCTCACCTTAAGTTGGCGAGTGGTGAGGACAACATAAATCAGGGAGCATGGACACGTTGCATAATAGATCACATTTTTAGTGGTGCATGAAATTGTTTTACGAATTTTAAATTGTCGCGTAGAAGTAGAGTTAGTAAATGTGGTACTACGATCAATATTGGCACATGCCACACATCGGCCGCATGGTGCGCAGCCACGTTTGATAGTACGGGGCATGGAGAAGATTGATTGAGGGGTAGGGTCATGATGACTTCGGACCAAACAGTCACGAAGATTGCGATTTCTTCGAAAGGCAATAAGAGGTTTATCAGGTAGTAACTTAGCCAGAGTAGGATCAGTCATCAGTATAGGCCAATTTTTAGTTAAGATAGATCTTAAATGATCACTCTGCGAATGAAACGTGGTAACAAATCTAATAGGTTGGAGATTTTGGTTAGTCATATTATCTTTATATAATAATTGATTGCGAGAGCTAAATTTGGCTCTATGATAGGCCTTTTTAATGACACGATTGCTATACCCCCTAGAGCGCAAGCGATCAGACAAATCAGACGCCTGTTTATTGAAATCCATCTCAGATGAACAGATCCGTCGAATTCGAAGGAATTGGCCCGTAGCAACTGCCCGAACCATATGTGCCGGATGTGACGAAGAAGCATGAAGAAGTAAATTGGTTGACGTCGGTTTTCTGTTATATCTGGTTTGTGGCTTTAATTATATGATGTCTCACGTTACAATTTGGTGATAATTACTGATAATGCTGACATCGCTGTATGGATATTTTCTATATATGAAATTTTTATTTGTGATTAATTGTTTTGTGCAACATTGAGGCGCTTTATACATATGTGACTGTTCTATTTTGTAATGAGTGTTATATATTGAAACGCCTTTATGACTAGTGCATTCACTTCTTTGTTGTGAATTGACATCGCCGCGGCCCAGAACGCATGCGCGCCCCATACCTCTCTGCATCATGGCTCTCGGCGTCTGCCAAGCTCGGGTGGTTGCCACGGCAACTTTCTGAGCCTGACGCTGCTGTCACGTTGCATTGTGAGTCACTAGGACGACGGATGCGTCATTTCCGGTCGCGGCTTTGCCACTTCCGGTATGGCGATATTTAAAGCCTGTCGGTACTGTCCACGGTGTGCCCCGAAGAAGGAGTTCCCTCCGAAACGCGCGTCGGGCCAGGGTGGTGGTCGCCGGTGCAGTCCTTGTTCCCCTCACACTTTCAGGTATACTTGCCGCTTTTTATGCTCTTTCTTTATACCATGAGATTTACTATGCATTGTGCTATATGCAAAAACGCGGTAACCCTGATTTGCTAACATGTCTGATAGACTTTATAATCTGGTGGTCGTTGTTTCTTGATACTTAGTTGTATCTGATATTTTGATACTTGATGCCTGTTCTAATATGTTACTACGCACTATTATTGTAATTTCTATGACATCTGACCACCATTGTTTGTAATGTGTGTGTCTGGGTTGAGCGTTAAATATACATCTTGTTAAATATACATCTTGCTATACCATGTTATTTGGTATGTAACATTACTTACCCTTGGACTGTCACTGTGATCGAAACCCCCCCTTTTATTTTCATACTGGTCTATTGCGATGCAGGTGCTTGCGCTCCATTCTCTCCCTTGATCTTTTTATCCTTGTTCCTGATTTATGTCACAATTGCTATGTATTTTGTACAATAAAGACTTGTTTATATATACTGGACTGCTTTTGATCGCAATTTTTTGAGATTTCTCATGTGTTGGTTCGTTTGTGCGATAGTCCCAATTTTTTCATATGACTTATATCAGCCATTACTATGGAGATGATATCCCTATATGGATAAAAATGTATAATTCTATGCTGTTTCTGCTCTTTAGCGGTTTAATTATTAGGAATGTGGGATTGTGGACGCTCCAAGCGATAAGGACTGGCCTTACGGTCAGCATGTATGGTCTGGCTCATGTGTTAATAGGAATGATGGTGTAGGGATATTAATGGGTAACAGGGAGATTAGTTTAGATAGCTACAGGGTGGTAGGGGTGGGTAGATGTATAATTGCACACGTTAGCTATAGGGGGTGGCGGGCTAGAATTATTAATGTGTACTGTCCATCAGAAAAGGACAGGAAAAAGGAGCGTCTGGCTCTTTTGGAAAAATTAAGTTTGTTTCTTCCAGGCAAAATGCCTACAGTTTTTAGTTGGAGACTTTAATTGCATCACAGAAGGGAATTGTGACATAACTGGTAGAAAGTTATCCAATCTTATTTCTGATTTTTCCCTTCTAGATGCTGCTGCTCTGAAATTTGGCATCCCACCACCGCCAACATACCATACTGATGGGTGGTATTGCATCCAGAATAGATAAAATGTTGTTTTCCAAAAATATGTTGTGTATGAATTTTGAACAAAATGCTGTACTTTTTTCGGATCATGAGTGTTTGAGAGGTGTGTTTAGTGCGATTGATGACCGTGTGTATGGTGGTGGGGTTTGGAAGCTGAACATTAGGTTGTTAGAAGATGAGGATGTGATGAATGAATTAAAAATAAAGTATAAAGAGTGGAGAGCATGTAAGAGGAATTTTGCGTGTGTGCTGGAATGGTGGGACTGGGTTAAGGTGTGTTGCAAAAAATTCTTCAAAAAATGGGGCTATAAAAAAGCTGCTATTTATCGGAACAGATTTAATGATTTAAACAGGCGTATAAACTGGTTAAGGAAGTGTGGAGAAAGTGGGATGGACGTATCTGATGAGCTGGCTGAGACAAAGAGTGAATTAAAGCGTGTTATGGATGAAAAAGGGAAGGAAATCATCTATCGCACCAAAATAGAACATCTTGAGAAAGATGAAAAGTGCACGAGGTTCTTTTTTAAGAAAATGATTGGGAGAAAGGTTGATATGGATAAAGTCCTGGATAGAAACGGTTTGTGTGTGTCAGGTGAGAATGTGATAAAGGAGGTGAATAGGTTCTACAGCAAGTTATATGATAAAAAATGGATTGACTCTGGTCTTGTTTCAGAAGTGCTGAATGGGTTAGAAAACAAGTTGGGTAGTGAAGAATGTGATATTTTGAATGAGAACGTGATTATGGATGAAGTAGAAAACGTGATGAAGAGTGCTAAAAAGAATAAGACACCAGGGAGAGACGGATTGCCGGTAGAATTCTATGTGAAAGCATGGGATTTTCTGGGTGCTGATTTGACTGAGATATGTAAGTATATGTGGGAGAGTGGTAAGTTGTGTGAATCAATGAAGGAGGGGGTGGTTGTGCTTGTGTATAAGAAAGGTGAGAGAAAGTGTTTAGAGAATTGGAGACCTATAACGCTGCTGAATGCAGATTACAAAATCTATAGCAAATTATTGGCAAATAGTATGCGTGAGGTGATTGGTAGTGTTGTGGATGAGGATCAAGTGTGTGCGGTGCCTGGGAGGAGTATGAGTGATAACTTATTGTTATTAAGGGATTTGATTGGGGACTGCATGGGAAGGAAACAGAAGTGTATGGTTCTGACAATTGATTTTGAGAAAGCGTTTGATAGGGTCTCGCATGTGTTTTTGTTTAAAGTTCTGGAGAGAATGGGATTTCCTAAAAAAATTGTGAATGGGATAATGTCTTTGTATGATTGTGTGTCAAGTGAGTTTCTTGTTAATGGGTGGTTGAGTGAGAAAGTGAATATTATGTCTGGTGTAAGGCAGGGGTGTCCCATGTCCCCTGTCTTATTTGTATGTGTGATTGAACCTTTGTTGTGCTTGGTGAGACATGATAAAGTGGTGCGAGTTTTGTTGGTACCTGGGAGTGGTGGAAAGCATGTGAAAGTTCTTGGATATATGGATGATGTTGTGGTTGTGAGTGAAAGTGTTGCGTCTATGAGTAGGGTTAAGTTGCTTTTGGAGTTTTTCTGTGGTGCGTCTGGCTTTAGAGTGAATTGGAATAAATGTAGCTTTAAATGTTTTGGGGATGATGGGGTTAAAATGGAGGGGGTTAAGTGTGAGGAGGGTGCTCTCAAAGTGCTGGGAGTATTATTTAATAAGGACTTGGAAGGTAAGGCGAGCTGGGAGGAGTGTAGATTGCGCATAGAGCGTAAGTTAAATTTTTGGCGACTGAGAGACTTGACCTTGAGTGGTAAGATTTTGGTCATATAAGCGGTGATTCTTCCGATTTTGCTTTTTATTGCAACAGTTTTTCCACCGTCTAATAGGAAAATAAAAAGAATGGAAAAGTTAGTTTTTACTTTTTTCTGGAGTAGTAAAATAGAAAAACTTAAGAGAGAAAGTCTTTTTAAGGCATGTCACCATGGTGGCATGGCCTTTCCAAACATTGAGATTTTTCTGGGGCTTCAGTATATCAAAACGGTAGTTATTTTGTTGAATAAAGGAAATAAAGGAGCTTATATGGCAAGATATTCTGCTGGTTGGATGTTGTATGGCTTGTGTTGGAGAAAGAGGGATGCTAGAGTGCCTGTTGCTTTCAAGTGTCCGGTCTGGTATGAGGTGATTGAAAAGTTTGTGAGGAAGCATGATTTACTGAGTGTGCCGATGAATGATTTTAGAATGGCTAAGAAGGTGATGAAAATAATACATAAGAATGATGTGGAGTGTAATATTGTGGGTTTGAGAGGGAATGAAGTCTCGGTTGCATGGAAGAGTTTGGGAACGCATGGGATGTCTAATAGACAGAGGGATATTGTATGGATGTCCTTGCACAATATTTTGCCTGTGCGACAGGTTCAGAAGAGACGAGGTCTGACCAGAACGGATGTGTGCCCGAGAGAAGGATGTGGTGGATGTGAGACTGTGTGGCATACTATGTGGGACTGTGATTACGCGTACAGTGTGTGGAAGTGTGTAAGTGGGATGTGTAAGGAGTTAGCAGGTGTGAGTTTTATTGACTGGCGTGTTGCAATGTTTGGAATTGGTGCATGTGGTCGTGTGAAAAATAGAATCCTATGGTTAATTATGACTTGTGTGATGCAGAGTTTGTGGGATGTGAGGAATTTAGGAATTTTCAAAGAGAAGCATTTATCTGTGAATAAGTGTGTCGGGCTGATCCTTTCTAGATTATACTTGATTTATAAATTAGACAGTGAAGGCGGTGGTGGTTCTGATGCAGAGGGCGTTTGGAAATTTAAAAAATGGCAGCACCTGATCAAATATCAGTGAATTTTAGTGATGTTTATTGATGTTTATGACGTCTTTTGTGTATACCTTTGTTTGTTATGCTAAAATAAATATGAGCCATGATGATGAAAGTTGAAACAACGACGTTTAAGTTGATGAGCTTCTATTGAGTTGTTTAGAACTAACCTGAATGTTTTTTTTTTTTAAAAAAAGAAACACAGTATCTGCAAATTGAGATTCTGGTTTGGCTATTATCCTAGGTCATGTGATAAGGCTCGTTAAAGGGTCAACATTGACATTGATTGCTACCTTCCAATAGGTGGCACTAGAGTTCTAGCTCTTTTCCTCTCTGAAGAGACAATTAGCATATTTCCCAGAGGAGCATTGCAGCTTTAAGTCTCCTCATCTTGGCATGCTTAGCCTTTCTATACACCTGTCACGCTCGGGTCAGGAGAGCGACCGGCCAGTCCAACTGCTGCGATACGATCGTCGTCCATGAAATACAGCCGTCTGATGGCGTACCTATATAGAGAAATAACAAGGAGGAGGAAACAAGCCAAGGTTAGACAGAACATTTTATATTACTCTGTGAATGCTCTAGTGTATTCACAGCTGCCCAAGGATGTTTTTCTCATCCGCCCTTTATTATGAGATACGTATGATTAATATATCTGTAAACTGTTCAGGCCTGGTAAATCTGTAAAGTATTCTCATCCTCCACGTTACATCTTTTTCTCCCGGCCATGTAAATTAATGTTCTAATGGCTTAGTCCACTATTTAATTAATTCACATCCTGCACATTAACAATGAACTAAAATAATCAGTTTCCTGGGAATACACCCCACAATAGCCACTCAGAATTGGTTTTAATGGTGCACGATGATCCCTATATTTTCAAGCTGTTCCAGTAAAATAATTCGCTTTCCTGTAATGTTGCTCATATCTGGGACCTGACTACTGGGACCACTGGTAATCATCTGTTATCATTGGGACCACTGTCCATGTACACACATTGTGTTACAGGGTGATTTTTGTCTTACAAACCTAAAATAGCCAGCACTGAAGATACAGCAAAAATGCAACTAAAGAAAGAACCAAAACCAAAAAAATAAATGGGAATGGCGTGTGGCTGTATGATGGGAAAGGTGAAGCTGGGTTATTCTGATCTGGGGTCTGGAGACACCTTAGGGTTTAATAATGTACATTTGATGTACATTGAATACATATGATGCAAATAGAATTGCCTAGCCGAATTCGAGAGGTTTTGAAAAATTTTGGCAGATTTTCTCATCCCTATTCCTAGCCAGCCAGAGTTTCCATCACAGACAGATGCCATCTGAATTAAGCACATTACATCTTTAGTCCACTGCAGATTTAATAACAATGTTCTTTCACACCCGTAATCCACTTCAAAGCAGTTCACCACCAGCTAATATGTGTTTCATGTGCATTATTGAAATCCGCTATCAAATAAAAATCATCCTTCCCCACTGGAACAATCAGTGTGGGTTTTACTGTTGAAATCTATTTAAAATGACAATTAAACATAGCAGAAATCGGCAATACATTGTTAATCCACAAGGATGTAATATTACCTTCATTAATAAGATATATAGACATATACATAAAGGATGGATATGTAATTGTGATAAAACAGGGCAGTGACAGGGGGGCATCTGTTCTTTCATTCTTGATTCCAAGACTACTTTAGCTTTCATTTAGCCCAATTTTACGCTTTTCCAGATGTGTGATGAATCCAGGAGGAGCTGTGCACAAACAAATGAGCATACTTCCAATAATACATTGTGGATTGCATGGTCTTGAGACCTGATTAACTCTTCTATCACCACATGCAACACAGAAGGAAAATGTACTTTATATCACTGGTGGACAAAGACAGAAGAGGGACCCTGTGCAAAAACAGTAAACGGACCCTCTGCAGTCCAAAAGATCATCATAATGCACAATTCCACCTGTTCTGCAGATGCAAATGGGCCCCCTTACCTGCTGGGCCCCTGTGCAGCTGCACAGGTTGCCACAATGTTATGCTCACTGCTGCTTTGTATCTATAATTGCTGATGGTGACATCTGCAGTTTTCCTGCAACAGGGCTGCCTCTAGGAATTTCAGGGCCCCATACTGTCAAAATATTTGGGCCCCCTTGAGACTCCGCTCAGGCTATACCCCCCTCCACCTCCATCCCTCAAGTCCCACCACCCACTCTTGGAAAACTCCTCTTCTGCAACTCATCCTCACCAATCAGACATTAACAGTTCCCATTGAACACCAGATTACACACACAGCCAGCAGCTTTTGTTTTGGCCGATTTTTTAAAGGAAACCTGTCACCAGTTTTGGCCGATATGAGATACGGCCACCACTTTTCAGGGCTGATATACAGCATTCTATAATTATTAATATCTGCCCCCAACCCATCATGGAAGAGAAGAAAAATAATATTTATTATACTTACCTGCAGGGCAGTCAGGTCTGAGGGGTGTCGCTCTTCTTGGTCCGCCACCTCCCATCTTCTTATGATGCCATCCTCTTTCTTGGTTCGTGTGGATGATGCATCCCTGCATCATCCACACAGCCTACTCGTCATCGCACTCCTGTTCAGGTGTATTTATCTGCCCTTTTGAGGGTAGAGCAAAGCACTGCAGTGCGCAGGCGCCGGGAAAGGTCAGAGAATCCCAGTGCCTGCGCACTGAGTACTTTTATCTGCCCTCAAGAGGGCGAGAAGTGCGCCTACACATGAGCGCGATGCCGAGGAGCCTGTGTGGATGATGTAAGGATGCGTCATTCACATAAAGCAAGGAGGAAGGCGATCATAAGAAGATGGGAGGCGCCGGACCAAGAAGAGCAACACCCTTAGGACCGGACCACCCCGCAACTGAGTATAATAAAAGTTATTTTTCTTCTCTTAAAGGTCTGGTTGGGGGCAGATATACAGCATTATAGAATGCTGTATATCAGCCCCAAAAGGTGGTGGCCACATCTCACATTGGCCAAACCTGGTGACAGGTTCCCTTAAGCCGCCATCAAGATAAGGTAGACTCTTATGGCCGGGCACTAGTCTACTCTAACCTATTAAATATTTGCTAAAATACCCCATACTGTTTTTAGATATATTTTTTATTTTTCTTTAAGGGAATGTGTCACATACATTTTTAAAAATAATTGAAACCAGATTGTGACATTTTATCATCTGTATTTCTGATTGCAAATTATTGTATTCTGTTTTATGTACATTTATGGAAGCTGTCTGTGGATATCGGTCTGCGCTTGGACCACAGCGCATGGACTGGCCACGAGTAGAGTTGAGCGATACTTTCCGATATCCCTAAGTATCGGAATCGGAATGGTATCGCCGATACCATTAAAATATCGGCGATACCCGATACCGATACCGGAAGTCCAATGTAAGTCTATGGGAACAAAATATCGGAACTAAAAAAACCCCATTCTTTCCTTGTAAACACTAAATATACACACATAGAATACATATATATATATATATACATGTCATTGTGACATATATATATACATATATGTATAGTTTATACACTTCTACATAGTAAAATGTCCTCTGATTCAATTGCCGGGTAAAGCCGGCTTCAGTGAAAAGACAGAAGCACCCGACATGAAATGACACTTGGTGTACATAGGGTTAACCATGTCTTTTCATGTCGTTTGCTATCTGATTTGCACAAACAATTACATCAGTCTATGTGTGCAAAATTTCACACCTGTAGGGGTTAATTAAAGGTGTAAATTCGTTGTAAAAAAAACGGACTTTTTTGCTACGAATTTACACCTTTAATTAACCCCTACAGGTGTGAAATTTTGCACACTTACACTCATGTAATTGTTTGTGCAAATCAGATATCAAAGTACATGAAAAGACATGGTTAACCCTATGTAAACCAAGTGTCATTTCATGTCGGGTTCTGCATTTTCACAAAAGCCGGCAATTGAATTAGCGGCTATTATACTATGTAGAAGTGTATAAACTATAAATATATATATATATATATATGTGTCACTAACTCAATGACATGTATATATATATATGAGGTGTAAAATTGCTGAAAAAAAATGCGTGGGCTCCCGCCCTATTTTCGCAACCAGACAGACAAAGCCAGTGAGTGGGGGCAGATAATAATAGCCCAGAGAGGGACCATTATTTTTGGCCCCCCCCGGCTACTAACATCTGCCCCCAGACACCCCAGAAAGGGCAAATCTCTAATTAGATTTGCCCTTTCTGGCGCTTTGCCCGTCTATTCCCATTGCCCTGTAGCGGTGGCGAATGGGTTAATAAGGGGTTAAAATGACCTTGCAATTGAAAGGTCACTTTAAGCCAGGTTAATAATTGAGAGCTGTCAATTAGACAACTATCAATTATTAATCCTATTGTATGAAAGAAAAATCAAACACACACACTTTAATAAAAAAGAAGTTTAATTAAATAATCACACAGTTTTTGACCATATTTTATTTACCTGCTAAAACCATTTCCTGTAATAAAAATAAAATAATAAAGCAAAATTATTCTTACCAATCCGATGTACAGTCAGGTCCCACGGTGTAATCCTTCAGAAAGGGTTAATGTTTACTGCAGGGACCGCAGCTAATGCTGCAGCCTCACAGTAAACCCCCAAATGAATGAGCTCCTCTCCTGGCTGACAGGAGAGGAAGTGGAAAGCTTAATTGATTGCTTTCCACTTTCACTTCAGGTCAGCCAGGGACACCATCAGTGATGTCAGAGGGAACTGATTAACAAAAATAGGGGTTCCCTTCGAAAAAAAAATGGCGTGGGGTCCCCCCTATTTTTGTTAACCAGCCAGATGAAGCAGACCGCTGAGGCCTGGATTTTCAGGCTGTTAAGGAGCCAAGATCCATGGACCTTGCCAGCCTGATAATACCAGGCCACAGCAGTCTGCATATCTTGGCTGATTAACAAAAATAGGGGATCCCCTCGAAAAATAATTAGCGTGGGGTCCCCCCTATTTTTGTTAACCAGCCAGATGAAGCAGACCGCTGAGGCCTGGTTTTTCAGGCTGGTAAGGATCCAATATCCATGGACCTTGCAAGCCTGATAATACCAGGCCACAGCAGTCTGCTTAGCTTGGCTGGTTAATAAAAATAGGGGATCCCCTCGAAAAAAAAACGGCGTGGGGATCCCCCCTATTTTTGTTAACCAGCCAAGTAAAATGCAGACTGCTGCGGCCTGGTATTAAAAGACTGTCAAGGCCCATGGATTTTGGCCCTCAACAGCCTGATAATACCAGGCTACAGCAGCCCCACATTTGGCGCATCAAAAGATGTGCCAATTGTGGCACTTTACCCGGCTCTTCCCACTTGCCCTGTAGCGGTGGCAAGCGGGGTAATAAGGGGTTAATGTCACCGTTGATTGCACGGTGACAATAAGCCCGGTTAATAATGGAGAGGTGTCAATAAGACACCGATCCATTATTAATCCCAAAGTTATTAAATGTGTAAAAGAAAGACACAGCAAGAAAAAAGTCTTTTAATGAAATAAAAGAGACAACACAGTTTTCATTTTTTTTATTACTCTCTCATTCCTGCGACGCCATCGATCTCCTGTAAAAAAATAAAAAAAAACAATCCAACAGTATACCACCTGTCCGACGCAGTCCATAGTAACGATTGTCCCACGACGATCCAGCTCTGCTACATCGGAATGACAGGCAGAGCCTGACATCCCGGCGCAGCACAGCTGCTTACCAGCTTCCCCGGCGGTGACGTCATCGGACTGCTTTACGGCCGCGATTACCCAGCAGTCACTGCAGTTATCGCGAGATACTGCATGTGACCGCTGGGGAGAAGAGGATGGCGGCCATTAAGCAGTCCGGAATGTGACCGCCGGAGATCTTCTGCCGGGTAAGTGCCGCTGACTCCTGACAGACCCGACCGACGGACACTGACAGTGACAGTGACATTCCGATTCCGGTATCCGATATGACGAAAATATCGGAACTCGGAATCGGAATTCCGATACAGCCAATATCGGCCGATACCCGATATTTGCAGTATCGTATCGCTCAACACTAGCCACGAGTCTCCTGACTTGAACTCAGCTGCCTCTCACCATGTGTGAGGATGCAGGCCGGGAGATCGGCGCCCATTCCATGCACTGTAGTGTGAGCGCAGACCAATTTCCCCCTTCCAAAAATTATACTGCCATAATAATAAAGATGTTTCCCAATCATATATACAAAAAGGAAAGCAATAGTGAATATATAAAATATAACTTTTAATAATATACGTTAAAAAATAGGATGTGTCACCCAATAAAAAAGTGTGTCAGATCAGTGGGCAATGCATATGCCTTGTAATAAATACTGATACAGACAACAATTAAGGATAAGAATTGCCACCGAAGATACTAAAGTGACAACAGCATGTCAAGGTGCTACCACATGGGGGAACTAACAAGATATAACCTCCAAAGATTCAGTGGTTAACACCACATAGGAAATTAAATAAAGTATAACCCTCCAAAGATTAAAGGACTAACACCAGACAACACATACATAACACATAATGTGATAAATGATAACAAAATACATAAGGTGAGAAAGAAAATGGAACAATCTCACCATTGATGTGTAGAAGAAGCGGGAGCCTTAGCAGGAACCATATAAAATTCAGAGTGTCCCTGGTGCGTCAATGGAAGACAATCCCCTGTCATTCCCTAAGGGGCTATCAAATGACTATACCCCCAGCTCCCGCCCTAACAAGGGCAGTCCACAGCTAGCCCTACACAATAGTTCGCCCTGCACTTTCCCTGTGTGGATGTCCCGACGCGTTTCTTCTTAATAGATTCATCAGGGGACTAATTTAAGCTGAAGTGCAATGGTGCTGTAGTGGAGAGACCCTTCTGCTCTCAAATGCTGTCTGCCAAATGCTGCAGACAGCATTTGAGAGCAGAAGGGACTCTCCACTACAGCACCATTGCACTTCAGCTTAAATTAGTCCCCTGATTAATCTATTAAGAAGAAATGCGTCGGGACATCCACACAGGGAAAGTGCAGGGCGAACTATTGTGTAGGGCTAGCTGTGGACTGCCCTTGTTAGGGCGGGAGCTGGGGGTATAGTCATTTGATAGCCCCTTAGGGAATGACAGGGGATTGTCTTCCCATTGACGCACCAGGGACACTCTGAATATTATATGGTTCCTGCTAAGGCTCCCGCTTCTTCTACACATCAATGGTGAGATTGTTCCATTTTCTTTCTCACCTTATGTATTTTGTTATCATTTATCACATTATGTGTTATGTATGTGTTGTCTGGTGTTAGTCCTTTAATCTTTGGAGGGTTATACTTTATTTAATTTCCTATGTGGTGTTAACCACTGAATCTTTGGAGGTTATATCTTGTTAGTTCCCCCATGTGGTAGCACCTTGACATGCTGTTGTCACTTTAGTATCTTCAGTGGCAATTCTTATCCTTAATTGTTGTCTGTATCAGTATTTATTACAGGGCATATGCATTGCCCACTGATCTGACACACTTTTTTATTGGGTGACACATCCTATTTTTTAACGTATATTATTAAAAGTTATATTTTATATATTCACTATTGCTTTCCTTTTTGAATTAATTTGGTGAATTTTGTCTGATATTTTCTCCAGCCGACACTGGAGTTTGCTGTTTTCTATCCCAATCATATATACCCACTTGCATCAACCATTCTCACCCCGTCCAGCCCTCAACCAAAATGTATAAGCTACTGGATGATCCTCAGCTCTGCTGCCTGATGTAATTGGATATCTGATTTTGCAGCAGCGCTCAGGATTACCCAGTAGCTTATACATTTTTTGGGGGGTTGGAATGATTATATTATACAATCACGTACTGAAATGGTAGACAAATTAATACATAGACTTATGTTAGTTACTTACGCAGTTATTGGTGCCGCCACGCCCGCCACCCACTCAAGAAGAATCTAATCGTCCTCTCACCTGCCCACCGCCGCCGTCTCATCTGCCCACCGAATAAATTAATGTAAACAGTGTATATTATTGCATATATATTCACAGATTATACACTGCCCAAAAATCTCTTTATTAGTATTTATTAAAGACCTACAAATTCTAGAATATACTACATCCCAAAACATGAGAACTCAAAAAAGTGATAATAGAAAAAAAATATCAAGTAGTCAAGCGTAAAGGGGGGATCACCCTGTTTGTCAACACTACTCTTGTTCCTTCCTGTCTGCAGAGTTTGGCACCCTTTAAAAATGCAGTTGACACCGATGCTCCTCCTCTTCGACTAGCCCTGGTTGGCCTCACTGTATCCTCAGCCTAACCCTGTCGGACACAGGACGCAGACTCCCCTCAGCAGAGTCCCCCTGCTGGACACAGACTCCCCTTAGCAATCTCCCATCAGCAGCATCCCCCTGCCAGACACAGCCTCCTCTCACTAGCTTCCCCCTGCCAGAAATAGACTTCCCTCAGCAGCCTCCCCCTGCTGGACACAGACTCATGTCAGTAGCCTCCTCTCAGCAGCCTTACCCTCCCCAATGCAGACTCCCCCAGCAGCATCCCCTCCATCAGCAACTTCTCCTCTCCTGACTCCCCTCAGCAGCCTCGCTTTTCCTCACTCCCCTCAGCAGCCTTCCCTTCCCTCACTCCCCTCAGCAGCCTCCTTTCTCCTCACTCCCCTTAGCAGGCTCCTCTCTCCTCACTCCCCTGCCTCACTCCCCTCAGCAGCATTTTTTCTCCTCACTCTCCTCAGCAGGCTCCTTTCTCCTCACTCCCCTCAGCAACCTTCTTTCTGCTCACTCCCCTCAGCAGCCTTTCTCCATCCTCCCCACTCCTCACTCCCCTCAGCAGCCTCCTTTTTCCTCACCCCCATCTCACTCGCGTCTGCAGCCTCCATTCTTCTCACTCCCCTCAACTCATTCCCCTCAGCAGCATCCTTTTTCCTCACTCCCCTCAGCAGCCTCCCATCTCCTCACTCCCTTCAGCAGCTTCCTCTCTCTTCACTCCCCTCAGCAGCTTCCCCTCTGCAGCCTTCCCTATCCTCACTCCCCTCACCTCATTCCCCTCAGCAGCCTCCTTTCTCCTCATTCCTCAGCAGCCTCACATCTCCTCACTCACCTCAGCATCCTCCCATCTCCTCACTCCCCTTTGCAGCCTCTCCTCTCCTCACCTAACCCTAACCCTCAGCAGCCTCCCCTCACCTCTCTCCCTTCAGCAGCCTCCTTTCTCCTCATTCCCCTCAGCAGCTACCCCTCTTCTCACTCCCCTCACTCTTCTCAGCAGCCTCCCCTCTCCTCTGAAGCCTCCCATCACCTCACTGCCCTATGTGGCATCCCATCTTCTCACTCCCCTCTGCAACCTCCCATTTCCTCACTCTCCTCTGCAGCCTCCTTTCTCCTCACTCCCCTCACCTCACTCCCCTCTGCAGCCTCTCATCTCCTCACTCACCTTAGCAGCCTCCCATCTCTTCACTCCCCTTAGCAGCCTCCCATCTCTTCACTCACCTCACAGCCTCCCATCTCCTCACTTCCCTCATCAGCCTCCTTTCTCCTCACTCCCCTCCACAGCCTCTCCTCTCCTCACTCCCCTCAGCAGCCTCCTTTCTCCTCACTCCCCTCAGCAGCCTCCCCCTCCTCACTCCCTTCAGAAGCCTCCTCTCTCCTCACTACTCTTAGCAGCCTCCCCTCTCCTCACTACCATGAGCAGCCTCCTTTCTCCTCACTCCCCTTAGCAGTCTCCCCTCTCCTCACTACCCTCAGCAGTCTCCCATTTCCTCACTCCCCTCTGCAGCCTCCCATCTCTTTGCTTCCCTCTGCAGACTCCCATCTCCTGATCCCCTCACATCACTCCCCTCTGCAGCCTCCCATCTCCTCACTCCCCTCAGCAGCCTCCTTTCTCCTCAATCCCCTAGGGAGCATCCCTTCTCCTCACTCTCCTCAGCAGCCTCCCCTATCCTCATCTCACTCCCGTCAGCAGCCTCCCCCTCCTCTCTGCCCTCTCCCCTCACCTCATCTCACTCCCCTCTGCAGTCTCCTCCAAGTCCTCACACACTGGCCGCTTCCTCTGCCTGCACACCACCAACCTCAATGCCTCCTGTCTACCATGCATGTGGCATGCTGCTCTGCTCCGGTATGAAGAAAAGCACATGATCGGTATACTACGTCAGGACCATGATGCACTGAGAACTGCTGCTGCGGCTTAAAGTTAGAGCACCGATTTCTGACCGCCGGATGCATTAACAATACTTTAGGTGTATCTTTAAATCACTGCAGTGTTGTTATGTATCTGGAGTGCAGCGGCCCTGAACTATTACACCTGGGCCTGATAAGCAGAAGCAAGAGAGGAGGGCCCGAGCTGTGAGCGCATCTGGGCCCCCTTTTTGCTACTGCTCACTGGGCCCTATACAGTAGTAAGGGCAGTCCTGCACAATAATTATGCTGTGGTTTCGAAAATCATCAGCATTATCAAATTTCCATACAAATTTTTTTTTGCTCAATGTATTACACTGCAATTGTCAAAAATCAGAAACAATTTTGCCACATGTGAATCCATACATAGGCTGTGTGCCCACGATGACTTTTTTGTGCATTTTTGAAGCTGCAGATTTTCACTGAGCCAAAAACACAGCGCCTTACAGTTCTAGCAATGTGGATGGGATTTATAGAAATAGCCTGACTACCGTGCTTTTATTTTCCTATTTCGAGTTTGAAAGCCTCAATATGTTTCTTGCGTGTACGCTGAGTATTATATGCAGATTTTTCCCATAGATTTGCATTACATGTAGAAGATCCGCAGGTAAAAAAACACACTTCGCCTTTAGTGCATTTCCAAAGTGGAAACACATAAAAAACGCATGTAATCCACACGTGACTGTATCAATAAAGTTTTATCAAAGCTAAATACCAGGAAGTATCAAAACCAAAGCAGCTTTGTTTAAAACATAACATTCCAACAAAAGACAAAAAATGCAGCGTTTGGTGTAAGAACTTTTAGGAACAATTTATATAGTCACCTTCTAAAATTTGTTCTTCCGCCCCAAAGATAGAGCTTCATTTCAAATAAAGCACTACCTTGCTACTAAAGTCAGACACCAGTCAAAAAGGGCTTGAAGGCACAAAATAAATGAGTACACAGGGAAAAAGATCACAACATTTTGGTTAAAATAAAACACAAGTCTTTAGCAGAGACGTAGTATTTCCAGCAAAGTACTCTATGTTTATGTTTGTAGCAAGGAAACATCTTTTGATAAAAATGGTATTTGTGAAGAAATTAATGGACGTGTAATAAAGTGTGTTAGAGCCAGAAATGTTTCAATTTTGTACCATCATGTTACAATTTCTTAGTATATATAATAAATACAAGATTACTGTGGGAGAGGGACTTTTCCTCCATGCATTTCCAATCTTGCACAGCAGATGGCACCACATTAACACTGTGGATTCATATGACAACATGAGAAGGACACATTGTTGTCATAGATAGAAGACATGAATTAATAAGCTGTTACTTTCTATAGCTATACTGTCCTCTTCAATTTGGAGCAGAAATACATTTTAAGTCACATTGCCCTGGAATGCAAAAGAATGTAATAAAATCAGCTCTGATGTGTGCAGTAATGGGTATTATAAATCAGGCTATAAATAGTTAAATAGTACTTATTGATTTATTTTAAATGGTAATTCTATGCAACAACAGCGCTATATTCATTAGGAGTGTGGTGTTCAATGTATCCACATAAAGGTCTTTTACATGTAGTGGCCTTAAAACTTTCCGATATATGACATACAGTTACCTCGTAGGCTGGCTTCCTAACTTTGTTGCCGGCTCAAAAGATGGTAGAACCCAAGCACAAGGGTTGGGAGGCGGATAACAGAGGGCAGTAGCTCACAGAATGAGACTCAGATGACAGGATGCTAGCACAGAGAGAAGCAGACGAGATCACCGGATGAAGAAATAAACATAAAACAGTGGACAATATGGCAGGGAATGAGAATCTGATAACAGAGGGCACAAGTGAAGAAGAAGGGCTGAGCCGGCTCATGGACATAGTGGTTGTGTGTCCGACAGTCGCTCACTATGGGCCCGATTCTCTCCTACCTCCACAGACATGGCTGACCGCTTCTATGTCATGCTCACGCCTGCACGGTAAAGACCAGGAGCTGCGCAGCAGCTTTAGCCTGTGGAAGACATAGGTGACTTTAGCCACAACAATAAAGTCAAGAGAATTGTGGGTTCAGACTAGGTACTGCGTATGGTATGATGGACTCATCGGACTGGACGCTGCTGATTACCTTACGGCATGGGAGAATGATATGTCAATTATAGAAGCAAAGAAAAAAGATGCGGCACTCACCGGGTCACTGTGTGAACATAGTTCTTTATTGCACCATCCAGGTTCCCCGCATGTAAACTGCACTTTATCATCGACAGACAAAACTGAATTGACATAATGCAGAATACAGGAAAATGTTAATTTCTTTCAACAGGAATGATGGACATACACTACCGGTCAAAAGTTTAGGGTCACTTAGAAATTTCCTTATTTTTGAAAGAAAAGCAGTTTTTTTCCAATGAAGCTAACATTAAATGATTCAGAAATACACTCTATACAGTGTTAATGTGGTAAATGACTATTCTAGCGGCAAACGTCTAGTTTGTAATGCAATATCTTCATAGGTGTATAGAGGCCCATTTCCAACAACCATTACTCCAGTGTACTTATGGTATTTTGTGTTCGCTAACTGTGTAAGAAGGCTAATAGATGGTTAAAATACCCTTTAAAACCCTTGTGCAAGTATGTTAACACAGCTGAAAACCGTTTGGTTGATTAGAGAAGCTATAAACCTGACCTTCCTTTGAGCTTGTTGAGAATCTGGAGCATTACATTTGTTGGTTCCATTAAACTCTCAAAATGGCCAAAAAAAAAGAACTTTCTTGTGAAACTCGACAGTCTATTCTTGTTCTTAGAAATGAAGGCTATTCCATGCGAAAAATTACCAAGAAACTGAAGAATTCATACAATGGTGTGTAGTATTCCCTTTAGAAGAGTGCACAAACAAGCTCTAACCAGAGAAGAAAGACAAGTGGGAGGCCCCGCTGCACAACTGAGCAACAAGACAAGTACATTAGAGTCTTTAGTTTGAAAAATTGACGCCTCACAGGTCCTCAACTGGCAGCTTCATTAAACAGTACACATTAAACGCCAGTGTCAACATCTACAGTGAAGAGGCGATTTGGGGATGCTGGCCTTCAGGGCAGATTGGCAAAACAAAAGCCAATATTCCTCTGTCCAATGTCTGTGTTCTTTTGCCCATATTAATCTTTTCCTTTCATTTAAGCCAGTCTTAAATATGGCTTTTGTTTTGCCAATCTGCCCTGAAGGCCAGCATCCCCAAATCGCCTCTTCACTGTAGATGTTGACACTGGCGTTTAATGTGTACTGTTTAATGAAGCTGCCAGTTGAGGACCTGTGAGGCGTCAATTTTTCAAACTAAAGACTCTAATGTACTTGTCTTGTTGCTCAGTTGTGCAGCGGGGCCTCCCACTTGTCTTTCTTCTCTGGTTAGAGCTTGTTTGTGCACTCCTCTAAAGGGAGTACTACACACCATTGTATGAATTCTTCAGTTTCTTGGTAATTTTTCGCATGGAATAGCCTTCATTTCTAAGAACAAGAATAGACTGTCGAGTTTCACAAGAAAGTTCTTTTTTTTGGCCATTTTGAGAGTTTAATGGAACCAACAAATGTAATGCTCCAGATTCTCAACAAGCTCAAAGGAAGGTCAGGTTTATAGCTTCTCTAATCAACCAAACAGTTTTCAGCTGTGTTAACATACTTGCACAAGGGTTTTAAAGGGTATTTTAACCATCTATTAGCCTTCTTACACAGTTAGCGAACACAAATTACCATAAGTACACTGGAGTGATGGTTGTTGGAAATGGGCCTCTATACACCTATGAAGATATTGCATTACAAACTAGACGTTTGCCGCTAGAATAGTCATTTACCACATTAACACTGTATAGAGTGTATTTCTGAATCATTTAATGTTAGCTTCATTGGAAAAAAACTGCTTTTCTTTCAAAAATAAGGAAATTTCTAAGTGACCCTAAACTTTTGACCGGTAGTGTATGTGCAATAAAGAGCTCTGTGATCCCGAAAACACTATAAAGTGAATGAGATGTCTGAAAAATGGAAAAGCAGCTTACTTTTTCCTTGCAGATTTGAAGCAGTTTCATGTCTGCAGCATCAATTCTTTCAGCATTTTTGCAGCATTTTTCACCCATTCTAAAGAATGGGAAAAAATCTCATAAAAAACGCAGCAATATCAAGACAATTTTCCTGCCAATCATTTTTCCTGCCAATAAACACGTTTTTGGTGCAGAAATGTCTGCAGCAATACTTATTGTGTGCACATACCCGCACCATTTCATCACCAGTAAGCACTGCAGACTATGGGCTTTTCACTAGATACTGCTTGCTGAAAGTTTCCTTTGGGGTCAAAAACCCCTATAACGACTGTGGTTAGCCAGGGTAAATGCACCTTAAAGAGAACCTGGCAGCATGTAAAGACATGGCTGTAATGGCACTGTATTACTGATTACATTGATACCTTTGGTGCAGAAATCCACTTTGTTGTTCCTCTGTAATCACCATGTGAAATTTTCTGCTAATGAGATTTCGGTGCACAGGGGCCAGACGGTAAACTAGTCAGTTTTCCATTGTTAAAAAAACAGATCCAGTTGAAACCAGTTTTTTTTTGCTGGACAAAACAATTGTATCTGCACCACTTTTTTGTTAATGGATTGCTTCTGGATCCATTACTGGACATGTGAACAGAACCTTACTTTAGAGAGTTGTGCTTTTTCTGTCCTTGGGCCATGAATGTCTTATCTCCTCTCTGGACTAGCTGAGGTCATTCTAGCAGAGTGGGTTGCCGTAAGGCTGGAGTCACACAGAACGTTTAAAAAAACGGTCCGATTTTGTAATGCGATAATCGCACAACAGTTCTCCGTATTTTGATCCGTATGTAATCCGTTTTCAATGCGATGATGCGATTTCCTCGCATGTCAGGATCCGTGTGACATACATATGGCGTCCGTATGGCGTTATTTTATCGCAGTAATGCAAAATGAGCATATTATGAATTTCGGAGCTGAAAGTAATTAGGAATTAATGTTGAAGGCTATTTATTGGCTGAGAAGCAATTCTCCTCTTCCTACTACTTTCCTGTTGTGTTTGTTTAGCTGACTTGTGTGCATCATGTTATACAGGCTCACCTTTAACACCACAGAGCAGGTTCTTTTACACTGGGTTTTGGCCCAGCGTTTCGGGGAGCCTTACCCTGTCATTCTTGATCCGAGGAGGTGTAGAAGAATGTGGGTTCATCCACTTGTGAGACACCGGGTGACAAAAGGACATTTTCACCATCTTTATGCTTCACTACACAGCCATCCCGACAAATTCTATCAATATTGTCGTATGAGCCTGGACACTTTTGACATTCTTCTCAAGACGGTCCACCCTGGGATCACGTATAAGGATACGGTGATGCGCAAGTCGATTTCCACGGACGAGCGTCTTCTACTGACTTTACAGTATGTCATATACCTTAATGGTGGGTGTAATACATAAAATGTTATGTGTTTAGGCCTTAATATTTTTTTTTCTTTTTGCCTCTAGGTTTTTGTCCACTGGCCTGTCATATGCAGCCCTACACCTTGAGTTTTTACTCGGTAAATCCACTATTTGTGGGATTGTCCGCTGTACCTGCCTTGAAATTTGGTCAAGACTGCATAACTCGGTGATGCCTGTGCCAAAACAAGCAGATTGGGTACGTATAGCCCGTGGGTTTGAGGAGACGTGCCAGTTTGCTAACTGTATAGGGGCACTAGATGGGAAGCACATTCGTGTACGTAAGCCCCCCAACTCTGGCTCACAATACTATAATTACAAAGAGTATTTTTCAGTTGTTCTGTTGGCCCTGGTCGACAGTGCTTACATGTTTACCATAGTAGATATTGGGGCCTATGGGCGAACAGGAGACTCCAGAGTGTTTAATACCTCAATTATGGGTCGGCGATTTTTTATCGCCTCGCGCTCGTCCGTATTAAACGGTAGTGTGACCCCGGCCTAAGCGGCAGATATGTAAGCATTAAAGGGAACCTGTCACCAGACTTTTGCTATGTAATCTGAGGACACCATGAGGTAGGGGTTAAACCCTGAACTTAATGATGTGTCTCATATCCATCTGTATGCTGTTGTTTACTTAGACTGAAGTTTTAATCACCTTGTGATTAACATTGCTGTGACTAGCTGGTGCGACTTCACCCCCTTCGGTGATAAGAACCTCATTGTCTATAGCTATACGCAGGAGAATTTGGTGTGGGCTGGGTTAGGCTACTTTCACACATCAGTTTTTTGCCGTCAGGTGTGATCCGGCAGTTTTTGAAAAAAACGGATCTGGTTTTTTTACCGCCGGATCCATTTTTTCTCATTGACATGCATTAGCGCCGGATCGCGCCGCATGTCATTGAGTTTAGTCCGCTTTCTGCCAGATCCGTCATAGATTTTAATTGTTTTTTTTTTCTGCCGGAAACGCCTGACAGCGCCTGAAGCGGCACGTCAGGCTAGGTCATGCAATACAAGTCTATGGGAGCCGGATCAGGTATAGGACTGATCCGGCCACTAGACTCCGGTTTCTTCATGTACGCCTGCCTGGAAGCCGAACCAAGGTCTCTCTCTCTCCTCCGTGCGAGACATGCGTACAATACATTTTCCGAGTTCAAAAGTTCCCGACGGATCCGGCTAAAAACCAGATCTGGCACATCACTTTTTTCCAATCTAAGCTGGATCCGTCTTTTTACCAAATGGACGGATTGTGCCTGATTGCAAAAAACTGATGTGTGAAAGAGGCCTTAGCTGTGGTGTGGTTGGGGTCAGCTTTCTCAGCTCTGCTGCATTGCTAAATCTAACAACTTTGATTATGTCAGAACAGCTGCACCCAGTAAGCTAAGCCATACACCATTGGATTCAAGGCTTCTTTTCCCACATTATGCTGCTCTCAAACAGCTGGATATCGTTACCTTTTCCAATGGATCAACGCACCTTCCAAACTGCAGAGGTTGATTATTAACCTCTGACGTTGTATGCATCTGGAAAAGATTCCTGCAAGGGCAAACACTTGGCAGATGACGTTTAATTATAATAACTGTAGAGTAATGCACAGCAACGGGAGTAATCATACTGCAGCACATAGATTAAATGTAAATATATTAGAGATTACAGAACAGGAGAAGGACTTGGGTATTCTCGTTACATTTAAGCTGAGCAGCAGTAATCAATGTCTGGAAGCAGCTGCAAAAGCAAACAAGATTTTAGGGTGTATAAAAAGAGAGATTAAATCCTGTGATCCAAATCTATTATTACCCCTCTATAAATCACTTGTAAGGCCACATTTTGGATATGGGATCCAATTTGGGCTCCACATTTTAAAAAACATATTTGAAATTCAGAGTCAGTTCAAAGGTGGAAACTAGATTATTACATTACTACAAGATCTCATTTGTATGTGCTGCATACATATGTGGTCAATGAGTAGTACTGGCTCAGGACCTTACAAAAGGTAAAGGAACATTTGTTACACATGGAGAAAATTCAATTCTGGCAGCTAAATAGGAAAGGGTTCTTTACAGTTAGAGCAGTCAGACTGGAATGCAGACCACAGGAGGTAGTAATGGCCGACACTGTAGCAGCTTTTAAAAAAGGGGTGAATGCAAAAATCTAGCATTAGAAAATGTATAATATCGAAGATATTTTGAACATTGTGATCCTAGGTCTTTTTTCAACCTATGTAACTATGTAGAATGTACATTAGGAAAATGTTTGAAATACAATTCCCTATAATATTATTTTGCAAGTAGTTTCCCTTTCACTTTTTTATTTGTAAGGTTCTAGTTATCTGTCCAATCTCTGCATCTAAAAAGTGCAAAACCCTCCTGAAACACTTGTACATTTAATCTGTAATGTGTATTTCTTATGGGGCCTAAAAGATGCCATAATGATAGGCGCCTGCTGGTAACAAGTGCATTTATTTGCGTCTATAATGAAAGCAAATTATCAATGATGAAAGGGTTAATACTTGGGCCCATCATCAGTAATAGCCCTTGTAGTAACCATGACAACTGTTATGAGGTCATAAGCAAGAATCATAAAGAAGATTCCATAACAGAAGGGTGCACACTACGATCAGCACCATTACTGATGTGCCTGAGGACTTTGAGCTTGACCACCCCACATAATGTGCCCACCTTGGGGTAATTTAGAGATTCTAGCAGGGAAAGGGGTTGTCTGCTTTAGACAGCCACAGCGCATGGAAAGGTAACAAAGGGGGTCCCCAGCACAGGATCCCCTTCTGTTACCCTCTGCAAAAAGCAGTTCTCCTTTGGGAGTTCATGGACGGATCTATGACTAATAGGTGAAAATTGGGAGGGGGAGGGAATAAGTATCCTACTAGGGTTCATCCATATTGAACAATCCTTTTAGCCAAGTGTCCAACTTCTTGAAACTTGGACCTGGATATGTAAGGGAGAAATGATCCTGTACTTTCACCTAGGAATCAGATCAGCCACATTCACTGTAGCCGCCTATGTGGTGACAGATATCGCAGCCAGATCTCTTTCACATCTCGTTTATCACATTTATAATCTATATTTGTTATGTCGTTCTCTGTAAATCTGATAAAATGTACAAATTGTAAAATTCTGCCATTCCATCTGTTATATTGGCACTAAATCTCTAAGCCCAAGGGAAGGGTAATCCTCCAGCCATGGTTCCCTAGAGGTTTCCTCCACAGAGGGTTTTCCTTTCCTGAGCACTGGAGGGTGACTCTTTGTTAGTCGTTGGTTGTGCTGTTTTCGGTGTCATGTGAATTTAAATAAAATTGAGAACATTTGACACCTAATTGTGATGCTTCATGTTTTTCTTTTCTGTGCTTCAGTCTGATTCATTTTATTTGGGAGTTGGGTCCATCACATATCACCAGAGTCATGCGTCCGGACATCGGCTGGGCACAGTTTTGCCCCAGGGATTGCTCCTGCTCTGGTGATGAAGATGGAGAAGAGGAGACAATGAGACAAGCATTTCAGCACAGCACCTGTGAGTGTGCACTCATCCTCGGAATAGGGACTGACAGTATATTACAGGATTACCAGCAGCTTCCTCACCTCATTCACACAGAGAGTATTTGATGCAGTAATTTACATCAATATCTGTCAGCTAAAAACAAGAAAGGAAAAAACACAAAGAAATAATAACAGAATCCCTGTCACCTCTTCTGTGTTTTGAATCCTCTTCTGGTGTCTGGTAAATACTGGTGTAAAATATCGCCATGAAAATTCCTAATTCCTCCCTGACTGATCTGACAGTGTTAGCTGCAGTGAAGCAGGAGAAGTTGGAAGAGTTAAAGGAGTTTTTCCTGTTTCAAAAACCTCTGTCCCCCAATTGTTGCTCTAAAAACAAATAAACTGTCCTTTCCTCACCCTCCCCAGCACAGACTGCAGCATATGATTGCTAACAATTTCAACTTTTAACTGTATGTGCATCAACAGGACATGGATTTAGTTATAAACTATAGAAAACTGGCATTGACCCCCTGAACCTCGACTTATATTGTCATAGACTTTGTAATAAAGTTTTCCCTTCTCCAGTATTCCATGTAAGAACTTCCAGGCTATATTTGACTCATCCACCTTAAGTCTGAAATAGGAAAACTCATGCATTGGTTACTATCATGAAGACCATAGGGGCCCTCTGTCATAGCATAGTTAAGTCCTAACTCCTACCACCAGGCGCTTTCTTTCTCAGATCTATCTTCAAGATGCTGTGTGCAGTGTTGTCTGGGTGCAAAAATGGCTGCACGACCCAATCAAGAGGAGATGTAACTAAGCGTGTTGTCTGGTGTATGGGCTGTAAAATACTTTGGGGTTTGGTTATGAATCTTATTTCATTTTTGGGTGTGATGCGCTACTTAGGTTGGAGATGTGACCTTTAAAAATGAAAGGGCGTACACTGTGTTCCACATTATTATGCAAATAATATTTTCTCAGATTTTCCCAAATTACCTATATGAATTGCAGTCATTGTAATTTTCCAGTCAAATAACTATTAGAGTACAATTGAAAGGTTTTTGTACAAACTGCCTATGATAACAGTATATTTTTTAAAAATTAAAACACTCAAACTGCACTCAAAATGCATGTTCCAAATTATTATGCACAGCAGAGTTTTCAACCTTTTCATTTTAATAAAGAACAAAAAAATGGTCATTTTTTAAATTATAAGCATTAGCAGGTTATTACAAACTGAAATCAAACAGTTTTCAACTCAAAACTTTATTCTAGGTGATGTTACATTTGCACATAGGACCCCTTGTTCGAAAGGAGCTTCTGAACTCTCTCGTCCATTGAATTTGTCAGGTTTTAGATGGTTTCTGCTTCAATTGTTTTGCATGAGGACAGAATACCCTCCCAGAGCTGTTGCTTAGATGTGAACTGCCTCCCGCCATCATAGACACTCCTTTTGATGATGCTCCAGAGGTTCTCAATGGGGTTGAGGTCAGGGGAGCATGGGGGCCACACCATAAGATTGTCCCCTTTTATGCCCATAGCAGCCAGAGATGCAGATGTGTTATGTGCAGCATGAGACGGTGCATTATCATGCATGAAAATGATCTTGCTGCGGAATGCACGGTTCTTCTTCTTGAACCATGGCAGGAAGTGCTGTTTGAGAAACTCAACATACACTATGGAGTTCATCTTTACCCCTTCAGGGATCCTAAAGGGGCCGACAATCTCTCTCCCCATGATTCCAGCCCAAAACATTACTCCACCTTCTCCTTGTTGACGCCGTAGCCGTGTTTGCATGGGATTCCATCAACCAGCCATCCTCCACTCCATTCATCTGTACCATCGAGCGTTGCACGGCACTCATCAGTGAACAAAACAGTTTTGAAGTCAGTCTTCATGTATTGTTTGGCCCACTGGAGCCGTTTCTTCTTGTGTGCAGTGGATAGAGGAGGTGGACAGGATGGCTTACGCACAGCTACAAACCTCTGAAGGACCCTGCATCTTGTTGATCGGGGGACGTTGGAGGCACCAGCAGCTTCAAAAACTTGTCTGCTGCTAAGACAAGGCTTTTTTGCCGCTGCTCTTTTAACCTGACATAATTGCCTGTAGGAAAGAGTCCTCAATTTTCCCTTATCAGCACGCACATGTGTGTACTGTGAATCAGCTGCATACTTCTTGATTGTGCGATGATCACGATGAAGTGTCTTGGCAATGTTGATTGTAGTCATGCCTTGACCTAAACACTCCACAATTTGTTGCTTCTCAGCAGCTGACACTTCCTTTTTCTTTCCCATTTTGGCAGAAAATGTAGACTGCTTAATAATGTGGGACAGCCTTCTTAAGTAGTCTTGCCTTTCATTGGACACACCTGCCAAACTCATTAGCACAGGTGTCTGCAATTGCTTACAGTGATATAAAGAGCCCTGACACACATCACCATCAATGAGTTTAACTGACAAACAAAAAAAAAATCTTACCTTATCACTCCTAAACAATTTTTGCATAATAATTTGGAACACAGTGTATATTAATAATAAAGTAGTGGAACTGCCAGGACACTACACTTCAGGAAAGCAAATTTCCATCTGCTAATAGATAATCTGGATACTGACAATGTGCTTGAAAATAAAAATACGCAAAGCAAATGGGACACTTTCATAAGCATTCTGAATAGGTCCTGTGCACAATATATACTCTATGGGAATGAACCAGCTAGAAATAGGAGGAAACCACTAAGGATAAATAGAACTCTAATGAGAAAAAGAAAACATTTAGGGAATTAAAGTGGATAGGGATGAGTCATTAAATAATTATAGATAAAAAAAAAATAAATTATGTAGAAAGAAAATCAAGGCAGCAAAGACTTAGTCAGAGAGACTCATTGCCCAGGAAAGTAAAAATAATCCAAAATCATTCTTCAATTGCATAAACAGTAAGGGATTAAAAATAATATGTTGGCCCCCTCAAATTTACCCCTTAATGACTGCTGATATGCCTTTTAACTGTGGCAGTTAAGGGTACTTATGTCTCAGCGCCGCTTTTTAACGGCTCTGACAATTAAGTGTATAGCACCCCCAGCTTCAGAATTTCTCCAGGGTCTCGGCTACTGGGGGTAGCTGAGACACCAGACAACATGATTCGGATAAATTTTTACCAACCCCAGTGTTGCGATAGCTATTATTAACAGAATAACAGCGACAGCAAAAAAAAAAAGTCCGGTTTCCCACATCAGAGGAGAGAGAAATGGGGTCCCCTGATTCCCCCCGGTAACTCCAGTGTCCCTGGACCCTCCTGCACCCCCCCATTATGTCCCCCGTCTGGCGGTGTCTTCTTCTGCGAAGAAAACAGCAGACACATGAGCAGTGCGCCCACTGAGATCTGCCAGCTGGCACCCGTGAACAACAATTTTTCCTATTGGTTCATTTTGATCACTGTGATAGACCATATCACAGTGATCAAAATAAAAAATAGTAAAAAATAGTAAATCAAACCACCCTTTATCACCACCTTAGTTAGATAAAAATAATAAAATAAAAAAATGCATTTATTTCCATTTTTCTATTAGGGTTAGGGTTGGGCTAAAGTTAGGGTTGGGCTGAAGTTAGGGTACGGGTTGGGCTAGGGTTAGGGTAGGGTCTGGGGTTAGGGTTGGGATAAAATTAGGGTTGGGCTAAAGTTAAGGTTGGGCTAGGGTTAGGGTTGTGGTTAGGATTACGGTTAGGGTTGAGATTAGGGTTAGAGGTGTGTTAGGGTTAGGTTTGTGGTTAGGGTTATGGTTAGGGTTGGGATTAGGGTTAGGGGTGTGTTGGGGTTAGGGTTATTGTTAGGGATGTAATTAGGGTTAGGGGTTTGTAGGAGTTATGGTTGGAATTAGAATTGGGGGAGTTCCACTGTTTGAATACATCAGGGGGTATCCAAATGTGACATGGAGCCACCATTGATTCCAGCCAATTTTGCATCCAAAAGTCAAATAGTGCTCCCTCCCCTCTGAGCCCTGACATGTGCCCAAACAGTAGCTTTCCCCCACATACGGGGTATTGGCATACCCAAGAGAAACAGCACAACATAGTTTATGGTCCATTTTCTCCTGATACCCTTGTGAAAATTAAAAAAATTGGATCCAAAGTAAACTTTTTGTGAAAAAAGTAAAATGTTCATTTTTTCCTTTCACATTGCTTTAGTTCTTGTGAAGCACCTGAAGGGTTAATAAACTTCTTGAATGTGTTTTTGCGTACCTTAAGGGGTGCAGTTTTTAGAATGTTGTCACTTTTGGGTATTTTCTGTTATATTGTCCCCCCAAACTTACTTCAAATGTGAGGTGGTCCCTAAAAAATGGTTTTGTAAATTTTGTTGGTAAAATGAGAAATCACTCGTCACATTTTAACCCTTATAACGTCCTACCAAAAACTTATGTTTCCAAAATTGGGCTGATGAAAGTTGACATGTGGGAAATGTTATTTATTAACTATTTTGTGTGACACCACTCTCTGATTTAAGGGTCCAAAATTAAAAGTTTGCAAATTTACTTTTTTCATAAATCAACGCAAGTTATATCGAAGAAATTTTACCACTAATATGAAGTACAGCATGTCCACGAGAAAACAAACTCAGAATCAGTGGGATCCCTTGAAGTGTTCTAGAGCTATAACCTCAAAAAATGACAATGGTTAGAATTGTAAAAATTGGCTTGGTCATTAAGTATCAAATTGGCTCTGTCAGTAAGAAATTAATCTGGGAGAAATTGTGGAAGAGAATGAGGGAAAAGCCAATCTATTAAACACTTTGTTCTCTACAGTATGCACACAGGAAAATACCTTGACAGATGACATGATCAGGGATACCATACATTTTCCATTAAATGTCATCTGCTTAACCCAACCCAGCAGGAAGTACAGAACAGTCTTTGCAGGAATTTAACCCTGCTGTCATCAAGAGATTAAGTTCCCTGGCCTATGCCGTGTGCCTTGCAAGCAGGCTTTATATTAGGCAGCTCCTCCCACTACTTTAGGCCCAAAGGTTTGTTCTAGCCAGTTTGTTTTGCTAGTGTCCTGTTAGTTCAATGTGTGTTTTGTTTCTCTCATTGCTGATTTGGCTTGTATCCATGACCTGTCTGACCTCTCTGCTTGGCTATGTATCCTGAACCAATGCAGTTTGCCCCGATCTCAGACCATCTCACCTCATTCTTGTCTTCGCCCTCCTGTACCTGTAACCCACACTTCTGACTCCCTGGTCTGCTGCTGCAGTACCTGGTTTCTACCTACAGCCCAGCCTATCCTCACCACCAGTGGCTCTAGTGAAGAAACTTAGTCATACCCCTCCAGGGTAAGCTTGGTCTGTGGCGCATTGGTCCACATCCACCATCATTACATTACAAAAAAATAAATAAAACCAATTCTTGACCTGCTACTGATTTTTTCATTTTGCTTCCCAAAAATTGTAGCAAGGCTTAGCACACATTTATCCTGCATTCTGCGTTAATCTCTGAAATACAGTGGGGAAAATAAGTAATTTGCAAAATAATTATTTGCAAAATAAATTATGCCAAATCAGACAAGGTGATTTTCTGGATTTGTTTTCTCATTTTGACTCTCTTAGTTGTGGTCTACCTATGATGTCAATTACAGGTCTCTCATCTTTTTAAGTGGGAGAACTTGCACAATTGGTGGCTGACTAAATACTTTTTTCCCCACTGTACGTGATTCAGACGTATCTGCGCTTCCAAATCCAAATGCCCTCCTCCCTTCTGAGCCCTACAGTGTGGTGTCTAAACCACATTTAGCAGCCACATGGTTGGCATTTCTGTAACAATGTGAGCAAGTTTAATTTATGGGGCCCTTGTCTTCAGAAGCACGAGCTGGGCAAAATGTATGGACACTACTATGTACGGGCTCTACACTAGCAGATTTGCAATTTTCACTCTGCAACATCCACTTTTGCTTGCTTCCGGAAAATACCCATGGCGTCAAAATAATTAAAAAAAATTTCCAGAGGGGTGTAATTTCGAAAATGGGGTTACTTGAAGGTGGAATCGGCTCTTCTGGCACTTAGGGGCTCTGAACACCATGTTCCAAATTATTATGCAAATTGGTTTTAAGTGTCACAGCTTTTTTTTTTTGTCAATGAAACTCATTGATGGTATTGTGTCTCAGGGTTCTTTGGATCACTGAAATCAATCTCAGATACCTGTGATAATTAATTTTCCATGTGAGCCCAATAAAAGGAAAACTGGATGTTCCACACTATTAAGCAGGCCATAGTTTTCAAGTAACATGGGAAAGAAAAAGGATCTCTCTGCTGCTGAAAAGCATCAAATAGTGCAATGCCTTGGTCAAGGGATGAAGACATTAGATATTTCCCGAAAACTTAAGCGTGATCATCATACTGTTAAAAGATTTGTGGCTGATTCTGAGCACAGACGTGTTCGTGCTGATAAAGGCAGAATGAGGACAGTTTCTGCCACACAAGTTCATTGGATTAAGAGAGCAACTGCTAAAAAGCCATTACAAACCAGCAAACAGATATTTGAAGCTGCTTGTGCCCCTGGAGTCCCTCGAACCTCAAGGTGTAGGATCCTTCAAAGGCTTGCTGTGGTGCATAAACCTACTATTCGGCCACCCCTAAACAGTGCTCACAAGCAGAAATGGTTGCAGTGAGCCCAGACATACATGAAGACTAATTTTCAAACAGTCTTGTTTACTGATGAGTGTCGAGCAACCCTGGATGGTCCAGATGGATGGAGCAATGGATGGTTGGTGGTTGGCTACCATGTCCCAACAAGGCTGAGACGTCAGCAAGGAGGTGTAGGAGTCATGTTTTGGGCCGGAATCATGGGAAAATAGCTGGTAGGGCCCTTTAAGGTTCCTGAAGGTGTGAAAATGACCTCTGCAAAGTATATAGAGTTTCTGACTGACAACTTTCTTCCATGGTATAAAAAGCAGAAGCGTGCCTTCAGAAGCAAAATCATCTTCATGCATGACAATGCACCATCTCATGCTGCAAAGAATACCTATAGAGAACCTTTGGAGTATCATCATGCAAAAGATCTAAGAGGATGGGAGGCGATTCACATCAAAACAGCAGCTCTGGGTGGCTATTCTGACTTCATGCAATGAAATACAAGCAGAAACTCTCCAAAAACTCACAAGTTCAATGGATGCAAGAATTGTGAAGGTGGTATCAAAGAAGGGTTCCTATGTTAACATGTAACTTGACCTGTTAGGATGTTTTGGAGTTAAATAGCTTTTTTGTTCAGTGAATGTGACCTCCTAATGCTGCAAATTCCACAAATGAGCATTTTCAGTTCTTTAAAACATATCAAATGTTTAGAAATTCTACTGTGCCTAATAATTTGGAAGAGTGCATTTTGAGTTTTTATTCATTTTGGAGATTATACTGTTATCATTGGGAGGTTTCTTCAATAAAATTCGATGTATACTCTAAAAGGTGATGGCTTTTATTAGACTGACTGTCATTTGCACCAACCACTTAGGAAAATTAGTAAAAAAATATCATTTGCATAATAATTTGGAACATTCTACAATAATTTGTTTTCCAATACTCAAATAGCGCTACTTCACTCCCGAGTCTCGACATTACTGTACAGCAACATATGAGTTATTGCCACATTCATCAGAAATAGTTTTACAATTTTTGGTGTTATTTTTACTCATTTCCACATATGAAAATTTAAAATCTGGAGCTAATATCATTTTTTTGTGGTTAAAAATTTAATTATTTTTCCTCACTGCCCATTGGAATAACATTCTGTGACACAGTTGTTGTGTCAATATGATCACTACACCCTTAGATAAATTCAATGAGAGATGCAGTTTGTAAAATGGGTTCATTTATGGGGACTTCTGCTGGTCTGGCACCACAGTTTCTCTCCCAGTGGGTAACGGCACCCTCAAACCATAACAGTAAAATCTGCACAATAATATGGCACTTCTTCCCTTCTGAGCTTCGAACTGTGCTTCAATTACATTACTCAGGATAAATTGCAAAACAAACTGATCAGTCCATTTTTTCTACTAGCCCTTAGAAAAATTGAAAACTTGAAGCTGTAATTAAAAATTTGGCTGCACTATAAGATGGCGCTTTTTCCCTTCTGAGCTTTCTATGGTACCTGCAAAATAGTGTACATTTACATGTAGGGTATTGGGGCTCTGAGGAGAAATTGCACAGCAAATTCTTTGGTCCATTTTCTCCTGTTACCCTTGAGAAAAGGAAAAATATGGGGCTAAAGCAACATCTTTGCTAGAAGAATTTTATTTCATTTTCAATGCTCAACGCTGTAACATTTTGTGAAGCACAACTGGGTTCAAGGTGTTCACCACACCTCTAGATAAGGTCCTTGAGGTGTGTAGGTTCACTTGTTGGGGGTTTCCACTGTTCAAGCACATCAGGGGCTCTGCAAATGTGACATGGAGTCCGCTAATGATTGCAGCCAGATTTGCGCTAAAAAAACTTGAACGGAATGATGCTTCTTCCCTTCTGAACATTGCTGTGCGCTCAAAAACAGTTTTCCACCACATACGGGGTATTGGTGCACTCAGTAGAAACCGGACAACAAATTTTACAGTCCATTTTCTCCTGTTACACTTTTGAAAATGCAAAATTTGGGACCAAAGGAAGAATTTTTTGGAGAAAGTAAAATTTGGATTTTTTTCTTTTCACATTGCTTTAATGCCCTACAGGGATAATATATTTCATGAATGTGATTTTGAAAACTTTGAGGGGTCTAGTTTTTAAGATGATGTTACTTTGGGGTATTTTCTGTCATATAAGCCCCTTAAAGTCAGTTCAGGATGAGTTCTTAAAAAAATAGTTTTGTAAATTTGTTGGAAAAATGAGAAATTGCTGATAAACTTTTAACCCTTCTAACTTTTTACCAGAAATAACTATGCTTCAAAAATGATGCTGATGTGAAGCAGAAATGCGCTAAACGTTGTTTGTTTACTATTTTGTGTGGTACAACTATCTGGTTGAAAGGCATAAAAATTCAAAGTTTGACAATTGCAAAATGTTGTAATTTTTTGTCAAATTTTCAACCTTTTCATAAATAAATGCAAATCACATCGACCTAAATTTACCATTAAAATGAAGTACAATGTATCATGAAAAAACATTCTCAGAATCACTGGGATATATTTAAGCATTGCAGAATTATAATCTAATAAAGTAACACTGGTCAGAATTGAAAAAAATTGGCCTGGTCTGGAAGGTGAAAACAGGCAGTGGAGTAAAGTGGTTAAAAATGAGCCAATAAATTGAAACAAACAAGGTATGTTTTTTCCGAGGTCACAGTCCCCAAGGCGTTATGCTTGGTTGAAACACTACTGGCAGACTCCCTTTAATAAAATATGTCCACTGATCACGTCTAAACCAGCACGAAACAACATCAAATATTCTCATATGAATAGCCTGGATTACAATTCAGTCACTTATGTATTTTAGAATTGAGAGCACTTTCTCATCAGTGTCCAGAAAGTTAGAAATTTGAAGATTGCGGCACAGCGGTGCACATAGCCTTTAAAATAACCAAGTGTAACATATGGGAATTATTCACTTACGGTTTTGAGGATTAATTCTCAAAAGAATTGGAAGAATTGTTTAACAAGAAACCTGCTGCTGGGAACAAGTCGTCTCAGAAATTAATGACATATACTTTTAATGCAACTAAGCAAACGATTACTTGCTTGCCTCCTTCTCTGAGTTTTCAGCAAGTTAAGTCACATTTAGATTAGATTGTATTGATTAAAACTCATGATTTTTTTCTTCTTTGTCTGACAAACATTGCTATATAGTCTATGGAATGACAATAGGGCTGAAAGAGAAAACATACCTACATTTTAAATAAAAGTTATATTCTTTTCCCAGGGGGCTCCTCCTGCAATCAGGATTCATGTGCTGTGCTCTTATTGCTGGAAATACCTTAATACTTGAGAACTTGATACACAGCAGAAAATGCATAGTGAAAGGCTTGATAGGTAAACTCTTACATTTTGATTTGAACCATTGCTTTTTACAAAGCCACCCACATATTTGAAAGGGATCTACTCAGTACCAGAAAAAATATCTAGAGGATAACCATAAATATCTACATTCTACATCCTCATAGATGTTCTATATTGAGAATCACCCTGAGATTATAGGCTGTTAGCATGCAATCATACTTTAAACCAAGGTTCCCCGACCATGAAGTGTGGCTCATGACTGTCTGCCAACTTAGTAGAATAGCACAAGGTCTAGCAAACAGCTATGAAGATAGGCCTCCAGATGGTGACTTTTGTGAGTTGTTCTTCAAAGAAGTGTGCTTCTGGATGTGCATAAACAGGTGGGGGATAAATGAAGTAAGCTGGAGATAAGATGATGCTGCCAGTTAGAGAGGTGTTGAAGCTGGATGCAACAATTTGGTGTGAGTGGTTGATAAAAGATGTTCCGTATGGGGTAAAGTTGAAACCCCTGGATGTACAGTACAGACCAAAAGTTTGGACACACCTTCTCATTCAAAGATTCTTCTGTATTTTCATGACTATGAAAATTGCAGAATCACACTGAAGGCATCAAAACTATGAACACCATCACACCACCTCCTCCATGCTTCACGGTGGGAACCAGGCATGTAGAGTCCATTCGTTCACCTTTTCTGTGTGCAAACCAGTAATCAAACATGTGTAATTATACATTACACTTTACAAAAAAGTGTGAAACAACTGAAAATATGTCTTATATTCTAGGTTCTTCAAAGTAGCCACCTTTTGCTTTGATTACTGCATTGCACGCAGAAAAGGCAAACGGATGGACTCTACATGCCTAGTTCCCACATTGAAGCATGGAGGAGGTGGTGTGATGGTGTAGGGGTGCTTTGCTGGTGACACTGTTGGGGATTATTCAAAATTGAAGTGGTGAGCGGTCCAGCTTACACCAAACCATCTCGATTCAGGTCTGGTGACTGTGGAGGCCAGGTCATCTGGCATAGGACCCCAACACTCTCCTTCTTGGTCAAATAGCCCTTACACAGCCTGGAGGTGTGTTTGGGGTCATTGCCCTGTTGAAAAATAAATGATGGTCCAACTAAACGCAAACCGGATGGAATAGAATGCTGCTGCAAGATGCTGTGGTAGCCATGCTGGTTCAGTATGCCTTCAATTTTGAATAATTCCCAACAATGTCACCAGCAAGGCACCCCCACACCATCACACCACCTCCTCCATGCTTCACGGTGGAAACCAGGCATGTAGAGTCCATTCGTTCACCTTTTCTGTGTGCAAACCAGTAATCAAAGCAAAAGGTGGCTACTTTGAAGAACCTAGAATATAAGACATATTTTCAGTTTCACACTTTTTTGTAAAGTGTAATGTATAATTCCACGTGTTACTTCATAGTTTTGATGCCTTCAGTGTGATTCTACAATTTTCACAGTCATGAAAATACAGAAAAATCGTTGAATGAGAAGGTGTGTCCAAACTTTTGGTCTGTACTGTACATATGCTGCCTATCAACTTATTTCAGTGCACTCCTCAAATTGACCATATACAATTTTTTCCAAAAAACGTTTACATTCCCCTTGAGAGTAAACACAACAGAAATGAGATACTATATAGTGCAAACAATAAAATGAAATAAATGGGTCAACCCAGTAAAATATAAAATCAATGTGTCCTACACTTCAAATATAGATCTCACTTCAAAATGCGGATGGTAAAACCAACCCAGAGATAAGAGCAAACACCCAAGTGCATGAGAGACAGGGGGAAAAAAGAAAAAACTCCCAAGGCAAGTTTGGGACACAATGTTACAATTTTATTGAAAAATATAAGACATAAAAACATTGCACATACATAAAAGAATGTAATAAAAAAGAGGCATAAACACCACACAATGATACCCAATACCCAGGTTTATAGTCAATATGGCCAGGTAAATTTGTGAAAATATAAGATGTCAGTTATCAAGTGGCTCAATATAACCAGTGCACAAGTAGTGCCTACACATAAATAGTGCAACCAAATAAGAAACTAAAATTGTGTAAATACAAATAAATAAACATAAATATGATCAAATGGTAACACAATATATAATAAACCAGGTTATATGTGTGAACAGGGCAGGAACCAAAATGATAAGTGCTGGGAAAGAATTAAATAGTTATATCTTTAGTCTGTGCACTATTAGATAATATAAAGTGCAACAGTGCTATACAAAAACAAAGAAACAGTGATGAATCACCAATAGAATAGAAAAAACAATGCCCATGTGCACAGATGTAGTGCAAAAATCCAACACTAACTCAAAAAGGGTATGGTGATACTCAAAGAAAATACCTATATCTACCCATTAACGCCATGAGGATAATGATGAATGAGAAATACTTGGACAAACCGGGGGGGGGGAGAAATGGTGGTGTCGATGCCTCAAAGAACGCGCCCCGCCGCGCGTTTCGGAAAATCTTCCTTCGTCCTGACATTTCTTCCCCCCCTGACGAAGGAAGATTTTCCGAAACGCGCGTCGGGGCGCGTTCTTTGAGGCATCAAATATATAATAAACCAGGTTATATGTGTGAACAGGGCAGGAACCAAAATGATAAGTGCTGGGAAAGAATTAAATAGTTATATCTTTAAATAGTTATATCTTTAGTCTGTGCACTATTAGATAATATAAAGTGCAACAGTGTCATACAAAAACAAAGAAACAGTGATGAATCACCAATAGAATAGAAAAAACAATGCCCATGTGCACAGATGTAGTGCAAAAATCCAACACTAACTCAAAAAGGGTATGGTGATACTCAAAGAAAATACCTATATCTACCCATTAACGCCATGAGGATAATGATGAATGAGAAATACTTGGACAAACCGGGGGGGGGAGAAATGGTGGTGTCGATGCCTCAAAGAACGCGCCCCGCCGCGCGTTTCGGAAAATCTTCCTTCGTCCTGACATTTCTTCCCCCCCTGACGAAGGAAGATTTTCCGAAACGCGCGTCGGGGCGCGTTCTTTGAGGCATCGACACCACCATTTCTTCCCCCCCCCGGTTTGTCCAAGTATTTCTCATTCATCATTATCCTCATGGCGTTAATGTGTAGATATAGGTATTTTCTTTGAGTATCACCATACCCTTTTTGAGTTAGAGTTGGATTTTTGCACTACATCTGTGCACATGGGCATTGTTTTTTCTATTCTATTGGTGATTCATCACTGTTTCTTTGTTTTTGTATGACACTGTTGCACTTTATATTATCTAATAGTGCACAGACTAAAGATATAACTATTTAATTCTTTCCCAGCACTTATCATTTTGGTTCCTGCCCTGTTCACACATATAACCTGGTTTATTATATATTGTGTTACCATTTGATCATATTTATGTTTATTTATTTGTATTTACACAATTTTAGTTTCTTATTTGGTTGCACTATTTATGTGTAGGCACTACTTGTGCACTGGTTATATTGAGCCACTTGATAACTGACATCTTATATTTTCACAAATTTACCTGGCCATATTGACTATAAACCTGGGTATTGGGTATCATTGTGTGGTGTTTATGCCTCTTTTTTATTACATTCTTTTATGTATGTGCAATGTTTTTGTGTCTTATATTTTTCAATAAAATTGTAACATTGTGTCCCAAACTTGCCTTGGGAGTTTTTTCTTTTTCCCCCCTGTCTCTCATGCACTTGGGTGTTTGCTCTCATTCCCCTTGAGAGGTTGTGGCTGGGGCAGCTTGAGGCCATAGAGCGTATCTCCAGGGAAAAGGACCTGAAGTTATATCACATCCTGTGAAGTGGTATCATGTGACTGGATCTTGCTCATGTGACCAGACCAGAAGGCACAGCACAGGAGCGGTCCCTGAGCAACACAGCAGGAGTGCACGACCCTTCCAGGTGAGAGGCTAATCCCACCACCTCCTTTTGAAATATTCCCACCTAACCACCAAGTGCTTATTATGCTGTGCTCTTCCATGTTCATTTTCTTAAAAGAGAGGGGGCACAGGGTGCATTCTGTTGGAAAGATTTAGCTTTTATTATACTGGTAATGGGGCTCTGTGTGACACAATGGGTGGAGAGTAGTGATGAGCGAGTAAACTCGTTGCTCGGGTTTTACCGAGCATGCTCGGGTGATCTCCGAGCATTTTGGCATGCTCGCAGATTTAGTTTCTGTCAACACAGCTGCATGATTTATGGCTGCTGGACAGCATGAATACATGTGGGGATTGCCTAAGAAACGGGGATTCCCTAACAAACAGGCATTCTTCACGTGTATTCAACCTGTTCAGCAGCCATTAAACATGCAGCTACATCGACAGAAACTAAATCTCCGAGCACACCAAAATACTTGGAGGACAACCGAGTATGCTTGGGAAAATCCGAGCAACGAGTATACAGTACTCACTCATCACTAGTGGAGAGGATAGTCTCATTGGATGTGGCTCGAAGCCATCTCTCAAAACTAGTGTTGAGCGATACGATACCGCAAGTATCGGGTATCTGCCGATATTAGCTTTATCGGACTTTCGATACTTAGTTCCGATATTTTCGTCTTATCGGATACCGGAATCGGATTTGTCACTGTCACTGTCAGTGTCCGTCGGTCGGGTCTGTCAGGAGTCAGCGGCACTTACCTGGCAGAAGATCTCCGGCGGTCACGGGCTGGACTGCTTGATGGCCGCCATCATCTTTCCCCGGCGGTCACATGCAGTTTCTCGCGATAACTGCAGTGACTGCTGGGTAATCCCGGCCGTAAAGCAGTCAGTCCGATGACGTCACCGCCGGGGAAGCAGGTAATCAGCTGTGCTGCGTAGCGATGACAGGCTCTGCCTGTCATTGCGATGTAGCAGAGCTGGATCGTCGTGGGACAGTCGTTACTATGGACTGCGTCGGACAGGTGGTATACTGTTGGTTTGTTTTTTTTCTTTTTTTACAGGAGATCGATGGCGTCGCAGGAATGAGTGTTTAATAAAATTAATGAAAACTGTGTTGTCTCTTTTATTTCATTAAAATACTTTTTTCTTGCTTTGTCTTTTTTTTTATACATTTAAAAACTTTGGGATTAATAATGGATCGGTGTCTTATTGACACCTCTCCATTATTAACCGGGCTTATTGTCACCGTGCAATCAACGGTGACATTAACCCCTTATTACCCCACTTGCCACCGCTACAGGGCAGTGGGAAGAGCCGGGTAAAGTGCCACAATTGGCACATCTTTTGATGCGCCAAATGTGGGGCTGCTGTAGCCTGGTATTATCAGGCTGTTGAGGGCCAAAATCCATGGGCCTTGACAGTCTTTTAATACCAGGCCGCAGCAGTCTGCATTTTACTTGGCTGGTTAACAAAAATAGGAGGACCCCTACGCCGTTTTTTTTTCGAGGGGATCCCCTATTTTTGTTAACCAGCCAAGCTAAGCAGACTGCTGTGGCCTGGTATTATCAGGCTGGCAAGGTCCATGGATCTTGGCTCCTTAACAGCCTGAAAATCCAGGCCTCAGCGGTCTGCTTCATCTGGCTGGTTAACAAAAATAGGGGGGACCCCACGCCAATTTTTTTCGAGGGGATCCCCTATTTTTGTTAATCAGCCAAGATATGCAGACTGCTGTGGCCTGGTATTATCAGGCTGGCAAGTTCCATGGATCTTGGCTCCTTAACAGCCTGAAAATCCAGGCCTCAGCGGTCTGCTTCATCTGGCTGGTTAACAAAAATAGGGGGGACCCCACGCCAATTTTTTTCGAGGGGATCCCCTATTTTTGTTAATCAGCCAAGATATGCAGACTGCTGTGGCCTGGTATTATCAGGCTGGCAAGGTCCATGGATATTGGCTCCTTAACAGCCTTAAATACCATGCCTCAGCAGCAGGGGCGTACATAGAAATCATGGGGCCCCATAGCAAAAGTCTGAATGGGCCCCCCCCAAAAAAAAAAACCCAGAGCCATTGTAAATGTAAAGTGCCAGCACAGTGAGGGGACACATTAAACAAAAAAATGTATTATGCCCCCATAGATTGTGCCCCCATAGATGCTCCATAGTATAGGCCCTTATGCTGCCGCAGCTGCTGCAACAAAAAAAAAAAAAAGACATACTCACCTTTCGTCGCTGGGGGCCAGGTGCCGGTGTCCTGAGCAGGGGGTGACACCAGGTGCCGATGTCACCGCTCGCTCAGGGCCCCGGCACCTGAGATATTTACCTGTCCTCTCTCCACTGCTGAGTGCCGCTGTCTTCGGGGTCCTCCAGCAGTGAATGATCAGGCAGAGGGCGCGGCGCGCATTAACGACGTCATCGCGCCCTCTGACCTGAACATTGCAGCAAGAGGACGCGAGCAACGGTGGAACGGGACAGGTAAATATCCCTTATACTCACCCTTCCGCCGGCGCGGTCTGTGCAGCCCCTGCTCTTCTCCCACGGTCTCCGCCGCCAGTGTTCAGCGGTCACGCGGGACAGCTCATTAAAGTCATGAATATGTGCGTATTCATGACTGTAATGAGCGGTACCACAAGACCGCTGAACACAGGCGTCGGAGACCGTGGGAGAAGAGCAGGGGCTGCAGAGACCGCACCAGGAGGGGTGAGTATATAGAAGAGCTGCGCTCCCCCTCCCCCGCCGACCGCCTGGTAGTACTGTGTCAGCACAGCTACCCGACCGTCGAGGGCCCCCTCACCTGTCCGGGCCCCATAGCAGCTGCTTGGTCTGCTTCATTCACGGTACGCCACTGCTCAGCAGTCTGCTTCATCAGGCTGGTTAACAAAAATAGGGGGGACCCCACGCCATTTTTTATTCGAAGGGAACCCCTATTTTTGTTAATCAGTTCCCTCTGACGTCACTGATTGTGTCCCTGGCTGACCTGAAGTGAAAGTGGAAAGCAATCAATTAAGCTTTCCACTTCCTCTCCTGTCAGCCAGGAGAGGAACTCATTCATTTGGGGGTTTACTGTGAGGCTGCAGCATTAGCTGCGGTCCCTGCAGTAAACATTAACCCTTTCTGAAGGATTACACCGTGGGACCTGACTGTGCATGGGATAGGTAAGAATAATTTTGCTTTTTTATTTTATTTTATTACAGGAAATGGTTTTTGCAGTCAAATAAAAGATGGTCAAAAACATGTGTCTTTATTTCATTAAAATGATTTTTAATTAAAGTGTGTGTGTTTTATTTTTATTTCATGCAATAGGATTAATAATTGATAGTTGTCTAATTGACAGCTCTCAATTATTAACCTGGCTTAAGGTCACCTTTCAATTGCAAGGTGGCTTTAACCCCATATTAACCCATTCGCCACCGCTACAGGGCAATGGGAATAGACGGGCAAAGTGCCAGAAAGGGCGAATCTAATTATAGATTTGTCTTTTCTGGGGTGTCTGGGGGCAGATGTTAGTAGCCAGGGGGGGGGCAAAAATAATGGTCCCTCTCTGGGCTATTATTATCTGCCCCCATTCGCTGGCTTTGTCTGTCTGGTTGCGAAAATAGGGCGGGAGCCCACGCATTTTTTTTAAACAATTTTACACCTCATATATATATATATAATATATATATATATATACATGTCATTGAATTTGTGACACATATATATATATATTTATATTTATAGTTCATACACTTCTACATAGTATAATAGCCGCTAATTCAATTGCCGGCTTTTGTGAAAATGCAGAACCCGACATGAAATGACACTTGGTGCACATAGGGTTAACCATGTCTTTTCATGTCCTTTGCTATCTGATTTGCACAAACAATTACATCAGTCTATGTGTGCAAAATTTCACACCTGTAGGGGTTAATTAAAGGTGTAAATTCGTAGCAAAAAAGTCAGTTTTTTACACAACAAATTTACACCTTTAATTAACCCCTACAGGTGTGAAATTTTGCACACATAGACTGATGTAATTGTTTGTGCAAATCAGATAGCAAACGACATGAAAATACATGGTTAACCCTATGTACACCAAGTGTCATTTCATGTCGGGTGCTTCTGTCTTTTCACAGAAGCCGGCTTTACCCGGCAATTGAATCAGAGGCTATTTTACTATGTAGAAGTGTATAAACTATACATATATGTATATATATATGTCACAATGACATGTATATATATATATATATGTATTCTATGTGTGTATATTTTGTGTTTACAACGAAAGAAAGGGTTTTTTTAGTTGCGATATTTTGTTCCCATAGACTTACATGGGACTTCCGGTATCGGAATCGGATATCGCCGATATTTAGTGATATCGGCGATACCATTCCGATCCGATATTTTTAGATATCGAGCAGTATCGCTCAACACTACTCAAAACTGAATGTGGCTTTCAAAGTAAGAAAGGTTTGGGACTAGTGTTGAGCGATACTTTCCGATATCACTAAGTTTTGGATCGGAATGGGTATCGCCGATACCCAAAATAGAAAAGATACCCAAAAAATATCGGCGCTACCCGATACCGATACCGGAAATCCAATGTAAGTCTATGGGAACAAAATATCGGAATTAAAAAAAAACATTCTTGCCTTGTTGGTTAATTATACATGAAGGAAAACACTCTTTGTTGTTTTCCTTCATGTACAATTAACCAACAAGGCAAGAATGGTTTTTTTTAATTCCAATATTTTGTTCCCATAGACTTACATTGGATTTCCGGTATCGGTATCGGGTAGCGCCGATATTTTTTGGGTATCTTTTCTATTTTGGGTATCGGCGATACCCATTCCGATCCAAAACTTAGTGATATCGGAAAGTATCGCTCAACATTATTTGGGACCATTGCTATAAACTATAAAATAGTAATTTCCAACTGCACCTCTATAAAGTGATGCTTAAATATTTGTGAAATCTCCCCATAAATTTAACCAAAGCTACATCAGAATTTCACTTGACCTGTCTCTCATCAAGCACATCTGGGACATTATTGCTCAGCAATTACTAAGGGAGCTGCCAGCAGCATATCTTGATAATTTGTGCATTCACTGTGGCAGAACATTCATGAGACAACCATTAATAACTTCATTGATAGGAGCCAAGGTTTGTAAGTGTATTTATGCATGTGGCGTATATACACAAATCTAAATAAATCAAGATGTTTTGAAAATTTTGTTTCCATTTGTTCATCATTTACAAATCATTAACATGTCTATCATTCCTGTCATTTCTAAAATTCCATGACTTTTTCTTCTTGGTAATGTGACTGTTCAGGAGTATTATACACAACACCTGCCTGTACAGTAGATAGCTCCTACCTATATAAAACACAGCATCTATATATAGTATACAGTACTTACATACACAATTTGCAACACCTCCCTATGGTATAGGGCAACAAGCTGTATAACGCACAACAACCTTACCAGTATAGCACACGGCACCTACTTACAAAATCTACAGCAAATAATTAAACCCTTTACAATGCCTTCCAACAGGGGTTACCTACTTTCTTTTTGCTAATTTTAGACAACCTAAACAACAATGAATCATAGTGATTAGAAAACATACAGTAACATTTCAATAATCTTAATGTAGCATAGAACAAAATTAGCCCCTTGCCAGATTGTCTTACATTTGTCATCTGGTGGGTTGATTGGGAGAAGTATCCTAAAAATAAAAAAAAATATGCAAAAAATTCAGTGCCCATATGGAAGCCTTCAATGACTGCTACACATCCCTTAGAGCACGTGGAAAAGTCCGGATATTAAAATATTAATGTCTTATGCAAATGTTCCAAAGCCATATAGGCCAGTAGAAGATATTGAAGTCTCTTTCATACATCTTTGGCCATCAGAACAGCCAATTAAAATCCATGTTGTAAAGGTCTAGTAGTAGTTTGCTGTTCCAAAAGATTTAATAGATTATAACACTAATGATTAAAGTACTGTGAGTTCAAAAAATGAAAATATAATACAACATGTATTTGTTAAAGAAAACTTTAGAGGTTCCTCTTAGTTAAAAATTACAAAAGCCATTATCCACTAGCTACATTATGGCTTTTTTCCTCTATTGTCACAGGCGGGCATGTACTGTAAAGGTACTGCCACACTAAACAATCCCGCTAGCGATCACGATAACGACGCATACTAATGCGATCGCTAGCGGGATTGTTTCTATATCGCTAAATGCGGCCACATTTAGCGATATAGTTAACGACGCTATCGCCGTTAGCGATCTTCTTAACGACTTTAGCGGTACAAAAGTACCGCTAAATCGCTAAGAAAAGGTGCCACACAGCGATTAGATACTTACCCAGCGGGAGCGCCGACGAGAAAATAGGGTCCGGAGCGATTCCAGCGACGAGCGAGATCACAGCAGGAAGCTCGTCGCTGGAAGCTGCCGCACTGAACAATATCGCTAACGGGATCGCTAAATAGTGACGTTTTTTAGCGATCTTGTTAGCGATATTGTTTAGTGTGGCATACCCTTAAGCTGCTCTCTTATCTTATACAGAAGTGGTCTACACTTGTCAAACCTCCAGCTATTGTGAACCTGACACCATATTTGTATGCTATGCAGGCACTTTTCTGATGATTATAGTGCATGCTGCATGGGAGGAAAGACTGTCACATTATATAAGTAATAGTAAATCTCCACTATAGACTTGAAAGCATACATGGCCAGATGGGTAATGGCATAGATTACAGCACCAGTCTCCAAGGTCAATCTAAAACTGTATCATACATTTTAACAACCTGTATTTAATAAAAAACTTACAACACTAAAAAATAAAAGAGACATAATATAATATTGATAATAGTAATAATTAATACTTTTTTTAATGCATGATGCAAACCTACAGTACCATGCAAAAGTTTTAGGCAGGTGTGATAAAAATGATGCAAATAAGAATGCTTTCAAGAAAAGAAGTTGCAATAATTTATTTTCATTAATTAACAAGATAAAAAGTGAATGAACAAATGATAAACTAAAATCACATCAATATTTGGTGTGACCTGTAGCATCGACAGCTTTGCCTGCAGTCCCTCTCTCCCTGCAGAGAGGCAAGCATACTCACCGCCGTGGCACCCGTCCTGCTCCTTCCGGGTCAGCTGCTACCCTGGGTGGGTGCACTGCATACAGGTCCCCGGGCACTGTACTTAAGATGCTCGCACACTTCCCCTTTCTTAGAGGAGCCATGCGCGTTCAGCAAAAGTGTCCCCAGCCAATAGCTGGAGGACACTTACTATTTAAAGCACCTCCTTCAACATGGAGGTGCCTGTGCAATGTTGTGAGTTTGTTTCCAAACACTCTTGTGAGTTCTGAGGTTCCAGTGCTGGTATCCCGGCCCGCTGCACCTGCCAGTGCTTATCTCTACTTCAGCTGATTCCGCTGCACCTGCCAGCGCTTATCTCAATGTCAGCTGGTCCAGTTGCAGCTGCCAGTGCTCACCTCCATGTCACTTGGTTCAGTTTCACTTGCGAGTGCTCATTTCTCCATCTGTTGGTCCCATCTGCATCTGTGGTTTCTGTCATCTTTCTTACCTGCCTGCATCTGTTGGACATTCCTTCGAGCCATCCCAGTAACCCGTTCCAAGGGGGTCAACTGCCATCTACTCAAAGTCAGTCCTGGTGGAGCACCTGGACCTCCTCCCATCTCTCTCTCTGTTATGTTTTGGTAGCTGAGGAGAGCAGACAAAAATGGCAATACACCAGAGAGGTTGGAATCTACTGGATTGCAGTACCCTGACTAACCACCACAACTAAAGGCAGCCGTGGAGCGTTCCTACGTTGCTCCTAATGTCTCAAAAAGAACACTGCACTCGCTGAAAAAATATTGCATCAAGTGAAGTTTTATTTATCAAGTGTACAGTAAGCGACAAGTAATTGACGTTTCGGCCTCTACCGGGCCTTTATCACAAAGTCGCTGCAAAAAATAGATAAAAAGTATATATTATAGTATAAACAGTGAAAGAAAAACATAGAAAATTATACATATTTACAATGATATATACAGATCCATGTCACTCACGGAAGCATTATAGAACAGAGTTATAACACGGGTTCATATAGTGTAGATGGAGGCTTGAAAAGATGAGAGGGAGAAGTAGAGATCATGTGTCTACCATATAGAGAGCTGGTAAGTATATGGAAACATACCCATGATGTGATTGCATTGCAGAATGTTTCATATTAGGTTCACAGAAAATGGAGTCAAGAGGAATTCTCCTATTGGTAATGAGAGGATAAAGCAATGAATAATATCACATAATTAAATAAGTTATATTGATATAACAGAAATGGTGTGGACTCCAGAGGGAGTTATTGGTATATAACAGTGTAACTTTACCAGAGGGCAGTGCTGGATATGGGTAATGATACGTGAGTCTGTGCGACAAAATTCATATAATGGGGTGAAGTACTGGGAAATGGAGATAAAGATAATTCTAATTAGTTTATGATACATATAGAGTGTACTGGATATATTGAGTAGTATTTACCAATGCTTGTCTTAGCCTGACACCAATGGATATGCAAGTTGCGCTGAATATTATAGATATATGTCAGGAACAAAAATGCTGTGAAAATAGGATTTCCAAATTGAAAGACAATGTCATATTAATTAAACATAGATAGGAGGTAGCAAAAAACGCTCACATATGATGGAAGTAAATCCAACACGTTGGTGGTATAGTGGACGGTGCTGGCACATCCGTGCCTTAGCAGTAAGGTGCTGGGTTGAGGTCTCAGTGGCGCTGTCTGGAGCGCTGGTAAGCGCTATAAAGAAAGGGTTATATAATAAGGAGCCTAGTATTGTCAGAATGATACTTATCTTAGCGTCGGTGAGTGCTCACATGCGTCGGTGGTGTGTTAAGCGCCAGTATACAGCGTTGGTGTTATGGTGGATGCTGGCACAGCTGTGTCTTAGCAGGAGGAGGCTGAACTGAGCTGGCAGGAGCGCTGTATAAAGCGCTGGGTGGTCACATGACCGGATGTGACGTCAGACGCCGGCGCATGCGCAGTAAGTGCTGTGATGTCAGCGGACCTTTATCCTGCTTGGTGAAGGGATTGTTTACATTGTCATGGTGATTGAAAACATTGTAAGCATGGTCATGAAGAAAGATAGTTATATCGATATTAAAGATATAGAATAAAGAAGAGTGGCAACTGAAGAAAAAAATGAAGACATAACATAAGTACATGAAAGGAATAATGGGAGAACACAATAAAGAGAAATCATGTACATAAATAATATAATACACATGGTAGGAGTCCAAACCAGGAAAAATAAAGTAAAATAAATCGAAAGGTGGGGGAAGGGAAGGGGTATGAATCTTACCATCTCAATAATGGGAGAAGGCCACAGAGATTAGTTATTAAGGATTGATCTAGGGGAAAAGGAAAATCATATTAGCCAATCCATGTCACGATTTAAACCTTTCGGGTGTAACGTATCCAGGGTGTAAATCCAGTAACTTTCTCGTTGTTTTAATAATTTAATATGGTTACCACCTCTCCTGGGTCTCGGGACCCTCTCGATTACCTGGAATCTCAATTGCGCCACATTATGTTTGGCATCTTTAAAGTGTGCTGGTAATGGTAGCCATGTCTTCTCACACCGAATAGTCGATTTGTGGCTTGAGATTCGGTCCCTGATGGCTTGGGTCGTTTCTCCTATATAGAGGAGGCCGCAGGGACATTTCACAAGGTATACAACAAAGTTGCTTGCACAGGTAAAGTAGTCCCTCACCGGGTAAGATTTCCCGGTGCGGGGATGTACCACTTCATTCCCCTTGATGACATTAGAGCAACTCATGCAGCCGAGACACGGGAATGTACCTGTTCTCCTGTGTCCGGTGAGTGTGTTAGAGGACGGTTGTTTGTGGGAGCCTAAATCAGCCCTGACCACGCTATCTCTAATGTTTCTGGCTCGTCTCGTACACATAAGCGGTGGTTCATTGAAGATTTCTATATGTGGATATGCTTTGGCAAGGAGTGGCCAATGCTTTCTGATGAGGTTGTGAATCCTGCGCATGGAGGGGTGGTGATTGTGAACAAATGGAAGACGTGGATTCCTATGTGTATCAGTCCTTGTAAGACCCACTTCTCCAAGTGCTCTAGCTGATTCAGAATTGAGAAGATCAACAGGGTAGTTACGTACTTTGAATTTTTCTGCCATTTCGTGTACTCTGTTTTCTCTTTCGATAGGATTGGAGACAATCCTAACTACCCTCTTGAATTGTGATCTTGGCAAGCTGTTCTTAGTGGTAGTGGGGTGGCAGCTACTATATAATAGTAAATTATTACAATCAGTTGGCTTGGTGTAAATGTCTGTGCTAAGTAGGCCCTCAGCATTTTTTTGTATCCTGGTATCCAGGAAAGTGACGTTGTTGATGTCATATGTGATAGAGAATCTTAATTCCGGTGTAATGGTGTTGATTTTGTTGAAGAAATCAACAAGGCTGGAGGGATCACCATGCCAAATACAGAAAATGTCATCAATATACCTGACCCACATTATGGCATGTTGTTTGAATAAGGGGTCATGGTATACATGTTCCTGTTCGAAACGGTCCATATATAGATTTGCATAAGCTGGGGCCACGTTGGACCCCATAGCGGTCCCACATGTCTGTATATAGTATTCGTCCCCAAATAGAAAGAAGTTTTCCCTCAAAACAAGGTTCAGTAAATCAAGGCATAGCTCAGAGGTACCTCTATCAATGTTGGCTTCCTGTAGAGTTAATGATACAGCTCTAATACCTTTTTCATGAATGATGGATGTGTAAAGACTGTTTACATCCATGGTGCATAGGATACTGTCAGGTGGAACATTGTCAATTCTGCGGATTCTATCCAGAAAGTCACTCGTGTCCAAAATAAAGGATTTGGTCTGATGGGTATATGGTGTCAAGACTTTCTCCAGGAAGATAGATAGAGGGTTTAGGATGGAATCGGTGGATGCTACTATAGGGCGTCCAGGTGGATTGTGGAGATTTTTGTGTATTTTAGGTAGTATATACAGAATAGGGGTCACCGGGTGGTGATTAGTTAGGAACGTTCTGGTTTTGGTGTCAATGGTTCTTTTGTCCTGATGTTTGTCAAGGACCATGTTGATTTTGTTACGTATGGAACATGTAGGATCAGAGTGGGTTAGTCTGTAAGTAGTTGTGTCAGACAGTTGTCTCTTGATTTCAGACACATAATAGTTTCTATTCATGACCACAATGGCTCCGCCTTTGTCCGCTGGCTTTATAACTATATTTTTGTTATTTTTAAGAGATTCTATTGCCTGTTTTTCTGAGGGGTTGAGATTGTGGCGGACGCGGAGGAAGCCTAATTGTTGGTCATGGATTGTCTGTTTAATGTCTCTATTGAGTAAGTCAATAAAGGTCTCTGCTGCATGATTGGTCTTGGGTGGCATAAAGTTACTGGGATTACGTAACCCCAAACTGTCAATAGTCATAGTGGATTCTCCGTCATGGTTGGGTATAGTGCCTACTGAATTTAGATTAGGAATGGTGCCCTCTGTAAAATGTACTTTGAGTCTTATTCTCCTATAAAAGCGATGGAGGTCCTTCTCAAGTTGAAAGGAGTCCCACCTGGGGGTGGGGCAAAAGGACAAGCCCATATTTAACACTTTGAGTTCGAGGGGGGAGAGGGAGTAATTAGATATATTGACTACTAAGTTTGGACCCCTACCTGTGATCTGAGGATCATCTGTCGGTCCGCTTCTCTTCTTCCTTGACCTCCGTATGGTCTTGTATTTGTGCCTAAAAAAGGGGGTCTTGAACCTTGAGCACCACCAGCTTCGCTGCCGGAACCTGGAGAGGAACCTCCCGCAGGTGAGGATCCCCCGGATGGGTAGTAGTTCCCTTGTGGTCGGCGGAATCGTGCTATCTGCCCCGGAGCAGATCCCCAAAGAACAAAGGAAGCCCCCAAACATGTAATGGCGGTTAGACAAGAGGAAATACAGACACAGACAGAAAATAGTATGAGCAAATGCTGGGGCCCAATCTGACTTAGACAGAAAAGGATAGGAAGGATACTTACTGCAATAAAAAAAAACCCTAAAAAAAGCCAACGCTACTAATTGCAAAAACACCTGAGATCACACGACCTCTACCATCTAAATTAGTTCTCTGGTGTAACAAAACTAAGCCGCAGCCACAGAAAAAAAGCTGGAAAAGGCAAATGAACAAACAACAATGGCTCCAGAGGAACCGAGAGGAGACCAAGCCCCCCGGGGAGGGGAACCTGGCCAACCTCACAGAAATGCAGAGAAATATACATATGGCAAGCACAAAAACAAAAAACAGAAAATATCTTATCTGAGAGCAGGAGAAGAGGCAAGACTCAGCAAGCTTCCAAGTGAACCAGGAAACAAAGTTGAGACAAGAACAACTGATCACCGGCAACCATGATGGGGGGAAACCTCCCTTATATCCAGCCAGTCTGTGATCCCTGATTGACAATCCTCATTAAATGGTTCAGTACTGTTTGCAACCACCAGAGGGAGCTTCTGCTCAGAATTCATTTCTAAAACATTCATAACAGTACCCCCCCTTGAGGAGGGGTCACCGGACCCTCATTTGTGCAACCAGGTCGGTCAGGATGAGCTCTGTGATACGCACGGATCAGTCTCCTAGCATGGATGTCCGAAGCAAACACCCAAGAATTGTCCTCCTGACCATAACCTCTCCACTTAACCAAATACTGGAGTTTCCGTCTAGAAAAACGAGAATCCAATATTTTCTCAACCACATACTCCAGATTGCCCTCAACCAAAACAGGGCCAGGGGGCACAGCCATAGGAACCACTGGCTCGACAAACCTCTTCAATAAGGACTTGTGGAACACATTATGGATCTTAAATGTCCCTGGAAGAAGTAAACGAAAGGAAACAGGATTAAGAATCTCCATGATCTTATAAGGTCCAATAAACCTAGGCTTAAACTTAGGAGATGCAACTCTCACAGGGATATTTCTTGAGGACAACCAGACCAAGTCCCCCACTTTAAACCGAGGACCATCAGTCCTATGCCGGTTGGCAAACCGCTGGGCCTTCTCCTGAGAGAGGGACAACCTCTCCACTACCTGGTCCCAAATCTGCTGCATACGCTCCACAACAGAGTCAACACCCGGACAGACAGAAGCCTCCGTCTGTCCCGAACAGAATCGAGGGTGAAACCCAAAATTGCAGAAAAATGGAGACATCAAAGTGGCAGAGCTTGCCCTATTATTAAGAGCAAACTCAGCCAAAGGCAAAAAAGAGACCCAGTCATCTTGATCAGCAGACACAAAGCATCTCAGATAAGTCTCCAATGTCTGGTTTGTTCTCTCAGTTTGTCCATTGGTCTGAGGATGAAAAGCAGAGGAGAAAGACAATTGAACACCAAGTTTAGAACAAAAAGTCCTCCAAAATCTGGAAACAAACTGGACTCCTCTGTCAGACACAATGTTCTCAGGAATGCCGTGTAACCAAACCACGTGCTGAAGTAACAAAGGCACCAATTCGAAGGAGGAAGGCAACTTAGGTAATGGCACAAGATGTATCATCTTGGAAAACCTATCACAAATCACCCAGATAACGGTCATTCTCTGAGAAACAGTGAGGTCAGAAATAAAATCCATAGAGATATGGGTCCATGGTCTCTAGGGCACAGGCAATTGCATCAACAAACCACTAGAGCGAGAGCAAGGCTTGGAGCGAGAGCAAGTCCCACAGGACTGCACAAACTCCCTGACGTCATGAGACAAAGTAGGCCACCAAAAGGACCGACTCACCAAGTCTCTGGTACCAAAAATTCCAGGATGACCGGCCAATGCGGAACAATGAATCTCAGACATCACACTCTTCTTTCACTGGTCTGGGACAAACAATTTCCCAACAGGGCAACGCTCGGGTTTATCCTCCTGACAACCCTCCAGAGCCAGTCTCAAATTGGACGAGATGGCGGAAAGAACTACACCCTCTTTCAAAATAACAGCAGGATCAGATAACTCAGGAGAGTCCGCAAGGAAACTCCTCGAGAGGGCATCCGCTTTAATATTCTTAGTGCCAGGAAGAAAGGAAACCACAAAATTAAAACGTGTGAAAAACAAGGCCCACCTGGCCTGTCTAGGATTAAGTCGCTTGGCTGATTCCAGATAAACCAGATTCTTATGGTCCGTGAGGACCACCACCTGATGTTTGGCTCCCTCCAGCCAATATCTCCACTCTTCAAAAGCCCACTTCATGGCCAATAACTCTCGATTACCCACGTCATAATTACGTTCAGTTGGAGAAAATTTTCGAGAGAAAAAAGCACAAGGGTTACTTTTAGAGGTCTCAGGATCTCTTTGGGACAAAACGGCACCTGCCCCAATTTCAGAGGCATCAACCTCCACCTGAAATGACAGAGAAACATCAGGCTGCCGTAGAACAGGAGCAGAAGTGAATCTCCGCTTAAGCTCCTGAAATTCAGAGACTGCCTCAGGAGGCCAATTCACCACATCAGAACCCTTTTTGGTCAAATCAGTCAATGGTTTAACAATAACAGAGAAATTATCAATAAATTTACGATAAAAATTGGCAAAACCCAAGAATCTCTGAAGAGCCTTTAATGAAGTAGGTTGGACCCAATCACAGATGGCCTGAACCTTGACCGGGTCCATTTCAATAACAGATGGAGACAAAATGAATCCCAGAAATGAGATCCTCTGTACGCCAAAAAGACACTTTGATTCCTTCACATACAGAGCATTCTCTCTCAAAATCTGGAACACAGTCCGAACATGTTTCACATGAGAGTCCCAGTCATTGTAAAAAAATCAAGATATCATCCAAATAAACAATCAGAAATTTATCCACAAAATCCCTGAAAATGTCATTCATGAAGGACTGGAAGACGGAAGGAGCATTATTGAGCCCAAAGGGCATCACTAGGTACTCAAAATGCCCCTCTGGGTATTAAACGCCGTCTTCCATTCATCCCCGTGCTTAATGCGAATAAGGTTATACGCCCCCCTGAGGTCAAGCTTGGTAAAGCAAGTAGCACTTTTCACTCTGGAAAACAGGTCAGAAATCAAGGGTAACGGATATTGATATTTCACAGTGATATTGTTCAAGAGACGATAATCAATACACGGCCTTAATGAACCATCCTTTTTGGCCACAAAGAAAAAACCGGCACCCAAGGGTGAAGAGGATGGTCTGATATGACCCTTCTCCAATGATTCCTTGATATAAGAACGCATAGCGTCATGTTCAGGTACAGACAAGTTAAAAAGGCGACCTTTAGGGAATTTACTACCAGGCACTAATTCAATAGCGCAGTCATAGCTCCTATGGGGGGGGCAAGGATGCAGATTTACTTTCGCTAAACACATCAAAAAAATCAGTCAAAAAGTCAGGCACATCTTGAGCCTGGGGAGAGGCAGAAAAAACAGGAGTGTTGGCATTAACACATTGGCAGCCCCAACTGGTTACAGACACAGATTTCCAATCCAAAACAGGATTATGAGACTGCAACCAAGGGAAACCTAGTACAATAATGTCATGCAGATTATACAGCACCAGAAATTTGCAACTCTCCTGATGATCAGGTTCAACCCTCATTATCACCTGAGTAGAGAACTGAGGTTTATTCTCAGCCAAAGGGGTAGAATGAATCCCCAGTAGGGGAATAGACTTCCATAGGGGTATCAAGGGAAACCCACAACGTTTAGCAAAATCAAAATCCATCAGTTTAATAGCTGCTCCCGAATCAACAAAATCCTGAGCAGAAAATGTGGACAGGGAGCAAATCAGGGTAACAGACAACAGAAATTTAGTCTGAACACTACCCAAGACAACTGAGCGTGCAAAACGTCTTCCCCACTTAGGGCAGACTGAAATAGCATGAGAGGCATCACCACAGTAGAAACATAACCCATTGCGTTTTCAAAACTCATGACGCTGTGCCCCAGAAGCCACTCTATCACACTGCATGGGCTCAGAAGCTGGTTCACAAGGCAACACCATTCCATGCATACCTCTATGCTCACGCAAACGTCTGTCAATTTGAATCGCCAATGACATAGAATCATTGAGACCAGAGGGAGCAGGGAAGCCCACCATAACATCTTTTACATTCTCTGACAGACCCTTCCGAAAAAGAGCTGCCAAAGCATCATCATTCCATTTGGTCAGGACTGCCCACTTTCGGAATTTCTGACAGTACAACTCAGCGACCTCAAGCCCCTGATTTAATGCCAACAAGGTTTTTGCAGCTTGATCAGTGACATTAGGTTCATCGTACAATAACCCCAGAGCCAGAAAAAATGCATCAACATTACTCAAAACAGGGTCCCCAGGTGTCAGGGAAAAAACCCAATCCTGAGGATCGCCGCGCAGGAGAGAGATGACAATTTGAACCTGCTGTGCTGCGTTCCCTGAGGACTTAGGTTTTAAGGCAAAAAACAACTTACAGTTATTTTTGAAATTCAGAAATTTAGCTCGATCCCCTAAAATCAAATCTGGCATGGGGATCCTAGGTTCCACAACCAGCAACCCTGCAAGATAGGTAGCAATACTCCGAACTTCAGTGGCAAGCTGATCCACACGGCCAGACAACTGTGCAAACTCCATTGAGAGAAAAAAAAAATCCTCCTCAGCACCCAGAGAAAAAGAGGGAAATAAAATGCAACAAACAGAAAAAAAAAAAAAATAAATCTCTGACAACTCTGACTTTTTTTTTTTTCCACACTATTTTTCCCTTCTGTGAGTACCATATAATTTTCAGTTTGCCCGGTGATACTGTTATGTTTTGGTAGCTGAGGAGAGCAGGCAAAAACGGCAAAACACCAGAGAGGTTGGAATCTACTGGATTGCAGTACCCTGACTAACCACCATAACTAAAGGCAGCCGTGGAGCGTTCATACGTTGGTCCTAGATGCCTCGTCACAGCCTGAGAGGCTAACTACACCTAAAGATAGAAAGAGGAAAGCTATCTGCCCCGGAGCAGATCCCCAAAGAACATAGGAAGCCCCCAAACATGTAATGGCGGTTAGACAAGAGGAAATACAGACACAGACAGAAAATAGTATGAGCAAACGCTGGGGCCCAATCTGACTTAGACAGAAAAGGATAAGAAGGATACTTACTGCAATCCAAAAAAACCCTAAAAAAAGCCAACGCTACTAATTGCAAAAACACCTGAGATCACACGACCTCTACCACCTAAATTAGTTCTCTGGTGTAACAAAACTAAGCCGCAGCCACAGAAAAAAAAACTGGAAAAGGCAAATGAACAAACAACAATGGCTCCAGAGGAACCGAGAGGAGACCAAGCCCCCCGGGGAGGGGAACCTGGCCAACCTCACAGAAATGCAGAGAAATATACAAATGGCAAGCACAAAAACAAAAAACAGAAAATATCTTATCTGAGAGCAGGAGAAGAGGCAAGACTCAGCAAGCTTCCAAGTGAACCAGGAAACAAAGTTGAGACAAGAACAATTGATCACCGGCAACCATGATGGGGGAAACCTCCCTTATATCCAGCCAGTCTGTGATCCCTGATTGCCAATCCTCATTGAATGGTTCAGTACTGTTTGCAACCACCAGAGGGAGCTTCTGCTCAGAATTCATTTCTAAAACATTCATAACATCTCTCTTCGGCTCTCAGTGTCGTTACCTGCTGTGTATCCATGGTCAGATTGGGTGAGGATCCTAGTTACACCCCTCCAGGTCTTCCTTGGGCTTCAGCACAGTGGTTCCACCACACAACCCGTTACACCACCATTTGTCTTCAAACGCCATCTACAGTACCTTGAGCCTCTTGGTACATTTGCATAATGGGCTATTGAAATCCAGCCTTTTTACTATTTTTCTAGTTAGTGTGCTACCTTCGTTATTTTACTTTGCAACCTTATTAATTCCTGGCGCTGCGTCAATATTTTTTATCTATCTATTATCTATCTATCTCAAGAGATTGGAGGCAGAACACCATTCAGAGTGAAAAAAATTTCTGTTTAATGACCCATCATGGTGACATTTCAGTTCTTACGTGAGAACCTTTCTCAAGCATTACATAGGTGCACATATATAATATTTAAATGGTGCCAACAATGAAAAGTTTTTAACAACATAAGAAACATAACATAAAAAAGAGCATATCATAATCATTGAAAATGACATATATGTTGTGGGTAAAAAGTTCATAGAGATAATCTACATATATACGAGAATTGCCAGTTGGCCGCTGTCTCCGAATTCCATAAGGCACCGTGACAGTATCACTTGCGCAGGCGCAGTTCGTTGCCTCAAGGCCACGAACTGCGCCTGCGCAAGTGACACACGGTATATACTCGAGTATAAGCCAGCAAGCCAGTGGGGAGGGGAAGAGGCAGGAGAGAGCAGCTGTGATAGCATACTCACCCACTCCTGGTGCGGTGGCTTCAATGTTCCTGCATCTCTCACTGTTTTCCGGCTTCCAGCAGCACTTCCTGTATTTAGCGGTCATGTGGTACCGCTCATTAAAGTAATAAATATGGATGCGTCTCCACTCCCATAGGCGTGGAGCGCATACTCATTCATTTAATGAGCGGTATCACCTGACAGCTGAATATAGGAAGTGCTGCTGGAAGCCAGGAAAATAGAGAGAGATGCAACAATGGTGGGGGACCAGGGAGTACGAAGGAGGACCGGAGGGACGAGTGAGGACTGGGGAGGAAGAGTGAGGACCTGGGGAGCCGAGCCAAGGCAAGCCACGCATTCAGGATGGGACCAGGGAGCCACGCATTCAGGATGGGACCAGGGAGCCATACATACAGGATTGGCCCAGGGAGCCATGCATACAGGATGGAATCAGGGAGCCATGCATACAGGATGGGACCAGGGAGCCATGCATACAATATTGGATCAGGGAGTCACGCATGCAGGATGGGACCAGGGAGCCATGCATACAGGATGGGACCAGTGAGCCATGCATACAGGATGGGACCAGTGAGCCACGCATACAGGATGGGACCAGGGAGACATGCATACAGGATGGGCACAGGGAGCCATGCATACAGGAAGGGACCTGGAGGCCATGCATGCAGGATGGGACCAGGGAGCCATGAATACAGGATGGGACCAGGGAGCCATGCATACAGGATGGGACCAGGGAGCCATGCATACAGGATGGGACCAGGGAGCCATACATATAGAAGGGGGAGCCACACATACCAGGACAGGGATGGGGGAGCCACATATTCCAAGACAGGGATGGGGGAGCCACATACCAGGACAGGACGTGGTGGAGCCACACATTTCACGATAGGGACGGGGCAGCCATACATAGCAGGACAGGGACGGGGGAGCCACACATACCAGGACAAGATGGGGTAGCCACACATACCAGGACAGGATGGGGGGACAATGCATACCCGGCTTATACTTGAGTCAATAAGCTTACCCAGTTTTCCGTGGCAAAATTAGGTGCATTGGCTTATATTCGGGTCGGCTTATACTCGAGTATATACGGTACACATCTCCATTATTTCCACGCATGTTAATTTCACCGCACTCCCGATGCGATAGCATTGGGCCTATTTGTAGTATTACAATAAAGTCCAGTGCAGTGATCTACATACAGACAAAATATCATATTTACATTATAAAAGTTAATTAATAATCAAATACCAGCTGTATATTATTAATCATTTTATGACTCACTCCATTCGGATAACACAAAAGCACTCCAATATCGGCGTCCTGTTATTTTCACTGCACATGTGAGAAAAAGAATAAGGAAGTGAGCGTCTTCTGGCACATGTGCAGAAGTGGCTCTGTGCTCCTGGAGCCATTTTTAATGAAAGCAAAAGACAGTATTCAGGGCGTGTGCTGTTGTGAATGGGCTTGAGATGAGTTCTGAGCAGAGGCTCCCTCTGGTGGTTACAAGCGGTACTGGTCTGTCCAGTGAAGATTGTGAAGATTGTGAGGATTGGGAATCAGGTGTTACTGACTGGTCTTATATAAGGGAGTCACCTTCCCATCAGGGTTGCCGGTGATCAATTGTTCTGGTCTCTATCCTAGATTCCTGTTTCCCTTGTAGCCTGCTGTGTCGTGTCTGCATCTCCTGCTAACAGATAAGACATTTTCTTCTTTTTGTTTTTGTGCTTGATTTTTGCATTTTGTCCTGCACTTCTGTGGGGGCCTTCAGGGTCCCCTCCGGGGGCTTTTGCCCTCTCAGTTTAGTTCAGCCACTGATGTTTGTACTTTTGCTTTTTCCAGTTTTTTCAGTGGCTGCTGTTTTGATTTTGTTACACCAGAGAACTAATTTAGGTGGTAGAGGTCGTGTGATCTCAGGTGTTTTTGAAATTAGTAGAGTTGGTGCTTTTCAGGGTTTTCTGGGATTGCAGTAAGTACCCTTCCTATCCTTTTCTATTTAGTTAGTTTGGGCCCCAACGTTTGCTCATACTATTTTCTGTCTGTGTCAGTATTTCTTCTTGTCTAACCGCCATTACATGTTTGGGGGCTTTCTATTATCTTTGGGGTTCTGCTCCGGGGCAGATAGCTTTCCTATATCTATCTTTAGGTGTAGTTAGTTTCTCAGGCTGTGACGAGGCGTCTAGGACCAACGTAGGAACGCTCCACGGCTGCCTCTAGTTGTTGTGTTTAGTCAGGGTACTGCAATCTCATAGATTCCAACTGCTCTGGTGTACTGCCTTTTTTGCCTGCACTCCTCAGCTACCGAAACATAACAGTATCACCGGCCCAAAATTTAAAATTGTATGGTACTCACAGAAGGGAAAAAATTTGTGAAAGAAAAAACGGTTGTCAGAGTTGTCAGAGATATTTTTCTGTTTGTTGCATTTTTTTTTTTTCCCTCTGTATCTCTGGGTGCTGGGGAGGATTTTTTCTCTCAATGGAGTTTGCACTGTTGTCTGGCCGTGTGGATCAGCTTGCCACTGAGGTTCAGAGTATTGCTGCATATCTTGCTAGGTTGCCTGTTGTGGAGCCTAGGATTCCCATGCCAGATTTGTTTTTGGGGGATCGAGCTAAGTTTCAGAATTTCAAAAATAATTGTAAATTGTTTTTTGCCTTAAAATCTAAGTCCTCAGGGAACGCAGCGCAGCAGGTTCAAATTGTCATCTCTCTCCTGCGTGGTGATCCTCAGGATTGGGCTTTTTCCCTGACACCTGGGGATCCTGTTTTGAGTGATGTTGATGCATTTTTTCAGGCTTTGGGGTTATTGTACGATGAGCCTAATGTCACTGATCAAGCTGAAAAAGCCTTGTTGGCATTAAATCAGGGGCTTGATGACGCTGAGTTATACTGTCAGAGATTCCGTAGGTGGGCAGTCCTGACCAAGTGGAATGACGACGCTTTGGCGGCCCTTTTTCGGAAGGGTCTGTCAGATAATGTAAAGGATGTTATGGTGGGATTCCCTGTCCCCTCTGGTCTCAATGATTCTATGTCATTAGCGATTCAAATTAACAGACGTTTGCGTGAGCGGAGAAGTATGCGTGGAATAGTGTTGCCTTGTGAACCTGCTTCTGAATCCATGCAGTGTGATAGAGTGGTGTCTGGGGCACAGCGTCATGAGTTTCAAAAGCGCAATGGGTTATGTTTCTACTGTGGTGATGCCTCTCATGCTATTTCAGTCTGCCCTAAGAGGGGAAGACGTTTTGCACGCTCAGTTGTCTTGGGTAGTGTTCAGACTAAGTTTTTATTAACTGTCACTCTGATATGCTCTCTGTCCTCATTTTCTGCTCAGGCTTTCGTTGATTCTGGAGCAGCTATTAACCTGATGGATTATGATTTTGCTAAACGTTGTGGGTTTCCCTTGATACCCGTACAGAAGTCTATTCCCCTACTGGGGATCGATTCTACCCCTTTGGCTGAGAATAAACCTCAGTTCTCTACTCAGGTGATAATGAGAGTTGAACCTGATCATCAAGAGTGCTGCAAATTTTTGGTTCTGTATAATCTGCATGACATTATCGTACTGGGTTTCCCTTGATTACAGTCTCATAATCCTGTTTTGGATTGGAAATCTGTGTCTGTAACCAGTTGGGGCTGCCAATGTGTTAATACCAACACTCCTGTTTTTTCTGCCTCCCCCAGGCTCAGGATGTTCCTGACTTTTTGATTGATTTTTCTGATGTATTTAGCGAAAGTAAATCTGCATCCTTGCCTCCCCATAGGAGCTATGACTGCGCTATTGAATTAGTGCCTGGTAGTAAATTCCCTAAAGGTCGCCTTTTTAACTTGTCTGTACCTGAACATGACGCTACGCGGTCTTATATCAAGGAGTCATTGGAGAAGGGTCATATCAGACCATCCTCTTCACCCTTAGGTGCCGGTTATTTCTTTGTGGCCAAAAAGGATGGTTCATTAAGGCCGTGTATTGATTATCGTCTTTTGAACAATATTACTGTGAAATATCAATACCCGTTACCCTTGATTTCTGACCTGTTTTCCAGGGTGAAAAACGCTACTTGGTTTACCAAGCTTGACCTCAGGGGGGCATATAACCTTATTCGCATTAAGCACGGGGATGAATGGAAGACGGCATTCAATACCCCGGAGGGGCATTTTGAGTACCTTGTGATGCCCTTTGGGCTCACTAATGCTCCTTCTGTCTTCCAGTCCTTCATGAATGACATTTTCAGGGATTTTGTGGATAAATTTCTGATTGTTTATTTGGATGATATCTTGATTTTTTCTAATGACTGGGACTCTCATGTGAAACATGTTCGAACTGTATTTCAGATTTTGAGAGAGAATGCTCTGTATGTGAAGGGATCAAAGTGTCTTTTGGCGTACAGAGGATCTCATTTCTGGGATTCATTTTGTCCCCATCTGTTATTGAAATGGACCCGGTCAAGGTTCAGGCCATCTGTGATTGGGTCCAACCTACTTCATTAAAGGCTCTTCAAAGATTTTTGGGTTTTGCCAATTTTTATCGTAAATTTATTGGTAATTTCTCGGTTATTGTTAAACCATTAACTGATTTGACCAAAAAGGGTTCTGATGTGGTGAATTGGCCTCCTGAGGCAGTCTCTGCATTTCAGGAACTTAAGCAGAGATTCACTTCTGCTCCTGTTCTACGGCAGCCTGATGTTTCTCTGCCATTTCAGGTGGAGGTTGATGCCTCTGAAATTGGGGCAGGTGCCGTTTTGTCCCAAAAAGATCCAGAGACCTCTAAAAGTAACCCTTGTGCCTTTTTCTCTCGAAAATTTTCTCCAACTGAACGTTATTATGACGAGGGTAATCGGGAGTTATTGGCCATGAAGTGGGCTTTTGAAGAGTGGAGACATTGGCTGGAGGAAGCCAAACATCAGGTGGTGGTCCTTACTGACCATAAGAATCAGGTTTATCTGGAATCTGCCAAGCGACACAATCCTAGACAGGTCAGGTGGGCCTTGTTTTTCACACGTTTTAATTTTGTGGTTTCCTTTCTTCCTGGCACTAAGAATGGTAAGGCGGATGCCCTCTCGAGGAGCTTCCTTGCGGACTCTCCTGAGTTATCTGATCCTTCTGTTATTTTGAAAGAGGGTGTAGTTCTTTCCGCCATCTCACCTAATTTGAGACTTGCTCTGGAGGGGTGTCAGGAGGATAGGCCCGAGCGCTGCCCTGTTGGAAAATTGTTTGTCCCGGACCAGTGGAAAAAGAGTGTGATGTCTGAGATTAATTGTTCCGCGTTGGCTGGGCATCCCGGAATTTTTGGTACCAGAGACTTGGTTAGTCGGTCCTTTTGGTGGCCTACCTTGTCTCGTGATGTCAGGGAATTTGTGCAGTCCTGCGGGACTTGCTCTCGCTCCAAGCCTTGCTCTTGCTCTAGTGGTTTGTTGATGCCATTGCCTGTGCCCAAGAGACCATGGACCTATATCTCTATGGATTTCATTTCCGACCTTCCTGTTTCTCAGAGAATGACCGCCATCTGGGTGATTTGTGATAGGTTTTCCAAGATGATACATCTTGTGCCATTACCTAAGTTGCCTTCCTCCTCTGAATTGGTGCCGTTGTTCCTTCAGCACGTTGTTCGTTTACACGGCATTCCTGAGAACATAGTGTCTGACAGAGGAGTCCAGTTTGTTTCCAGATTTTGGAGGACTTTTTGTTCTAAACTGGGTGTTCAATTGTCTTTCTCCTCGGCATTTCATCCTCAGACCAATGGTCAAACTGAGAGAACAAACCAGACATTGGAGACTTATCTAAGATGCTTTGTGTCTGCTGATCAGGATGACTGGGTCTCTTTTTTGCCTTTGGCTGAGTTTGCTCTTAATAATAGGGCTAGCTCTGCCACTTTGATGTCTCCGTTTTTGTGTAATTCTGGGTTTCACCCTCGATTTTCTTCAGGACAGACGGAGGCTTCTGTCTGTCCGGGTGTTGACTCTGTTGTGGAGCGTATGCAACAGGTTTGGGACCAGGTAGTGGAGAGGTTGTCCCTCTCTCAGGAGAGGGCCCAGCGGTTTGCTAACCGGCATAGGACTGATGGTCCTCGGTTTGAAGTGGGGGACTTGGTCTGGTTGTCCTCAAAAAATATTCCTATGAGAGTAGCATCTCCTAAATTTAAGCCTAGGTTCATTGGACCTTATAAGATCATGGAGATTCTTAATCCTGTTTCTTTTCGTTTGCTTCTTCCAGGGACATTTAAGATCCATAACGTGTTCCACAAGTCCTTGTTGAAGAGATTTGTTGAGCCAGTGGTTCCTGCTGCTGTGCCTCCTGACCCTGTTTTGGTTGAGGGCAATCTGGAGTATGTGGTTGAGAAAATATTGGATTCTCGTTTTTCTAGACGGAAACTCCAGTATTTGGTTAAGTGGAGAGGTTATGGTCAGGAAGACAATTCTTGGGTGTTTGCTTCGGACATCCATGCTAGGAGACTCATCCGTGCGTACCATAGGGCTCATCCTGACCGACCTGGTTGCTCAAATGAGGGTTCGGTGACCCCTCCTCAAGGGGGGGTACTGTTGTGAATGGGCTTGAGATGAGTTCTGAGCAGAGGCTCCCTCTGGTGGTTACAAGCGGTACTGGTCTGTCCAGTGAAGATTGTGAAGATTGTGAGGATTGGGAATCAGGTGTTACTGACTGGTCTTATATAAGGGAGTCACCTTCCCATCAGGGTTGCCGGTGATCAATTGTTCTGGTCTCTATCCTAGATTCCTGTTTCCCTTGTAGCCTGCTGTGTCGTGTCTGCATCTCCTGCTAACAGATAAGACATTTTCTTCTTTTTGTTTTTGTGCTTGATTTTTGCATTTTGTCCTGCACTTCTGTGGGGGCCTTCAGGGTCCCCTCCGGGGGCTTTTGCCCTCTCAGTTTAGTTCAGCCACTGATGTTTGTACTTTTGCTTTTTCCAGTTTTTTCAGTGGCTGCTGTTTTGATTTTGTTACACCAGAGAACTAATTTAGGTGGTAGAGGTCGTGTGATCTCAGGTGTTTTTGAAATTAGTAGAGTTGGTGCTTTTCAGGGTTTTCTGGGATTGCAGTAAGTACCCTTCCTATCCTTTTCTATTTAGTTAGTTTGGGCCCCAACGTTTGCTCATACTATTTTCTGTCTGTGTCAGTATTTCTTCTTGTCTAACCGCCATTACATGTTTGGGGGCTTTCTATTATCTTTGGGGTTCTGCTCCGGGGCAGATAGCTTTCCTATATCTATCTTTAGGTGTAGTTAGTTTCTCAGGCTGTGACGAGGCGTCTAGGACCAACGTAGGAACGCTCCACGGCTGCCTCTAGTTGTTGTGGTTAGTCAGGGTACTGCAATCTCATAGATTCCAACTGCTCTGGTGTATTGCCTTTTTTGCCTGCACTCCTCAGCTACCGAAACATAACAGTGCGCGTCAGACAATACTGACGTCATCCACTAACTCAAAACTGAAAATAAGATTAAAAAAAAACCGAAGACGGATTTCATCAACCAAGGTATAATTTTTTACAAAATTGCTCCTTGAAGGGGTTGCCTCTCTGTCTGTCTATCTATCAATCATGACATTGTAAGGAGGTTTCGGAGACTTTCAGTTTCTCCCTCTCTCCTATATGTTGGTCATGAGTGCCCCATGCGGTATCCCAAGGGTTTACTTGTATATTAATTTGTATGTATGTCTGTTGATATATTACTGTTTTACCATTGTGTTGTACTGTATTATATGATCTGTATGCAATTAGATCAGGGTTAGAATAGGTTAACCAAAAAAAGGGGCCAGTGCAGCCAGTGAGTAGAGCAGGAGCTTCCTGCTTGTGCGGCAGAGCCCAGACAGTACTGCTAAGCAACAGCACATGTGAAAAAGATTTGGGTATACTAATAGATCACAGACTGAACATGAGTCAACAGTGTGATGCAGAAGCAAAAAAGGCAAATACAATTCTGGGATGTATTAACAGAAGCATACAGTCTAGATCACGTGAAGTCATTATTGCCCTCTACTCCTCTTTGGTCAGACCTAATCTGGAATACTGTGTCCAGTTTTGGGCACCACATTTTAAAAAAGACATAAAAAAACTGGAGCAAGTTCAGAGAAGAGCGACCAGAATGGTGTCCGGTCTGCAAACCATGTCCTATGAGAAACGGTTACAAGATTTGGGAATGTTTAGCTTGCAAAAAAGAAGACTGAGAGGAGACTTAATAGCTGTCTACAAATATCTCAAGGGCTGTCACATTGTAGAAGGATCATCTTTATTCTCATTTGCACAAGGAAAGACTAGAATCAATGGGATGAAATTGAATGGGTGGAGACACAGACTAGATATTAGAATAAACTTTTTGACAGTTAGAGTGATCAATGAGTGGAACAGGCTGCCATGAGAGGTGGTGAGTTCTCCTTCAATGGAAGTCTTCAAACAGAGGCTGGACAGACATCTGTCTGGGATGATTTAGCAAATCCTGCTTTGAGCAGGGGTTGGACCAGATGACCCAGGAGGTCCTTTCCAACTCTACCATTCTATGATTCAATGATTCTATGAGGATGTCTGTCCCCGTCTGGGACGGAAAGGACCCCCGGCTGGGGAATTCAGGCTGCCAGGACTTGAAGGCAACAGGAACGAGCACAAGGACTGTGAAAGTGCCTTCTAAGGCCTGTTTCACACATCCGTTTTTCCCCTTGCGGCGCCCCGGCATTTTTTCGCAGCGCCGCAACACAAAACTGTATGCGCCGCATGCGTTTTTTTTCCCATTGACTTTTATTAGCGCCGCATGGCGCCGCATGTCACTGCGGCGCGTCCGGTTGGTGCCGGATGCGGTGTCTGGTCACCGTCCGGTGTCTGGAAAAAACGTTGCATGTAACGTTTCTTGTCTGCGGCGAAAAAGCCGCATGCGCCGGATGCGGCGCATGCGGTTCTTTTTTACAATGAAAGTCTATGGACGCCGCAATGCGCCGCATCGCGGCGTCCGCCGCATCCGGTAGCCGCATCCGGTTTGTTAATTGATATACCAGCCCACAGCAAACAGATACAAGGAAGTACCACCCCTCAGCAAACATATAAAAAAAAAATTGGGTGGGACATCAGACACAGCCACAGAAGCCACAGGAGCCACAGGAGCCACAGGAGCCACAGAAGCCACAGAGAGACACGGAAAGCCACAGAAAGCAGCCACCGACGCAGCCACCGACGCAGCCACCGGACTCGCAGCCAGGATCCGTACTATGGAGCGCCAGGAAAACAGACGGTAAATATGAACCACCCACCCCCAAATTCAAAAATTTAAAATACATATGTCACCAATGCTGTGTGAGCTGATGTTTATTTTTTGTGGCCTGGTACATTATATATTTAATGTTTTTTCTGTGATGGGGATTGGTTCCCCAGGTATTTAATGAAATTATATTGCCGATGATGGGGTGGGTCCCCGAGTTTAAAATGCATTTGTTTGGGAACTTTATTGTGTATTCACTGCTACTGTTGTGAATGTTGATAATGTAGATCTACTGGTACTGTTTTTTAGCAGTGATGTGCTTGGTCTCCCTGCGACAATCTGAAATGTGGATGTATTTGTGTATCAAATTTTTTTTTTATTTTTAAAAAAGTATTAATTTTTTTGGCCAGTGATGTCGTTGTTTTTTATGTTTTTTTTGGCTCTGGAATAAATTCTCCAACCAAAGTATCCCACAGAGCACGACAAGTATACTTTATTATGCCGGATAGTGTGGAGATTCCAATCCGATACTGAAAATGGAGCGATGATAGAGTTTCGCCAGTTGCCAGAAATCTGAAAACAAATTAGAAAATACAAATTATTTCAGAAACGCAGCATTACATACCAGAACTCAGCTACGACTATTGGAGATACCAAAAATAATATCTAGGAGAAAGACTGTTTTATAACTAGATTTGGGGCTACTCATATGGTTTCCTAGTTGGCCTGTGATGTTCAATTAATGATAAAATTACAAGTGCGCTCAAGCAAACAGAACCAATACATATAGCTTACCTTATAGTCACCATGAGACGCTCCGCCGGAGATATCGAGAACCGACAGTAGGTGTCCGATTTTTTAATTTTGTCTCCAACACGCTCCAGCAAATCATCAAAGTTTTCTATATTCATCCGCAGATAGGCAAAAAACTTCTCTGGATTTTGTCGCAGCTCCATGTTCAGTGTGGAATAGACACCATGAGTTAATCTCTGTGACGTGATGGGGTGGATCCACATACGGCGGCGACTTCGCAGGCGCTGACGCCGCTGCTCCTCAAACTTTAGCTCCTTCTCCAGAACGATAAACCTCAATCGATTCATCTCCGCAGTAAAATCAACAAGATTCCTGAAGATATTGCCGATAATGGGTTCCATGTTCGCCAATCACTTGCTACTTGCTCTTCTCTCCAAACTGCACTTTCTCCTCTACAACCTGTCAAAGAAGGGATGTAGGAGCAGTGTATATATAGGATTACAGTAGCCAATCATATTTGGAACCCCAAAAAGGGCCCCAAAATGGGCGTGCTTAAAAGCCGGATCCGGCGCATTACGGCGTCAACGGATGCCAATCGGATACACCGGATGAGACATATGCGGTTTTTTGCCGCATTCGTGAACCGGATGCGGCGAAAAACCGGATGCGGCACATCCGTTGTTCAGAGAAAATACCGCATGCGGCGCTGCGGCTAAATGCCGGGGGCGCCGTTTAGGCGCCCGCTGGATGTGTGAAACAGGCCTAGATTGCTAGCTCCCAAGAGCTGATTGGGAGCTGGTGCTTCTGCTGCTGCTGAGGACGCAGCAACCATGGATAGGGACAGCTCAGGAAATCGCTACCTATGTTATTTCTTTATTCCTTTGTTAAACTGTTTCCCTGTTGGATTAAAACTGTGCCGGAGTGTTTCCCTGGACCTTTATCACCAGTGATTGCAGTGACTGTGGAGAAAGGTAATTGCCTAGTATCGCATATGTCTTTTTTTCTACAAGGGGCTCGGGTGCTCACTAACTGTGACTTAGTGTACTCGCCCATGACTACCACCCCATGCCACCTTGTTGCAACCTCATGGTTGATGGAATACTAAGGTTATATTCACACGTTGCGTTTTTGCAGCGTTTTTTTGTTGTTAGTTTAATGCAAAATTTAAGCTGTGTTTTACAGTACCAGCAAAGTCTATATTTCAGAAATGTCATGCATTCACATTGGTTTTATTTTCCTGACTGCAACATGTCAATTCTTTCACTATTTTTTCAGCGTATTTTCAGTGTGTTTTTCACCCATAGGAAACAATGGGTAAGTGCAAAAATGCAGCAAGAAACACAGGTAGCAGTTTTTGCTACATTTTTGGTGCAAAAACCTAAGGAAGTTAGATCAGTCTTTTTTTTTTGGGCCACTAAACTTTATCAACATGCACAAGAGATAGCAAAAACGCAGCAAAAAATGCAGAAAAAACTCAGAAAAACCTGCTTTTTGTAAGCCGCTTAATTGCACCTTAAAAGTTTGTATTAAAAACGCAGCAAAAATGCAATGTATGAATATAGTCTTAGGAATTCTGATGTGTATTGTTTACTCAAAAGCACCTGCTGCAGCAGCTTATTTCTGCAGAGAAGGCTTCATCCCTTTGGATATATTCCTAAGGCCGGAGTCACACTGGCGACAAAAATGGACGAGTGGAATGCGATGAAATATCGCATTGCACTCGGACCAATGTTTATCTATGGGGCAGCTCCCAGCATCCGATTTTTTCTCGGCTGTTTTCCTCGGGCTGAGAAAATCGCAGCATGCTGCAATTGTCACCGATTATCGTGCGAGAATCGCCAATGCAAGTCTATGGGTGCGATGAAAAATCAGATTACAAACGGACCACACGTGTGACTTGGGAGAAAATCGCACCAGTGTCCTTTAGAAAAGCCGGCAATTCATCCCCGGCTATACTGTAAAAGCACACTGACAGGTTTAATAAAGAATAGAAAGAATACATATACACATATAGAATACATATACAGGTCCTTCTCAAAAAATTAGCATATAGTGCTAAATTTCATTATTTTCCATAATGTAATGATTACAATTAAACTTTCATATATTTTAGATTCATTACACACCAACTGAAATTTGTCAGGTCTTTTATTGTTTTAATACTGATGATTTTGGCATACAACTCCTGATAACCCAAAAAACCTGTCTCAAAAAATTAGCATATCAAGAAAAGGTTCTCTAAACGACCTATTACCCTAATCTTCTGAATCAACTAATTAACTCTAAACACATGCAAAAGATTCCTGAGGCTTTTAAAAACTCCCTGCCTGGTTCATTACTCAAAACCCCCATCATGGGTAAGACTAGCGACCTGACTGATGTCAAGAAGGCCATCATTGACACCCTCAAGCAAGAGGGTAAGACCCAGAAAGAAATTTCTCAACAAATAGGCTGTTCCCAGAGTGCTGTATCAAGGCACCTCAATGGGAAGTCTGTTGGAAGGAAACAATGTGGCAGAAAACGCTGTACAACGAGAAGAGGTGACCGGACCCTGAGGAAGATTGTGGAGAAGGACCGATTCCAGACCTTGGGGGACCTGAGGAAGCAGTGGACTGAGTCTGGTGTAGAAACATCCAGAGCCACCGTGCACAGGCATGTGCAGGAAATGGGCTACAGGTGCCGCATTCCCAGGTAAAGCCACTTTTGAACCATAAACAGCGGCAGAAGCGCCTGACCTGGGCTACAGAGAAGCAGCACTGGACTGTTGCTAAGTGGTCCCAAGTGCTTTTTTCTGATGAAAGCAAATTTTGCATGTCATTCGGAAATCAAGGTGCCAGAGTCTGGAGGAAGACTGGGGAGAAGGAAATGCCAAAATGCCTGAAGTCCAGTGTCAAGTACCCACAGTCAGTGATGGTGTGGGGTGCCATGTCAGCTGCTGGTGTTGGTCCACTGTGTTTCATCAAGGGCAGGGTCAATGCAGCTAGCTATCAGGAGATTTTGGAGCACTTCATGCTTCCATCGGCTGAAATGCTTTATGGAGATGAAGATTTCATTTTTCAGCACGACCTGGCACCTGCTCACAGTGCCAAAACCACTGGTAAATGGTTTACTGACCATGGTATTACTGTGCTCAATTGGCCTGCCAACTCTCCTGACCTGAACCCATAGAGAATCTGTGGGATATTGTGAAGAGAAAGTTGAGAGATGCAAGACCCAACACTCTGGATGAGCTTAAGGCCGCTATCGAAGCATCCTGGGCCTCCATAACACCTCAGCAGTGTCACAGGCTGATTGCCTCCATGCCACGCCGCATTGAAGCAGTCATTTCTGCAAAAGGATTCCCGACCAAGTATTGAGTGCATAACTGAACTTTATTATTTGATGGTTTTTTTGTTTGTTTTTAAAAAACACTTTTATTTTATTGGACGGTTGAAATATGTTAATTTTTGAGACAGGTTTTTTGGGTTTTCAGGAGTTGTATGCCAAAATCATCAGTATTAAAACAATAAAAGACCTGACAAATTTCAGTTGGTGTGTAATGAATCTAAAATATATGAAAGTTTAATTGTAATCATTACATTATGGAAAATAATGAAATTTAGCACTATATGCTAATTTTTTGAGAAGGACCTGTATATACAGTACAGACCAAAAGTTTGGACACACCTTCTCATTCAAAGATTTTCCTGTATTTTCATGACTATGAAAATTGTAGAATCACACTGAAGGCATCAAAACTATGAATTAACACATGTGGAATTATACATTACACTTTACATGTTTTTTCTGTCCGATCGCGATCCAATCAGAACAGGAAAAAAAACGCCATTGAGAACAGAAGCATAGGATTAAATTGGTACACAAGCTTTCTTGTTCTCAGATCATAGCAGCATTTTCATCTTACCTTAGTAAGAAGTAATATATTCAGGTATTCCAAGGGTCTGAAAAGAAAGTTCCCCCTAGAGTGACATTTAAGCAGATATGTCACTTGATTTCAGAATTCAAACTATTTACACTATCAAATAGATCTCTTAGACCTACGGAGGCTGGTGTACTTGCTTTGAACACTTTACAGAATATGTCATTCTATGTGAATGTACCCTTGTCCATAATATTAAAATCAGTATTTTATGAGTTTTCCATTTCTGTTTTTCATTTTGCATTGTAGCCTAAGCTAATACTTCCTGAGCAGGGTGCCATATTACTGTATACTGGGAGCAGGAGTTGATTGCTGTCCCAGTACACTGTTATATTGTATATTAAAAGCTTTCACCATGTTCTAGATGTCCTGGCAGTTGCACACAATAGCCGGTAGCACCATTCATCCTTTATTGCAGATGTTTTCAAATATACCGTGTATACTCAAGTATAAGTCGACCCGAGTGTAAGCTGAGGCACGTAATTTTGCCATGAAAAACTGGGTAAACTTATTGACTCGATTATAAGCCGGGTATGCATTGTCCCCTCATCCCTATCCTAGTATGCATGGCTCCCCCGTCGCTGTCCTTGTATGCATGGCTCCCCCGTTGCTGTCCTTGTATTCAAGGCTCCCCTGTCCCGTCTTTGTATGCATGGCTCCTTATATCCCCTATCATTGTATGCATGGCTCCTTATCCCCTATCCTTGTATGCATGGTTCCATATCCCCTATCCCTGTATTCATGGCTCCATATCCCTATCCCTGTATTCATGGCTCCTTATCCCCTATCCCTATATACATGGTTCCTATAAAAAAAAAATGCCTGTGCGCCCTTGCTGCATCTCATTCCAGCGCCAGCAGCTCTTCCTGCCGAGCGATCATGTGGCCCCTTTCATTAAGGTAATGAATATTCGCTCCACGCCTATGGGAGTGGAGAAGCGTAAATATTCATTACCTTAATGAGCAGGGCCACGTGATCGCTTGGCTAGAAGAGCTGCTGGTGCCTTAACGAATGAGATGCAGTGAGGGCGTGCAGGAAGATAAGTAGGATGTGTGCTGGAAGCTGGCGGCTGTGGCTGTCACTGTGCTCTATTACAGAGAAATGAATATATACACAAGTATATACGGTAACTACATGTATGACAAGAAAAGTTGACGATTTTGGAGGAAACCAAATTTTATGCTAAAATTGCACATACTATATTTTTCGGATGATAAGACTCATGTTTTTCCTCTAAATTTGGAGAAAATGGGGGTGCGTCTTATAATCAGAAGGTAGGTTACTGAGGGGGGTCAGTGCAGCGGGGTCACAGGAGACGGGGCCACTGTGTCGGGAAGCTGGCGGCAGTAGTGGGGTGATGCTGCAGTACCTGAGCGCACATTAGATGTCGACATCTGTGAGCAATCAATTTCCCGAAGCCCACCACAGGGAACTGAATGGGAAAGGGGACTCCGCTCACCAACACCACCATCTAATGAGAGCCCAGGCACTGCAGTATTGCCCCACTCCTGCCACCAGCCTCCTGAAGCAGCAACCCTGCCTCCTGAAACAGCGACCCTGCCTGTTATGACCCTGCTCTACTGTCATCAACCCCTCTGGTAAGCTACAGTTGAAACAGACTATAAGCCGCATCACCATTATATTTGAAATTTTTTTTTTCCTATTTTCCACCCTAAGGTGCGTCTGATAGTCTGGTGTGTAGTGCTGAGCAATACGATAATGCAAATATCGGCTATCGGCCGATATTAGCTCTATCGGCCTTTCGATAATTCGTTTCGATATTTTCGTCTCATCGAATACCGGAATCGGATTTGTCACTGTCACTGTCTGTGTCCGTCGGTCGGGTCTGTCACTGTCAGTGTCCGTCGGTCGGGTCTGTCAGGAGTCAGCGGCACTTACCTGGCAGAAGATCTCCGGCGGTCACGACCTGGACTGCTTCATGGCCGCCATCCTCTTTTCCCCGGCGGTCACATGCAGTTTCTCGCGATAACTGCAGTGACTGCTGGGTAATCCCGGCCGTAAAGCAGTCAGTCCGATGACGTCACCGCCGGGGAAGCTGGTAAGCAGCTGTGCTGCGCCGGGATGTCAGGCTCTGCCTGTCATTGCGATGTAGCAGAGCTGGATCGTCGTGGGACTGTCGTTATGGACTGCGTCGGACAGGTGGTATACTGTTGGTTTGTTTTTTTTCTTTTTTTACAGGAGATCGATGGCGTCGCAGGAATGAGAGTACAATAAAAGAAATTAAAAGTGTGTTGTCTCTTTTATTTCATTAAAATACTTTTTTCTTGCTTTGTCTTTTTTTTATGCATTTAATAACTTTGGGATTAATAATGGATCGGTGTCTTATTGACACCTCTCCATTATTAACCGGGCTTATTGTCACCGTGCAATCAACGGTGACATTAACCCCTTATTACCCCACTTGCCACCGCTACAGGGCAAGTGGGAAGAGCCGGGTAAAGTGCCACAATTGGCACATCTTTTGATGCGCCAAATGTGGGGCTGCTGTAGCCTGGTATTATCAGGCTGTTGAGGGCCAAAATCCATGGGCCTTGACAGTCTTTTAATACCAGGCTGCAGCAGTCTGCATTTTACTTGGCTGGTTAACAAAAATAGGGGGACCCCTACGCCGTTTTTTTTTCGAGGGGATTCCCTATTTTTGTTAACCAGCCAAGCTAAGCAGACTGCTGTGGCCTGGTATTATCAGGCTTGCAAGGTCCATGGATATTGGATCCTTACCAGCCTGAAAAACCAGGCCTCAGCGGTCTGCTTCATCTGGCTGGTTAACAAAAATAGGGGGGACCCCACGCCAATTTTTTTCGAGGGGATCCCCTATTTTTGTTAATCAGCCAAGATATGCAGACTGCTGTGGCCTGGTATTATCAGGCTGGCAAGGTCCATGGATCTTGGCTCCTTAACAGCCTGAAAATCCAGGCCTCAGCGGTCTGCTTCATCTGGCTGGTTAACAAAAATAGGGGGGACCCCACGCCAATTTTTTTCGAGGGGATCCCCTATTTTTGTTAACCAGTTCCCTCTGACGTCACTGATTGTGTCCCTGGCTGACCTGAAGTGAAAGTGGAAAGCAATCAATTAAGCTTTCCACTTCCTCTCCTGTCAGCCAGGAGAGGAACTCATTCATTTGGGGGTTTACTGTGAGGCTGCAGCATTAGCTGCGGTCCCTGCAGTAAACATTAACCCTTTCTGAAGGATTACACCGTGGGACCTGACTGTACATCGGATTGGTAAGAATAATTTTGCTTTATTATTTTATTTTTATTACAGGAAATGGTTTTAGCAGGAAAATAAAATATGGTCAAAAACTGTGTGATTATTTCATTAAACTTTTTTATTAAAGTGTGTGTGTTTGATTTTTCTTTCATACACAGGGATTAATAATTGATAGTTGTCTAATTGACAGCTCTCAATTATTAACCTGGCTTAAAGTGACCTTTCAATTGCAAGGTCATTTTAACCCCTTATTAACCCATTCGCCACCGCTACAGGGCAATGGGAATAGACGGACAAAGTGCCAGAAAGGGCAAATCTAATTAGAGATTTGCCCTTTCTGGGGTGTCTGGGGGCAGATGTTAGTAGCCGGGGGGGGCCAAAAATAATGGTCCCTCTCTGGGCTATTATTATCTGCCCCCACTCACTGGCTTTGTCTGTCTGGTTGCGAAAATAGGGCGGGAGCCCACGCCTTTTTTTTAGCAATTTTACACCTCATATATATATATATATATATATATATACATGTCATTAAATTTGTGACACATATATATATATATTTATATTTATAGTTCATACACTTCTACATAGTATAATAGCCGCTAATTCAATTGCCGACTTTTGTGAAAATGCAGAACCCGACATGAAATGACACTTGGTTTACATAGAGTTAACCATGTCTTTTCATGTAGTTTGATATCTGATTTGCACAAACAATTACATGAGTGTAAGTGTGCAAAATTTCACACCTGTAGGGGTTAATTAAAGGTGTAAATTCGTAGCAAAAAAGTCCGTTTTTTTACAACGAATTTACACCTTTAATTAACCCCTACAGGTGTGAAATTTTGCACACATAGACTGATGTAATTGTTTGTGCAAATCAGATTGCAAACAACATGAAAAGACATGGTTAACCCTATGTACACCAAGTGTCATTTCATGTCGGGTGCTTCTGTCTTTTCACAGAAGCCGGCTTTACCCGGCAATTGAATCAGAGGATATTTTACTATGTAGAAGTGTATAAACTATACATATATGTATATATATATATATATGTCACAATGACATGTATATATATATATATATATGTATTCTATGTGTGTATATTTAGTGTTTACAAGGAAATAAAGGTTTTTTTTAGTTGCGATATTTTGTTCCCATAGACTTACATTGGACTTCCGCAATCGGAATCGGATATCGACGATATTTAGTGCTATCGGCGATACAATTTCGATACGATATTTTTAGATATCGAGCAATATGGCTCAACACTACTGGTGTGTCTAATAGTCCACAAAACATGTTATATGTTTAGTTATATGGGTAGTTATAAATCAAAAACAGGCTTGAGTATTCATACATAAAGTAGTAAAATACATTGCATGGCCATTTCCACACACCACTATTTCACATTAATATTTGTAAGCTAAAACTAAGAGGGGATCTAAAAGACAGAAGAAGGGCATAATACTGCCATGTGAAAGTGTCTTTGAGCCACATTTACATGTTGAGTATTTGGTCAGTATTTTACCTCAGTATTTGTAAGTAGAGATGAGCGACTTTGCCTCGGGAGGGTTGAGTCGGGTTTCGGCCGACTTGACTTTTACGAAAGTCGAGTCGAACGAAATCGGCCGACTATCGGAAAAAGTCGAAGGTCCGACTGAAACACGAAACCCAATGCAAGTCAATAGGGAAGCAAAGTCGGCAAGGAATGGAGGACAATAAACACACCTACAGTGCCCATTTCAATGCCAATGACATCAATTCTTATTACTTAAGCTTGTCAACCTTAATTTACTTTATAATAATAGTTACGCATTGAAAACTGGGGGTTAGTTGGCTAAAGTTGTGGGGGGGCAGGGCTGGCTCCAGGTTTTCGTGGGCCCCGGGCCAAAGAGTCTCAGTGGGCCCCTTTAACACATACCACAATTCATGATGCTCTGATACGGCAAAGAAATATAGGTATAGTACAATGCCAAATACTTCACTTCTTACATTAAATGACTGATATCTATTTCACATTCTACAATAGCTCAAAAACCGGACAGTATAGTCATCCATACAGTATTATGGCCACCACATAGTGCGCCATACAGAATAATGAGCCCCATATATTGCTCCATACAGAATAAGTGGTCCCATATAATGTTCCATACAGTATATGATGAGCTCCACATAATGCTACAGTATATGATGGTCCCCATATAATGTACCATACAGTATAGGACGGTCCCCATAGAGTATAATGAGCCCCACATATTGCTCCATACAGTATAATGAGTCGCATATAAAGCTCCATACAAGATATGATGGGCCCCATATATTGCTCAATTCAGAATGTGCTCCATATAATGCTCCATACCCTATATGATGCCCCATAAAAAATTAACCCCATATGATGCTCCAGTATATGATGGGCCCCATGGATGATACTCCAGTGTATGATGGGCCCCATTTATAATGCTCCAGTGTATGATGGGCCCCATGGATGAGTCTCCAGTGTATGATGGGCCCCATTTATAATGCTCCATATATAATGGGCCCCATATGATGCTCCAGTATATGATGGGCCCCATGGATGATGCTCCAGTGTATGATGGGCCCCATTTATAATGCTTTATATATAATGGACCCCATATGATGCTCCAGTATATGATGGGCCCCATGGATGATGATCCAGTGTATGATGGGCCTATATAATGCTCCATATATAATGGACCCCATTTATAATGCTCCAGTATATGATGGGCCCCATGTATAATGCTCCAGTGTTTTTTAAAGTGCCCCATGGATGATGCTCCTGTGTATGATGGGCCCCATGGATGATGCTCCAGTGTCTGATGAGCCTCATTTATAATGCTCCATATATAATGGGCCACATATGATGCTCCAGTATATGATGGGCCCCATGGATGAGTCTCCAGTGTATGATGAGCCCCATTTATAATGCTCCATATATAATGGACCCCATATGATGCTCCAGTATATGATGGGCCCCATGGATGAGTCTCCAGTGTATGATGAGCCCCATTTATAATGCTCCATATATAATGGACCCCATATTATGCTCCAGCATATGATGGGACCTATGGATGATGCTCCAGTATATGATGGGCCTATATAATGCTCCATATATAATGGACCCCATATGATGCTCCAGTACATGATGGGCCCCATGGATGATGCTCCAGTATATGATGGGCCTATATAATGCTCCATATATAATGGGCCCCATTTATAATGCTCCAGTATATAATGGGCCCCGTATATGATGGTCCAGTGTATGATGGGCCCCATTTAAAGTGCTCCAGTGTTTTTTAAGGTGCCCCATGGATGATGCTCCAGTGTATGATGGGCCCAATGGATGATGCTCCAGTGTATGATGGGCCCCATTTATAATGCTCCAGTGTATCAAGGGCCCCATGGATGATGCTCCAGTGTATGATGTGCCCCATTTATAATGCTCCATATATAATGGGCCCATATGATGCTCCAGTATATGATGGGCCCCATATATTTCTCAATACAGAATGTGCTCCATATAATGCTCCATACAGAAAAGGCCCCATATGTGCTCCATATGATGCTCCATACCCTATATGATGCCCCATAAATAATGAACCCCATATGATGCTCCAGTATATGATGGGCCCCATGGATGATGCTCCAATGTATGATGGGCCCCATTTATAATGCTGCAATGTATGATGGGCCCCATTTATAATCACCATATATAATGGGCCTCATATGATGCTCCAGTATATTATGGGCCCCATGGATGATGCTCCTGTATGATGGACCCCATGGATGAGTCTCCAGTGTATGATGGGCATATATAATGCTCCATAAATAATGGACCCCATATGATGCTCCAGTATATGATGGGCCCCATGGATGATGCTCCAGTGTATGATGGGCCTATATAATGCTTCATATATAATGGGCCCCATTTATAATGCTATAGTGTATAATGGGCCCTATCTATGATGCTCAAGTGTATGATGGGCCCCATATATAATTCTCCAGTGTATACTGCTCCCCATATATTGCTCCAAGCATTAAATAAAATGAAATACCTCTCCTCGCTGGGCTCTGCTCTACTCTGGACTCCTCAGCGTTGCCATCTTCCAGCTCTCTGCACTTGGACTGTTCAGGCAGAGTGGGTGCAGACGTGACGTCATTGCGCTCTCTGACCTGAATGTCACTGTCAGGAAACGTGGAAGACGTCACAGCGGTGGAGCAGGGAGAGGTAAGTATTGCAAGTGCTGGGGCCCTGAGCAAGCAGGGGGGGCCCACTCATGGGCAACGGCACTCGCACAAAGCCCCTCATAGTACGCCGGTGTGTCTGACGGCGAGGGGGCCCACCCCCCGTCAGAGACACCGACGTACTATGAGGGGCCCTGTGCCAGTGCCGTCGCCCATGAGTGGGTCCCCCCACCAGCTTAGGGCACCGGCATTTGCCCGGGTTCGCCAGCTGGTGACCCTGGCCCTGGGGGGTGGGGGACAGCCCAGTTAGGGAGGTTGAAAAAGTGGCATATGTGGAGGTGCAGGCTGGACGTTCAGCAGCTACAAATGGAGGAATTGGAGAAGTCGGAGGAAGAGGAGGACAAAGCGAGCCATTTTGCTGGCAACCTATGTGTCATCTGGGTAAGGTGGTACAAAATCCTTTGAAACCCAGGCATGGTTCATTTTAATGAAGGTGAGATCACCAACATTTTGGGTCGACAGATGGGTCCTTCTTTCTGTCATGATTGATCCAGCAGCACTGAAGACTCTTTCTGATAGCACACTACCAGCAGGGCAAGCGAGCCCCTGTAAGGCATATTGTGCCAATTCAGGCCAGGTGTCCAGTTTACAGGCCCAGTAGTCAAAGGGGAATGAGCTGTGAGGGAGAACATCGATAAGGGAGGAGAGGTAATTTTGAACCATAGTTGACAACTGCTGTCTCCTGTTGGTTGCAATCGATTCAGTATTACCAGTCTTGTGAACGGTACTCGAGAAATCAGTCCACAACATGGTCATGAAACCCTTGTTTCCAACGCCACTTTGGCTGTGTGCACCACAAACACCTCTTACATTTGGCCAAGTACGGCTCATGGTAGTACCTGCACCGCTGCTGTGTGCTCAGAATGCCTCTAACAAATAGTTTACCAGAGTTTCTTGTTTGTTCGCCAATATTAGCTCTATGTTCTCCTGTGGCATGATGTTCTGTAATTTGCCTTTATAGCGTGGATCGAGGATGCTGGCCAACCAGTAGTCGTCATCCTTCACAATTTTGGCAATGCGGAGGTCCCTTTTTAGGATCCGCAAGACATAATCACACATGTGGGCCAATGTTCCTGGTGTCAATGATGCACTGACAGTGGTGGGTGGAGGAGCACTTTCTGCCAAATCCACATCCCTCCAGTCATGCACAAACCCTGTACCTGACCTTGGCAAGCCAACATTTTCTCTTGCTCCCTGAGAAGCATCCTCCTCCCCAATATAATCATCTCCCTCATCCTCCTCCTCCTCTTCTTCCTCCACCTCGTCCAGGACAGTTTCCTTAGCAGACAATAGCTGACTGTCATCAAGGCTTCCCTCCTCCTCCTCCTGTTCCTCCTCTGCTGCAGACGCCTCATGCTTATGATGGCATCGTCTGCGCTTACCAGCCGTGTGCATTCCTTAAAACACTGAAGGACTTTACAGAGGTCTTACAGCTTTGACCACTGCACACCCGACAACTCCATGTCTGCCCTCAAACTGCCTGCCCGTGTATCCTCCCACAAATGCATTACAGCCTGCCTCTGTTCGCACAGCCTTTCAACCATGTGCATGGTGGAGTTCCACCTTGTTGCAACGTCTATGATTAGGCGGTGCTTGGGGAGGTGGAGCGACTGCTGCAGACTCTGCATACGACTGGAGTCTATGGGCGAGCGACAGATGTGCGAGCACAGTCTTCGCACCTTATGGAGCAGGGCTGGTAACTCCAGATAATTATTTATGAAGCACTGCACCACCAGGTTCAAGGTGTGAGCTAGGCAAGGCATGTGTCTGAGTTTTGCCAGGGCTATGGCCGCCACAAAATTACGTCCGTTATCACTAACTACCTTGCCTGGCTCAAGATGTAGAATGCCCAGCCATGACTCAGTTTCTCGCTGCAAGTAGTCGGCCAGTACCTCCGCGGTGTGTCTGTTGTTGCACAAAGACATCATTTTTAAAACAGCCTGCTGACACTTACCACTAGCTGTTCGATAGTGGGACACCTCGTGTGCAACACTGGCAGCTGCGGATGGAGTGCTCATGTAACTGTGCTCTGTCGACGAGCTTTTGCTTCTGGAGGAGGAGTAGGAGGAGGCTCGAATGCCTACAGCCAACTGTTGCCTCTACCCTGGGCTAGGCAGCACTGTCCCACCGCCGCTGTCCCATGTGGACCCTGCATTATAGCGTGGGACAGCGTAGGCCATGAGCTCTCGGAACGCTGCGCTTTCAACCAAACGGAAGGGCATCATCTCCAATGAGATCAGTTTGGCAATGTAGGCGTTCAAAGCCAATGTACGCGGATGAGAGGATGAGTACTTTCTTGTCCTACTCAGAGTGTCTGCTAGGGTGAGCTGGACTTGAGAGCTGCATATGGTGTAACTAGCGGTGGACTTGGCGGACTGAGAGGGGGTTGGTGATGGTGGTGGTGCTGATGGCCTAGGTGCAGTTTTTCGTTGGAAAAACATTGTGATTCCCTGACTGCTTTGGCCTTGCTACGACACCTCAACATTTCTTGCTGGTGCTGTGCTAACCGGTGGGCTTACAGCGGGGGAAGCGATATAGCGTTGCTGGCTACTTTCAGTTGGAGCAGGTGCACATGTGCTACCTGAGTTTTTGTAGTCCATCCACGCTTGAAAGTGCATGGTGTTTAAATGTCTAAGCATTCAACTGGTATTCAAATTTTTCCCTCAGCTAAAGGTCCTTCCGAACTACCTACAGATAACCTTTGCCTCATCAATAGGATTTTGGGCAAAAAGTGCCACACGCCTGTGCTAATTTGACCGTCTGGCCAAGCTGTCCTGCAACCCTTTTTGTCTTTTTAACACGTTTTTGGACTGCTACGGGTCTGCCAGATAACCCCAGCTGCGATGTTGATACCTGCTGCGGATCCTCCTCCTCTTGTGAGCTATTGCCTGTGGCACCCTCTTCCACCACTGGATGCCAATCCGGGTCAACAACTGGGATATCCATCACCTCCTCTTCAATTTCATCTGCACCTTCCTCTGTGTCACCGTGTAAGGTGGTATAGTATGTGGGAAGGGCATCTGAGTTTCATCAGGGTCAGATTCTGGCTCAGTAGACTGCGAGGGCAATGTAGTGCTCTGGGTGAATGTACCAGCAGAATCATATAGCAGTGGCTGTGCATCAGTGCACTCCATGTCAGATTCATCTTGGACTGGGGAATTCAGGATTTGACTTGATAACACAGGCATGGTATGTGAAAAGAGCTCCATGGAGTAATCTGAAATGTGGCCTGCCGCATCCTTCACTTTTGGTGTGGGTGAAGGACACATGGAAAGGTGTTGTTCCTGACCAGGAACCTGCACTGATGACTCAGTGCTTGCAGTTTTTGAAACTTCAGAAGAGGAGGCGATAGAGCTGGAGGCTGTTTCGGCAATGTAAGCCAAAACCTGTTCCTGATGATCCAGCCTTAAAAGCGGTTTACCTACTCCAAGAAACGGGAGCCTGCAAGGCCTTCTGGAGCCAGACGATGACGCAGGCTCAACACCTCCTGCCTTAAGTGCTATTGTGCTTTTGGAACTTCCAGCAGATACATCACCACCACCATCAGTACCAGCTGGCCCCCCCCACCCATGTCCGCAGGCATCTCCCACCATACTTCCTTATGTTCGGGAAAATGTACCAAAAATCCAAGCAGATAACTGATACTGTATCAGAAGCGTACAGCTGTATACGGTGAAGGGTAAAATATAAATCTCCGTACATATTTGCAGAATCACAGCCAGACGCTCTCAGGCTCAGTATGGATTAGACCAGAATATAAGAAGCACAAAAAGGGTACTGTATCACAAGAAACCAGGTGTATATAGTATAGGGGAAAATTGTAAACCTCCGTATATATTTGCGGAGACACACAGAGACGCTCTCAGGCTCAGTATGGATAAGAGCAGAATATAAAAAGCTGAAAAAGGATACTGTATCACAAGATACCAGGTGTATATACTATAAGGGAAAAATTGTAAATCTCTATATATATTTGCAGAGTCACAGACAGAAGCTCTCAGGCTCAGTATGGATTAGACCAGAATATAAAAAGCTGAAAAAGGGTACTGTATCACAAGATACCAGGTGTATATAGTATAAGGGGAAAATTGAAAATCTCCGTATATATTTGCTGAGTTACACACAGATGCTCTCAGTCTCAGTATGGATTAGGCCAGAATATAAAAAGCTGAAAAAGGGTACTGTATCACCAGATACCAGGTGTATATAGTATAAGGGAAAATTGTAAATCTCCTTATATATTTGCGGAGTTACACACAGACGCTCTCAGGCTCAAAATGGATTAAACCAAAATATAAAAAGCTGAAAAAGGGTACTGTATCACAAGATACCAGGTATATATAGTAGAAGGGAAAAATTGTAAATCTCCGTATATGTTTGCGAAGTCACAGCCTGACGCTCTCAGGCTCAGTATGGATTAGACCAGAATATAAAAAGCAGAAAAAGGGTACTGTATCACAAGATACCAGGTATATATAGTAGAAGGGAAAAATTGTAAATCTCCGTATATATTTGCGGAGTCACTCACAGGCGCTCTCAGGCTCAGTATGGATTAGACCAGAATATAAAAAGCAGAAAAAGGGTACTGTATCACAAGATACCAGGTGTATATAATTTAAGGGAAAAATTGTAAATCTCCGTATATATTTGCGGAGTCACACACAGACGCTCTCAGGCCCAGTATGGTTTAGACCGGAATATAAAAAGCTGAAAAAGGGTACTGAATCACAAGATACCAGGTACAGTGCCTTGCGAAAGTATTCGGCCCCCTGGAACTTTTCAACCTTTTCCCACATATTATGCATCAAATAAAGATACCAAATGTAAATTTTTGGTGAAGAATCAACAACAAGTGGGACACAATTGTGAAGTTGAACAAAATATATTGGTTATTTAAAATTTTTGTGGAAATACAAAAACTGAAAAGTGGGGCGTGCAATATTATTCGGCCCTTTTACTTTCAGTGAAGCAAACTCACTCCAGAAGTTCATTGTGGATCTCTGAATGATCCAATGTTATCCTAAATGACTTTTGATGATAAATATAATTCACCTGTGTGTAATCAAGTCTCCTTTTAAATGCACCTGCTCTGTGATAGTCTCAGGGTTCTGTATGAAGCACAGAGAGCATCATGAAGACTAAGGAACACAACAGACAGATCCCTGATACTGTTGTGGAGAAGTTTAAAGCCGGATTTGGATACAAAATGATTTCCAAAACTTTAAACATCCCAAGGAGCACTGTGCAAGCGATCATATTGAAATGGAAGGAGTATCATACCACGGCAAATCTACCAAGACCCGGCCGTCCCTCTAAACTTTCATCTCAAACAAGGAGAAGACTGATCAGAGATGCAGCCAAGAGGCCCATGAGCACTCTGGATAAACTGCAGAGATCTACAGCTGAGGTGGGACAGTCTGTCCATAGGACAACAATCAGTCGTACACTGCACAAATCTGGCCTTTATGGAAGTGGCAAGAAGAAAGCCATTTCTCAAATATATCCATAAAAAGTGTTGTTTAAAGTTTGCAACAAGCCACCTGGGAGACACACCAAACATGTGGAAGAAGGTGCTC
>JARQOD010000004.1:438337624-438755124 GCA_033576555.1 Oophaga sylvatica
AAAGAATTTTTTTACATTTTTTTTACCAATATAGACATACTAAGGCTTGTTTTTTTTGCAAGGCGGCTTATAATTTTGAATGACATCATGCATGTTACCATATAATGTACTGAAATCCAGGAAAAAAATCCAAGGTGGGTGAAAGGGCCATGTATTTTGGGTTTAGTTTTTACTTCATTCATTGTGCAGTAAAAATGACCTCTAAACTTAAAGGGAATCTGTCACCCTCTGGACAATTTTTTTCTATTACTATGGGCATACAGGTAATTGAATGGTTAAACCAGTCTTACCTGTACAGTATGTCTTAGGGCCCCATCACACATAGCGACACACCAGCGATCCCGACAATGATATGCACTTGTAAGGATCGCTGGTGTGTCGCTACAAGATCGCTGCTGAGCTGCCAAACAGGCAGCTCAGGCAGCGATCAGGACAGCGACTGTGCGGGTAACAAGCGACGCACGTCGCTTAGTTACCCGCTGTGTACCTTAGATACCAGCGCGCTTGTGCAGGGAGCTGGTAACCAAGGTACACATTGGGTTTCTAGGCACCGCCCGGTGCTTAGAAACCCGCTGTGTACCTTGGTTACCAGCTCCCCTGCAACAGCGCGCTGGTATCTATCGTACACATCGGGTTTCCATGCGCCGCCCGGCACATGGAAACCCGATGTTTACATTGGTTACCAGCTCCCGCTTGCTTATCGCTGGTCTCCCACCTGTCACACGCAGCGATGCATGCTTGCCAGGGGGAGACCAGCGATCAAAAAAATGGCCCAGGACATTCAGCGACGATCTGCGACACCCAGCAGGGGGGCTTATCGTTGCTGAATGTCACACTAAGCGAGATTGCTGGCTAGGTCGCTGCTACGTCACAAAATCGGTGACGTTTCAGCGATCTCGCTAGCGATCTCGCTTAGTGTAAAAGGGCCTTTATAGCTGTGGTGTAGACATTGAGAAATTGATTTACAATCTTTTATGTTAATGATTTCTTCCAGGCTCTGTGGCGTGCAGTGCCTGGAAGAAATCACGGCCTCCTCACTTCATTATACTATCACTCCCCTCCCATCAGGTCATGCAGACCTGTTCGGTGCTGTAATCCCGTGCATGCGCTTTGGGATCACGCAGTTATGCGAACACTGTTTTTTTACCTTTTCCTGGATCCTGTCTGGAAAAGGTGACAAAAATAATGAATATAATGAAATGTAAAAATGACATGATGTGCCCATGTTCAATCCTCTTAAGATTCTTTTAACTGCATCAAACTTCCAAAGTTGTGAAGTGGCCAAAAGATGTGCCCTGCCCCTGACCATTACTCAAATATCAAAGACTGACCGTCACTTCCAAACAGAAAAGCAGGTGTGAACAGGAGCAAGCTAAGAGAGCCACTTCCATATGTAGCTAAAATGAAAGCTGCACTCTGTAATGCTATAGTATGCAAACATTGGATGTATGAAATTGGAATTGCATTGCTGCTTTAGAAAAAAGTTAAAATGAAGATACGTATCACGTAAATTGGCCAATTGATGTGTGCCCAACAGCCAACGACAACGTGACCTTCTAAGCTGGTAAAAATATATTCATGTCTGACCATTATTCAGACAGCTTCCGTTTAGAAGCCTCTCACTTTTTTTCTATATACAGTTAAGAAAAACACAGGAGGCAAAGTATCCATGGAAGGTTTCAAAATGAAGCCAAACAAGAAACTTCAGGAAAACACCACCAGCATTTTCCTAAAGCATCTTCTACTTCAGAATCTCAGTGGTTATCTAAAGGATGCCATTTACACATGCACCATGTGTCCTTTATTTTATTTTTTAACTCTTGTCAAAATCAACTGTTTAGATATGATTTGTTTTTTCTCTGTAAAGGATCATTATATACAAAAGAAAAAAAAATTAATTTAAAATTGGCGTATTTTGAGAAAGCTCACAAAAATAAAATACAACTTACCTTATATGCACGTGTATAAGCTGAGTTTTTCAGCACTTTTTTTGTGCTGAAAACGCCCCCCTCGGCTTATACACAAGTCAATTGTACCAGAAAGACTGCGATGGAGGGAGAGCGGTGGAGCAGCAAGTCACAGAGGCAGGAGTCGGTAGCTGTGGCTAAAGCCTGTGCCGTTGCTAAAGAGAAATGAATATTCATTTCTCTGTAATAGCACACAGTGACAGCAGCAGCCGCTGGCTTCCAGCACACATCCTACTTATTTTCCTGTGCACCCTCACTGCATCTCGTTCGATCCAGCGCCAGCAGCTCTTCTGGCTGAGCCGATCACGTGGCTCCGCTCATTAAGGTAATGAATATTCATGCATCTCCACTCCCATAGGCATGGAGTGAATATTCATTACCTTAATGAGCGGGGCCACATGATCACTCAGCAGGAAGAGCTTCCGGAGCCAGAACGAGATGCAGCGAGGGTGCATAGGCGAGGTAAGTAGGATTTTTTTTTTATAGGAACCATGCATACAAGGATAGAGGATAAGGAGCCTTGCATACAAGGATAGGGGATAAGGAGCCATACATACAAGGATAGGAGATAAGGAACCATGCATACAATGATAGGGGATAAGGAGCCATGCATACAAGGACACGGGAGCCATGCATACAAGGACAGCGACGGGGGAGCCATGCATACAAGGACAGAGACGGGGTAGCCATGCATACAGGAACAGAGACACGGGAGCTATGCATATAAGGACAGGGATGGGGGAGCCATGCATTCCAGGATAGGGATGAGGGGACAATGCATATGAGGCTTATACTCGAGTCAATAAGTTTACCCAGTTTTTCGTGGCAAAATTAGGTGCCTCAGCTTATACACAGGTCGACTTATACTCGAGTATATACAATATTAATGTATGTGTTAATAATTATACTATCTTCTCCAAATCTGCATCCGATAAAACAGAGAAGTAGCAAAACCACAAGCATGCATATAATTGCAACCCCCCAACCATTGTCTCCTTCCCCACCATCCTGTAGAATGTAAGCCCGAAAGGGCAGGGTCCTCTCCCCTCTGTATCAGTGTGTCATTGTTAATAAACAAGAAAGGCAGCCTCACCGTGTCCTCTTGGTATATGTGTCATTGTTAGTTTGTTAACTGTAAGTGATATCTGTAATTTGTATGTAACCCCTTCTCATGTACAGCACCATGGAATCAATGGTGCTATATAAATAATAATAATAATAACAATTTCCTGTTCTCTATGCAAACTAACTCATATTCATGATTGTAAATCAACCAATCTAAACTTGTGCTTTGAAATGGGAATTGGATGACTATAGTGGTAGTGAGAGGGTTAAAACATCATTTCTGATTATCAGAAACTAAGTAGACATTCTATTTTCTGCTAGTGATACATTTTATCACAAAGATTATATAGTATTAGGAGTATCGCTAGTGAAGTGCTCAGATGATTTTACTTTAAAGAGCAAAATATTACTTTATATTGAATTCCGTCTTCTGTTCTTTTCTTTCCAACATTGGTTTATTTGTTTGCTCTGATTATAATGTCCCTAAGGTTAAGGATCTTCCAAATACAGCATATGGTATTATTTTTTTTTATGAATGAGCGTCTTTACAAAAAAATAATTCATGAAAAAAACTTGCGTGAATAAAAAAAGCCAGAAAGAATGCTTTGTAATTATGTTAGAAAATCACAGTATTTTTTAGAAGAAAAAAGTCATGCAAAAACCCCACAATTTTGAAAGAAGCTTTAGGCCAGTTTCACACGTCCAGATATTTCCGGTATCATTAAACATGGTACCGGAGATATCCGTGTCCATGTGTCCGTGTTAATACGTGGAATATCTGTGTGGCACATGTATGCCGCATCGGAACCACACGGACGGGCACAGGGGAAGTAGTGCTACAGTTAGCGCTGTTCCCCTGCCTGTGGTGTTGAAGCTCCCTGTCATTATTCTCCCTGCTCTGCCAGCAACAGCGAGCAGGGAGAATAAATTAAACCCGATGTGGGGTCCCCCTTAGTTTTTCAACCAACCCAGCAAAACTATACAGGTGGGGGCTGCTATTCTCAGGCTGGTAAGGGGCTATGAATATGGCCCCCTCCAGCCTAAAAATAGCAGCCCACAGCTGCCCAGAAAAGGGGCATCTATTAGATGCACCTATTCTGGAGCTTTGTCGGGTTCTTCCCACTTGCCCTGTAGATGTGGCAAGTGGCGTTAGTAAGGGGTTAATGTCACCTTTCTATTGTAAGGTAAGGTCAATAAGACACCTCTTCATTACTAATCCTATAGTAAGAATATGTTTAAACAAAACACACACACAGTAAGAATAAAGTCTTTTAATGAAAGAATACACTACACAGTTTTTAAATCTTTATTACACTCCCATTCAGTTATCGAAGTCCTCGATTGCCTGGAAAAATTATAAAATAAAAAAGCAACAATATACTTATACCTGTCCAGCGTACAGGCAAGTGCCACGGCGCAATCCATCTCGGGGGGTTAATCAGTTTACAGCCGGAGTGCTGCTAATGCGACCGCTCTGACTGCAAACTACTGGGGAATGAATGGGAGCAGCATGCACAGGCTCAGTGACAAGCGGTGACGTCACTGAGCCTGTGCTCACTGACAGCTGAACTCCTGTGACCTCAGCATCGTGGGAAAATGACAGTGCTGAGGTTACAGGAGTTCAGCTGTCAGCGAGCGCAGGCTCAGTGACGTCACCCCCAGTCACTGAGCTTGTGTGCTCTGCTCCCATTCATTCTCTAGTAGTTTACAGTCAGAGTGGCTGCATTAGCAGCGCTCTGGCTGTAAACTGACTAATCCCCCAGATGGATTTACGCTGTGGGACTTAACTGTACGGCAGATAGGTATGGGTATATAGTTGCTTTTTTATTTTATATATTTTATATTATAATATTTTATATTATTATACATCCCCATAGCAGTAGGTACAAACGATTTCCTGAATTTCTCCTTCTTGCACCTTAGTAGGATTAGAGGGCTGCTGAATGTGCTCTTCTTCTTCAAGAACAGCTCGTATAGTGGGTGTGTATTATTGTTCATTATAGCCCTACACTTCTTCTGAATTCTATCCTCCAATACCTCCTCAAAAGAGTCCAGATGGAGGCCAACAGCTGCACTTGCCTTCTTGATAAGTTTGTTGATTTTATTAGCGTCAGCAACTTGCACACTACTGCCCCAGCAAATGATAGCAAAAAAGATAGCGCTTGCTACAACTAACTGGTAGAACACCTCCAGCATTTTACTGCACACATTGAACGACCTGAGCTTCCGAAGAAAGTACAGTCTGCTCATTCCCTTCTTGTAAACCTTTTCTGTATGACACCTCCAATCGAGTTTACTGTCAAGGTGAACCCCCAAATATTTGTAGCTCTCAACAATCTCAACCTCCTGGCCAGCAATATTGATTGGCAAGTAATCCTCCTTTTTCCTTCTATAACTCACCACCATCTCCTTGGTTTTCTTTACATTTAGTTCAAGACAGTTAGTCTGACAGCAATCCACAAAGTCAGAAACCACCCTTCTATATTCCTCCTCCCACCGTCCCCCCACAATCATCTGAGAATTTTTGGAGGTGACAAAAATCTGATTTATACTGAAAATCAGCTGTATACAATGTGATGAGGAAGGGGACAGCACTGTACCCTGAGGGGCTCCAACACTGCTCCGTACACTGCCAGATACCACTTCCCCCATCCTTACAAATTGCGGCCAGTCTGTCAGGTAGTCACTTATCCAGTTCACCATCCCCTCATCTATCGCCATATCAGTCAACTTATTACATAGTAAGGGTGGCTGTAAGGTATTGAAAGTACTTGAGAAGTCAAAACACATAGCGCACACTGCAGTTCCATCATTGTCCAAGAACGAATGCATTGTATGTAGCAGAGACACTACGGCATCATCCACCCCCAATCTCTGCTGGTATGCAAACTGTAGGGGTCAGTAAAAAACCTCACCCTCGGGCACAGGTAGGCAAGTACTTTTCTCTCCAAGGACTTCATAGCATGTGATGTTAAGGCCACTGGACGATAGTCGTGTAGGGAAGTTGGAAAAGTGGTCTTAGGAACCGGCACCAGGCAAGTGGTCTTCCACAGTTCTGGTACCCCCTGTGATTGAAGGCTCCAGTTAAACAGGTGCTGGAAGACAGTACACAGTTGGTTTGCACATGCTCAGAGGACATGTGGGCTGAGGCCATCAGGCCCAGCTGCTTTGCCAATAACAAGTCTGCAAAACTGTCTTCTCACGTTGCTTTGGGAGACAGTGAAAGCAGGCAGCTTATCCCCCAATGTCAATGCTGCAGATCTTTTCCCGGATCCATCCCCCATTCCTGATGACGCTGTACTTGTGTTGGTGAATCTATTGAAAAACTCATTAATTTCATTAGCCCAGGGCAGATCCACTTCCCATGCTCCGGCTTTGCCTTAAACACAGTTAGCTGTTTCATGCCCGACCACACCTCCATGGAATTGTTGTGTGACAATTTATTTTCTAATTTAATTCGGAACGCCTCACGGGCATTCTTAATTTTCCCCTTTAAATCCCTTTGTATCAATTTCAGTTTCATAGTATCCTTCATTTTAAATGCCATTTTTTTCTTGTTTAGTAAGTGTTTCAATTCTTTTGTAATCCACGGCTTGTTATTTGCATAACATCGAATCTTTTTAGCTGGTACAACAGTGTCAGTACAAAAATTTATATAATCCGTTACTCGCCCGACAATATCATTTACATCATCATGCTCTCCCCTGTCGCATATCACCTCCCAGTCTGTGAGGTCAAAGCAATCTCGTAGACCCTCTTCTGCTGCTGGAGTCCACTTCCTAATTAATGTTATTGTCACTGGTTGTTTACTGACAACAGGTTGGTATGATGGAGACAATAGTATGAGGTTGTGGTCTGATTTCCCCAGGGGGGCAGTGCAGATGATAAATAGGCGTCTTTAACATTCGCATAGAGGAGATCCAATATACTGTTTTCCCTTATGGCACATTTTACATATTGATAGAACTTTGCAAGAGCCTTTGAGATCATGGCTCTGTTAAAGTCCCCAGAGATTACAGTTAACGAGTTTGGGTGCTTTGTCTGAATGCGGTCTAACACCTCTGACAATACTTCCCCAGTCGCCTCTTGGTTTGCAGATGGAGGGATATACAGGACTACTGTAATGCAAATGGCAAATTCTCTAGGTAAATAGTAGGGCCTGAGGCCAACTGCTAAGAATTCAATGTTTTGACTGCAGTGACTTTCCTTAACAGTAATATGAAGCTGATTGCACCATCTGTTATTAATGTATAATATCACCCCACCACCCTTTTTCTTACCACACTTAGCTTTGTCTCTATCAGCCCGGACCATGTGAAACCCTGGAATCGAAACACTTGAATCAGGAACATCCGTATGTAACCAGGTTTCTGTGAAGCACATGAGACTGCATTCCTTGAACTCCATCTGGGTTTTACACAGAGCTAGAAGTTCATCCGTCTTATTTCCCAGCGAGCGTACATTACCCATGATAATGGATGGGACTGCTGGTTTAAACCTTATTCTCCTGGACTTCACCTTTTTTCCTGCTCTGCAGCCTCTGAAAGATCTCCACACTTCACGGGGAATAAGTGGTATGGCCACAGCTGTAGTAGCCTTCATCCTGCTCAGCTCCAGAAGTCGATCCCTTGAATACACAACACGTTTAGTGACAGACTTAGGGGCAACCAGCAGATCAGTGTCCCTGTCCTTTGCTCCAGTCCACGCCATATCTGACTGTTTCCAGTGTTCTCCTCTGTACACGGATGGCTGCATCAGTAACCAACAAGGTTGAAGCTGTGTGTATTGTGGAACTGTAGCTGGTAGTGGTTGCATTAGATTCATGTCCATGGGTGCGTCGCATTACTGGTATCCATTTAGGAGTTGCATGTACCTGTAGGGGAATGTACGTAGTAATGGCAGATCTTTTGCTGATCCAGCGCTGCGTGTCCAGAGGCAGTTGGTTGTATTGGTGAATGGTTTCCACCTTCCCACAATGGTCCGTCATACAGGAACAGATCCACAGAGTATAAACCATCCATCAATCCGTGGTTGCAAATTAGGAGTCCATAAAGGTACCGAAGCCAGTAGAAAGTCCAAAAGAATGTCCAAAAGAACAGACAACATACAGAGACAAAATAAACAAAGAGTAGCTGCTGCTGCAATGGGCTGCCAGTAGCACGGTGCCTTGTTATATCCTCATACTTGCAGAGAGCAGACAGAACTTACTGTCAGACAGACAGACATTACTGTCTGCTGCTGTTACTGCCTATAAGATATATTGACCGTATCTACACTGTTAAGGGCCTGCGGAACGCACCTAATAGATAATAAGGAGAGGTGCGTTCGCAAACCGGGGTCCAGCTGGTAAGATGGCATAAATAGGCAGTATGAGCGAACTCTGTTTTCCCGCAGAGTCGCAGATGTAAACGCCGTAGCACTATATGGCGATATAAGCGGACTCTGTTAATTCAGAACTGCTAGAAACACAGGAAACACAGATGACTGCTAAGCGGATTGCAGTCTGTGGTCATGCAAACAGAACCCAAGCAGTAATCTCCTCACCGGAGTAGCCGGTGTTCTAATGGCATTTTCAGCCGAGCCCTGAACATGTGTATACAATCTCCTCACCGGAGATGCTGGTATTCTAGGGACTTATTTCAGCAAGACCTAACCACATGCATACATGACCACACTGGCGCAAACACGTAACAGATTTGATACTAGCGCACGGCCGTGCAGTAAGGACAGCCTTTTATAGCAGCCACGAGAAAAAGACCTTCCAGGAAGGACCAATGGGAAGCTGCTTTAGAACATCAACAGCCACAGGACCTTCCTGAAGGACCAATAGGAGTGGCAGCTGTATCTGAGCATGTAACCCCTGATCTACAATGAGAGATCTTGCCCTGGGCATGCTCAGATGAAGCAACAAAGGACTAAGTCCTAAAGACGTCTTCTCGCCGCTGACCAGTACTGGCTACAATAGCAGAACCTGAAGAGGCAGCAACAAGTCTCTACACAGTATTAGACCGGGCAAGACGCTGGGACCGACGTCTTTGCTGAGCAGGCTCCACTGCAGCCGGAGATGGATGGGGGACCGCAGCGGGACTGGTTCAAGACTCCCCTTGTGCAGCAGCAGGAACTCGAACCCTAACATACACAGCCCTAGGTCTCAGTGGGCAGCTATTTTTTTTTGCATCTTAATCCTGATTATTTTTTTCCAAAACAGTATTGTCACGGGTGTGTCACGGCGGAGATCGTCGCGATTGCACACCCTGACTTCGCACAGCTGAGTTTCTGGTGCTGGGTGTTTTTCAGCACTGAGGGAGTTAATTCTCTCTCTCTCGATGCTGGACAGACCAGCCTCGCCCAGCTGCGATTGATGTTTTGTTAATTAGCTTCCTTCATATACCTGCTGGTCTGCTGGGGAAGTTGCCGGTGAAAGCATTCATTCAGACCAGCAGAGCGGATCGTTTCTGAGAAGACTTAAGCTAAGAGTGCCTGTTGTGGTTTTTCCTCTCCTCGCTTATTGTTTATCTTCTTAACCTTTTGTGTTCCTCTGTAGTGGAAGTTTTGTATGCAAGGCAGTGTTTTCTTTACCCCCTGTCTGTCTCGTTTGTATTTGACTGTGTGTAAGCTGTTGCCTGCCCATTCCCTGTGGTGGTAATCAGGGTCCTTCTCAGGACTAGATTACAGTGGTCAGGGATCTACAGGAGACAGGGTTACACTGGCGGCCTGGACCTCTGTACCATTAACAGTACCTCCAGGTAGAGGGACTAGTCAGGACCCCAGTTTAGGGTCAGCATAGACCCCGGTCCACCTCTATCCTGAGACAGCGTTTCACGTGCACAGTATAGACCCACAATACATTGGATATTATGTCAGGTAAGACATTGCTGGCAGATTCTACGTATACATGTTGATATTTTCTATAATATGAAATATAGAGTGTTGTCTCATTAGATATATGTTACTATCATAGAATATATCTGTTATACGTCGTGACATTTTCACCGGCCACTTCTAAAAGATTCTCCCCAGCTACCATGGATCCAGTAGCCCAGTTAGCTCAGCAGTTGCAGAGTTTGTCCATGGAGCTGACGGACGTTAAGTCCAAGGTTTTGTACCCCCGGGAGCAAACCAGATCTGAACCTAAAGTGGCTCTCCCGGACAGGTTCACTGGTGGGCGGGACAAATTTTTTACCTTCCGGGAGGCTTGTAAATTATAATTTCGGCTACTGCCTCGGTCTTCGGGGAGTGAAGACCAGAGGGTGGGAATTGTCATCTCGCTCTTACAAGGGGACCCTCAATCCTGGGCGTTCTCTCTTCCTCCAGACTCCCCGGCTCTCCAGTCAGTAGATCGATTTTTTACAGCCCTGGGTCTGGTATATGATGACCCGGATCGGGTCTCCCTTGCTGAAATGAAGTTACGTAAGATACAGCAGGGAGATCGTCCGGCGGAGGAATTTTCTTCTGAGTTCCGTAGATGGGCCACAGATACTCAGTGGAATGACCCAGCTCTTAGGAGCCAGTTTTGTCAAGGATTATCTGACAAATTAAAAGATGTGTTGGCTCAGTATGATTCTTCCCGTCACTGGAGGCCGCTATGGCCCTTGCGATTCGCATTGATAGACGGCTTCGAGAGAGGTGCGAGGTAACTCCGCCCCCTGTGATGACTCCACCTTCTACTATAGTCCCTCATATTGAGGTTCCCCTGGTTTGTTCTGAGGAGCCTATGCAGTTAGGAGGGACATCGTTTCGAGGGAGGGGATCGGCGGTGCGCCGCAATACAGGAAAGTGTTACTTCTGCGGGAGAAAGGGACATTTTGTTGGGGGGTGTCCATCCCGTACTTTGCTGAGCAAAGAGTCGCCGGAAAACTGTTGATCCCAGGTTGTGTGGTGGACGACAATCTGGGAGTATGTATTTCGTCCCCAAGTCCGTCTCAGTTTCTCGTACCAGCAGAGGTGGTGGTAGGTACAGGAACTGAGAGGATTTCTGTTCTTCTGGATAGTGGGGCCGCGGCTAATCTGGTGGAAGCTCGGTTTGCCCAGGTGCAAGGTATGCAACTGAGTGTATTGGCCAAACCTATCCCTATATTCTCTATTGACGCCAGGCCTCTCGGTCAAGGTAGCTTTGTGCAAGCCGTGCATAACATAGACCTTCGAGTGGGGGCAATACATAAAGAACTATTGTCTTGTTATGTGTTGGAGGGCCTTCCCACTCCTATTGTGTTGGGACTTCCTTGGTTAACTAAACATAACCCAGTTATTAATTGGCAATCCAGAGAGATAAGCCAGTGGGGTGAATTTTGCCATAGTAACTGCATGAACACGGTCATCGGTGCGGTCGTGCCTAGAACCTTACCTCCTTTTCTGGAGGACTTTGAGGATGTGTTTTCAGAAGAGGTGTGTCAAGAATTACCTCCTCATCGCGCGTATGACTGTGCTATAAAATTGCTTCCTGATGCTAAGTTACCTAAATCTAGGTTATATAACCTTTCTGGTCCTAAGAGGCAAGCTATGAAGGATTATATTTCGGAAAGTCTAGCCAAGGGGCATATTAGACCTTCATCTTCCCCAGTGGCCGCGGGGTTCTTCTTTGTGAAGAAAAAAGATGGAGGCCTACGCCCTTGCTTGGATTTCCGTGAGCTGAATCGGATTACGGTCCGAGATCCGTATCCGCTCCCACTTATTCCTGATCTCTTCAATCAGATTGTGGGCGCCAAATGGTTCTCTAAGTTGGATCTCAGGGGGGCGTATAATCTGATTAGGATAAAGGAGGGGGATGAGTGGAAGACGGCGTTTAACACTCCGGAGGGACATTATGAGAACCTTGTCATGCCTTTCGGTCTGACTACTGCCCCGGCGGTGTTTCAACATTTTGTTAATGACATCTTTCGCCACCTAGTGGGACAGTTTGTTGTCATTTATCTAGATGACATCTTAATTTACTCGCCGGATCTTGTGTCTCATCAGGAGCATGTGAGACAGGTGTTGCAGATCTTGCGAGACAATAAACTGTACGCCAAATGGGAGAAGTGTGTATTCGCCGTACAGGAACTTCAGTTTTTAGGATTCCTGGTGTCAGCTTCTGGTTTCCGTATGGACCCTGGAAAAGGGAAGGCAGTGCTTGAATGGGATCGGCCAGAGGATCTTAAGGCACTGCAGCGTTTCCTGGGGTTTGCTAACTACTACCGGAAATTTATTCGTAATTTCTCATCCGTTGTCAAACCTCTCACTGACATGACAAAAAAAGGGACGGATTTTTCTAGGTGGTCTGACAAAGCTTGTCAAGCATTTTCCTCCTTGAAAAAATGTTTTGCTTCAGCACCCATACTCATCCAACCTGATGCATCACAACCGTTCATTGTGGAGGTAGACGCATCTGACGTAGGAGTGGGTGCGGTATTATCTCAAGGTCCGTCCCCTGGTAAATGGCATCCGTGCGCTTTCTTCTCTAAAAAATTGTCGTCCGCCGAGAGGAATTATGATGTCGGCAATAGGGAACTCTTGGCCATTAAGTTGGCTTTTGAAGAGTGGCGTCACTTTTTGGAGGGGGCAGTCCACCCGGTCACCGTCATTACTGATCACAAGAACCTGCTGTATTTAGAGTCTGCAAAACGTCTGAATTCCAGACAAGCTAGATGGTCGTTGTTCTTTACCAAGTTAAATTTTGTCGTCACATATCGTCCTGGGTCAAAAAATGTAAAGGCTGATGCCTTGTCTCGTAGTTTCCCGGGGGCCGGGAAGACGGATGACCCGGTTCCTATTCTTCAGGAGGGAGTTGTGGTGTCGGCTGTATGCTCTGAGCTTGAGGAGGAGATATTGGAGGCTCAGGGGGACACCCCTGTAGGACCTCCAGGGAGACTGTTTGTTCCAGATCAGTTAAGACAAAAGGTTATCGAGGCACATCATAATTCTGCTTTGGCAGGACACCCAGGGAGTAAAGCAACTGTGGATCTCGTTTCTCGCCGGTTTTGGTGGCCTAACTTAAATAAAGAGGTGGTAACTTTTGTCGCGTCCTGTGGGGTATGTGCGCGCTCTAAGACCCCACATACCCGTCTGTCTGGGGCCCTTTTACCGTTGAAAGTCCCGGAGCGTCCATGGACCCATCTGTCTATGGACTTCATTACGGACCTCCCGCCGTCTTCAGGTAAAACTGTCATACTAGTTGTAGTTGACAGGTTCAGCAAAATGGCACATTTTATTGCTCTTCCTGCTCTTCCTAATGCTAAAACTCTGGCGCAGGTGTTCATTGGGGAGATTGTGAGACTTCACGGGTTGCCTTCCGATGTGGTGTCGGATCGGGGGTCTCAGTTTGTGTCCAAATTCTGGAGGGCATTTTGTTCTCGTCGGGGGATGCAGTTGTCATTTTCTTCGGCTTTTCATCCGCAGACTAATGGTCAGACAGAGCGTCTGAATCAGAGCTTAGAGACATATCTCCGGTGTTTTGTCTCAGAGAACCAAGAGGACTGGTCTTCTTTCTTGCCTCTGGCAGAGTTCGCTCTTAACAATAGGCGGAGCGAGTCCACTGGTAGGTCCCCGTTTTTTGGGGCATATGGTTTTCACCCCCAGTTTTGTACTTTCAATGGGGGGGCTCTTCTGGGGTTCCTGAGGAGGAACGATTTTCGTCGTCACTTGCTTCAGTGTGGAGAGGAGTGCTTAATAATCTGAGCACTATGGGGAACCGATACAAACGTATGGCTGATAGGAGGAGAGTGTCTGGTCCGGACCTAAGTGTGAACGATCTGGTATGGTTGTCTACCAAGAATATAAAACTTAAGGTTCCCTCCTGGAAACTGGGTCCCTGGTTCATCGGGCCATACAGGATCAGTTCAATAATTAATCCGGTGGCTTTCCGTCTTGACCTCCCTCCTACGTTTAAAATCCACAATGTGTTCCACAAATCGTTGCTTAAGAGGTACGTGGCACCAGTTATACCGTCACTTCTACCTCCTCCTCCAGTGGTGGTCAATGGTAATTTGGAGTTTCAGGTATCGAAGATCATTGACTCACGTCTGAATCGCCGGTCCCTTCAGTACCTTGTTCATTGGAGGGGTTATGGTCCTGAGGAGAGGATGTGGGTTTCTGCGTCGGATATTAAAGCAGACCGATTGGTTCGGGCCTTCCACACTACTCACCCAGATAGACCAGGCCCTGAGGGTCCAGAGGCCCCTCGTAGAAGGGGGGTACTGTCACGGGTGTGTCACGGCAGAGATCGTCGCGATTGCACACCCTGACTTCGCACAGCTGAGTTTCTGGTGCTGGGTGTTTTTCAGCACTGATGGAGTTAATTCTCTCTCTCTCGATGCTGGACAGACCAGCCTCGCCCAGCTGCGATTGATGTTTTGTTAATTAGCTTCCTTCATATACCTGCTGGTCTGCTGGGGAAGTTGCCGGTGAAAGCATTCATTCAGACCAGCAGAGCGGATCGTTTCTGAGAAGACTTAAGCTAAGAGTGCCTGTTGTGGTTTTTCCTCTCCTCGCTTATTGTTTATCTTCTTAACCTTTTGTGTTCCTCTGTAGTGGAAGTTTTGTATGCAAGGCAGTGTTTTCTTTACCCCTGTCTGTCTCGTTTGTATTTGACTGTGTGTAAGCTGTTGCCTGCCCATTCCCTGTGGTGGTAATCAGGGTCCTTCTCAGGACTAGATTACAGTGGTCAGGGATCTACAGGAGACAGGGTTACGCTGGCGGCCTGGACCTCTGTACCATTAACAGTACCTCCAGGTAGAGGGACTAGTCAGGACCCCAGTTCAGGGTCAGCATAGACCCCGGTCCACCTCTATCCTGAGACAGCGTTTCACGTGCACAGTATAGACCCACAATACATTGGATATTATGTCAGGTAAGACATTGTTGGCAGATTCTACGTATACATGTTGATATTTTCTATAATATGAAATATAGAGTGTTGTCTCATTAGATATATGTTACTATCATAGAATATATCTGTTATACGTCGTGACAAGTATAGAACTCCATTTGCTTGTTGACACTGCAGAATACAGTCAAATCCTTTTCATAGTACAGCATGAAAATCCAGCAATTTTAAACGGGTTTGCCCGTCCCAGGCATGACATCTGAGTGGGTTGAAAAATCTTCCATTTTTATGGTACTGAACTGAAAAAGTAAGTTGATGTGTATGCAAAATGTAAATGCATATCAAACACATGACCATTAAACAGAGAAAACAAAAAACAAGAAACAAATATCCTAAAATAAAACAAAATAAAAAATATATTGCAAAACATGCATGAAGTTGTAATAATAATAATAAGGGTATTTGGTAAACATAATTTTGATCAAAAGAATGTACAAGCCATCCCGCCACGTCAAGGCAACCCTTTGTGGGACAGTCCTACTCTAATATTAAAAACCTTTCCACTTGTCAAGTGACGTAAATGTGAACAAGGCAGAGGGACTGAACCCACCAGTTGAAGCATAGGCCAGACAGGATGGATTTTTCAGCTCAAAAGCAGGGCGGTCACACCCTTATATGCACGAGATGCACTAAGAACTAAATGAAAAACTGGCTCTGAACTGAAAAAGTAAGTTGATGTGTATGCAAAATGTAAATGCATATCAAACACATGACCATTAAATAGAGAAAACAAAAAACAAGAAACAAATATCCTAAAATAAAACAAAATAAAAAATATATTGCAAAACATGCATGAAGTTGTAATAATAATAATAAGGGTATTTGGTAAACAACCCTTTGTGGGACAGTCCTACTCTAATATTAAAAACCTTTCCACTTGTCAAGTGACGTAAATGTGAACAAGGCAGAGGGACTGAACCCACCAGTTGAAGCATAGGCCAGACAGGATGGATATTTCAGCTCAAAAGCATTGCGGTCACACCCTTATATGCACGAGATGCACTGCCTTGTTCACATTTACGTCACTTGACAAGTGGAAAGGTTTTTAATATTAGAGTAGGACTGTCCCACAAAGGGTTGCCTTGACGTGGCGGGATGGCTTGTACATTCTTTTGATCAAAATTATGTTTACCAAATACCCTTATTATTATTATTACAACTTCATGCATGTTTTGCAATATATTTTTTATTTTGTTTTATTTTAGGATATTTGTTTCTTGTTTTTTGTTTTCTCCATTTTTATGGTACTGTAGAATTTTTATTGGAGTGTCTTATACAATTTTTTGACACCATTTTGCTGCCAAAAAATATTTAGCTGCCAAAAAAATATTTAGCTACAGGGCAGATATTTTACACTGGGTTTTGTCTGCCACATGGATCACATATCATTGAGGTCAAAATTTTACCATTTCAGGCTTCCATAGAATTTTTTTTGCTGTGTCCTAGCCTACTTATTGACACAATTTTGATGGCCAAAAAAAAAAATACAGGGCAGATATTTGAAAGTGTGCTATGTCCGTCAGACGCGTGAGCTACAAATTGTTGCATTTCAGGCCTACATTAACCTTTTTTTGCTGAGTCTTCCACTAGTTCTCTAGACTATTTTGGTGTAAAAAATAAAAAAATCCAGGCCACATATTGAACAGTGTGGTATCTCCGTCAGTCATCTGATCTATCTGCGTGCTACAAATTGTTTCATTTCAGGCCTACATTAACCCATTTTTGCTGAGTCTTACACAAGTTCTCTAAACTATTTTGGTGTAAAAAATAAAAATAACCAGGCCACATATTGATCAATGTGGTATCTCTGTCAGATGACAGATTTATCTGCGGGCTACAAATTGTAGCATTTGAGGCCTACATTAACCTTTTTTGCTGAGTCTTACACTAGCTCTCTAGACTATTTTGGTGTAAAAAATGGAAAAATCCATGCCACATATTGAACAGTGTGGTATCTCCTTCAGTCTCCTGAACTATCTGAGTGCTACAAATAGTTTCATTTCAGGCCTACATTAACCCTTTTTTGCTGAGTCTTACACTACTCCTCTCGACCAGGGGTCCCCAACCGCTGGTCCACGGCCCAGGATCGGGCCGTTGCAGTTCATAGAATCATAGAATCATAGAATGGTAGAGTTGGAAGGGACCTCCTGGGTCATCTGGTCCAACCCCCTGCTCAAAGCAGGATTCTCTAAATCATCCCAGACAGATGTCTATCCAGTTCTGTTGCTGGGCCGCGGAGCCACGGCACAGAATGCTGGACATACATGGAGCCGGCGGCTGTAGCACTGTAGTGACAGCTACAGCCGCCGGCTTCCAGAAGACTCGATATTCACCCTCAGGTCCTGCATCCCTGTCGGCCGCAGCAGCTTCATCCAGTGCTGAGCAGTGATGTAGTACCGCTCATTAAGGTCATGAATATGGACGCGACTCCACTCCCATAGGCATGGCGTCCATTTTCATGACCTTAATGAGCGGTACTACGTGACCTCACTGCACAGGAGGAAGCTGCCGCGGCCGACAGGGATGCAGGGAAGTTCAGCGATGGTGTGAGGGTAAGTATGGTGGAGGATGGGGGAGCCCAGCCATACATACAAGGGTGGGAGCAGAGCCTTGTATACAAGGGTAGGAGCGGAGCCATGCATACAAGGGTGGGAGTGGGCCATCCATACAAGGGTGGGAGCGGAGCCTTGTATACAAAGGTGGGAGCGGAGCCATACATGCAAGGCTGGGAGTGGAGCCTTGTATACAAGGATGGAAGGGGAGCCTTGTATACAAGGGTGGGAGCGGAGCCTTGTATATAAGGGTGGGAGTGGAGCCTTGTAAACAAGGGTGGGAGCAGAGCCTTTTATACAAGGGTAGGAGTGGAGCCTTGTATACAAGGGTGGGAGCGGAGCCTTGTATACAGGGGTGGGAGCGGAGCCTTGTATACAAGGGTGGGAGCGAAGCCTTGCATACAAGAGTGGGAGCGGAGCCATGCATACAAGGGGGGGGGAGCGGGGCCATCCATACAAGGGTGGGAGCGGAGCCTTGTATACAAATGTGGGAGCGGAGCCATGCATGCAAGGCTGGGAGCGGAGCCTTGTATATAAGGGTGGGAGCGGAGCCTTGTAAACAAGGGTGGGAGCAGAGCCTTTTATACAAGGGTGGGAGCGGAGCCATGCATACAAGGGGGGGAGCGGGGCCTTGTATACAAGGGTGGAAGCGGAGCCTTGTATACAAGGGTGGGAGCGGAGCCATGTAAATACAAGGGTGGGAGCGGAGCCATGCATATAAGGGTGGGAACGGAGCCTTGTATACAAGGGTGGGAGCGAAGCCTTGCATACAAGGGTGGGAGAGGAGTCTTGTATACAAGGGAGTCACATTCACATTATAAATGTTATAATTAAATGATATGTATGCACTACTACTAAACTACAACCCCGTCCATAGCCCTGCCCCCTTATGACCAAAGCCCCACCCCTGCCACACCTCCATCCCTGCCCTACCGGGCCATGGAAGGATGGTTTTGCTTGAAGCCGGTCCCTGGTGCAAAAAAGGTTGGGGACCACTGCCCTAGACTATTTTGGTGTAAAAAATAAAAAAGTCCAGGCCACATATTGAACAGTGTGGTATCTCCATCAGACGCCAGATCTATCTGCGTGCCACAAATTGTTGCATTTCAGGCCTACAGTAACCTTTTTTTTGCTGAGTCTTACGCTAGTTCGCTAAACTATTTTGGTCTAAAAAATAAAAAAATCTAGGCCACATATTGAACAGTGTGGTATCTCCGTCAGATGACAGATTTATCTGTGGGCTACAAATTGTAGCATTTCAGGCCTACATTAACCTTTTTTGGTTATGTCTTACACTAGTTCTCTAGACTATTTTGGTGTAAAAAATAAAAAAGTCCAGGCCAAATATTTAACTGTGTGGTATCTCCGTCAGACGCCTGATCTATCTGCGTGCTACAAATTGTTGCATTTCAGGCCTACATTAACCCTTTTTTGCTGAGTCTTGCACAAGTTCTCTAAATTATTTTGGTGTAAAAAATAAAATAACCAGGCCACATATTGAACAGTGTGGTATCTCCGTCAGATGATAGATTTATCTCCAAAAAACATACTGATAGGGAATCTAGATTGTGAGCCCCATCGGGGACAGCGACGACAATGTGTGCATACTGTAAAGCGCTGCGGAATATGTTAGCGCTATATAAAAAATAAAGATTATTATTATTATTATTATCTGTGGGCTACAAATTGTTTCATTACAGGCCTACATTAACCATTTTTGCTGAGTCTTACACTAATTCACTAGGATATTTTGGTGTAAAAAATAAAAAAATCCAGGCCACATATTGCACAGTGTGGTATCTCCGTCAGAAGACTGATCTATCTGCGTGCTACAAATTGTTTCATTTCAGGCCTATATTAACCCTTTTTTGCTGAGTCGTATACTAGATCTCTAGACAATTTTGGTGTAAAAAAAAAAAATCCAGGCCACATATTGAACAGTGTGGTATGTATGTCAAACGCTAGATTTATCTGCTGGCTACAAATTGTAGCATTTTAGGCCTACATTAACCTCTTTATGCTGAGTCTTACACTAGTTCTCTAGACTGTTTTGGTGTAAAAAATAAAAAAATCTAGGTCATTTATTGAAGTGTTGTATATCTGTCAGACGGCTGATCTATCTACATGCTACAAATTGTTGCATTTCAGGCCTACATTAACTCTTTTTTAGCTGAGTCTTACACTAGTTCTCTAGCCTATTTTGGTGTAAAAATGAAAAAAGTTCAGACCACATATTGAACAGTGTGGTATCTCCGTCAGACTCCTGATCTATCTGCGTGCTACAAATTGTTGCATTTCAGGCCTACATTAACCCTTTTTTGCTGAGTCTTACACTATTTCTCTAGACAATTTTGGTGTAAAAAATAAAAAAGTCCACGCCAAATATTTAACGGTGTGGTATCTCCGTCAGATGCCTGATCTATCTGCGAATAAAAAGATTAAGGTTTGCACCATAACTTACCAAGAATGATCACTCTAGAGCATAGGAATTGCATTGCTGCCATAGAAAAAAAAATATAAAAGCGCTATATAATGTATATATGAAATATAAATCTGCAAAAATTGCTATGAAAAAATGAACGCTCTTAGCGCATAGATTGGCCAATATATGTATGCCACAGGTGATTTTAAGCAGATTAGCTGCTCCATTCCTGCCCCATAAATTGTAGGCTTTTTGCCCAAGAGAGGTGACATAACAGGATAGGGACCCAATTTACGAAGTACACCATGACGTGGTAATTGGGCATACATATATTGGCCAATCTATGCGCTAAGAGCCTTCATTTTTTTATAGCAATTTTTGCAGATTCATATTTCATATAAACATTATATAGCACTTTTTTCATTTTTTTTTCCAGGACAGCAATGCAATTCCTATGCTCTAGAGTAATCATTCTTGGTAAGTTATGGTGCAAATCTTAATCTTTTTGATTTGTATACTTTCATTGGTTGGTGGCTATTCACAATAGCTTAGATATGCTGGTCCTTCTTCTTGTCTATTTGATCTATCTGTGTGCTACAAATTGTTTCATTTCAGGCCTACAATAACCCTTTTTTGTTGAGTATTAGACTAGTTCTCTAGAATATTGTGGTGTAAAAAATAAAAATAACCAGGCAACATATTGAACAGTGTGGCATCTCCTTCAGACAACAGATTTATCTGCAGGCTACAATTTGTAGCATTTCAAGGCTATATTAACCTTTTTTGGTTTTGTCTTACATTAGTTCTCTAGACTAATTTGGTGTAAAAAATAAAAAAATCTAGGCCATTTATTGAACAGTGTTGTATCTCTGTCAGACGCCTGATCTATCTACGTGCTACAAAATGTTGCATTTCAGGCTTACATTAACCTTTTTTGGTTTTGTCTTACACTAGTTCTCTAGACTATTTTGGTGTAAAAAATAAAAAAGTCCAGGCCACGTATTGAACAGTGTGGTATGTACGTCAGACACCAGATTTATCTGTGGGCTACAAATTGTTCCATTTCAATGCTACATGAACGTATTTTTGCTGAGTCTTACACTAGTTCTCTAGACTACTGTCATGGGTGCATCGCCACGAAGATCGTCGCGATTGCACATTCTGACTTCTCACAGCTGAGCTGCTGTTTCTTTGTGTTTGGTAATGAGAGAGTTAATTTTACCTAGCTCTTTGCTAAGACTAGGTCCAGCCTCGCCCGGCTGCTTTTGATTATGTTCTAATTAGTTTCCTTTATATTCCTGCCAGTCTGGGTGTTAGACGCCGGTGAAAGCATTCATGTAGTCTAGCAGACTGGAGCGGTTCTGAGAATACTTAAGCTAAGAGCTCCTTAGTTGTTTTTACTCTTATAGCTTATAGTTTATCTCTGAGACCTTAGGTGTTCCTACTGTGTGTGAGTGTTGTATGTAAGACTTTATTTACTTTATTTCTTGTCTTTCTTGTATGTCTTTCTGTTCATTAACCGTTACCTGTTCATTCCCTTTGGTGGTATTCAGGGTCCTTCTTAGGACTAGAATACAGTTGGCAGGGATTGATAGGAGACAGGGTTTACGCTGGTGGCCTGGACCTCTGTACCTTTAACAGTACCTCCAGGTTGAGGGATTAGTTAGGACCCCAGTTTAGGGTCAGCTTAGACCCCGGTCACCCTCTAGCCGGAGACAGCGTATAACGGATTCCGTTTTGACCCACTGGACATTCTGTCAGGTATATCTATGTTATCATATATCTATGCGCATGTTATATAGTATGTTGCCCTTTTGATATAGATTACTGACATCACATATATATATCTGCTATACAGCGTGACATTTTCACCGGCCATACTAAAGATTCTCCCCAGCTGTCATGGATCCAGTAGCCCAGCTGGCCCGGCAGTTGCAGGGGTTGTACATGGAATTTGCAGACATTAAGTCCAAGGTTTTGTCCCCCCCGGAGCAAACCAGATCTGAACCTAAGGTTGCTCTCCCGGACAGGTTCACTGGTGGGCGGGACAAATTTTTTACTTTCCGGGAGGCATGTAAATTGTACTTTCGGCTGCGGCCTCGGTCATCTGGGAGTGAAGAGCAGAGGGTGGGAATTGTTATCTCGCTCTTACAAGGGGACCCTCAATCTTGGGCGTTCTCTATTCCTCCAGGCTCCCCAGATCTCCAGTCAGTGGATCGATTTTTTACTGCCCTGGGTCTGGTATATGATGATCCGGATCGAGTCTCCCTTGCTGAAACAAGGTTACGTAAAATACGGCAAGGAAATCGTCCAGCGGAGGAATATTCTTCTGAGTTCCGTAGATGGGCAACAGATACTCAGTGGAATGACCCAGCTCTTAGGAGCCAGTTTTGTCAAGGGTTGTCTGACAAATTAAAAGATGTGTTGGCTCAGTATGATTCTCCTCCATCACTGGAGGCTGCTATGGCCCTCGCTATTCGCATTAATAGACGACTTCGGGGAAGACGCGAGGTAACTCCGCCCCCCGTGATGACTCCACCTACTACTAAAGTCCCTTATACTGAGGTTCCCCTGGTCTGTTCTGAGGAACCCATGCAGTTGGGAGGGACATCATTTTGTAGGAGGGAATCGGCGGTGCGCCGCAAGACTAGAAGGTGTTTCTTTTGCGGGAGAGAGGGACATTTTGTTGGGGGGTGTCCATCCCGGACCTCTTTGAGCCAAGGAGTTAACCTGGGAGTGTGTATTTCGTCCCCAAATCCCTCTCAGTTTCTCGTGCCTGCGGAGGTGGTGATTGGTACTAGAACTGAGAGGATTTCTGTTTTTCTTGATAGTGGGTCCGGGGCTAATCTGGTGGACGCTCGGTTTGCCCAGGTGCATGGTATGCAACTGAGTGTATTGGCCAAACCGGTCCCTATACTCTCTATTGATTCTAGACCTCTTGGTCAAGGTAGCTTGGTACAAGCTGTTCATAACATAGATCTTCGAGTAGGGGCAATACATAAAGAGCAATTGTCTTGTTATGTGTTGGAGGGTCTACCTACTCCTATTGTGTTGGGACTTCCTTGGTTGGCTAAACATAACCCAGTGATTGATTGGCAATCCAGAAAGATAAGCCAGTGGGGTGAATTTTGCAAGAATAACTGCATGAGCACGGTCATCGGTGCGGTTGTGCCTAGGACTTTGCCTCCTTTTCTGGAGGACTTTGGGGAGATGTTCTCAGAGGAGGGGTGTAAAGAGTTACCTCCTCATCGCGCATATGACTGCTCTATAAAGTTGCTTCCTGATGCCTTATCTCGTACTTTCCCAGGGACCGGGAGGATGGATAATCCGGTTCCTATTCCTCAGGAGGGAGTTGTAGTGTCAGCTGTATGCTCTGAGCTTGAGGGGGAGGTATTGGGGGCTCAGGGGGACGCCCCTGTGGGACTTCCAGGGAGACTGATAGTTCCAGATCGGTTAAGACTGAAGGTTACGGAGAACCGTTACAAACGGATGGCTGATAGGGGAGAGTTTCTGGTCGAGATCTGAAGGTGAACGATCTGGTGTGGTTGTCTACCAGGAATATAAAACTTAAAGTTCCCTCCTGGAGGTTGGGTCCCAGATTCATCGGGCCGTACAGGATCAGTTCCATAATTAATCCTGTGGCATTTCGTCTGGACCTCCCTCCTACGTTTAAAAATCATAATGTGTTTCACAAGTCATTACTTAAAAGGTATGTGGCACCAGTCATACCGTCACCTCTACCTCCTCCTTCAGTGGTAGTCAATGATAACGTGGAATTTCATGGGTCGAAAATCATTGACTCACGTCTCAGTCGCCGATCCCCTCAGTACTTAGTTCATTGGAGGGGGTATGGTCCTGAGGAGAGGACGTGGGTCCCTGCGTCTGATGCTAACGCAGATCGATTGGTTCGGACCTTTCACACAACTTACCCGGACTGACCTGGTCATGAGGGTCCGGAGGCCCCTCGTAGAAGGGGGGGTACTGTCATGGGTGCATCGCCACGAAGATCGTCGCGATTGCACATTCTGACTTCTCACAGCTGAGCTGCTGTTTCTTTGTGTTTGGTAATGAGAGAGTTAATTTTACCTAGCTCTTTGCTAAGACTAGGTCCAGCCTCGCCCGGCTGCTTTTGATTATGTTCTAATTAGTTTCCTTTATATTCCTGCCAGTCTGGGTGTTAGACGCCGGTGAAAGCATTCATGTAGTCTAGCAGACTGGAGCGGTTCTGAGAATACTTAAGCTAAGAGCTCCTTAGTTGTTTTTACTCTTATAGCTTATAGTTTATCTCTGAGACCTTAGGTGTTCCTACTGTGTGTGAGTGTTGTATGTAAGACTTTATTTACTTTATTTCTTGTCTTTCTTGTATGTCTTTCTGTTCATTAACCGTTACCTGTTCATTCCCTTTGGTGGTATTCAGGGTCCTTCTTAGGACTAGAATACAGTTGGCAGGGATTGATAGGAGACAGGGTTTACGCTGGTGGCCTGGACCTCTGTACCTTTAACAGTACCTCCAGGTTGAGGGATTAGTTAGGACCCCAGTTTAGGGTCAGCTTAGACCCGGTCACCCTCTAGCCGGAGACAGCGTATAACGGATTCCGTTTTGACCCACTGGACATTCTGTCAGGTATATCTATGTTATCATATATCTATGCGCATGTTATATAGTATGTTGCCCTTTTGATATAGATTACTGACATCACATATATATATCTGCTATACAGCGTGACAACTACTTTGGTGTAAAAAAAAAAAGATAACCAGACCACATATTGAATAGTGTGGTTTCTCCGTCAGACGACAGATTTATCTGCTGGCTACAAATTGTTTAATTTCAGGCCTACATTAACCTTTTTTGCTTAGTCTTACACTAGTTCTCTAGACTATATTTGTAAAAAATAAAAAAATCCAGGCCACATATTGCACATAGTGTTGAGCGATACGATACGATATTAGCTGTATCGGGCTTTCGATTCCGAGTACCGATATTTTCGTCATATCGGATACCGGAATCGGATTTGTCACTGTCACTGTCAGTGTCCGTCGGTCGGGTCTGTCAGGAGTCAGCGGCACTTACCTGGCAGAAGATCTCTGGCGGTCACGTCCTGGACTGCTTGATGGCCGCCATCATCTTTCCCCGGCAGAAGATCTCCGGCGGTCACATCCCGGACTGCTTGATGGCCACCATCCTCTTCTCCCTGGCGGTCACATGCAGTTTCTCGCGATAACTGCAGTGACTGCTGGGTAATCCCGGCCGTAAAGCAGTCAGTCCGATGACGTCACCGCCGGGGAAGCAGGTAATCAGCTGTGCTGCGTCGCGATGACAGGCTCTGCCTGTCATTGCGATGTAGCAGAGCTGGATCGTCGTGGGACAATCGTTACTATGGACTGCGTCGGACAGGTGGTATACTGTTGGTTTGTTTTTTTTATTTTTTTACAGGAGATCGATGGCGTCGCAGGAATGAGTGTATAATAAAAGAAATGAAAACTGTGTTGTCTCTTTTATTTCATTAAAAGACTTTTTTCTTGCTTTGTCTTTTTTTATACATTTAATAACTTTGGGATTAATAATGGATCGGTGTCTTATTGACACCTCTCCATTATTAACCGGGCTTATTGTCACCGTGCAATCAACGGTGACATTAACCCCTTATTACCCCACTTGCCACCGCTACAGGGCAGTGGGAAGAGCCGGGTAAAGTGCCACAATTGGCACATCTTTTGATGCGCCAAATGTGGGGCTGCTGTAGCCTGGTATTATCAGGCTGTTGAGGGCCAAAATCCATGGGCCTTGACAGTCTTTTAATACCAGGCCGCAGCAGTCTGCATTTTACTTGGCCGGTTAACAAAAATAGGGGGACCCCTACGCCGTTTTTTTTTCGAGGGGATCCCCTATTTTTGTTAACCAGCCAAGCTAAGCAGACTGCTGTGGCCTGGTATTATCAGGCTTGCAAGGTCCATGGATATTGGATCCTTACCAGCCTGAAAAACCAGGCCTCAGCGGTCTGCTTCATCTGGCTGGTTAACAAAAATAGGGGGGACCCCACGCCAATTTTTTTCGAGGGGATCCCCTATTTTTGTTAATCAGCCAAGATATGCAGACTGCTGTGGCCTGGTATTATCAGGCTGGCAAGGTCCATGGATCTTGGCTCCTTAACAGCCTGAAAATCCAGGCCTCAGCGGTCTGCTTCATCTGGCTGGTTAACAAAAATAGGGGGGACCCCACGCCAATTTTTTTCGAGGGGATCCCCTATTTTTGTTAACCAGTTCCCTCTGACGTCACTGATTGTGTCCCTGGCTGACCTGAAGTGAAAGTGGAAAGCAATCAATTAAGCTTTCCACTTCCTCTCCTGTCAGCCAGGAGAGGAACTCATTCATTTGGGGGTTTACTGTGAGGCTGCAGCATTAGCTGCGGTCCCTGCAGTAAACATTAACCCTTTCTGAAGGATTACACCGTGGGACCTGACTGTACATCGGATTGGTAAGAATAATTTTGCTTTATTATTTTATTTTTATTACAGGAAATGGTTTTAGCAGGAAAATAAAATATGGTCAAAAACTGTGTGATTATTTCATTAAACTTATTTTTTATTAAAGTGTGTGTGTTTGATTTTTCTTTCATACAATAGGATTAATAATTGATAGTTGTCTAATTGACAGCTCTCAATTATTAACCTGGCTTAAAGTGACCTTTCAATTGCAAGGTCATTTTAACCCCTTATTAACCCATTCGCCACCGCTACAGGGCAATGGGAATAGACGGGCAAAGTGCCAGAAAGGGCAAATCTAATTAGAGATTTGCCCTTTCTGGGGTGTCTGGGGGCAGATGTTAGTAGCCGGGGGGGGCAAAAATAATGGTCCCTCTCTGGGCTATTATTATCTGCCCCCACTCACTGGCTTTGTCTGTCTGGTTGCGAAAATAGGGCGGGAGCCCACGCATTTTTTTTCAGCAATTTTACACCTCATATATATATATACATGTCATTAAATTTGTGACACATATATATATATATATTTATATTTATAGTTCATACACTTCTACATAGTATAATAGCCGCTAATTCAATTGCCGGCTTTTGTGAAAATGCAGAACCCGACATGAAATGACACTTGGTTTACATAGAGTTAACCATGTCTTTTCATGTAGTTTAATATCTGATTTGCACAAACAATTACATGAGTGTAAGTGTGCAAAATTTCACACCTGTAGGGGTTAATTAAAGGTGTAAATTCGTAGCAAAAAAGTCCTTTTTTTTTACAACGAATTTACACCTTTAATTAACCCCTACAGGTGTGAAATTTTGCACACATAGACTGATGTAATTGTTTGTGCAAATCAGATTGCAAACGACATGAAAAGACATGGTTAACCCTATGTACACCAAGTGTCATTTCATGTCGGGTGCTTCTGTCTTTTCACAGAAGCCGGCTTTACCCTGCAATTGAATCAGAGGACATTTTACTATGTAGAAGTGTATAAACTATACATATATGTATATATATATATGTCACAATGACATGTATATATATATATATGTATTCTATGTGTGTATATTTAGTGTTTACAAGGAAATAAAGGTTTTTTTTAGTTGCGATATTTTGTTCCCATAGACTTACATGGGACTTCCGGTATCGGAATCGGATATCGGCGATATTTAGTGATATCGGCGATACCATTCCGATCCGATATTTTTAGATATCGAGCAGTATCGCTCAACACTAATTGCACAGTGTGGTATCTCCGTCAGATGACAGATTTATCTGCGTGCTACAAATTCTAGCATTTCAAAGCTACATTAACCTTTTTTGTTGAGTCTTACACTAGTTCTCTAGACTATTTTGGTTTAAAAAATAAAGTCTAGGCCACATATTGAACAGTGTGGCATATCCGTCAGACGCCTGATCTATCTGCGTGCTAAAATTGTTTAATTTCTGGCCTACATTAACCCTTTTTTGCAGTCTTACACCAGTTCTCTAGACTATTTTGGTGGGACAATAGTGGGAAAAGCATAAAATCATTACAGCGCATGCGCAACTATTTTCGGTCACTTTCCTTGCCCCGGAAATGACTGCTTGCCTTGGACGACTTCCGGGGCAAGGAAAGTGACCGAAAATAGTTGCGCATGCGCTGTAATGATTTTATGCTTTGCCCACCGTTGGGCAAAGCACACTGCGCAGGCGTGGGGGGATTTTAAAACGCACAATAGCGGGAACACTACGCTGTCTGTGCTATGCACAGACGGACCTACGCAAGAGAAGCCGAGGAGCGGGGGGGAGGAAGCAAAAAACACCGCCCTCCGAACCGGACAACCCAGATTAGCATACAGAAAACCGAACTTTACAAGGGTATTTGGGCATGAAAACGGGGGTGTCAGGATATATGATAGATACCGATAGGTTACTTATATGACGCACTATTCAGGCATATCTTTATCTGATATAGCCAAAATGGGGTGACAGATTCACTTTAATACTTAGCAGCCGAGTTACATTCCTAAACATATTGGACTCCTAAGCAGTGGATATGTGTTCTGTGGGTTGAAAAAAAAAATTGCGCTTCTCTATCTAATAGAGATGAGCGAATATGTTCGGAAAATGATCGCGAAACATAAATTTGGCACGAATATGGTACATTCGGATTTGTAATCGGTAACACAAGCATTTTTCTTAAAATCAGAAAAAGTCGGTAACATATGGTAAAAGATAGAATAAAATTTGGCAATTCATGTGCCGCATTCAGTAAAATCACAACGTGACAGGTTAGAATAGAAGATATATACACATAGGATAGGTAGATATATAGGTGTCACTGACACACACACATATACTGTATATGTACAGTGGGTACGGAAAGTATTCGGACCCCTTTAATTTTTTCACTCTTTATTTCTGTCAGGTACACCGCACTGCACTTGCTCACTGAGCCAGTGCGTGTGTCCTTAGTGAACAAACTATGCCCAAAGATACCTGTAGCAGAGCCGCAGAAGAGATGACGTGTGTTTCTCAGTAACAGGACCTTCCACATGTGACTGCTAGTGGGCGGAGCCGGCCACACGTCTCTCAGAGTCAGCAGTAGCAGATAGAGAATGCTTCAGAGCAAAGGACCTGCAGGCACGTGACTGCTAGTGTGCGTGGCCTAAGCTCCAGAGAGCTATGAGGTGAAGGAAAACTCCTAGAAGGGTAACTACGGGACACAGTTACCAAGGGGCATATACCGAATGGATAATCAGAACGTAGCCAAGGGGTCATACACATAGAGGGCGACAAAGTACAAGAGGAGCAGGCAGAGCGAAGTCAGAACGTAGCCAAGGGTCATACACGTAGAGAGCGACGAAGTACAAGAGGAGCAGGCAGAGCGGAGTCAGAACGTAGCCAAGGGTCATACACGTAGAGGGCAGCAGAGTACAAAAGGGACAGGCAAAACTCAAAACAGGGACACAGCCAAATCAGAACCAGACAAACAGAACGTAACACAGGCACAAAGCACTGGCACAAGCACAACAGGGTCACACACACTCGGCCAAGGGTCAGAGTATAAGTGACAGAGGATGGCCCCACAATGAGGCTATAAAAAGCCTCCCAGAATCCCAGAGTGAGGCCATCCCGGTTAACCCTAAAACCACCTAATCCCAGAAACTCAGCAGACCATGACAATTTCATTGCATCCATTTGGTAAATTCAGAAAAGTTCATTTTTTTCTCATTAATGTACACTCTGCACCTCATCTTGACTGAAAAAAACTGAAATGTAGAAATTTTTGCAAATTTATTAAAAAGAAAATCTGAAATATCACATCCTTTGCTCAGACATTCATATTTAAGTCACATGCTGTCCAATTCCTTGTGATCCTCCTTGAGATGGTTCTACTCCTTCATTGGAGTCCATCTGTGTTTGTCCTTTACCACACCAAACACCTTTGGCAAGTTCTTTATGCATCACTAAACAGCATATCATCCTGTCCTTCTTGGAACATGCAGGTTGGCTGTCTACAATCAAGAAATTATGTTGTAAAGAGCTCCTTGGAGTGTCCTAGTATGGGATCACTAGTCTCCTGGGACTCAATATGGTGGGAGGCAGGAGGATAAGGGTGAGGATTAAGTGATCTAGACTGTAGGCTGGTGAAAATGGACCATGTGGAAGACTGGGTGGTGCTGCCAAGCAAGCTGGAAGCATTATCTTCTGTCTTACCGACCTACTATTCGCACTGCTCTGACTTCAGAAGTGGTGTACCATGCCTCCCTGCAAAGTGGGACAGGAACCTATGTGTTGTGGATAGGCATGTTTCTTGTGTTCTAGCAACAGGCGTAGTCTCACCTGCACCACATCCTTGGCGTCTGTGTGCACCATCATCAGCACTTACACTTCCCAGTCCCTTACGGCATGCCTTTGTCACCTGCAGCAGTCAAGCAAGGTTTTTGATGTTTAATACCACCATAATGTAACACAAAGTGCTCAAAAGTATATTGATGACAACTTCAATCCAGAAAAATTTTTCATCTCTTTTTTGGAGTGTTATATAACACCAAAATATAACACAAAACACGTAATACTGTATGGGTAAGTAATTGGATCCAGAAAAATGTTTCAATCATTTTTGGAAGTGTTATATAACAAAGAAATGTGCTACAGAGCATGCAAAACTTTATGGATGAGTAATTTAATCCAGAAAAATGTTTCAATGCTTTTTGGGAGTATTATATAACACCAAATATAATGTTATATAACACTGAAATGTACTGCAAAGCATGAAATACTCTATGGGTGAGTAATTGAATCCAGATATATTTTTGAAGCGTTTTTTGACTGTTATATAACCCTGAAATGTAACAGAAAGCATGTATTATTCTATGGATGACTAATTGAATCCAGAAACATTTTTTGAACGTAAATATTTTGAAAGTATTGTTGATGTACTTCAACACTCATAAAGGCTTTGCACAAAGTGCAAAGTCAAGCAAAAATTATAAGGAAGGTCATCCAGTCATCCATAGACCCCAGAAAGGCAACAATCGGTAGGCCTCATATAAATATAAATATTTTTAAATTGTAGTTGCTTTACTCCTACACTCATAAAGGCTCTGGACAAATTGCATGGCCAGGAAAAATTAGAAGGCTGGCAATACAGTAATCCTCTTCAGGCATCTACTTCTATTTTCTCAGGAGGCTTGGGGGGACTGCCTCCACCTGCTTCCTGGAGCCCAATTTCCAGGTGAATGGGCTGTAAGTGACCTGTCTTCAGGCAGTGCCGCCAATATATAGAAATGTGCGACAGCCCCTTGTGTCACCATTCACCATCACCTGCTCCTGAATAGGAGGAGGGGAACCCCAAGGACCGTCTGATCTCTTGGGGGAGGTAGCAGCATATTCACCCGCCTCGAGAAGCCTCTGCCAGGCCCATTCAGTACTCAAGAGGGGTTAATCCTGCTCCCTTCCTTCTCGAATTACTCCGTCCACATACCAGCAATGTTGCCCTTACATTTTTAGGAACATGACCCATCTCTTGTAGCCTTCAAGGCACGTGTTCTCTCTCTATTGTCCTGTGGTTGAAAGAGATGTGATGACAGGTCTCAAACTCTTCTATGGACCCTCATCTCTGCTGCCGGTCATATAGAGAGACCTCCCCAGGATGCCAACTGTCAGTACCTTGAGTTTAGCAGTCCCACTAGTATTTTGACAGACCTTGTCCTGGCTCTCCTACTTGTGTCTGCCAGCTTAGGCCTCACAGTCCACTCACAAGTTCCTGGATCCTGGCTCTCTTATCAGCAGTGAAGGCTGCGGCCTGGGTTCGGGCTTTAGTGGTTATGGTAAAGTGGTTGGTTTCGTACCACAGGCTCCTGGAACCTCCATTGTTGCGCCGTTTCCTCTGGCTATGATATTTCTCTGGTCACTCAAATTGGAGTCTCACTTGATTCTGCCATCTTTGTCGCCCACAGAGCACAAAATACTTTATGGAAGAGTAATTTAACCCCTTCACGCCACAGCCCATTTGCGTCATTTTCCAAGACCCATGCCATCTCCATTATTTGTGTTCTGGGGCTTGGTTAGGGCTTGCGTACCGAGCTGACATTTTCATTGACACAATTTTAGTGTAGATACAATCTTTTGATCATCTGTTATTGCATTTTATTCAATGCTGCAGCGACCAATAAACTGTAATTCTGGCATTTTTACTTTTTTCTCGTTACTCTGTTTACTGATTGGATTATTTATTTTTATATCTTTATAGATCAGGCAAATTTGAATGCGGCGATATCAAATCTGTTTAATTTTTATTTACTTTTAATTGTTTTATATTGAATGGGGCGAATGGGGGTGATTTAAATTTTTATTTTTAAGATTTTTTAAATATTTTAAAAACATTTTTTTTATATTTCACTGGCTTCAATAGTCTCCATGGCTGGCTGGCTGCGATCATCTGCTCCGTATAGCAAAAATGTTCACTTGCTATGAACGCTGACCGCAGGGTGGAGCTCATCATAGCAATCCGCAACGACAACTACAGGCATCTGCTGCAGACATCGGGTTGTTATGCCATGCCAACCCATCTAAGACCCGAGGTCATTGACTGTGGCATTTACAGGTTAACAGCTGTGGGTGGATCACAATTCTAAACTATTCAGCAAAGCCACTAAAAAAAGACTCAACATCTCCAAAAATCCAAATGAAACAGTAAGCAAAAAGGCAGCAAAACTCACCTGCCCAGGTCTTAGAACAAATGCACTACAGGATGCAGCCAGCCCATAAAGCGAGATGTTAGCTACACAGGTGCAAAAAACTAGATAAACAGCCACTCACCACATACCCATTAAGGGAGGGGTGACTGCCCAGTATACAATTGCACAATGAAGGCCCACATAGGGTACCGTTCACACAAGGTTAATGCATAGTGTCTGGTTCACAGCCTATTAGTCACGCCCTTACTATTCGACTAGGCGGGCTGGCCAGCACATTCTCAATGCATAACAGTGTGAACACCGCTCATGTGAGACCAGACGTGTTTGGGCTTGGCTGCACCCTGAAAAAAAGTGCAAAAAACACAAAAAGTTTTTTGTGAGGTATTAGTTGATATTTTGGCCAAAATAAGTAAGCTCGTAACCTGCGCCAAATGTCCTCACGCTTACGAGTACCTACACTAAACTATTCAGCAAAGCCACTAAAAAAAGACTCAACGTCTCCAAAAATCCAATTGAAACAGCAAGCAAAAAGGCAGCAAAACTCACCTGCCCAGGTCTTAGAACAAATGCACTACAAGATGCAGCCAGCCCATAAAGCGAGATGTTAGCTACACAGGTGCAAAATACTAGATAAACAGCCACTCACCACATACCCATTAAGGGAGGGGTGACTGCCCAGTATACAATTGCACAATGAAGGCCCACATAGGGTACCGTTCACACAAGGTTAATGCATAGTGTCTGGTTCACAGCCTATTAGTCACGCCCTTACTATTTGACTAGGCGGGCTGGCCAGCACATTCTCAATGCATAACAATAGTCTCCATGGCTGGCTGGCTGCGATCATCTGCTCTGTATAGCAAAAATGTTCACTTGCTATGAACGCTGACCGCTGGGTGGAGCTCATCATAGGAATCCGGCAACGACAACTACAGGCATCTGCTGCAGACATCGGGTTGTTATGCCATGCCAACCCATCTAAGACCCGCGGTCATTGACTGTGGCATTTACAGGTTAACAGCTGTGGGTGGATCACAATTCTACCCACTGCTGTGAGGGGCACATGTGAACTGTTCAAATCAGCTGACATTTGCCAGGAAAGATGTGTGTTTAGCATTGGAGCTCACATCAAATGGGGGGACTCGACATGTGCAGTGTTTTTTGAGTAACTCAACATGTTTTTTGAGTGTTATATAATAATGAAATCTACCACAAATGCATATACCGTATATACTCGACTATAAGCCGACCCGAGTATAAGCCGACCCCCTAATTTTGCCACAAAAAATTGGGAAAACTTATTGACTCGAGTATAAACCTAGGGTGGGAACTGCAGCAGCTACTGGTAAATTTCAAAAATAAAAATAGATGCCAATAAAAGCAAAATTATTTGAGACATCAGTAGATTAAATGTTTTTGAATATCCATATTTAATCAGGAGCCCCATATAATGCTCCATACAGTTCATGATGGCCCCATAAGATGCTCCATACAAAATACACCCCATATAACGCTGCATAAAGGTTAATAATGGCTCCATAAGATGCTTCATAGATTATGCCCCATGTGCTGCTCCATAAAGGTTATGGCCCCATAAAATGCCCTATAGATTATGCCCCATATGCTGCTCCTTAGATTATGCCCTCATAAGATGCTCCATATATTTTATGTCCCCATATGATGCTCCATAGATTATGCCCCCATATGATGCTCCATAGATTATGCCCCCATATGATGCTCCATAGATTATGCCCCTATATGCTGCCGCTGCTGCTGCGGATAAAAAAAAAAAAAGACATACTCAACTCTCGTCGCTGGGGGCCTGGTGCCGGTGTCCTGAGCAGGCGGGGACACCGGCACACTATGGGGGACAGGTGCCGGTGTCACCGCTGGCTCAGGCCCCCACCACCTGTGATATTCACCTGTCCCCATTCCACGGCCGCGTGCCGCTGTGTCTTCTGGGTCCTCTGGCTGTGAATGTTCAGGCAGAGGGTGCGACGCGGACTAACTACGTCATTGGGCCTTCTGACCTGAACGTCACAGCCAGAGGATGCGAGGACAGAGCGGTGCGCAGCAGTGGAATGGGGACAGGTGAATATAGCATGGCTCCCCCCATCCTCCCCATCATACTCGCCCCCTCCTGGTGCGTCTATGCAGCACCTGCTTCTCCCATTGTCTCTGGCGGTGCGGCTCTTCCTTCCATCAGCGGTCAAGTGGTACCACTCATTAAAGTCATGAATATGCACATATTCATGACTTTAATGAGTGGTACCATGTGACCGCTGAACACAGGCACCAGAGACCATGGGAGAAGCAGGGGGCTGCAGAGACCGTGCCGGGAGGGGTGAGTATATGTGACAGCCACGCTCCCCCTCCCCTGCCGACCCTCTGGCGTATATGACTCGAGTATAAGCCGAGAGGGGCACTTTCAGGAGATCAAAGTATTCAGATGGATTAGCAGATTAATACATTTGGTTAAAAACTATATGTAATTATTTAATTTAAATAATTTTTAATTAATGTGTGTGTGTTTTTTAACCCTTTACTACAATAGGATTAATAATGGATAGTTGTCTAATTGACACCTCTACATTATAAACCCACATTAATGTCACCTTTCAATAGCAAGGTGACATTAACCCCTTATTAACCCATGAGCCACCGCTAAAGGCAATGGGAATAGAGAGGTTAAGAGCCAGAAAAGGTGCATCTAGTAATAGATGTGCCTTTTCTGGGGTGGCTGGGGCCAGATGTTAGTCACCAGGGGGGTCCAAAAACAATGGTCCCTCTCAAGGCTATTAATATCTGTCCTCAGTCACTGGCGTTGCCTGTCTGGCAGAGACAATACCGCGGGAGCCCACTCATTTTTTTACATTGAATTTACCCGTTAAATTAACACCTACATGTCCCAAATTTTGCACACATACACTCATCTAATTATTAGTCTAAAACATATATAAAACTAAATGTCATGAAATGATTTACTGTATGTAAACCATGTGTTATTTCATGTCGAGTTCTGTAATGATTTTATAGAAGGCGGCGATTGATTTAGCGGCTATTATGCTATGTAGAACTGTATGAACTATAAATATATATATATGTATATATATATATATATATGTGTGTGTCTCAATGACGTGAATATATATATATATATACAGTGGTGGCCAAAAGTATTGGCACCCCTGCAATTCTGTCAGATAATACTCAGTTTCTTCCTGAAAATGATTGCAAACACAAATTCTTTGGTATTATTATCTTCACTTAATTTGTCTTCAATGAAAAAACACAAAAAGAATTGACCTAAAGCCATATTGGATATAATTCCACACCAAAACTAAAAAAGGGAGTGGACAAAAGTATTGGCACTGTTTGAAAAATCATGTGATGCTTCTCTAATTCGTGTAATCACCAGCACCTGTAACTTACCTGTGGCACCTAACAGGGTTGGCAATAACTAAATCACACTTGCAGCCAGTTAACATGGATTAAAGTTGACTCAACCTCTGTCCTGTGTCATTGTGTGTACCACATTGAGCATGGAGAAAAGAAAGAAGACCAAAGAACTGTCTGAGGACTTGAGAAACCAAATTGTGAGGAAGCATGAGCAATCTCAAGTCTACAAGTCCATCTCCAAAGACCTGAATGTTCCTGTGTCTTCCGCGCGCAGTGTCATCAAGAAGTTTAAAGCCCATGGCACTGTGGCTAACCTCCCTAGATGTGGAAGGAAAATAAAAATTGACGAGAGATTTCCATGCAAGATTGTGCGGATGGTGGATAAAGAACCTTGACTAATGTCAGGATCCCGTCTGGGTTGGAGCCGATGTTACTGCAAACACTAGGGAAGCAGAGGCAGGTAACGTGGTCAGAGGATAGCCGGGTCGGTACACTGGAAAGGCGTTATTAGTAGCACTGGATCAGGCAGACAGCGTAGTCAGAAGGGCAGGCCGAGGTCAGTTCACAGGAGAGCGGTGTTAGTAGCAATGGATCAGGCGGAGAGCGTAGTCAGAAGGGCAGGCCGAGGTCAGTTCACAGGAGAGCGGTGTTAGTAGCAATGGATCAGGCGGAGAGCGTAGTCAGAAGGGCAGGCCGAGGTCAGTTCACAGGAGAGCGGTGTTAGTAGCAATGGATCAGGCGGAGAGCGTAGTCAGAAGGGCAGGCCGAGGTCAGTTCACAGGAGAGCGGTGTTAGTAGCAATGGATCAGGAGGAGAGCGCAGTCAGAAGGGCAGGCCGAGGTCAGTTCACAGGAGAGCGGTGTTAGTAGCAGCAGGAACAGCAGGAAATGCTTGACTAGAGGCTAAGAGCACAATAATCTCGCAATGACACACCCACAGGGCCAGGTTTATATAGGGTGTGTAATTGGTAATCAGAGGCCAATCAAGAGAGCACTGGGTGGAGCCAATCAGGAAGAACAGTCAATGGTATCTGGGTTCAGCAAGGAACCTTGCAGCCAGCAGAATAGCTCAGATGGTAGAGCTGCTGGCCGGTGGACAAGAGGTACTGTGTTCGATTCCTGACAGTACTCCCCTCCTTCCAGGATGGCCTCTGGACATCTCAGGAGATGGCTTATCTGGGTACCTCTGATGAAAGGGTCAGTCTAGGAAGCATGTCAGTCTAGGAGCATGGACGTTGTCCTTTGGTTCCCATGAATTTTCCTCTGGTCCATAACCCTTCCACTGCACCAGATACTGCAGTTTACCTCTGAATTTTCGGGAGTCCAGAATCTTATCCACAATGTATTCTTCTTCACCACGGATCCTTTCTGGTGGAGGAGGTGGCTGAATTCTTCCTGGAAACGGGTTTTCACAAAAGGGTTTGAGCAAGGATATGTGAAATACTGGATGAATCTTTAGATTGTTGGGAAGTTTTAAACGAAAAGCAACCTGGTTAATTTTTGCAGAAATTTGAAAAGGTCCAATGAATTTTTGGCCCAATTTGGAGGATGGTACATGTGTCTTTAGATTTTTAGTGGACAGCCAAACTTTGTCTCCAACCTGAAGAGCAGGGGGCACTCTCCGATGTTTATCTGCTGCTTCCTTATATTCTTCCTGGGTCTTGAGTAACATCTCTGATAGTTCCTTCTGGGATTCCTGTAATTTTGCAAGCCTGTCATTAACAGCAGGAATGGGAGTGTTCACTGGCAGATTAGGGATAAATACTGGATGTAATCCATAGTTAGCAAAAAATGGGGTTTGAGATGTAGCGCTATGTATGGAGTTGTTGTAGGCAAACTCTGCTGTTGGTAAATAGTCCACCCAGTCATCCTGAAGATAGGAAATGAAGCAACGGAGGTATTGCTCCAAAGTCTGGTTCATTCTCTCCGTCTGGCCATTGGACTGAGGATGGAAAGCGGTAGAAAGATTCACCGTGACTCCCAAGGCTGTACAGAAACTCTTCCAAAATTTTGACGTAAACTGAACGCCTCTGTCAGACACCACGCTGTCAGGAATTCCATGTAACCTGAATACCTCTTTGATCATCAGTTCTGCATTTTTTTCAGCAGTAGGAATTCCTTCTGTTGTAATAAAATGGGCCATTTTTGTGAGTCGGTCCACTATGACAAGGATGACGGTCATCTGTTTGGAAGGGGGTAGTTCCACAATAAAATCCATGGAAATAGATCCCCAAGGCCTGGATGGAACTGGGAGTGGTTGCAAGAGTCCTAGAGGAGACGATCGTGGGGTCTTGTTTCGTGCGCATGTTAAACAGGTTGAAACATATTTCCTCACGTCCTTCCTACAATTAGGCCACCAAAAGAAACGAAGTAGTAAGTCTTGTGTTTTTGCAACTCCAGGATGTCCTGCCAGTTTAGAATCATGGACACTTTTGAGGACTTCAAGGCGAGAAGATTCAGGTACATATATTTTGTGTTTCTGCATCCAAAACCCATCTTTGAATGAAAGATCGACGTCTTCCGAAGGATGGTTAAGGAAAGAGTCCTCTTGGTATCCATCTTTAATTCTATTACATAGTCCTTTAGAGTGCAATATTCCCAAAAAATTTTTAGGGCCTAGAATTGTATCGTCATTACTAGACCTCTCCTGAAGTTCCGAACACATCCTGGACAGGGCGTCAGCCTTGCCATTTTTTGAACCAGGCCGGTAAGAAATTATAAAATTGAATCTTGAGAAAAATAAGGCCCATCGTGCTTGTCTTGCAGACAATCTTTTTGCTGTACGGAGGAATTCAAGATTCTTGTGGTCCGTGAGGACAGTCACAGGGTGCTTGGCACCTTCCAGAAGATGTCTCCACTCGGAGAAGGCAACTTTAATGGCTAACAGTTCTTTATTACCGATGTCGTAGTTCTTTTCTGCAGATGACATGGTGTGGGAAAGAAACGCACATGGTGAAGTTGCATTTTGTCCCCAACTCGCTGAGACAGAATGGCTCCCACTGCAGAGTCCGAGGCGTCCACTTCGATAGTAAATGGCAATTCAGGATTTGGGTGTACTAACAATGGAGCAGACGTAAAAAGAGTTTTCAACTTGTCAAAAGCCTCCTGTGCCTCCGGAGACCAGAAAAATGCTTTGGTCTTTTTTGTTAGTATAGTAATTGGTAGTATGATCCGTGAAAAGTTCTTTATAAATTTTCGGTAAAAATTTGCAAATTCTATGAAACGCTGGATGTCTTTTAAATTTCTTGGAACAGGCCAGTCCACTACAGCATTGATTTTGCTGGGATCCATGCTCAGACCTTCTGGGGAGATGATATATCCCAGAAATTGGATACTGGTTTGTTCAAACTCACATTTTTCAAGTTTAATGTAAAGATAGTTCTCCTGTAGTCGTTCCAAGACTAACTGGACGTGCCTGCGATGCTCTTCCAAGGTGTCTGAAAATATAAGAATGTCATCGAGATAAGCCACAACGAATTGATCCAAGAAATCTCGAAATACATCATTAATAAAATGTTGAAAGGTGACTGGGGCATTGCTAAGGCCAAAGGTCATAACCAGAGATTCAAAATGTCCATATCTCGTTCTGAAGGCAGTCTTCCACTCATCTCCTGGGCGAATCCGTATGAGATTGTAAGCCCCTCTAAGATCCAGCTTCGTAAAGATTTTCGCAGAACGGAATCTCTCGAATAGTTCAGGAATCAAGGGTAGCGGGTAGCGATTCTTGACGGTGATATTATTAATCTCTCTGTAGTCAATACATGGCCGCAGAGTGGAGTCTTTCTTTTCAACAAAGAACAGGGGTGCCCCAGCTGGAGATGTGGAAGGTCGAATAAAGCCTTTCTTTAAATTTTCATCCAGGAACTCTCTTAATACCTTCAATTCAGGTTCGGAAAGATTGTAAATCCGCCCAAATGGAATGGTTGTTCCTGGCAGCAATTCAATGGGACAGTCGTAAGGACGGTGAGGAGGTAATTGATCTGCTTTCTTCTTACTGCAGACATCAGAGAACTGCTGATATTGAGGTGGTAGTTTCTCTTCCTTCTCATGCGAAATCTCAGAGATTTGGACTTGTTGGAGAACAGGGGGTTCCTTATGACAATTATTCTTGCAGTAGTCAGATGGAAAGGTGATGGTCCTTGATGCCCAGTTGATAGAAGGGTTATGGACTGAAAACCAGGGGATCCCTAGAATAACCGGAAATTTTGGAGATGAAATAAGGTGGAAACTGACAGCTTCATGATTATCCGGTTCGATACAAATCTCAAGTTCGATTGTCTCATGTGTGACAGGTCCAGAAGACAAAGGTGATCCATCCACAGTTTCCATTTCAATTGGTGTGGATTTGGTCCTACTGGAAATATTGTTATCACGTGTAAATTTTAAGTCCATAAAATTTCCTCCTGCTCTCGAATCCAACAGGGCAGAGCATTGTATTTTTGGGTGCCCATTACAACCTGAATGGGAATTACAAAATGAGATGATGTAGTATATATTTTGTCTGTTTCTGGCGTTACTGATGAGATAGTCTGCAAGATGGAATCCGACTGCTGAAAAAGGTCCATATTGCTGGCAGACCTGTTGTTGGTAAAGGCTATAGTCCTTTTGTTAGGACAGTTGATGGCATAGTGTCCAGGGTCCCCACAATAGAGGCAGAGATGTTCTGCACGTCGCCTCTCCTTCTCCTGTGCAGAGAGTGGTCTTCGGATGACGTCGATCTGCATCGGTTCAGACACGCCTTGCGTCTTTTCTTGGTGGTCTGATGCTGAAAATGAGAAGCCAGGGCTATTCCCAAGTGCTCGCAGTCTCTCCTTTCTCCTTTCAGTAAGTCTCTGGTCTATCCGGATACACAGTTGAATAAAGTCCTCCAAACGGTCAGGGGTCTCAACCCTGGCAAGCTCGTCTTTCACTGGTTCTGATAACCCTCGTCAAAACTGACTTCTCTGGGCCGCTGAATTCCAGGTGGTGTCGGCCACCCAGCGACGGAACTCCGATGTATATTCCGCAACAGAGCGACGTCCTTGGCGCAAATTATGTAATTTGGTTTCTGCTGTAGCACAGCGGTTTGGGTCATCAAAAACTTGATTCATAGCTGCGGTAAAAGCTTCCAGGTCATTAAGGAGGTCATAGTCCTTTTCTACATAAGGTGAAGCCCAAGCAAGAGCTTCATCCGTCAAGAGGTTTATCATGAAAAAAACTTTCTTCCTCTCAATGGTAAAGGGAGCAGGTTGCATCTGGAAGTATATGCGGCATTGATTGAGGAATCCTCGGTACTGCTGGCGATCCCCACTGAACTTTGCATGCAGCGGCAGCCGCGCGTTTGATTCGGACCCTGAATTGCGCACGTCCAGAAGTTGTTTTTGTAGCTCAATTACTTCCTGTTGTAGACCCGTGAACTCCGTTTGTAACTTAGAATATTTTCCTTGATAGTTAGTACAAAAAATTTGAAGTTCCGTAACTTGCTGCCTCAGGGTGCTTACAGCGGACTCCATTTTGGCGCGAGATTATTCTGTCAGGATCCCGTCTGGGTTGGAGCCGATGTTACTGCAAACACTAGGGGAAGCAGAGGCAGGTAACGTGGTCAGAGGATAGCCGGGCCGGTACACTGGAAAGGCGTTATTAGTAGCACTGGATCAGGCAGAGAGAGTAGTCAGAAGGGCAGGCCGAGGTCAGTTTACAGGAGAGCGGTGTTAGTAGCAATGGATCAGGCGGAGAGCGTAGTCAGAAGGGCAGGCCGAGGTCAGTTCACAGGAGAGCGGTGTTAGTAGCAATGGATCAGGCGGAGAGCGTAGTCAGAAGGGCAGGCCGAGGTCAGTTCACAGGAGAGCGGTGTTAGTAGCAATGGATCAGGAGGAGAGCGTAGTCAGAAGGGCAGGCCGAGGTCAGTTCACAGGAGAGCGGTGTTAGTAGCAGCAGGAACAGCAGGAAACGCTTGACTAGAGGCTAAGAGCACAATAATCTCGCAATGACACACCCACAGGGCCAGGTTTATATAGGGTGTGTAATTGGTAATCAGAGGCCAATCAAGAGAGCACTGGGTGGAGCCGATCAGGAAGAACAGTCAATGGTATCTGAGTTCAGCAAGGAACCTTGCAGCCAGCAGAATAGCTCAGATGGTAGAGCTGCTGGCCGGTGGACAAGAGGTACTGGGTTCGATTCCTGACAACTAACATCCAAACAAGTGCAAGCTGCCCTGCAGTCCGAGGGTACAACAGTGTCAACCTGTACTATCTGTTGGCATCTGAATGAAAAGGGACTGTATGGTAGGATACCCAGGAAGACCCCACTTCTTACCCCGAGACATAAAAAAGCCAGGCTGGAGTTTGCCAAAACTTACCTGAGAAAGCCTAAAATGTTTTGGAAGAATGTTCTCTGGTCAGATGAGACAAAAGCCGAGCTTTTTGGGAAAAATCATCAACATAGAGTGTACAGGAAAAAAAAAGAGGCATTCAAAGAAAAGAACACGGTCCCTACAGTCAAACATGGCGGAGGTCCCTTGATGTTTTGGGGTTGCTTTGCTGCCTTTGTCACAGGACTGCTTGACCGTGTGCATGGCATTATGAAGTCTGAAGACTACCAACAAATTTTGCAGCATAATGTAGGGCCCAGTGTGAGAAAGCTGGGTCTCCCTCAGAGGTCATGGGTCTTCCAGCAGTACAATGACCCAAAACACACTTCCAAAAGCACTATAAAATGGTTTGAGAGAAAGCACTGGAGACTTCTAAGGTGGCCAGCAATGAGTCCAGACCTGAATCCCATTGTTGTTCGCAGTTATTTTGGCTAAAGGTTGTGCAACCAAGTATTAGGCTGAGGGTGAAAAAAACTTTTGTCTGGCCCATTTTTGGAGTTTTGTGTGAAATGATCAAGGATTTGATTTTTGCTTCATTCTCTGTTGTGTTTTTTCCTTGCAAGCAAATTAAATGAAGATAAAAATAGCAAATAATTTGTGATTGCAATCATTTTCAGGAAGAAACTGACTATTATCTGACAGAATTGCAGGGGTGCCAATACCTTTGGCCACCACTGTATATACAGCATATATATATATATGTATTCTATGTGTATATATCTATTATTTTTTTTTTTTTAATCTGTCAGGAGCATGCTCTGTTAAAAAACTGGATCTGTCGCCGTTATCCGTCATTTGACGGATGACATCAGTCACATCTAAATATATAATATAATATAATAAATATAACATCTAAATATACCACAGAGCACGTAATACTCTATGAATGAGCAATTGAATCCAAAAAAATGTTTCAACTTTTTGGGGTTGTTATATAACAACGAAATGTATCGCAAAACACTTAGTACTCTATAGGTGAGTAATTCAATCCAGAAAGATGTTTCAATACTTTTTTGGAGTGTTATATGCCACCAAAATGTACAACAGAGTACATAATAGTAAATGAATGAGTAACTGAATACAGAAAATTTTTCAACTTATTTTTTTAGCTGTTATGCAACACCAAAATCTAACACATAGTACATAATAATATATGGATGAATAATAATTGTATCAAATGTATATATTTTTGTATAGTTTTGTCAATCATCAACTCTACCCCTTCCTGTTGAGGAGTAGAGATGAGCGAACCTTTCACAGTTCGGTTCAATTTACCAAATGTTTAGAAGTTCGCCGAGTGGTTCGACAAACGTACCCGAACCTTATTAGATGTAATGGGAGGCAAAACCAAAAGTATGAACAACACCTTAAGGGGTGACAAAAAGCTTCCCAAATAGCTATAATTAGGGGCAGACACCATGAAGAGTGGCATCAATTGATCCACAGTATAAATTTGCAAATAACACAGCAGCAGTCAGCCACATTATATATTAGGGTCTGGCCCAGCATTTACAGCTTGGCATTGAGATTTCAGTGAGGACCTGATAGTTCTATCGGTAGAAAACTGTAAGAAAAGTAACACAAGCAGTTGACTGAAATAAGTGCTGGCCTGCCTGTCTGGGAGCCCTACGTTCACAGGTAACCCAATAGATGGAGTCTTTACATTTCAAAAACTAGTTGTCACACGCCATACCTTCCACCACAGGCAACCCACCAAATGGAGATCCAACTTGGAGTCCAACTTGGAGTCTCCACATTTCAAAAAATTGTTTGTAACATCAGCAGCAGTAGCAACAGCAGGCACAAAAACGGCACAGACTGCAATAATGCAAGATCAATGCATGACATTAAAAAATACATCATCGCCTAGCCTGCCCAGTCTGTGACTGGGTTCAAAAGTCCTTGGAGCTCCACGACTTGTTCATTTTCATTTTAACCCCTCTCTGACATTAGACGTACTATCCCGTCCATAAAACCCGTGCCATTCTGACCATGGACGGGATAGTACGTCATAGGCGATTAGCTGCGCTCCCCGAGGGAGCGCAGCTAATCGCCGCCGGGTGTCAGCTGATTATCACAGCTGACACCCGTGACTGTGTGTCAGGAGCGGTCACGGACCGCTCCCGGCACATTAACCCCTTGCACACCGCGATCAAACATGATCGCGGTGTACTGGAGGCACAGGGGAGGATCGCGCAGTGTGGGGGCTCCCTGCGCGCCCCCCTGAGACCCTCAGAGCAGCGCGATGTGATCGCGCTGTTCTGAGGGCTTCCTCCCTCCCAGGACCCGGATCCAAGATGGCGCTGGGGTCCTGGAGGGAGGCGGCTTCCTCAGTGCCTGCCGAGAGCAGGCACTGAGAAGCCTGCTGCACTGCCTGAGCGATCGCTGGTGTGACAGAGTGCTGTGCACACTGTCACACCAGCGATCTGATGAAATACAGTGATGTCCCACCCTGGGACAAAGTAAAAAAGTAAAAAAAGTAAAAATAAACATGTGTAAAAAAAAATCCAAAAAAAAAAAAAAAAAAAAAAAATATTCCCCAATAAATTCATTACTTATTGTAAATAAAAAAAATAAAACAATAAAAGTACACATATATGGTATCGCCGCGTCCGTAACGACCCCCCCTATAAAAATGTCCCACTAGTTAACCCCTTTTGTGAACCCCTTAAAAAATAAAAAATAAAAACGAAGCAAAAAATCAGTGCTTTATCATCATACCGCTGAACAAAAAGTGGAATAACACGCGATCAAAAAGACGGATATAAATAAACATGGTACCGCTGAAAACGTCATCTTGTCCCGCAAAAAACGAGCCGTCACACAGCATCATCAGCAAAAAAATAAAAAAGTTATAGCTCGCAGAATAAAGCGATGCAAAAATAATTATTTTTTATATAAAATTGTTTTTATTCTATAAAAGCGCGAAAACATAAAAAAATGATATAAATGAGGTATCGCCATAATCGTACTGACCCGAAGAATAAAACTGCTTTATCAATTTTACCACACGCGGAACAATAAAAACGCCTCACCCAAAAGAAATTCATGAATTGCTGATTTTTGTTCATTCTAACCTCCCAAAAATCGAAATAAAAAGCGATCAAAAAATGTCACGTGCTCAAAAATGGTACCAATAAAAGCGTCACCTCGTCCCGCAAAAATTAAGACCTCACATGACTCTGTGGGCCAAAATATGCAAAAATTATAGCTCTCAAAATGTGGCGATGCAAAAAACTACTTTTTGCAATAAAAAGCGTCTTTTAGCGTGACAGCTGCCAATCATAAAAACCGCTATAAATAGTAAATCAAACCCCCTTTATTACCCCCTTAGTTAGGGAAAAATAATAAAATAAAAAAAATGTATTTATTTCCATTTTCCCATTAGGGTTAGGGTTAGGGTTTCGGCTAAAGTTAGGGTTAGGGTTGGCGCTAAAGTTAGGATTAGGGTTAGAGTTTGGATTAGGGTTAGGGTTGGGATTAGGGTTGGGACTAGGGTTAGGGGTGTGTTGGGGTTAGGGTTGGAGTTAGAATTGGGGGGTTTCCGCTGTTTAGGCACATCAGGGGCTCTCCAAATGTGACATGGCGTCTGATCTCCATTCCAGCCAATTCTGCTTTGAAAAAGTCAAACGGTGTTCCTTCACTTCTGAGCTCTGCCATGCGTCCAAACAGTAGTTTATCCCCACATATGGGGTATCAGCGTACTCTGGACCCCAAGAGTTATTGTGAAATTTGTCCTATTTCTTCTGTTACCCTTGGGAAAATAAAAAACTGGGGCGAAAATATTATTTTTGTAAAAAAAATAAGATTTTTTTGTTTTTACGGCTGTACATTATAAACTTCTGTGAAGCACTTGGGGCTTCATAGCGCTCACCACACATCTAAATAAGTTCCTTGTGGGGTCTATTTTCCAAAATGGGGTCACTTGTTGGGGATTTCCACTGTTTAGGCGCATCAGGGGCTCTCCAAATGCGACATGACGCCCCCAGACCATTCCATCAAAGTCTGCAATCCAAAACGTCACTACTTCCCTTTCCGAGCCCTGACATGCGCCCATACAGTAGTTTTCTCCCACATATTGGGTATCAGCGTACTCAGGACAAATTGGACAACAACTTTTGGGGTCCAATTTCTCCTGTTACCCTTGTGAAAATAAAATATTGGGGCGAAAAAATCATTTTTGTAAAAAAAAAAAGGATTTTTTATTTTTACGGCTGTGCGTTATAAACTTCTGTGAAGCACTTCGGGTTCAAAGTGCTCACCACACATCTAGATAAGTTCCTTGTGGGGTCTATTTTCCAAAATGGGGTCACTTGTGGGGGGTTTCCACTGTTTAGGCGTATCAGGGCTCTCCAAATGCGACATGACGCCCCCAGACCATTCCATCAAAGTCTGCAATCCAAAACGTCACTACTTCCCTTCCGAGCCCTGACGTGCACCCATACAGTAGTTTTCTCCTACATATTGGGTATCAGCGTACTCAGGACAAATTGGACAACAACTTTTGGGTTCCAATTTCTTCTGTTACCCTTGTGAAAATAAAATATTGGGGCGAAAAAATCATTTTTGTAAAAAAAAAAAAGGATTTTTTATTTTAAGGCTGTACGTTATAAACTTTAGTGAAACACCTGGGGGTTCAAAGTTCTCACCACACATCTAGATAAGTTCCTTGAGGGGTCTAGTTTCCAAAATGGTGTCATTTGTGGGGGTTTCCACTGTTTAGGCAGATCAGGAGCTCTCCAAACACGACATGGCGTCCAGCCAATTCTGCGTTGAAAAAGTGAGACGGCGCTCCTTCCCTTCCAAACTCTGCCATGCACCCAAACAGTGGTATACCCCCACATATGGGGTATCAGTGTACTCAGGACAAATTGCACAATAACTTTTGGAGTCTTGTTACCCTTGGAAAAATAAAAATTCGGGTGAAAAGATCATTTTTGTGGAAAAAATATGATTTTTAAATTTTACGGCTCTACGTTATAAACTTGTGTGAAGCACTTGAGGGTTCAAATTGCTCACCAAAGATCTAGATAAGTTCCTTAGGGGGTCTAGTTTCCCAAATGGGGTCATTTGTGGGGGGTTTCCACTGTTTAGGCACATCAGGGGCTCTCCAAATGCAACATGGCATCCAATCTCAATTCCAGCCAATTTTGGTTGGAAAAAGTCAAATGGTGCTCCTTCCCTTCCGAGCTCTGCCGTGCGCCCAAACAGTGGTTCCCCCCCACATATGGGGCATCAGCGTACTCAGGACAAATTGGACAACAACTTATGTGGTCCAATTTCTCCTGATACCCTTGGGAAAATAAAAAATTAGTGACTAAAAGATAATTTTTGTGGGAAAAAAATAGGATTTTTTATTTTCATGCCCGGGCATTATAAACTTGTGTGAAGCACTTGGGGTTCAAAGTGCTCACCAAAGATCTAGATAAGTTCCTTAGGGGGTCTAGTTTCCAAAATGGGGTCACTTGTGGGGGATTTCCACTGTTTAGGCTCATCTGGGGCACTGCAAACGGAACATGACCCCCATCAACGTCTGCATTCCAAAACGTTACTACTTCCTTTCCAAGCCCTGCCGTGCGCCCAAACAGTTTTCCACCCCCACATATGGGGTATCAGCGTACTCAGGACAAATTGGACAACAACTTTTGGGGTCCAATTTCCTTGGGAAAATTCAAAAATTTAGGACTAAAAAATCATTTTTGTGGAAAAATTTTTTTTTTTTTTCACACCCAGGCATTATAAACTTTTGTGAAACACTTGGGGGTTCAAAGTGCTCACAACAGATCTAGATAAGTACCTTAGGGGTCTAGTTTCCAAAATGGTGTCACTTGTGGGGGTTTCCACTGTTTAGGCGCATCAGAGGTTCTCCAAGCGCGACATGGCGTCCAATCTCAACTCCAGCCAATTTTAGTTTGAAAAAGTCAAACGGTGCTCCTTCCCTTACGAGCTCTGCCGTGTGCCCAAACAGTGGTTTTCCCCCACATATGGGGTATTGGCGTACTCAGGAGAAATTGCATAACAACCTTATCTGTCCTTTTTCTCCTTTTACCCTTGTGAAAATAAAAAAAAAGTTTGTAAAAGATCATTTTTGTGGCTAAAAAGTTAAATATTCATTTTTTCCTTCCACGTTGCTTTAGTTCCTGTGAAGCACCTGAAGGGTTAATAAACTTCTTGAATGTGGTTTTGAGTACCTTGAGGGTGCAGTTTTTAGAATGGTGTCACTTTTGGGTATTTTCTGCCATATAGACCCCTCAAAGTGACTTCAAATGTGAGGTGGTCCCTAAAAAAAATGGCTTTGTAAATTTTGTTGTAAAAATGAGAAATCGCTGGTCAACTTTTAACCCTTATAACTTCCTAACAAAAAAAAATTTTGATTCCAAAATTGTGCTGATGTAAAGTAGACATGTGGGAAATGTTATTTCTTAACTATTTTGTGTGACATATTTCTCTGTTTTAAGGGAATAAAAATTCAAAGTTTGAAAATTGCTAAATTTTCAAAATTTTCGCCATATTTGCGTTTTTTTCAAAAATAAACGCAAGTTATATGGAAGAAATTTTACCACTAACATGAAGTACAATATGTCACGAGAAAACAATCTCAGAATCGCGAAGATCCGTTGAAGCGTTCCGGAGTTATAACCTCATAAAGAGACAGTGGTCAGAATTGTAAAAATTGTCCCGGTCATTAACGTGCAAACCACCCTTGGGGGTGAAGGGGTTAATGAAAGCTAGGCAGTCTACACTTTGAGGGGACATCCGGATGTGCTTATCCATCAGGACACCACCGGTAGCGCTGAAGACACGTTCTGAGAGATCGCAGGCTGCCGGGTATGACAAAACGTCCAAGGCGTGACAGGAGAGCTCAGGCCACTCTTTCATTTTTTAAAGACCAAAATGCAAAAGGGTCCAAAGCCCCCTGATGGTATTGATATTGAGCTCTAGATAGTCCTGCACCATCCACTCCAGTCTTTCACAATGTGTCAGACTTGTAATCTGGTGAACGGGCTGGTCGAAAAAATGTGATAAATGACTCACCGAGATTGCTTATGCCACTTACACTGCTTCTGCTGCTGCTAATGTTTTTGCGATGACGTCTTGACGTTCCCAGGGTTGGACATCTAGAACTGAGAAGCACACTGTGTGCTTCATTGCTTTCTTGGTGAAAACCACTCTTATGATTGTCTACATGTGTGTTTTGATACTCCAGTATGCGTGCATTCCTTTCTGGGGGAGGCGTCTGGCTAAATTTACTCCTGTACCGTGTATCTAACAGAGTGGCAACTCAGTACTCAGCACTACTTGTAACCCTAATAATACTGGCATCATGTTGAAGAAATGCAGCAAGAAGGCACTCATATTTCAGATGCTTACATGAGGTCCAAGTCCATGGTGTGTTGGTTGCGGGGAAACACTCAAGGTTGCTTCTTCCGTCCCCTCCTGCCAAACACAGACAACAAAGAGGGGATCATTATCATATTCATCTCTTGACTATTGTGCATCCATCACCTCATCCTCCTCCATTGGTTCCTCAGTTCCTGCACCTTCACGAACAGTTTGTCTAATACCATGAGCCCCCCTCGATCGCTGTAAGCCACCCTTCCATGGCACCCGCCTGTGTGATGACAATCCAGAAATTTGAGATATTGTTATCCCTTCCGCATCCTCCTCTGCTTCCACCTCTTCCTCTGGGACACCACCTCCTGATGCAGAATATTCAGTATGCTCCACCATGAAGATGACCGCAATATTCATGCTGATGATGACATTTGCAGCGTTAACCATCTTAGTAGCTATTTCGAAACTGTGCAGAAGGTTGCAGAGGTCCTTCATCTGTGCCCACTCCGCAAGTATGATTTGCACCACGCCCGCACTGCGTTGGTCCAGGCTATGCAAAATGACATACTGTATCAGGGCTCGTCGCTGCTTCCACAGTCACGGCAACATGTACAGAGTGGAATTCCACAGTGTCGGAACATCGCAAATCAAACAGTTAATCGGTAGGCCAAAAAACCTCTGTATAGGCATATTAATTTGAACACTGTCTTACTGCATTGAACCATGGCTGTGCAGTATGGAGGTGGGGGGTATTCTATCTGCACTGTTTAATTGTGTGTCAGATTAAAAAAGGCTTTGAGGTCACAGGTGGAGGCCCTAAAAAAGGGGGAGGAGCCAGAAGCAGTGAAGGAACTGTTAGGTAGACAGGTTTTTCCTGCAAGCCTTGGGGATTTAAAGACTTGTGGAGCAGCTCCTTGACTGCCTGACTCCACAGCCACCAGAGTCACCCAGTGCCCAGTCAGTAAGATGTAATGCCCCTGCCCATAATTGCTTGTTAAGGTGTCAGTGGTGAAATGCACACTGGCAGACATAGATTTTTTCAGGTAATGGATGATTTTATTGGCGACATGCTGGTGTAGCGCAGGCACAGCTTTGTTAGAGAATGCAACTGGTTCTGGGGGACTGCGATGGCCATCAACTTTCAAAAGCGGTCTGTATCCATCAGGTGGATTAAAAGCATTTCTGTGGCCAACAGAAGGAAGATGGTGGAGCTCAAGTACTTAGCTTTGGCATGTGTAGGAGGAAACATTTTTTGCATGACCACAACTGCTGGACCAATGGCTGGCTGCTGTGCTGAGAGAGAGTGGAGTACGGAGAACAGGACAAACTGCTGGACTGTGAGTGAGGTGCAGGCAGAGATGTTATGTTGGACTGAGAAAGATTTATTGTGCCAGGTGACACAAAAGCAGCAGTCATGTCCACTTCCGTAACAGCTGATGGGCTTTCAGTCACCCCAACTGTAGGGGTTAACAAGTGGAGTTTCTGAGGCCAGACACCTGTGTACTGTATAAACACTTGAAATAGTGACAGAGGAGGAAGAAGCAGCAGATGGGGTTGATGGGATGGCCAGAGGTAGGTCAGGTCCACTAGACCACATTTTAGCTCAGTAAGATTCCCACACTAAGGCTTGTCGATCGCTCATGTGCCGGTGCATGCATGTAGTTGTCAAATTATTGAAATTTTTGCCTCTACTGAGTTTTGTTTTGCAAATTTGACAGATAATATATTATCCTTTACTGGGTCAAAAAAGAACTAGGCAAGGCAACACTTGCCGCCCCTGCGAACTACACACTCATGACCTGTGCTGGCCACAGCCAGAGTTAGGTCTGAGGATGCAGTGCTTGTCGTGGTTGAACCACTTCGTTTCTGTGTGGGAAGCTGCAACGTAACCTCCTCGTCTTCCTCCACCTCCTCTGCTAAGCTACTGAGCAGCATTCCTCTGAGTTTACAGCAAGTGGGATCTACAACCTCATTGTCATCCTCTGTATTCTCACGCTCCTCACCCTGAGAGTCACCCTCCTCCAATTCCTGCCCTGACATGACAGTACAGTCTGCATGCATCTCTGCTATCTGAGTCTCATCAGGATCATCTCCACCCTTAGTGGTTAACATCTGGTGATGAGGGTCTGGATTCTGCTCGAACTCTACTTTGTCCGGCCCGGATCCAATATGGAAAATCAGTGGATATGCTTTCCGCCTCTGGATGCTGTGATTCTTCGGAGCCGACCTCTTACACCCATGGAATAGAATGTGTGAACAGCTCTGCAGAATGGCCCATCTGTGGTTCCCCACAGTCAGCTGGGCATTTGGAAATTTGTGACACAGGATAAAAACAAATGTGATTGGGGCACGACCTCTGAGTATTCTACTGTGTGTGATGTTAAGGTGGAGGAAAAGGATTTCCATCCACTGGAGCACATGCTCTTTCTGAGCCTCATATACAAGGTGTACAGTTATGCTGCTGCCAAAGAACAGGAGTCGAGTAGCCCATCCAGTAACATATGTTGTCAGTGGTCTTTGGATTGGACAAGATGGTGTTTGGTACCTATCCCACGTACTCGTAGAACACTAAGCCTATTCTCCCTTCCACCATGGCCTCGCTTTTTCCCACTCATGTTTTAAGTAGCCTTCCCCTCTTGTAACCTGCTGTTTTACAACCTTAGGCCCACAGCTGTCAGTCACCTGTCACTGAATGAACAGTCATTATTTATTTTCTTTGTGCCTGAAAAACACTGCTATACCTAACTATTTTTAAGTTGAAATCTGACATTCTGATTTCACACTGAAAACACAGTTTTCTCACAAATGATTTGGATTAGCTAAATGGGCCAGATGGCTGCATCTCAATATTAGACCTAACGATTTTTAAGTTGAGATCTGGCCTTCTGATTCGTCTCTGAAACACAGTTTTATCACAAACTATTGGGATTAGCTAACTGGGCCTTGTGGCTGCATCCCAATATTAGGTCTAACAATTTTTAAGTGGAAATCTGGCCTTCTGATTTGTCACTGAAACTGTTTTATCACAAACGATTTGCATTAGCTAATTGAGCTTCGTGGCTGCACCCCAATATTAGGCCTAATGATCTTTAAGTGGAATTCTGGTCTTCTGATTTGGCACTGAAGCACAGTTTTATCACAAACGACTTGGAGTAGCAAATGGGGCCTCCAGCGACTGCCACACAGTTTTTGCACAATCTAGTTAGATGCTGGAAATGACAGGATCCTATGTAGCTAACTGACAAGTTCACTTGCAGCACTAGCACAGAAGCAACCTCTCTGCACTATGACACTGAGCAAATGGAGCTAGAAAAACAATATATCCACTTTTTATATGGCGAGGGATATGTGACTTTGGCAGCCAATCACAGAAGACCATGTGTCATGATGCGGAGGATGGTTTCTGTGCCCTGATTGGCCGCTGGAATTAACACACATAATGTTAAGGAAAAAAAAAAAAGAGTGGGCCGCTACTCTAAACTCTCCACACCCCCTCCCTTCAACAAAAACGTCACCCCGTCCCCAGGCTCATTATACAGCACCACTATCCTATTCAAAGTTATAACAAAAGCATTAGTGGAAACGCAATGATTTATCAAATTTTGCAGACGTTGAGTAAAAATGCTTGTGAAACCGAACATGAATCCAAATGTGCTACGTTCATGCCGAATTGGCTAGTTCACTTATCTATTTTGAGGTATATCAGCGAGTTTAGTTCCTCTTTTTATCTGTAAGCCAGGGAGAAAAACTAAAACGTGGTCTAAAGAGCGGCCAAGGTTGGGAAAATCCAAATGTATAGAAAAAAAAGTTTCTTTATTCATGCAATGCGTTTCAGAGTCGATAGGATTCTTTCATAAGGCATATAACAATCAGGATGACTCTCATGTCTTTTTATAGAGGTCAGCTCTTCATGGGATAACATGATTATAATAAACAACAAGGGAAATGACTCCCCAATCACAAAACTTGTATATAAAAAAACACAAAAAAAACATAGAAATTACTTTACAACCAGAAAATCTAAGTATAAAACAGGAAAGACCAAGTAATCCTAGGCCTTTGCCCTGTTATTTTCTTTTCCTCCTCCTGTTCCATTTATCAATGATAGTTTAATATCCAAAAAGGTTAGCAAATTTTCCTATTTTTTTTTCTTAGATAACTACCCTTTCCAGGTTAATTCGGAATTATCTGAATTTTTCTTTATTTAATTGTGCTTTTTATATGTATTTTTCTGTTTTATACTTGTTACGGATCTGCAACTCAGGACTAGGGCAGAAGGGGGAAAATCTGACCCTGTACTAGGACTAGTGTTATGATTTGGTAGCTGAGGAGAGCAGGCAAAAAAGGAAATACACCAGAGAGGTTGGATTCTATGGGATTGCAGTACCCTGACTAACCACCACAACTAAAGGCAGCCATGGAGCGTACCTACGTTGGTCCTAGACGCCTCGTCACAGCCTGAGAAGCTAACTACACCTAAAGACAGAAAGAGGAAAACTATCTGCCCCGAAGCAGATCCCCAAAGAACATAGAAAGCCCCCAAAAATGTAATGGCGGTTAGACAAGAGGAAAATACAGACACAGACAGAAAATAGTATGAGCAAACGTTGGGGCCCAAACTTCCTAAATAGAAAAGGATAGGAAGGACACTTACTGCAATCCCAAAAAAACCTGTAAAGTACCAACTCTACTAATTACAAAAACACCTGAGATCACACGACCTCTACCACCTAAATTAGTTCTCTGGTGTAACAAAACTAAACAGCAGCCACTGAAAAAACTGGAAAAGGCAAATGAACAAACAACAGTGGCTGAACTAAACTGAGAGGAGCACAAGCCCCCGGAGGGGACCCGGCAGACCCCCACAGAAGTGCAGGACAAAATGCAAAAGCAAGCACAAAAAACTAAAAGAAGAAAATGTCTTATCTGTTAGCAGAAGATGCAGGCACGAAACAGCAAGCTACAAAGTGAACAGGAATCAAAGATGAGACCAGAACAATTGATCACCGGCAACCCTGATGGGAGGGAACCTCCCTTATATAAGACCAGTCAGTAACACCTGATCGCCAATCTTCACAATCTTCATTGGATAGTTCAGTACTGTTTGTAACCACCAGAGGGAGCTTCTGCTCAGAATTAATTTCTATCACATTCACAACAGACTAGGCTGAAGCACTACAATGGAGTGGGCGACCTATTCCTTGTGAATAGACCCACCGATGTTTCCTAGGCTAAACTCAAATGAAGACCTAAAGGTAGGGAGAAGGGTATCCCTGAAAGATCTAGTGACTGGGAACAAAAACAGGTAACCTCCTAGTAGGAAAATAGAGGAAGCTGCAGAAACTAAAGGAAAACCAAAAAACAAAGCAGGCAGAACTAGAGATCCCAGAACTGCGCAATATCAAACAAAGAAAGCTATCAAAGCACCTAGCCAGAACTCTAGCGGATTAACAATGTTGTCCAGCAAGGACTGTGAGGCAGGTGATGGGTAATAAAGGGTGATACAATCACCTGACCTTAGACAAACCCAGCCCCGGGAAAAAAGACCAGCAGCCAGAAAACCACAACAAGATGGCAGATGGTCAAAATGAAATAGATTCTAACAATACTTACATGTTATGATTGTAAAGTCATTTATATGTTTTTTTTTGTGTTTTTATGCACAAGTTTTATAATTGGGGAGTCAATTTCCTTGTTGTTCATTATAATCATGTGAAATATGATACAATACACTTTATTGATCCCGAGGGAAATTGTGGTATCACAGCAGCATTACAACAGCATTACAAACATAACATTACGAACAGAATTACATAGAGTAATTACTAGACACAGATCTTGCAGATGACTAACCACAATACGTAACAAAGGTACACAAATCTCTGATCATTTGCATTAGTGCACCAGCCCTAGGTCGCAGCCATCTTTCACCCTTAGTGAATTGTTATACATCCCCATAGCATAAGGCACAAACGATTTCCTGAATTTCTCCTTCTTGCACCTTAGTAGGATTAGACTGCTGCTGAATGTGCTCTTCTGATTCAAGAACAGCTCGTATAGTGGGTGTGTATTATTGTTCATTATAGCCCTGCACTGCTTTTGAATCCTATCCTCCACTACATCCTCAAAAGAGTCAAGATGGAGGCCAACAGCTGCACTTCCTTTAAGGACTGACCTCTATAAAAGGTCATGAGATTCATTCTGATTGTTATACGGCCGATGAAGGAGTCCTATCGACTCTGAAATGCATTGCATTAATAAAGAAAAATTTTTTTCTATATATTTGGATTTTCCATCGTTTGCCACGCTCTTGAGCTCACAATTTTTCTTTTCTCCCCTGCTTACTGGTCCTGTTGATGTGTTCAGGAATCAGTGGTCATAGCTGCAGCCTTGGGAGGTTAATACTTAGACCGGGGTCACACTGCGAGTGCAATGCGAGAAACTCACGCGAGTCTCTCTCATCAATACCTGGCACTGCCGCTAGCACTCGGGACCAGAGTGTGTGGCTGCGTGTATTTCTACACTCTAGTCCGAGTGCTGGTGGCAGTGCCAGGTGTTGATACGAGAGACTCGTGTGAGTTTCTCGCATTGCACTCGCAAGTGTGACCCCCGTCCTTAGAGTTATACCAGTGCTGAGCCTCGCACAATTGCCTTAGGTGAGTTAATGGCATTCACCTACCATATTTTTCAGACTATAAGACTCACTTTTTTCCCAAAAAATTTTGGAGTAAAATGGGGGTCCGTCTTATAGTCCGGATGTGCTTAGCAGGAGACACATCTCAGGCTGATGTGTAGCAGCAGTTTTGGAGATGTTCAGTAGTGCCCCCACACCACCGAGTATCTGAGAAACTGCCATTCATCAGCCTGGGATGGATGTGTGGGGGTATTCACAAAATGGCGGAGTCCCCACACAACTGAACCTGCTGCACTAGCTGGGGATGAGTCAAATCATCGCCAGACCACCGAACACCTCCTATGACCCCACTCCTATAGCGCTCCCGATCATACCCTACCCCCAGTAAGCTGAATAGTTCGGACTGTAAGACGGACCTTCATTTGACGCATTAATTTTTTCTCTATTTTTCTTCTGAAAATTTGGGTTGCGTCTTATGGTCCAGTGCATCTTATAGTCCGAAAAATATGGTACCTTTCTTTATCACTGGGGTATTGTACTTAGGAGTGCTCTCCTTTTTCTTTCTTTTCGTCTGTAGCAGACACACAAGGAACGCTGTCAGCAGCCATAATGTATTGTGTTTTTTAAAATAAAACAATGTTTTTATTGGAGTCCATTCTTTGTCATGATTTTAATACCACCACTTGTTTTGGGAGCGCCATATACCTGGATCATCTACTGTTATTGAAAAGAATGGGTGATTAATTGCAACTTACGGCACTCCTCTCTGTTACATTTGTTTCATCAAACAACTGCAGATATTTGTTGATCGGGGAAGGGTGGAGTTACTGGGTGCCGAACCCCACTGATTTCATGCAGATGACCGATCTAATGGATAGGTTATCAGAAGTTTGGTTCCAGACAACCCCTTTAATTCCAATTGATTTAGAATGAGATGTCATAAAAGCTCCTGTAGGTGTAATGTATAGGTGTCCCAATACTTTTGTCCATATAATGTAGCCCCAGGCATGTTCAACTGGCTTACCAAATGTTAGAGGATCTTCTGTTGGGCCTATGCTCTAATACAGTAATGGATCCCTAAGATTTAGCAGAAACCAACCCTATTTAGAGCTGTTTTTCATGCTAATCATCTGCCATTACAGTCTATTTTTAATGGGATGATTTTCAAATGACCTTATTAAATTTTATTGTTGATATGTCCTGCATGTACAATTATGATAGGAAAGAAATTAAAAAGAGATGTGCAGATGTTCTTTATATTGCCTATGGAGAGTGGACCCTCAGGTGGGAACAAAAAATCCTAATCCTACACTAGTTTCAAGGTCCGATTTTACCCTGCTAACACATAAAGGTCCATTAATTGAATTTTAATGCTGTTTATTAGTATTGTTACCTAATGTATATAGATTTGTTTCTAATTCTTCGTACCTAGGAGTGAGCAAGCATGCTCAGTAATACTCAGATATCACTCCAGTATCTGGGTACAGAGATTTGCTCGGCACTCGACGTAATGCTCTAATACCCAAACCGCATGTTTAGCGCCTGTTACACAGCCAATATACTTGCAGGGATTGCCTGCTAGTCACTGAAATACCGTAGCGATCTTGGTAGTGGCATTACTGAGAATGGCTGGCCGCATAACCTAAAAGTACAGATGTCGCCGCTTTTGGCACACTGATGTCATTGTACAGCTCAGGGACATTTCGTATTGAAGAGAGAGAATGTTTGTCCAGGGCTTTGTGTGCACAGTTGAACTTATATAAAACTTGAAAAAAACGTTCAAACACTTTTTATGGATTCAATGATTCATCCATAAACTGTAAAGTGATTCTTGTTGGAGTAATGTGGTATATAAAACTTGAAAAAAAACCTTCAAACACTGTAACGCTGTTCTTCTTACATTACAGTAGTATATAAAACTCTAAAAAAACATTCCAAAACTTTTTATGGATTCAGTGATTCAATCAAACTCTGTAACAAAGTTCTTGTTACATTATGGTGGTATATAAAACTGAAAAAACCCTTGAAAAACTTTTTATTGATTAAATGATTCATCCTTAAATTGTAACATGGTTTTAACATACTGGATGGTGGAACCACTGTACCATGATCTGAGGAGAGCTTGAAGGGGCATGACTAAATGGCTCACCAAGTCTGAACTCGTGTGCATGGCGGCAGACGATACTGTGATACGAGCAGGGACAAGGAAGGCAGAACCAGTTGTAGGACTGTGCACTGACCTCGGGTAGATGGCAGCTGACCTCCAAGGGATAGGAGGCAGAAATGACCCAGAATGGTAGATGGCCGGGCAGCCACAACTGATAGACATGCAAGCAGGCGGGCACGGCTGATAGGCAGGTGGGCATGGCTGATAGATGGGCAAGTGGACATGACTTATTGACTTATAGACAGGCATGCGGGCATGGCTGACAGACAGACAGGCAGGTGTGTACAGCTGACAGACAGACAGGTATTCAGGAATATGGGCCCTGGGTGCGACCTGAGAACTAGCTAAAGTGTTAAACACAGTATACAATGTTGCACAGGCACATCAATGCAGGTGGATGTGCTTTAAATAGTGCTGGTCTACCAGTCATTGCCTGGGGATGCTATAGGATGGTGCATGTGCGGCCCTTTAAAGTGGGGAATGTATGCACGCCCTAAGCATAGTGCCTTGGGATCTGTGTGCTGTGTGTGTAACCCGGACATTAGCAGCAGGCGAGGAGGGAGGAAGTACTGAACCAAGGCGGTGAGTCAGCATCTCTGCCGGGAAATGGAGGCATAAGGCAGAGACGGCGGCTCTACAACGGTTCTTTTTACATTACGGTGCTATATAAAACTTGAAAAAACCCTTTCAAAACTTTTTATGGATGCAATGATTCATTTATACACTGTAACACGGCTCTTGTTACATTACGGTGGTACATAACACTCCAAAAAAAAGCATTGAAACATTTTCTGGGTTCAATTAGTCATCCATACACTTTAACATGGTTTTTTGTTTAAAATTACGGTGTTTTAATATTTTTAAAAGCTGCCTTACCTGGTACACAAACTATTTTTGCTCCACAAATTTACTTTTGTCATACATACTGTATAACCTGCTTTGTCTGAAATTTTGTTTATTTGAAATAAAAAAATATTAGCCTGCTACAGGTCTACAAATTTGGTTGTTCCAAAATTGACTATTGTCATACATAGTGTAGAACCTGCTTTGTGTGATATTTCATTGGTTCTAAATAGTTAGAAAATATGCCCTGCTACAGGTGTACAATTTTTTTCATTAAAAAAAAGACTATTGCCACATATAGTGTAGAACTTAGTTTGTGTGAAATTGTTGGAATATGTTTTTTTGCAACAACTCCATTCCTTTCTATGAGTGTTTAGTTGCTGGATTTGTATGCTATTCATAAATTTAGAACAAAAAACTCCCAGAGGCTCACACAGGGATAGCATGTGACTTTATTTCCTGTTTTCCTGTGTCTGTGTATGGGACAAGCAGTCTGCTGTAGATGCTGCACAGATAGAGACACTCAAATGATTTATTCCAGATCTATTAAACGTATCATATCTTGTTTCTGAGGGTTCCTGAATAAAGAAACTCTGCTGTTACATGCCTGGAGAGTATCCTGAATAATCCACTGCCAACAGGTTATGGGTCCAGAGTAACACAGCAACAGAAGCCCAAAGCAGAAGCAGTACAGAGCAACAGAGAAGATGTCCACTAGCAGCAATCCTATCAAGTTCTCAGTGTCAAGCCTCACTAACCAGAACTACCAGTCTTGGATATTCAAGGTGAAGATGCTCCTCATGAGAGGAGGTACGTGGAAATATACTCAGGAACAAGTACCTCATCCATTACCAGATGATTGGCTAGACATGGATCAGAAAGCACAAAGGATGATCTCCCTCAGTTTAGATGATAATCAGATTGTGCATATATGCAAGTGTGCAACTGCAGAGGAGATGTGGGATGAGTTGCAAAAAGTGCATGAAAGATCAAATCTCAGGAATAGTGTTGAGCGATACTTTCCGATATCCAAAAGTATCGGAATCGGAATTGTATCGCCGATACCCAAAAAATATCGGCGATACCCGATACCGATACCGGAAATCCAATGTAAGTCTATGGGAACAAAATATCGGAATTAAAAAAACCCCATTCTTGCCTTGTTGGTTAATTGTACATGAAGGAAAACAACAAAGAGTAATGTAGAATGTATTGGGGAAGGTTGAGGAGACATTAAAGGCATAGATGTTTAACCCAATCAAATGGAATAGCATAAATATTTTTTTTTTTAAAGATGTTCGGATTGACGAAGAAATTGACAATGTTGTTCACGTTTTTTCTATTTTGGCAAATATGTATATTTCACAACTTCCATGCTCTTCACCTTTTTAACTTTTGACACACTTTCTCCTTCATAATCTTCAGCAGCATCATCTTTTTCATCAAATTATTCTTCATCTTCACCTTCTTTATCTTCTTCTTAAACTTCTTGCTATTCATCTTTTTGTTAACATTACTCATATTCTTCTTATTAAACTATTATTCTTATTCATATTGTACTTCATCTTCTTCATCATATTCTTATTTGTGACAGAGAATCCTGTACTTGTAATCTGTCAAAGTATGAATTTTTCATCCTTCCGTTCTTGCTGTCACAAAAGATTTAAATTACAACAGTATTTGTCCGTGTTCAGTTTAGCCTGCAGCAGCAGGCATTTTCCAGGGGCACCACGAGGAGGAACGGACTCACCCCCATACACTGCTTAGTCTTCTTCTGCTTAGAATTTAGAGCATATATTTTGCTCTTCATTTTGGTCTTATACTTCATGTTCTTCTGCTTTTTGATCTTCTGCTTATTGTTCTTAAGTCTCTTGTTCTGTATCTTGTAGTTTGTCTTAACCTTCTTAGTCCTGTTTGGTAATCTTTTATTTCTTCTTTGTGATGGTGTTTAGGCTGGTTGGCTTGATGCTCGTCGTCCTTGTGGTCGTCATCTTCTTCGGGGTGGTCATCAGGGTCGTCGTCTTCATTGTTGGAGATCCAGAGTGATTACCCAAAAAAGCATTGAAAAAATCTTCAATTTGTAAATGTAGCAGAAGGTACAAGAGTCAATGCAAGTAACGAGGACCAGCTGACTGTGCTGGAACCCGGAGGGGCAGCAGAAGGAAAAGAGCCAATGGCACAACCGAGGACCAGCTGACGTTACTGGGACACGGTTACTAAGCAGGAGGTACCTGTGCTCCAAAGCACTACCAAGGACCAGCAGACGTTGCTGGAACTCGGATACCGAGATGGAGGCACCTAGGCCAAAGGCACTGCGGAGAACCAGCTGACGGTACTGGAACCCGGACGGGTAGCAGAAGGTACCCATGGAAATTTAAGTTGACAGGCCGCGAGCCGGCCGCAGTTACCGAATCCCACAGTACTACAGTGGGTGATTGTCCTATTGTCACAACAGAAACAGCCTTTATTTGCATATCCCGCAGCACACATAGGAAGCACCTAAACTCCAAGCACCATAGAGTCGGCTAACCCGACCGCAACACGACAGGACAACTTATTGGAGGCTAAGTGACGTTTACACTGACAGGAAACAGATGGCGTGCTGTAACCAGTCTTGGCAGGAGTGAGTACCCGTGCCAATGACACTTCCGAGCAACAACTGGCGGTGTTGAAGCCCAGGGATGAGAAGACAACAGGGTGGAGGCAGCATGACTTTTTGCCGTTCACACAGCAGGGGAACAGCTGACATTACTGAACCCCAGTAACACAGGAGCAAGTGTAGACTGTGCTAACAGCACTTCCGAGCAACAACTGGCGGTGTTGTAGCCCAGGGATGAGAAGAGAACATGGTGGAGGCAGCAGGACTTTTTGCCGTACACACAGCAGGGGAACAGCTGACATTACTGAACCCCAGTAACACAGGAGCAAGTGTTGACTGTGCTAACAGCACTTCCGAGCAACAACTGGCGGTGTTGTAGCCCAGGGATGGGAAGAGAACATGGTGGAGGCAGCAGGACTTTTTTCCGTTTACACAGCAGGGGAACAGCTGACATTACTGAACCCCAGTAACACAGGAGCAAGTGTAGACTGTGCTAACAGCACTTCCGAGCAACAACTGGCGGTGTTGTAGCCCAGGGATGAGAAGAGAACATGGTGGAGGCAGCAGGACTTTTTGCCGTTCACACAGCAGGGGAACAGCTGACATTGCTGAACCCCAGTAACACAGGAGCAAGTGTTGACTGTGCTAACAGCACTTCCGAGCAACAACTGGCGGTGTTGGAGCCCAGGGTCAAGGAGGATGTTTAAATACTATATCAAGTATTTTCCTTGTTACGTGTCAATTAAAAATGTCTATACTCCAAACAAGAGAAATATAACCTTTAGTACCATAAGATGATGATTTAACTTAAAAAAATATATGTAAATTAATAATTTACAAACATAAACGCATACATTAACATGTTGAAAAGCAATGCAAACCACAATTAAAATAGGCTAAATAATCTGCTATACGGTTTAAAATAAAAGCACACAAGTACATATCAGAATCCATTAATGATGGCTAAGTAACAGTATGTACACCATTTTTATTGTGTAGACACTGAATGGCTGACTTAAAAACATAATCAGCATTACAAGTTATCTTTGACATTCATAAAACTTTACATTTGGTGAATAATATCACTAAAAATTTTTAAAAAATATCTAAAATTTCCATCATGTAATACTGATAATATGTGCCAATCATTTATATTAACAAACCAAAAATTTAAAAAGTGCATAGTGCAGAGTGAAAACAGATATTTATGCCTGACTGTGGACTTGCAAGCATGACAACGGATAGATAAGGTATATATAGATGAGACTGCATAGCCACAGATGGTGAATGGCGATGTAATACTGTACCTCAATAAAGTGTGCGTTACTACTACATCCTTTTTTTTATATAGCTTTATAAAAGGTTACGTGCATGTATGGTTGCGCCTTTGTTTGGACGCACAGACTGGCTTCCTGCTGTGAATCGTTGGGTATTGGAGCGTCTGTACGTCTTATGACGCAGACTAACATTCACGGTGCGCATCGTTCATCATCGCAAGCGTACCGACAACACAAAGGCGTTGTCATGACTGCTTTACTCAGTAAACATGCACCTATGATGAAACATACACGCATGTGCCCTATTACATAACAAGCTACAAGAAAAACGAGTGTGAGGTGTGACACAGCTGTTTTGTTAAGGTAAAGTATTATATCGACATTGTACAGGTGTCGCTATTCAGTCTGATAAATAGATATCATTCACCTATTCTATCAGTTGTCGTTCTTTCAGCACCACTTACAGGTATATATTTTGCTATTGTGACTATGCACTATTGACTTTACCAAGGTAATGCATGATTTTTGTTAGCGATTATCATGTTTACATGAAGGACCTTTATGATATGGGCTGTTAACTTTCTAATTAAATATGTATTTTTTAAAATGACACAAATATAAGTAATGTTGAAGATGACTATTCCTACATGCATTGTTTGCACAATATTACAGGTGTACATCACGTCCCTTAATCAACATTGGATTATTATATTTACTTGTATGCTTTTATTTAAAAGGCAAGAACACTGAAGTATAACCTTCGCACTGCAGCAGTTGTCAAAGTTCAACCCACATTATGCACTTACAACATTGCAGCATTTGAGTCATGATGTGAGTTGGATTTGTCTAAGCTATGGAGTGACAAGGTTGACCATCAGTATCCTATAGCATAAGTAGGCTTTTGTGTTTGCATTTGTTTTCGACATGTGCATATCTGTAATAATATGTCACAATTATTTTGTTACAGATTTGTGACAAAGACTAATCATTTTATGGTTTTAAAGTTGACGTTTCAAATGTTTACAGCTTAGAAATCAGGGTGTAGCCTCATATCTATGTGTAGCACTAGACACTTTGACATGTCGTGTTTTTTTCACCATGATTAGGTAGCTAGCAGTAATTTTTGCCGGACACACAGCAGGGGAACAGCAGGCGTTACTGAACCCCACAAACACATCAGCGATTGTTTTCATCTGTGCATCTAACACTTCTGAGCAGCAACTGGCGGTGTTGAAGCCCAGGGTCAAGGAGGGTGTAGGCAGAGGCCTAGTATGAGATGTTTGAAGTTGAAGTTGTAGTTAGCAGCAGTAATTTTTGCCAGACACACAGCAGGGGAACAGCAGGCGTTACTGAACCCCACAAACACATCAGCGATTGTTTTCATCTGTGCATCTAACACTTCTGAGCAGCAACTGGCAGTGTTGAAGCCCAGGGTCAAGGAGGGTGTAGGCAGAGGCCTAGTATGAGATGTTTGAAGTTGAAGTTGTAGCTAGCAGCAGTAATTTTTGCCAGACACACAGCAGGGGAACAGCAGGCGTTACTGAACCCCACAAACACATCAGCGATTGTTTTCATCTGTGCATCTAACACTTCTGAGCAGCAACTGGCAGTGTTGAAGCCCAGGGTCAAGGAGGGTGTAGGCATAAAATATTGAGTTATTGCCTTGTTACGTGGCCATTGCAAATGTATGTACTTCAAACAAGAATAAATGAAGTTTTACTAGGACAATAAAATGATGAATTTCAATTCCAAGAATAGAAAAATATTTATACTTGAGAGTCCGCTGTGGTTGATACCGTTTAATGGCTAACTGAAAATATGGTAACAAATTCCAAGCTTTCCAGACTACTCAGGTCTCTTCATCAGGCTAAGACTAAAACAAAAAATGAAGAATCACATATTTGTACACACAACAGGACACAGGAATAGGTAAGACAAGTGAGGGAGGGACAAGTGAGGGGAGACCGGCCAAAAAATGAGAACAAGGATGAATTATCAGCGCCACACAATAAGTGAAAAAATAATGGATTTACCTGTGGCAAAACACTTTTGTATGCCCGGTCATAGCATGATGGATATGGAATTACTGGTATTAAAATATAACTTCAAATATGAGAAAGATACAAAGGTTTCAGAATATAAGCTCATCATGACCTTTGACACTGTTAGTGATGGAATGAATAGATCACACGGATTTATGTCATTCTATATCAATTAAGGAATCTGCGTCTTCCAGGGGCATGAAAACACAAAACCAGACCCCAATCAGAGGGCAATAAAACTTTCTATCCTTATCTAGGAACTGTTCCAATATTTATGTTCATCCCTCTGTGATAATGACAGTTCTGCTACACGTCACTTACTTGTCTTACCTATTGCACTATTCCTGTGTCCTGTTGTGTATAGAAATATGTGATGCTTCATTTTTTGTTTTAGTCTTTGCCTGAAGAAGAGACGTGAGTAGCCTCGAAAGCTTGCAATTTGTTACCATCTTTTCAGTTATCCATTCAAAGGTATCAACCACTGCGGACTCTCAAGTCTAAATATTTATCTATCTACTGGCTAACACGGTACAAAGATACACATGTTTCCTAACTTCAAGAATAAAAATAAAGACACTGCAAATATAAACGCATATATGCACATGCCAACAAGAAATGGAACAACACACCATCCAAAAAATTGGTTACAAAATATAGTGTTGTAAATTTAAGAATAAAAGTCCATTTTTGTATTTATGAATAATGCTTAAGGAACGCTATGTTAAACCATAACATAGTGAAGACAATGGATTTTGTAATAGTCACTCATCATCATCATCATTGCAATTTAGATGTGACAGTCACAGACATTTCAATTATTTAAGTTAATAAAATAGTTACTTTGTACACCATGTATGACATGTCCAGCATGGACTCATCTATGTGATGACACAATAATGTACGATAAAAAATAACCATTTAAAAAAACATAATGCATTGTCACAATTTAAGTGTGTGCCTGCAAGTGTAGGTGAAACAAAGGCTACGGATAGCAAAGGTATATTCTATGTCTGTATCAGACAGTGGACAGCCTCTGATGGGTAATGGCGATGTTATACTGTACGTCAATAAAGTCTGCGGCTGCAATCATGCATTTTTTGCTTGTACAGTGTTGAAGAGGGTAAAAGCATGTCTGGTTGCGCAAGGCTTTATCCGTCAACACTACCTTCCTACTGTCACGCGTAGGGTAGGGTAGCGTGTGTCAATTAGATGACTCTATAAAATGTGACGTTACGCAGCGTTATTGCGCCCTAGAGACGCCAAAAATACGACAGCAGTAATCATTTACTGTCTAATACTCCACCTATGACCAACAAAAAAAGACCGTTCCCTCTTTAACAATCTACAAGACTAACAAGCATAATGGTTGACGCTGACTTTATTGAGGTACAGTATTACATCGACATTGTCCATGAGTAACTATGCACTGTGATACCTATATACCATTATTAATTTATATCTGTTGTGGTTGTTTCAACAGCACTTGCAGGTATAACTACCTATTGTCAGTATGCATGATGCACTTTCTAGATGTAATAATTTATTATTGCACATTATTACCAGGTTTAGATGCTGGCCATTTCATATATGGTGTGTGAAGTTACAGTTGGCATCAGTATGTGTATTTTATAATGTCTGTCATAAATAAAACTCGTGATGATGAGGATTTTATGATTCGTACATACATTGACTGTATTATCTTACAGGTACAGATAAAGTTCCTTAAAAAGCATTAATTGATAAGTATGAAATGTACTTTTATGCATTAATTTCAAAAAGTGAAGACTATGTTTTAGTTTTTGTTACCATTTGTAATAGACATGTGCAGATATGCGCTGTGATGACAAATTATTATTTGTCCATATTTGTAATAAAAATTTATCATTCTAGGCCTGGAAAACTTCACAATTTCCTGTTTTAAGCATAACAATCAGGGTGACGGCTCTTCCCTATTTGGAGCATGTTCGACATGGGTTTTTCTGTGCATGTGTAGGGAACAGGAGACTTCTTGCCGGACACACAGCAGGGGAACAGCTGGCGTTACTGAACCCCACTAACACTATAGCTTGTGTATTGGTCTGTGGACACGACACTTCTGAGCAGCAACTGGCAGTGTTGTAGCCTAGGGAGTAGAGTTCAGGTGGTAGAAAGATGAACATAACAGGAGACATGGATAACGTTGCGAACCAGTTATTTAATCTGAAAACGGACAGACAAATTCTGGCGAGATCCATGCCTTGTTCATTTCACTATGTAACACAATTTTTGTTCCTGGCTTCCAAGTGTAATATTTCAATTGCTTATGTTTAAAGACTATGGAAAAATGACTACATTCAGCACAAACTTTGATTTTATCACCACAGGCCAGAAAAATTTTGTATTTATTGTGTAAAAAAAAGAAAATTATTATATTTTCGTTCATGCGGTCTGATAAAAAGCAACACTTGCATGGTAAACAGACAAAGACAGTCAAAAATCACTCAAAAAGGTTCAGAAATGAGTAGTTTTTCTAGATTTGCGAGTGTACTGCAAATCGCTTTCTCGAAGAAGCCCCAAATGTAGTCCGCCATCATGTATTCGTTATATTGTCCTTGGTAACGACATTCAAAGACCAATATATCTTGATGAAAGCACTCGCATTGCTCCTCTGAGCTCCCATGTTCTTGAACTTGTCAAGATGAGCGTCAAGGATATGGACTGTGAGAGACATTCTGCCGCCCATTATGGCGTAATTCTTCATGAGAGTCTGAACCAACTGCACATAGTTTTCAGCCTTGTGATTACCCAGGAAGCCATTAACCACTGCAATGAAACTGTTCCAAGCCGCTTTCACCGTCCTGTTAAGTAACTTGGCGAACTCGTCACATTCTATGATCTTCTTGATCTGCGGTCCGACGAAGATACCACCCTTGACCTTTGCCTCAGACAGCTTTGGAAAGAGATCTTGGAGGTACTTGAAAGCTGCAGTGCTGACTCCTTGTCAAGAACCGTGACAAATTGCTTGATGAGGTCTAACTTGATATGCAGTGGTGGCATCAGCACCTTCAGAGGTTTTTCTGTCAATATGGCCATGTGAGGGATTATTTTTTGTGGGACGAGTTGTACTTTTGAAGAATGCCATTGTTTTTCCCTGTCGTGTACTCGAAAACGGGAAAAAAATTCCAAGTGTGGTGAAATTGCAAAAAAAGTGCAATCCCACACTTGTTTTGTTTGGCTTTTTAGTTAGGTTCACTAAATGCTAAAACTAACCTGCCATTATGATTCTCCAGGTCATTTTGAGTTCATAGACACCAAACATGTCTAGGTTCTCTTTTATCTAAGTGGTGAAAAAAAATCCAAAGTTTGCTATAAAAAAAAAAATTACGCCATTTTCCGAGACCCGTAGCGTCTCCATTTTTCGTGATCTTGGGTTGAGTGAAGGCTTATTTTTTGCATGCCGAGCTGACGTTTTTAATGATACCACTTATGTGCAGATACGTTCTTTTGATCGCCTGTTATTGCATTTTAATGCAATATCGTGTCAACCAAAAAAACGTAATTCTGGCGGTTTAATATTTTTTTCTCGCTACGCCATTTAGCGATCAGGTTAATCCTTTTTTTTATTGATAGATCGGGCGATTCTGAACGCAGCAATACCAAATATGTGTATGTTTGATTTTCTTTTTATTGTTTTATTTTGAATGTTTTTCCGAAAACAGACAAATTTCAAAATTTCATTGTCCTGATCACAAAAGCAAAGTTTTTGTGGAACAACAACTATTTTCTAATTGTTTTAGGCATAACGGGTTAGGAAAACACACTTTGGACCCAGGAACAAAAAATAAATAAAAATTTGTTACATAGTGTTTTCAGAAAAGTAAGCCGGTCTACATTATCGGAGGATAGTCGCATGCGACGGTCTGTTAGTACACCACCTGCAGCACTAAAGACGCGCTCCGATAATACACTGGCAGCAGGGCAAGCCAGCACCTCCAATGCATACTGGCTAAGCTCTGGCCATGTATCCAGCTTAGAGACCCAAAACTTGAATGGGGAAGAGCCATCTGGGAGTACACTGAGAGGGAAAGACATGTAGTCTGTCACCATCTTACGGAAACGTTGCCTCCTGCTGACTGGAGCCGTCTCGGATGGTGTAGACATTTGTGGCACTGCCACAAAACTTCGCCACATTTGGAACATACTGGTCTTGCCCTGTGCAGAGGCGCTGCTTGTGCTCCCTCTTGTTGCAGAGCTGTCTCCACTGCCTCGACGCACAGAGCTGCTTTGTAAAGCAGTAGCAGCAGCAGTGCTCTCGGCTGGAATGGAGAACATTATGGATTGCACCAGTGTGTCTTGGTACTCCCGCATTTTACGCTCCCGATTCAACGGTGTGATGAGGCTTTGTAAGTTGTCCCGGTAGCGAGGGTCTAGGAGGGTGTACACCCAATAATCAGACGTGGTGAGAATGTGGGCGATGCGGCGGTCGTTTCTCAGGCACTGCAGCATGAAATCAACCATGTGCTGCAGACTCCCAACTGGCCAAGAAACGCTGTCCCCTGCAAGAGGCATCATCTCTGCCTGCTCTGCATCACCCCACCTCGCTCTACATACTGACTAGAGCGTTGTGTACCTCCCTCTGGAGCGATGTCTTCCTCCTCCATTGACTCCTCCTCATCCTCCTCACAAAGTGAGCCCTACCCAGCCCTTTGTGAGGAACCACGTTGCGCTGACTGTCCAGAAGGTGATGGAATTTGTGACTCCTCATCCTCCACCTCTTCCAAAACCTCATCCCTTATTGCTTGCAGTGTTTTTTGAAGCAGGCAGATAAGGGGGACAGTCAGGCTGACTAGTGCATCATCTGCACTCGCCATCCGCGTTGACTCATCAAACGCACGCAAAACGTGGCAGATGTCCTTCATAGAGGCCCACTCAGTAGTGGTGAAGTGTGAACGGCGCAAATTGCGAGTTGATTGCGCCTGATGCAGCTGATACTCCATTACTGCTGGCTGCTGCTCACACAACCGCTCCAACATATGTAACGTGGAATTCCACCTGGTGGGTACGTCACATATGATGCGATGTTCAGGAAGGCGAAATCTGCGTTGCAGAGCTGCAATGCGCGATCTGGCCATGCTAGAACGTCGCAAGTGAGCGCACTCTAGGCGGACCTTGTGCAGCAGTGCATCAAGATCCGGATAGTCCCTCAAAAAACTCTGCACGACCAAGTTGAGCACATGTGCCAGACATGGTATGTGAGTGAGGTTGCCAAGGCCAGAGCTGCCACCAGATTTCGGCCATTGTCACACACTACCAAGCCTGGCTGGAGATTCGCTGGCAAAAACCACACGTCGCTCTCCTGCTTGATGGCATTCCAGGGCTCCTGCGCTGTGTGGCTTCGATTCCCCATGGAAATTAATTTCAGGACGGCCTGTTGACGTTTGGCCACGGCTGTGCTCATATCGGTCGCATCAGGTAAGCGTTCACGGGTCCATGTGGAGGTAGACCGTGACGGCTCCTGCAGCGATGATTCTGAGGAACTGGAGTAGGAGGAGGAGTCAATGTGGACATACTTGATTCCTGCAATCCTTGGAGTTGGCAGAACACGTACAGCGCCACTCGCAAGATCTGTACCCGGCTCCACAACATTGATCCAATGGGCAGTGAGGGAAAGGTATCGTCCCTGGCCATGGGTACTGGTCCACGCATCGGTGGTCAGGTGGACCTTGCTACTGACGGCGTTTAGTAGCGCATGTTTAATTTTTCCCTCAACATGCTTTTGCAGACCAGGGACGGCTTGCCTGCTGAAATAAAATCGGCTGGGCACATTGTATTGTGGGACTGCCAATGCCATTAAGTTACGGAAACTGTCAGTCTCCACCAGCCTGAATGACAGCATTTCAAGGGACAGGAGTTTTGCAATGCCAGCATTCAGAGCCTGTGCTCGTGGATGGTTTGCCGAGTATGGCCGTCTTTTATCCCATGCCTGTGCTACCGATGGCTGTTTTGTGGCCTGAGAGTGTGAGGATGACAGGGAACTTGCAGCTGTGGGTGGAATAACACTGGGTCTCTGGACAACAGTGACAGAGGTTCTTCCATGGCGATCCTGTGAGGAAGCCGAACCAGCTGTGTGTGAGCTGGAGGAAGAGGCTCCAACACGAGCTGAAGATGTAGGTGCTGCTGTAGGTTGGCCTACATCTCCAGTGTGTCTTTGTAACTCAACCACGTGCTTTGACCGCACATGTTTCCACATATTTGTGGTATTAAGGTTACTGACACTTTTACCTCTTTTTACTTTTTGATTACACAGCTTGCATTTGACATAGCAAATTTTCATCTGCAAGTGTGTCAAAAAAGGACCACGCAGTGCAAGTCCTGGGAGCGCCCGTTTTGGCTGTTGGAAGAGAACTGCTACGAACGGGTGCCAAACTGGAGGCTACAGGCAACCGAGTCTGCAGCCTACCTCTCCCTACTGTTTGGACCGTTGGGGCAATCTCTTCCTCAGAGCTGCTACCACCACCTTCCTGTTCCTCACGCCATGTTGGGTCTTGGACCTCTTCATCTCCACTACACTCTTCCAACACCTGCTGCTGTTGGGTGGTCTGGCCAGCACCATGCTAAACAGAAACTGGCACCTGAGTCTCATCATCATCAGATGCGTTCTGCGGTGTGCTGACCATCGGCACTGGCTCACCCGCCTCTTCACATTCAGAGAGACACAGCTGTTGCGCATCACTGCATACTGCCTCTTCTTCACATTCCAGAATGCTGCTTGGCTGGGCCCCTATTTGCAAGCCAACAGATTCTGAGAACAGAAGCAGAGACTCAGCTGGCTCCAGTTCAGAACTCTCTGACTGCCTGGGCAATTTGGCAGGCGGTGAAGAGACAGATGGTTGTTCAACAGTGCTGTGGTCCTGAGAGGAGGTGGAAGCAATTGAAGTCGATGCATTGGCTGCCATCCAACCAACAACGGCTTCAATTTGTTCTTCCCGCAGCAGGGGGTACGCTGAGCTCCTACAAAAGTGCGCATAAAGGAACGCTCACGGGGAAAACTGGTGGATGCTGTGTCACTGGGTGCGGCAGCAGCCACAGAATCCCCACGTCCTCTCCCTGCTGAAACTCCACGGCCACGACCACGTGCCTTACTCCCTGCCTTCTTCATCTTGGTAGATTGATAAAGAAAGTCAGAAAAGTTATAAGGCCTAAGTGTGGTTATTCCTCAGAGACTGCAGTGAACACTGCAGACAACTGTTCAGTAGCTGTGAAAGGCCCCTTTGTGTACTTCTATAGTGTTTGCAACCAATGTATTGTATACGGATGGAAGCGCGTCACACTAATAGATTAGATTTTTTTCAAATATAATGGAGCAGCACCAATTAGAGAAAAATGTGAAGGATGAGGCAGTGACACACGCTCAGCAGACTACAACCAGCAGTGGTTGAAGAACTAACTGGAGCGTAATCTGCACTCAAAAAATGAAAAGCTCACAGACTACAGTGAACACTGCAGACAACTGTTCAGTAGCTGTGAAAGGCCCCTTTGTGTACTTCTATAGTGTTTGCAACCAATGTATTGTATACGGATGGAAGCGCGTCACACTAATGGATTAGATTTTTTTCAAATATAATGGAGCAGCACCAATTAGAGAAAAATGTGAAGGATGAGGCAGTGACACACGCTCAGCAGACTACAACCAGCAGTGGTTGAAGAACTAACTGGAGCGTGATCTGCACTCAAAAAATCAAAACCTCACAGACTGCAGTGAACACTGAAACACAACTGTTCACTATCTGTGAAAGGCTCCTTTCTGTACTTCTATAGTGTTTGCAACCAATGTATTGTATACGGATGGAAGCGTGTCACACTAATAGATTAGATTTTTTTCAAATATAATGGAGCAGCACCAATTTGAGAAAAATGTGAAGGATGAGGCAGTGACACACGCTCAGCAGACTACAACCAGCAGTGGTTGAAGAACTAACTGGAGCGTAATCTGCACTCAAAAAATGAAAAGCTCACAGACTACAGTGAACACTGCAGACAACTGTTCAGTAGCTGTGAAAGGCCCCTTTGTGTACTTCTATAGTGTTTGCAACCAATGTATTGTATACGGATGGAAGCGCGTCACACTAAAGATTAGATTGTTTTCAAATATAATGGAGCAGCACCAATTAGAGAAAAATGTGAAGGATGAGGCAGTGACACACGCTCAGCAGACTACAACCAGCAGTGGTTGAAGAACTAACTGGAGCGTAATCTGCACTCAAAAAATGAAAAGCTCACAGACTACAGTGAACACTGCAGACAACTGTTCACTATCTGTGAAAGGCTCCTTTCTGTACATCTATAGTGTTTGCAACCAATGTATTGTATACGGATGGAAGCGCGTCACACTAATGGATTAGATTTTTTTCAAATATAATGGAGCAGCACCAATTAGAGAAAAATGTGAAGGATGAGGCAGTGACACACGCTCAGCAGACTACAACCAGCAGTGGTTGAAGAACTAACTGGAGCGTGATCTGCACTCAAAAAATCAAAACCTCACAGACTGCAGTGAACACTGAAACACAACTGTTCACTATCTGTGAAAGGCTCCTTTCTGTACATCTATAGTGTTTGCAACCAATGTATTGTATACGGATGGAAGCGCGTCACACTAGTAGATTAGATTTTTTTCAAATATAATGGAGCAGCACCAATTTGAGAAAAATGTGAAGGATGAGGCAGTGACACACGCTCAGCAGACTACAACCAGCAGTGGTTGAAGAACTAACTGGAGCGTGATCTGCACTCAAAAAATCAAAACCTCACAGACTGCAGTGAACACTGAAACACAACTGTTCACTATCTGTGAAAGGCTCCTTTCTGTACTTCTATAGTGTTTGCAACCAATGTATTGTATACGGATGGAAGCGCGTCACACTAATAGATTAGATTTTTTTCAAATATAATGGAGCAGCACCAATTAGAGAAAAATGTGAAGGATGAGGCAGTGACACTCGCTCAGCAGACTACAACCAGCAGTGGTTGAAGAACTAACTGGAGCGTGATCTGCACTCAAAAAATCAAAACCTCACAGACTGCAGTGAACACTGAAACACAACTGTTCACTATCTGTGAAAGGCTCCTTTCTGTACTTCTATAGTGTTTGCAACCAATGTATTGTATACGGATGGAAGCGCGTCACACTAATAGATTAGATTTTTTTCAATATAATGGAGCAGCACCAATTAGAGAAAAATGTGAAGGATGAGGCAGTGACACACGCTCAGCAGACTACAACCAGCAGTGGTTGAAGAACTAACTGGAGCGTAATCTGCACTCAAAAAATGAAAAGCTCACAGACTACAGTGAACACTGCAGACAACTGTTCAGTAGCTGTGAAAGGCCCCTTTGTGTACTTCTATAGTGTTTGCAACCAATGTATTGTATACGGATGGAAGCGCGTCACACTAATGGATTAGATTTTTTTCAAATATAATGGAGCAGCACCAATTAGAGAAAAATGTGAAGGATGAGGCAGTGACACACGCTCAGCAGACTACAACCAGCAGTGGTTGAAGAACTAACTGGAGCGTGATCTGCACTCAAAAAATCAAAACCTCACAGACTGCAGTGAACACTGAAACACAACTGTTCACTATCTGTGAAAGGCTCCTTTCTGTACATCTATAGTGTTTGCAACCAATGTATTGTATACGGATGGAAGCGCGTCACACTAGTAGATTAGATTTTTTTCAAATATAATGGAGCAGCACCAATTAGAGAAAAATGTGAAGGATGAGGCAGTGACACACGCTCAGCAGACTACAACCAGCAGTGGTTGAAGAACTAACTGGAGCGTGATCTGCACTCAAAAAATCAAAACCTCACAGACTGCAGTGAACACTGAAACACAACTGTTCACTCTCTGTGAAAGGCTCCTTTCTGTACTTCTATAGTGTTTGCAACCAATGTATTGTATACGGATGGAAGCGCGTCACACTATAATTTCTATTGAATGGAGCAGCTAGAATTACAGTAAAGAAAAAAAAAAAGAGTCTGTGAGTGACACGTGCAGATGCCTACAGACAGCGTTGGATGCAGAGCAAACTGCAGCGTCACCTGCACTCTCACACACACACCTTGCACAGAGCTGTTAAAAACAACACTGCAAGGCAAAAGGAAGCTTTACACAGCGGTTGGTAAACTAGCCTGCCTAAAGCAAAGTACACAAAATGGCAATCTCTAACTGTCCCTCAGAGTCAGCAGAGCAGCGTTCTGTCCCTAACTGAGTTCACAGCACAGTAACATAGTAACATAGTTATTAAGGTTGAAGGAAGACTTTAAGTCCATCTAGTTCAACCCATATCCTATCCTAACCTGCCCTAACATGTTGATCCAGAGGAAGGCAAAAAAAAACCCAAGTGGCAAACAGTAAGCTTCACATTGGGGAAAAAAATTCCTTCCCGACTCCACATACGGCAATCAGACTAGCTCCCTGGATCAACGCTGTGATGCTAAAATGGCGGCGGCGCCTTTTATAGTGCATTCTGACATCATTTCAGCAGCCAATCACAGCCATGCCATTAGTTAAGATGACCGCAGCATTACAGGATGTGCCCACACTTCATAAGATTCCTCATTGGCTGACTAAAATCACATTGCCTCTCAAAGAATTATGGGAACTTCCGATTCCGGTATACGATATTGAAAAAATATCGGAACTAAGTATCGGAATTCCGATACAGTGAATATCAGCCGATACCCGATACTTGCGGTATCGGAATGCTCAACACTACTCAGGAATAAGCTTTATCTCATGTGGAAGCCGTAGAATCTAAGCTAAGACAGAATAAGACAGAATATGCAGGACTATATAAGAAACACCCTAGAGATTGTGGAGCGTCTCAGGGGTATTGAAATTAAAGATTTTCATGTTGCTGCACTTCTATTAAGTGGCCTTCCAGAGAGTTATGACACACTCGTGACTGCACTAGATGCATGGCCAGATGATGAGTTGACAATAGAGCAGTGTTTCCCAAACTCCAGTCCTTACGGCCCCCGAGGGTCATGTTTTCAGGATTTTCATAGTGTTGCACAGGTGAGAGAATTCCTGATGTCTTGACGATACTTTCACCATCTGCGCAATACAAAGGAAATCCTGAAAACATGACCAGTGGGGGCCACGAGGACTGGAGTTTGGGAAACACTGCACTAGAGTATGTTAAAGACAAACTTGTGGATGAATTCAAGAGAAAAATCAGGCATGTAAGCAGCAGTAATTAATCCAGAGCAGAAACAGCATTAAAGACAGAGGATTTTCCTAAATATAAGACCAATCTAAGAGAAACTCGTCAATGTTTCTCTTAGGCTAAGTGCACACGTTCAGGATTATTTGCGTTTTGTTCGCGTTTTTTCATGGGAAAAAACGCGTCAAAAACGCATGATTTAAGAATCCTATCATTTAGAATGAATTCCGCAATTTTTGTGCACATGGTGCGTTTTTTTCTGCGAAAAAAAACACATCTCGGAAAAAGAACCAACATGTTCATTAATTTCGCGGAATTCTAGCGTTTTTCCCGCTATATTATTGACCTAGAAAGTTCAGGAAAAAATCGCAGTAAAAACGCGCAAAATCCACTCAAAAAACGCGAAAAAAAACCGGGGAAAAAGTCCGTTTTTGCTCAGGAAAATTCTGCACACATTCCTGAACGTGTGCACTTAGCCTTAGAATGTAAGTCCGCAAGGACAGGGTCCTCTCCCCTCTGTACCAGACTGTCATTGTACATTTGTTTACTGTAAATGATATCTATAACTTTGTATGTAACCCCTTCTCATGTACAGCACCATGCAATTAATGGCGCTATATATATAAATAAATAATAATAATAAATAATAATAATGTTTTGTCTGTAAAAAGCCCGGCCACCTTAAAGCAGACTGCAGAATTTGAAAAGCACGAATAAGTCAGCTTAAAAAGCAGAACAGTCATCAAAGGGTTAGAACAGCTGTAAAGGAAGGTTCTGTATGTGTTGAAGCTGCATTTAAAGCCAGTACAGGCCCATCTGCAAAGCATATATGGTGTATAGATTCTGGTGCAAGCAGTCATATAACAAATAGCAAGGATTTCTTCACTGACCTTAACCCCTTAGTAACAGCCATTTTGCAGCTTAATGACCGGGCCAATTTTTACAATTTTGACCACTGTCACTTTATGAGGTTATAACTCTGGAACGCTTTAACGAATCCAGCTGATTCTGAGATATTTTTTTCGTGACATATTGTACTTCAAGTTAGTGGTAAAATTTTTTTTATATGACTTGCTTTTATTTATGAAAAAAACGGAAATATGGCGAAAATTTTTAAAATTTCGCAATTTTCAAATTTGAAATTTTTATGCCGTTAAATCAGAGAGATATGTCACACATATTTCTTGATAAATAACATTTCCCACATGTCTACTTTACATCAGCACAATTTTGGGAACAAAATTTTCTTTTGTTACGAAGTTATAAGGGTTAAAAGTTGACCAGCGATTTCTCATTTTTACAACACCATTTTTTTTTACGGACCACATCACATTTGAAGTCACTTTGAGGGGTCTATATAATAGAAAATACCCAAAAGTGAAACCATTCTAAAAACTGCACCCCTCAATGTGCTCAAAACCACATTCAAGAAGTTTATTAACCCTTCAGGTGCTTCACAGGTGCTGAAGCAATTTGGAAGGAAAAAATTGACATTTAACTTTTTTTTGCAAAAGCTTTACTTCGGAACCGATTTTTTTTATTTTCACAAGTGTTAAAAGAAAAAATGAACCACAAAATTTTGTGTGCAATTTCTTCTGAATAAGCCGATACCCCATATGTGGGGGTAAACCACTTTTTGGGCGCACGGCAGAGGTCGCAAGGGAAGGAGCGCCATTTGACTTTTTCAACGCAGAATTGGCTGGATGCCATGTCGCGTTTAGAGAGCCCCTGATGTGCCTAAACAGTGGAAACCCCCACAAGTGACCTCATTTTGGAAACAAGACCCCTTAAGGAACTTATCTAGATGTGTGGTGAGCACTTTGAACCTCCAAGTGCTTCACACAAGTTTATAACGTAGAGCCGTGAAAAAAAAAAATCATTTTTTTCCACAAAAATGATCTTTTCACCCCAATTTTAATTTTCCCAAGGGTAACAAGACTGCAAAAGTTTTTGTGCAATTTGTCCTGAGCATGCCGATACCCTATATGTGGGGGTAAACCACTTTTTGGGCGCACGGCAGAGGTCGCAAGGGAAGGAGCGCCGTTTGACTTTTTCAACGCAGAATTGGCTGGATGCCATGTCGCGTTTAGAGAGCCCCTGATGTGCCTAAACAGTGGAAACCCCCAACAAGTGACCCCATTTTGGAAACTAGACCCCTTAAGGAACTTATCTAGATGTGTGGTGAGCACTTTGAACCTCCAAGTGCTTCACACAAGTTTATAACATAGAGCCGTTAAAATAAAAAATCATATTTTTTCCACAAAAAATGATCTTTTCACCCCAATTATTATTTTCCCAAGGGTAACAAGACCCCAAAACATTTTGAGCAATTTGTCCTGAGCATGCCGATACCCCATATGTGGGGGTAAACCACTTTTTGGGCGCACGGCAGAGGTCGCAAGGGAAGGAGCGCCGTTTGACTTTTTCAATGCAGAATTGGCTGGACGCCATGTCGCATTTGTAGAGGCCCTGATGTGTCTAAACAGTGGAAACCCCCACAAGTGACCCCATTTTGCAAACTAGACCCCCTAAGGAACTTATCTAGATGTGTGGTGAGCTCTTTGAACCCCCAAGTGCTTCACAGAAGTTTATAACGGCCTGACGTGAAAATAAAAATATCATATTTTTTCCACCAACCTGAACGCTTAGTCCCCAATTTTTTATTTTCCCAAGGGTAACAGGAGAAATTAGACCACAAAAGTTGTTGTCCAATTTGTCCTGAGTACGCTGATACCCCATATATGGGGGGGACCACTGTTTGGGCGCACGGCAGGGCTTCGAAGGGAAGCAGCGCCGTTTGACTTTTTAAAACCAAAATTGGCTGGAATTGAGATTGGACACCATGTCGCGTTTGGAAAGCCCCTGATGCGCCTAAACAGTGGAAACCCCCCACAAGTAACACCATTTTGGAAACTAGACCCTGTTGTGAATAGGCTGGAAATGAGTTCTGAGCAGAAGCTCCCTCTGGTGGTTACAAACGGTACTGGACTGTCCAGTGAAGATTGTGAGGATTGGGAATCAGGTGTTACTGACTGGTCTTATATAAGGGAGTCGCCTTCCCATCAGGGTTGCCAGTGATCAATTGTTCTGGTCTCAATCCTTGATTCCTGTTTCCTTGGTAGCCTGCTGTGTCGTGTCTGAATCTCCTGCTAACAGATAAGACATTTTCTTCTTTTTGTTTTTGTGCTTGATTTTTGCATTTTGTCCTGCACTTCTATGGGGGCCTTCAGGGTCCCCTCGGGGGGCTTTTGCCCTCTCAGTTCATTTCAGCCACTGATGTTTGTACATTTGCTTTTTCCAGTTTTTTCAGTGGCTGCTGTGTTGTTTTTGGTTACACCAGAGAACTAATTTAGGTGGTAGAGGTCGTGTGATCTCAGGTGTTTTTGAAATTAGTAGAGTTGGTGCTTTTCAGGGTTTTTTGGGATTGCAGTAAGTGCCCTTCCTATCCTTTTCAATTTAGTAAGTTTGGGCCCCAACGTTTGCTCATACTATTTTCTGTCTGTGTCAGTATTTCTTCTTGTCTAACCGCCATTACATGTTTGGGGGCTTTCTATGTTCTTTGGGGATCTACTCCGGGGCAGATAGCTTTCCTCTTTCTATCTTTAGGTGTAGTTAGATTCTCAGGCTGTGACGAGGCGTCTAGGACCAACGTAGGAACGCTCCACGGCTGCCTCTAGTTGTGGTGGTTAGTCAGGGTACTGCAATCTCATAGTTTCCAACTGCTCTGGTGTATTTCCTTTTTTGCCTGCTCTCCTCAGCTACCAAATCATAACAGTATCACCGGCCTAAACTAAAAATTATATGGTACTCACAGAAGGGAAAAATATTGTGGAAAGAAAAAAGTTGTCAGAGTTGTCAGAGATTTTTTTTTTTTCTGTTTGTTGCATTTTTTTTTCCCTCTGTATCTCTGGGTGCTGAGGAGGATTTTTTTTCTCTCTCAATGGAGTTTGCACAGTTGTCTGGCCGTGTGGATCAGCTTGCCACTGAGGTTCGGAGTATTGCTACGTATCTTGCTAGGTTGCCTGTTGTGGAACCTAGGATTCCCATGCCAGATTTGTTTTTAGGGGATCGAGCTAAGTTTCTGAATTTCAAAAATAACTGTAAATTGTTTTTTGCCTTAAAATCTAAGTCCTCAGGGAACGCAGCGCAGCAGGTTCAAATTGTCATCTCTCTCCTGCGCGGCGACCCTCAGGATTGGGCTTTTTCCCTGACACTTGGGGATCCTGTTTTGAGTGATGTTGATGCGTTTTTTCAGGCTTTGGGGCTATTGTACGATGAGCCTAATGTCACTGATCAAGCTGAAAAAACTTTGTTGGCATTAAGTCAGGGGCTTGAGGACGCTGAGTTATACTGTCAGAGATTCCGTAGGTGGGCAGTCCTGACCAAATGGAATGACGACGCTTTGGCAGCTCTTTTTCGGAAGGGACTGTCAGATAATGTAAAGGATGTTATGGTGGGATTCCCTGTTCCCTCTGGTCTCAATGATTCTATGTCATTAGCGATTCAAATTGACAGACATTTGCGGTGAGCGGAAAGGTATGCGTGGAATAATGTTGCCTTGTGAACCTGCTTCTGAATCCATGCAGTGTGATGGAGTGGTTTCTGGGGCACAGCGTCATGAATTTCAAAAGCGCAATGGGTTATGTTTCTACTGTGGTGATGCCTCTCATGCTATTTCAGTCTGCCCTAAGCGGGGAAGACGTTTTGCACGCTCAGTTGTCTTGGGTAGTGTTCAGACTAAGTTTTTATTAACTGTTACCCTTATATGCTCTCTGTCCTCATTTTCTGCTCAGGCTTTTGTTGATTCTGGAGCAGCTATTAACCTGATGGATTTTGATTTTGCTAAACGTTGTGGGTTTCCCTTGATACCCCTACGGAAGTCTATTCCCTACTGGGGATCAATTCTACCCCTTTGGCTGAGAATAAACCTCAGTTCTCTACTCAGGTGATAATGAGGGTAGAACCTGATCATCAGGAGAGTTGCAAATTTTTAGTTCTGTATAATCTGCATGATATTATCGTACTGGGTTTCCCTTGGTTACAGTCTCATAATCCTGTTTTGGATTGGAAATCTGTATCTGTTACCAGTTGGGGCTGCCAATGTGTTAATACCAACACTCCTGTTTTTTCTGCCTCCCCCCAGGCTCAGGATGTTCCTGACTTTTTGATTGATTTTTCTGATGTATTTAGCGAAAGTAAATCTGCATCCTTACCTCCCCATAGGAGCTATGACTGCGCTATTGAATTAGTGCCTGGTAGTAAATTCCCTAAAGGTCGCCTTTTTAACTTGTCTGTACCTGAACATGATGCTATGCGGTCTTATATCAAGGAGTCATTGGAGAAGGGTCATATCAGACCATCCTCTTCACCCTTAGGTGCCGGTTTTTTCTTTGTGGCCAAAAAGGATGGTTCATTAAGGCCGTGTATTGATTATCGTCTCTTGAACAATATTTCTGTGAAATATCAATATCCTTTACCCTTGATCTCTGATCTGTTTTCCAGGGTGAAAAACACTACTTGGTTTACCAAGCTTGACCTCAGGGGGGCATATAACCTTATTCGCATTAAGCACGGGGATGAATGGAAGACGGCATTTAATACCCTTGAAGGGCATTTTGAGTACCTTGTGATGCCCTTTGGGCTCACTAATGCTCCTTCTGTCTTCCAGTCCTTCATGAATGACATTTTCAGGGATTTTGTGGATAAATTTCTGATTGTTTATTTGGATGATATCTTGATTTTTTCCAATGACTGGGACTCTCATGTAAAACATGTTCGGACTGTGTTCCAGATTTTGAGAGAGAATGCTCTGTATGTGAAGGGATTAAAGTGTCTTTTTGGCGTTCAGAGGATCTCATTTCTGGGATTCATTTTGTCCCCATCTGTTATTGAAATGGACCCGGTCAAAGTTCAGGCCATCTGTGATTGGGTCCAACCTACTTCATTAAAGGCTCTTCAAAGATTCTTGGGTTTTTTCCAATTTTTATCGTAAATTTATTGGTAATTTCTCTGTTATTGTTAAACCATTAACTGATTTGACCAAGAAGGGTTCTGATGTGGTGAATTGGCCTCCTGAGGCAGTCTCTGCATTTCAGGAACTTAAGCAGAGATTCACTTCTGCTCCTGTTCTACGGCAGCCTGATGTTTCTCTACCATTTCAGGTGGAGGTTGATGCCTCTGAAATTGGGGCAGGTGCCGTTTTGTCCCAAAGAGATCCAGAGACCTCTAAAAGTAACCCTTGTGCCTTTTTCTCTCGAAAATTTTCTCCCACTGAACGTAATTATGACGTGGGTAATCGGGAGTTATTAGCCATGAAGTGGGCTTTTGAAGAGTGGAGACATTGGCTGGAGGGAGCCAAACATCAGGTGGTGGTCCTTACGGACCATAAGACTCTAATTTATCTGGAATCTGCCAAGCGACTTAATCCTAGACAGGTCAGGTGGGCCTTGTTTTTCACACGTTTTAATTTTGTGGTTTCATTTCTTCCTGGCACTAAAAATGTTAAGGCGGATGCCCTCTCGAGGAGTTTCCTGGCGGACTCTCCTGAGTTATCTGATCCTTCTGTTATTTTGAAAGAAGGTGTAGTTCTTTCCGCCATCTCGCCCAATTTGAGACTGGCTCTGGAGGGGTGTCAGGAGGATAAGCCCGAGCGCTGCCCTGTTGGGAAATTGTTTGTCCCGGACCAGTGGAAAAAGAGTGTAATGTCTGAGATTCATTGTTCCGCGTTGGCCGGTCATCCCGGAATTTTTGGTACCAGAGACTTGGTTAGTCGGTCCTTTTGGTGGTCTACCTTGTCTCGTGATGTCAGGGAGTTTGTGCAGTCCTGCGGGACTTGCTCTCGCTCCAAGCCTTGCTCTCGTTCTAGTGGTTTGTTGATGCCATTACCTGTGCCCAAGAGACCATGGACCCATATCTCTATGGATTTCATTTCCGACCTCCCTGTTTCTCAGAGAATGACCGTCATCTGGGTGATTTGCGATAGGTTTTCCAAGATGATACATCTTGTGCCATTACCTAAGTTGCCTTCCTCCTCTGAATTGGTGCCTTTGTTCCTTCAGCACTTGGTTCGTTTACACGGCATTCCTGAGAACATTGTGTCTGACAGAGGAGTCCAGTTTGTTTCCAGATTTTGGAGGACATTTTGTTCTAAAATTGGTGTTCAATTGTCTTTCTCCTCGGCGTTTCATCCTCAGACCAATGGTCAAACTGAGAGAACAAACCAGACATTGGAGACTTATCTAAGATGCTTTGTGTCTGCTGATCAGGATGACTGGGTCTCTTTTTGCCTTTGGCTGAGTTTGCTCTTAATAATAGGGCTAGCTCTGCCACTTTGATGTCTCCATTTTTCTGTAATTCTGGGTTTCACCCTCGATTTTCTTCAGGACAGACGGAGGCTTCTGTCTGTCCAGGTGTTGACTCTGTTGTGGAGCGTATGCAACAGATTTGGGACCAGGTAGTGGAGAGGTTGTCCCTCTCTCAGGAGAGGGCCCAGCGGTTTACTAACCGGCATAGGACTGATGGTCCTCGGTTTAAAGTGGGGGACTTGGTCTGGTTGTCCTCAAGAAATATTCCTATGAGAGTGGCATCTCCTAAATTTAAGCCTAGGTTCATTGGACCTTATAAGATCATGGAGATTCTTAATCCTGTTTCTTTTCGTTTGCTTCTTCCAGGGACATTTAAGATCCATAACGTGTTCCACAAGTCCTTGTTGAAGAGGTTTGTTGAGCCAGTGGTTCCTACTACTGTGCCTCCTGACCCTGTTTTGGTTGAGGGCAATCTGGAGTATGTGGTTGAGAAAATATTGAATTCTCGTTTTTCTAGACGGAAACTCCAGTATTTGGTTAAATGGAGAGTTTATGGTCAGGAAGACAATTCTTGGGTGTTTGCTTCGGACATCCATGCTAGGAGACTCATCCGTGCGTATCATAGAACTTATCCTGACCGACCTGGTTGCTCAAATGACGGTTCGGTGACCCCTCCTCAAGGGGGGGGTACTGTTGTGAATAGGTTGGAAATGAGTTCTGAGCAGAAGCTCCCTCTGGTGGTTACAAACGGTACTGGACTGTCCAGTAAAGATTGTGAGGATTGGGAATCAGGTGTTACTGACTGGTCTTATATAAGGGAGTCGCCTTCCCATCAGGGTTGCCGGTGATCAATTGTTCTGGTCTCAATCCTTGATTCCTGTTTCCTTGGTAGCCTGCTGTGTCGTGTCTGAATCTCCTGCTAACTGATAAGACATTTTCTTCTTTTTGTTTTTGTGCTTGATTTTTGCATTTTGTCCTGCACTTCTGTGGGGGCCTTCAGGGTCCCCTCGGGGGCTTTTGCCCTCTCAGTTCATTTCAGCCACTGATGTTTGTACATTTGCTTTTTCCAGTTTTTTCAGTGGCTGCTGTTTTGTTTTTGGTTACACCAGAGAACTAATTTAGGTGGTAGAGGTCGTGTGATCTCAGGTGTTTTTGAAATTAGTAGAGTTGGTGCTTTTCAGGGTTTTTTGGGATTGCAGTAAGTGCCCTTCCTATCCTTTTCAATTTAGTAAGTTTGGGCCCCAACGTTTGCTCATACTATTTTCTGTCTGTGTCAGTATTTCTTCTTGTCTAACCGCCATTACATGTTTGGGGGCTTTCTATGTTCTTTGGGGATCTGCTCCGGGCAGATAGCTTTCCTCTTTCTATCTTTAGGTGTAGTTAGATTCTCAGGCTGTGACGAGGCGTATAGGACCAACGTAGGAACGCTCCACGGCTGCCTCTAGTTGTGGTGGTTAGTCAGGGTACTGCAATCTCATAGTTTCCAACTGCTCTGGTGTATTTCCTTTTTTGCCTGCTCTCCTCAGCTACCAAATCATAACAAGACCCCCTATGGAACTTAAACTGTAAAGCGCTGCGGAATATGTTGGCGCTATATAAATAAAGATTATTATTATTATTATTATTATTATTTATCTAGATCTGTTGTGATCACTTTGAAACCCCAAGTGTTTCACAAAAGTTTATAATGCCTGGGTGTGAAAAAAAAAAAAAACAATTTACCACAAAAATGATTTTTTAGTCCCAAATTTTTTATTTTTAACAAGGAAATTGGACCCTAAAAGTTGTTTTCCAATTTGTCCTGAGTACGCTGATACCAAATATATGGGGGGGGGAAACTGTTTGGGCGCACGGCAGGGCTTGGAAAAGAAGTAATAAAGTTTTTAAATGCAGACGTTGATGGGGGTCATGTTCCGTTTGCAGTGCCCCAGATGTGCCTAAACAGTGGAAAACCCCCACAAGTGACCCCATTTTGGAAACTAGACCCCCTAAGTAACTTATCTAGATCTGTGGTGAGCACTTTGAACCCCCAAGTGTTTCACAAAAGTTTATAATGCCTGGGTGTGAAAAAAAAACAAACAATTTTCCACAAAAATTATTTTTTAGTCCCAAATTTTTGATTTTTCACAAGGAAATTGGACCTCAAAAGTTGTTGTCCAATTTTTCCTGAGTACGCTGATACCAAATATGTGGGGGGGGAACTGTTTGGGCGCACAGCAGGGCTTGGAAAGGAAGTAATAACGTTTTGGAATGCAGACGTTGATGGGGGTCATGTTCCGTTTGCAGTGCCCCAGATGTGCCTAAACAGTGGAAAACCCCCAGAAGTGACCCCATTTTGGAAACTAGCCCCCTATGGAACTTATCTAGATGTGTGGTGAGCACTTTGAACTCCAAAGTGCTTCACAGAAATTTATAAACGCAGAGCCGTGAAAATAATTTTTTTTTCCTCAAAAATTATTTTTTTAGCCAGCTATTTTTTATTTTCTCAAGGGTAACAAGAGAAATTAGAACCCCAAAATTGGTGTGCAATTTGTCCTGAGTACGCTGATACCCCATATGTTGGGGTAAACCACTGTTTGGGCGCACGGCAGGGCTCGGAAGGGAAGGAGCGCCATTTGACTTTTTGAACGCCACGTCATGTTTGGAGACCCCCTGATGTGCCTAAATAGAGCAAACCCCTCAATTCTAGCTCCAACCCTAACCCCAACACACCCCTAACCCTAATCCCAACCCAAACCCTAATCCCAACCCTAATTGATTCATCTGCGCTAGCGGTGATGGAGCCCAGACGCTGCAGCCCGCGTCCGAGACTCCGTCACTGAATGACGGCACGTTGCGAACGCATGCCGCTTTACGGCATGCGTCGCGATGCGCCCTCAAATGCGGGTGAATGGCAGCGCTAACAGACTGCGTTACACCGCGTTATACCGCAGTGTAACGCAGTCCGTCTAACGGACTGCCATAATGCAGTATGAACCCAGCCTAACGCTAACCCTAATGCTAACCCTAACCCTAATTGTAACCCTAACCCTAATTATAACCCTAACCCTAACCCTAATGAAAAAATAAAAATAAATAAAATTTCTGTATTTTATTATATGTCCCTAACTATGGGGGTGATAAAGGGGGGTTTATGTACTGTTTTTTTTATTTTGATCACTGTGATAGTTTATCACAGTGATCAAAATGTACAGATGTACAAAATGTACAGATACCCCTATATATACCTCCAGCCAAAGTAATTACCTTCAAAATAACTTGCATGTGGAGAACGGGCTTCCTTGCAGCGTGTGACAGCATCAGAGTGCGCATCCGCCGGCCGTGCAGCCACCTCCCCCTCCGAAACGTCAGAGGAGGGGAGGCCACATCCGGCAGGACAGACGCGTCACCCTGACAACGCCTAAATAATAGCGCTGCCACGGCGCACATCCGCCGGCTGTGCAGCCATCTCCCCCTCCGACGGGTCAGAGCAGGAGGAGCCGCAACATGCCGGGTAAATGTATAACCATGGAAACGCAATGCGTCAGAATCAAGTGTCATCGGCCGCTGGTCCACACCCCTACCTGACATCAAGATAAGGGATGCGGTTTGCACCCCAGACCACTAGAACTCACCCCCAGGACGAAGCTAAACGCGAAACGCGCATCGGGGCACCTCCATCACTCCCACAGGTCGTGTATACTTTTCACATTGCATTTTGATTACTATATGTGTATGCATTTCTTGCTATACTCTCGGCACCTTATGCATATTGATGTATGGTAGCCATTCTATGGTAGCCACAGTAGGTATATATCCATATAGTTATCTGTCTACATAATCATTATGGCATAATCATCTATTTTGTATGCATATAATTAGTCATTAGACTTTTACAATCTACACATATGTACCTACATATATTTATATTCTGAGCACACGGTAACTGTTACTGTGTACTAATATGCTAAAATACAAATTCAATTGATATTACCTATTGTGGCATATTATAATGTATCTGATCATGATGACTATACTAATGTTATGCGCAGTGTTATGGCAATACGTATTATTATGTCTATACACTTGTATGCCTTCTCTCTCTGTGCGCACAATTTAACTTTACACACCTATCTCTTTGTATATGGTACTTAGTAGCATTGGCCTCTAGTACCCAGTTATAACTTGCATATCATGACCTGTGGGAATATATTGGACCCACATCCTGTTTTTAATATTGTTAGTGACTTTTATATCTTTTCAATAAAGTTTTTGTTATTTAGCCTTATGCTTCCAATCCGCTTTTTGATTATATTGACTCAGGGGAAGTGGCATGTTCTTAGGCTCATATCTTTAGGATTTTTTGTATCCATGTATGGCACAGACGTCTTGGGAACAGAGACACAGAAGCAGTAAGGAAGCTAGCTCAACTTGCAAATGCTATTGAAATCAACCAGTGTAGTCAAATGATGAAGTGCACTAGCTGTCTTAGGCTACTTTCACACCTCAGGTTTTTTGTGTCAGGCATATCCGTCGTATACCTGATAGGACGGATCCGGCGCTGATTTTGAAAAAACTGATGCAACTGATCAGTTTTTTTTGCCGGATCCGTCCTGACCTTTTCAACCCGGAAAAATAAATTTTCCTAAGTGGAAAATGCAGGTACGCATGTCCGGACCGAGGGGAGAGAGACCTTGGTTTCCAGGACCCGGATCAGTCTTTTGACGGATTTCACAAAAGACTGGTCCGGTTCCATAGACTTGTATTATTTCCGGCCGCCTGATGTGCCGATTCAGGCACTATCAGGCGGCTCCGGAAAAAAAAAAAAACGTTGCAGTCAGCGTCTTGTCCGGCCGCCAGAATGTACATTTCTGACGGATCCGGCCAAAAACGGATGCAACGCAATGACATCAGGTGCGATCCGGCGCTAATGAAAGTCAATGCTAAAAAAATGCATCCGGTACCGGATGCGGTTTTTTAAAAACACGCCGGATCGCGCCTGACGTCAAAAAACTGATGTGTGAAAGCAGCCTTAAAGGGAAAATGTCCAGAAAATGCTTTCCTAAAATAAGTACCACTAGTTCAGCACAGCCTCTGGATCTGATACATACAGATGTATGTGGTCCAATGAGTGTTCAAACTCCTAGCAAGAAGAGGAAAGATGTGTATCTTCATACTGTGTTAGCCAGTAGAATATTTAGAATTGAGAGTCCTCAGTGGTTGATACCTTTTAATGGCTAACTGAAAAGATGATAACAAATTGCAAGCTTTCGAGACTACTCAGGTCTCTTCATCAGGCAAAGACTAAAACAAAAACTGAAGAATCACATATTTATACACAACACAGCACAGAAATAATACAATACATAAGACAAGTGATGTGAAGCAGAACTGTCATTATGGGAGTGGGATGAACATAAATATTGGAACAGTTCATAGATAAGGAGTATGAAAGTTTTATTGCCCTCTGATTGGGGTCTGGTATTGTGTTTTTATGCCCCCAGAAGGTCAGAGAAGCAGATTCCTTAATTGATGTAAAAGGACATAAATCCATGGGATACATTCATTCCAGCACTGAGAGTGTCAAAGGTCGTCATGAGCTTATATTCCCAAACTTTTCTATCTCTCTCAGATTTAAAGTTAGATTTTAATACAAGTAATTTCATGTCCATCATGCTATGACCGGGGATACAAAAGTGTTTTGCCACAGGTAGATCCATTCTTTTTTCTCTTATTGTGTGGCGATGGGAATTCATCCTTGTTCTCAGTTTTTGCCCTGTCTCCCCCACATACAGACCCCCAGTTGGACATTTAGTACAAATAATTAAGTATACCACATTAGATGTGATGCAGCTGAAAGTACCTGGGATCTTGTAGTCCTGATGGGAGTTGGGGATTTTTATCTTGTCCATGGTCATTATAGATGGACAGGTTTTACATTTTTTCTGGTTGCAAGGAAAGGTTCCTGCAGCTGTTGGGGAGGACAGGGAGCTTCTGACAATGATGCTTCTTAGATTTGGGGGCTGCCTAAAACAAAGTAGTGGGGGGTCTGGAAATATGGATTGTAATCGGGCATCTTTTTGTAGCAAAGGTTGTAAATTCCGAGAATTTCGTCAGGCAAACTGGTTTCAGGAGCAACACATGAAACGTATCATGTATCTTCATGTGCCGAGGCAACTGCAAGCGATACACCACAGGATTTACTTGGGACAAAATTTTAAAAGGACCAATTAACCGGGGGGCGAATTTTAGCAGATTTCCTGCGACCTCTGATATTGCGAGCCGCAAGCCAGACCCTGTTGTTCCATGCCTCCATAGCCCAATCTCTGTCCCCAGGCTCCCCAGAGTTGACTGGCATAGTGACCGGAACACGCGGGTGCTGACCACTATTCAGAAGAAAAGGAGTCTGACCTGTGGAATCCGCCACTGCATTGTTTAGAGCAAATTCTGCCCAAAGAAGCAATGTTGCCCAATCATTATGGTTGGCAGAAAAGAAATGGCGCAAGTATGTTACCAGCGTCTGGTTAGTGTGCTCCACCAGACCATTTGTCTCCGGGTGATAGGCAGTGGACAGATTCAGTTTGATACTGAGCAAGTTACACAAATCTCTCCAAAAACGAGAGGTAAACTGTGGACCTCGATCACAGACAATCGTATCAGGCATCCCGTGCAGACGAAAAACATGGCGAATAAATAATGATGCTAGAACCCGGAAGAAGGAACCCTAGGCAAAGGTACCAAGTGAACCATCTTAGAAAAGTGGTCAAAGACCACCCATATAGTCATATTACCCCCGGACTTAGGTAACTCAACCACAAAATCCATCCCAATCATCTCCGAAGGCCTATCTGCCACACGTAACGGATGGAGAAGACCCGCCGGTATCTGATGGGACGCCTTATTTGTCGCACAGGAGATACACGCCTGGACATACTCCTCAACATCCTGGAGTAACCGAGGCCACCAGTATGACCGTTGGAGAAACTCAGTGGTACCTTTAACTCCGAAATGACCTCCAATCTTAGAGGCATGTGCTCAAGAGAGAACCTCATTTTGTAGGCTAGGAGGAATGAACGTCTTCCCGGGTGGAACCTTGTCCAAGGTCACCGGAGCCACCGTCTGCATACTCCGAGGAGGACCGATAAGCCTAGGCTCGTCATCGTCCTCCGTCATATCCTTAGACCGAGATAGGGCTTCCGCCCGAGAGTTCTTTTCTCCTTTTAGAAAATTGATGGTAAAATTGAATCGGGCAAAAAAGAGGGACCACCGAGCCTGCCTCGGGTTAAGACGCTGCGCCGTCTGTAGGTATGAGAGATTTTTCTGATCAGAATATACCACAAAAGGATGTTTAGCTCCCTCCAAGAGATACCTCCATTCAGCAAAAGCCAATTTTATGGCGAGTAACTCTTTATCCCCAATTGTGTAATTTCTTTCCGCTGGGGAGAAGGTCTTGGAGAAGAAGAAACATGGTCTTCTCCGACCCTGCCCATTCTTTTGCGAAAGGACAGCACCTGCTCCTTTTTGAGGAGGCATCGACCTCCAGAAAAAATGGCTTATTGACATCTGGGCGATGTAGGACAGGAGCTTTTGAAAAATAAGATTTGATCTCCCGGAATGCCTCAGATGTCTCTTTAGACCAGTTTTTCGGGTTGGCACCTTTCTTGGCTAACGCAACCAAAGGAGCTACCAGTGTGGAAAAATGCGGTATAAATTGCCGATAATAGTTAATAAGCCCCATGAAGCACTGTACCGCCTTCAGAGAATGGGGCTCCTGCCAGTTCTGTACGCCTACCAATTTTTGGGGATCCATGGCTAAGCCCTTACTGGATACAATGTACCCCAAGAACGGTAAGGACTCTTGTTCGAACTGGCATTTCTCCAGCTTGCAATACAGAGAATTTGCGCGCAAGCGTTCGAAAACTATGCGAACATCCTCTCTGTGTGTGGAGAGGTCAGGGGAAAATATTAGGACATCGTCAAGATATACTACCACCGAAGATAGCAATAAATCCCGAAAGATATCATTAACGAAATCCTGAAAGACCGCAGGAGCATTACACAATCCGGAGGGCATGACGAGGTACTCGTAGTGGCCATCATGAGTGTTAAAGGCTGTCTTCCACTCGTCGCCCTCACGGATTGGAATGAGGTTATATGCCCCTCGCAGGTCTAACTTAGTGAAAATTTTAGTCCCTCGTAATCTGTCGAACAATTCCGAGATCAGAGGTAAGGGATATTTGTTTTTTATGGTGATTGCGTTTAATCCCCTTTAATCAATGCACGGACGTAGGTCACCTCCTTTCTTCTGGACGAAGAAGAACCCCGCTCCAGCAGGAGAGACCAATTTCCTGATAAACCCCCGAGTCAGATTCTCCTTGATGTAATCGGACATGGCCTTGGTCTCGGGGACAGACAGGGGATATAAACCCTACCGCAAGGAGGCTCTGATCCAGGGATCAGATCTATGGTGCAGTCATGTGGTCTGTGGGCAGGCAAGGTCTCTGCAGCCTTTTTAGAGAACACATCGGCATAGCTCCAATATTGCTCTGGAAGCGCATCCAGACCGACCGGGGGGTCTAAAGTCACCTTCCGGGTTGATGCCACCATACAATGGGCAGAACACCTCTCACCCCAGGAATAAACTAACCCCGTGTTCCAGTTTACATGAAGATTGTGACACCGTAGCCATGGAAGTCCCAATAACACCTCATCCAATCCACCGGGGAGAATAAGGAATGAGATATCCTCCCGGTGACCCTGAGGAAAAGACATGGTGAGGGGAATAGACTGGTGAGTGATCTGTGTGTCTAACATGGCACCGTTGACCACCCTGATGTTTATGGGTCTGGACAGTAACTCCACAGGAACGGCGTGCCTCTGGGCAAAGGTTGACGACAAAAAATTGCCATTGGCCCCAGAGTCCACCACCGCTTTGGCAGAAACCGTGGTTGTTCCGAAGATTAACGTCACATTATATGCTAGCCTGGAGGAAGAAGCCTCCGAATCTAACACACCTTCTCCAATGATGGTTAGACACTCTCATCTCCCAGTCAGCTTGGAACCCTTATTATTGGGGTATTCCAAGAGATGTGTAGGACAGGAACGAGGGGACCCTTTCCTGGTCAGGGATATATCCATAGACTCTGGTTCGGTGTCTGGAACCGCGGGTTCAGAAATTGGTCTGGAAAATGACGGTGCCAACGGAAACCGAGGTTTAAAGACCTCCAGCTCCAATTTGCTCTCTGCATGACGTAAATCTATACGGTTGGCAAGGGTCATTAACTCTTCCAGAGAGGTTGTAATCTCCCTGGTGGTTAGAGCATCTTTTATATGCCCAGCCAGACCTTTCCAGAACACCAGGATTAGCGACGGTTCAGATCAATCCAGTTCTGCTGCTAGTGTCCTGAACTGAACGGCATAGTGACTGGCGGTGGTCGAACCCTGCACTAATGTAAGCAGCTTAAGAGCCGTATCATGTGTAACCTGAGGACCGAGAAACACACTTTTTAGGGTTCTAAGAAAAAGACCCACATTGGCCACTACCAAATCACTCTGCTCCCACAGAGGAGTAGCCCACTCCAAGGCCTTGCGGGTAAGTAGTAAGATGACAAAACCCACTTTAGCCCTTTCGGAGGGGAACCATGCCTCCATCATTTCTAGCTGAATGGAGCATTGATTAATAAACCCTTTACAGGATTTACTGTCACCAGAAAATTTTTCTGGCAGAGCAAAAGGCGGTAGTGATACTTTAGCAGCTATCGCAGCTACCACAGCAGCAGAGTTTACGAGCTTTGCTACTTGTGCGGCTGCCTGAGTAGCTACTGCAGTGAGATCAGCAACTGGAGCGGCCTGCTCCAGAGACTTAAGTCTGGCCTCTATTTGCTGAACGCAGCGCTGCAGCTGCTGGTTGTCAGCCATGGTCGGCTAGACCCTGACGGTCAGATACTGTTATGCGCTCGGTTGCAACAACTTTATTGTATAATGGATTGCAACCGAACCCGGGGTCTGCGATGCAGTTTATAGTCACTGCTGCCGAACACCCCTAGACTATGAGGGTCAAACTGACAACAGAAATCTAACATTCAATCTCGCCTGTGTTACTTCACACTAGGGGAGATTTAGAATTGGCACTATCTCCGTTAACGTCACAGGAGATGTGCTATCGACTGGCGTAGATGTAGCCCTGTTAATGGCACAGAAGCCACTTGCCAGATATTAGGTTTGCACTATGTGCTGCAAGCTGGTATAGATGTGGCCCTGTTGACTGCACAGAAGCTACGTGCCAGCCGCTAGGAAGTGAGTGCGACTAACGCCAGTCGTACGTGCTATCAGCCGGCGTGAGACAGGACTGAGCATCTCTCTGTTCAGCTTGGCAGGCGATGCCCAGGTTACGTGCCCTGCAGTCTGCTCAGGGTGTATAGCTACCCTATATTCGTAGCAAGACTGTGCCACGTTAGCTACAGGTTATGCGCCCCGCAGTCCGCTCAGGGTGTATAGCTACCCTCTATTCGTAGCAAGACTGCTCCACATTGGCTACCTACATAGCATTCATTAACCTGCCTGAAGGACCTGGGCTAATTAGCCGAGCTGACTCTGGCATCGGCAGGTCCTGGAGAGCGAAAGCTAGAGAGCACGTGGAGCCCAGATTCTGGTATGTCACGCCGCGGACAGACAAGCTTTTTAAGGGCTAATCTCCGCCCCCAGCCATCTCGTCAATCGCATCACTGATGACGTCATCCGCGACCAATCAGGCGATGCCAGGTCAGAGGATCAGCTGACATTAGCCACCAATCATGTCACGAACATGCTCAGGGCACTTCTGGACTTAGGCTAACAACAGCCTTTTCTTGTTCTGGAACCTAGATTTAAGGCTACTATGAACAAAGACCTGAGTAACTACTTGTGCCTCTCGGGTATTGGCTAGGCATTGGGATCGACGGAGAAGCTGATCAGCATGGGTCTGGATGGGAGACCACAGACTCCTCGGATCCAGGTTCGGATCCCGCTGACGCTTGGCAATGTGTGCAGAGCTTTTATGAGTGTAGAAGTGCCACAACTACACTTTGTTCACAATATTTTAATGAGGGTCTACAGTTGGTGCCTTAAAGGGTGTATGGATTACCCTGCTTGCAATTTTTGGCAGACTTTGCACTCTAGGCAGAGCTTTTATGCATGTAGAAGTACCATACTATACTTTGCTCACAATATTTGAATGCGGCAGTACAGTTGGTGCCTTGAAGAGTGTATGGATGGCCCTGCTTGTAATTTTTAGAATGTAATGTACAGTGTGCAGAGCTTTAATGAGTGTAGAAGTATAACAACTACACTTTGTTCACAATATTTGAATGAGGTTCTACAATCGGTGCCTTGAAGGGAGTATTGATAACCCTGCTTGCAATTTTTGGCAGACTCTGCAGTTTGTGCAGATTTTTTTATTAGTGTAGATGTACCACAACTATACTTTGTTCACAATATTTGAATGAGGTTCCACAGTTGGTGCCTTGAAGTGTGTATGGGTGATTCTGCTTGTAATTTTTGCCAGACTTTGCACTGTGTGCAGAGCTTTTAATGTGTGTAGAAGTACCACAACTACCCTTTCTTAATATTTGAATGAGGCACTCCACTGGTGCCTTGAAGGGTGTATGGATGGCTGTGCTTGTAATTTTCGGAAGCCTTTGTACTGTGTGCAGAACTTTATGAGTGTAGGAGTGCCACAATTACACTTTGTTCACAATATTTGAATGTGGCGTTACAGTTGATGCCTTTAAGGGTGTATGTTTATAATTTTTGGCAGGCTTTGAACTTAGTGCTTAAACCTTATGAGTCTAGGAGTATCACTGCATGACAATTTGAACATAATGTGTTCGAGGCCCTCCCTTATGTCTTATAGCGACTATCTGAGTCCCTCTGAGTCCCTAATTTTTGGCACTTCTTGATTCCTTTATAAATTACACTGAAATTTCCAATTTTTTTTAATCAAAAATTAAAATTTTTGTATACTTAAAATATTATTTAATTTTAAATTCTTTTTAAATGTTGCCTTATATACAGGTCACATTGAAGGAAAAAATGTTTCTTAACTTTTTTCCTGTAAACAACAAGTTCGCTTTGATTTTGAATATTTTATTGTCAGTCCTCAAAGTTGAGTAAAAGTGGGACACCATTGTTCTCCGCAGCCATCTGGGAGTGAGAGATGCTTCCAGGGTTCTTCCCATGCTGTTATCTTTCCAGTCAGCACTTTTTTCATCCATTTCAACATTTTCACCTCCTTCTAGGGTCTGCTGGAGAAATGCTCGGTTTTCCCATTGACTCCCATTATTCTCGTTACTCGAAACAAGAACCCGAGCATTAGGAATTGTTTGGTTCAAGTAACGAGCATCCAAGCATCTTAGTGCTCGCTCATCTCTATTTGTAACCAAATATTCTCATCAAAATCTACATACAAGGATCACATGGTTAAATAGATATAAACTTATTGAAAGGACAAAAACTGATTTCGGATCTATTTATTCTCACAATGTTTTGGTTGGTGCCAACTTTAAATAAGGCTTGAAGGTAGCTTTATAGCTATGCAAAGTCGTGTTGGCTGTTCATTTAGTCATTAAATATTGAGTAGACTATGAATTTGGTCTTGGCGCCAACAGAATTGACAGGTAAGTAGTACATACTCATAAAACATTTATTTGTCAAGAAAAAGGGAGAAGCAGATACATTTTTGTCATAATTCAGGAAAAATTGACAATCGTGCTGTTAGTTACGAACTGGGAAATCATTTATCTGTCAAGAAATATAGAGAAGCCAATACATTTTGTCATAATTCTCAGTGAATCGACACATAGGCTCTAAGCTAGTATATCACAGCTCATGCAGCTCACAGCTCTAATTGTGCGCTTAATTAAATACTAGTTGAGTGAGGATCATATTCAGATTTTGTCATCCATTTTGAGTCTCTTTTTAGATGTGAAACAAATTGGATTTTAAGCTTCTAAAATGGATCTTTAAAGACTGTAAAATACAGATTTGTTGGCTTTGGGTATTGTTGCAGCCATCATATGTTGTATTGATTAGCTTTTGTTAAATCACTGGGGTGGGCTTACAATCTTGATTGTCTTTCAGTCCTAAGACCATAGATAAATGTTCCAGAGGAAGGGATCACAAAATGCTTAATCTTTCCCCCACCAAAGAATAAATAAGAAACATGTGCAGTCAACAACATTTTAATCCCACAACATACACATAAATCAGATTGTTGAGTAGCAAACTCAGAATAGTTATACCTAAAAGTGACAGATCCGCCAATATTATTTTTATCAAATTCAATGTAAATCTTAGTTTGCAATAAATCTTTGCAGATTGTGTCAAATCTGTGTTTCATTTCACACAGAGTTAACGTAAATCAGACATTTCTGTTAATCTGTGGACACCATGAAGTGATGGTATTTGCATGTAAATGAGCGCATCTAGTTTTAAAAATGTTGTCCACCTATTGTACAACTTCTTGTCATTCCCCTCTCTTGGCTTCAATAAAATAATAAAGCCTATACTCACCTCCCATGCTGGCACTGTTTCCGAGGTGTCGGGCTCTCCCTGGGGCTCTCGTGCGGTATAGTGACAAGCGATGCCAATTAGCACTGGTGTCACTGTCTCTGCCTTCTTACAAATTGAACATGAAGAGGTAGTTCGTGATCTGCTGCAGCCCGAACTTCCCATTCATGTTCGATTTGTCTGAAGGTAGAGATAGTGATGCTGGCACTGATTGTGTGCTGGCGTTACGAGTCACAACACCGCACGAGAGCCCCCTGGGAGAGCGAATGTCTACACCGTGGGAATGACACTGGCGCAGGAAGTGAGTATAGGCTTTATTATTTTATGGGGGCCAAACATTTTGATCAAGAAGGGGTTGTCCTAGTAATGGACAACCCCTTTAAGCTCAGTGCCAAAGGAGGTTTCCAGGACTTTACATATTGATGACTTGTCCTTACAGTTGATCTTTAATGTCAGATCAGGAAGGAGGAGGTCTAATATCCCTATTGATCTGCTGACTGCAGCTCTTGTTGTGACCAGATTTTAACAATGTATGGAGCCAGAGCAACACAGCTCTGTGCAATGTGCAGTGGTAATTCTCGGGTACTGCAGCTCAGCTTCTATTTACTTTAATAAAGTGTGGAGGAGACTTTAAGAAGAAACTTGCCCACCTTGAGGCTCAGTGGATCATCAAAATCGACTGCATTCGCCCCAGAGGCCTCAATGAGGTCCTAAGTTTTGTCTCATTCCTATAAATTTGTGTTATGTCTTTGATTATTTTTATTTGTCATTGTTTTCTGTTTTTAATTCTCACTATTTCTTTCTTTGTGTGCAGGTTGACCCTTGACAACTTTTCTTAGTAGCATTATCTGGAGCACTCTGGCACCCTATTTTCCTTACTATTTGGAGTTTGATGGATCAAGCCGTAGCCTGTTTTTTCCTTCCCTCTCCTTCCTTGAACCCCACAACCCTTTTCTCCCCCACTCCCTCCCTTCCTGTAGATATTATACTGCCTTTATCATTATTTTTCTAATTATTCTTCTTTAACCACTTCCCACAAAACAACATTACTTTCATGTCCTGGAAAGTGGTCCTTATTTTGACACCAGTAACTACCAAATAGTCAAGAGGTCCGGGGTCAGATACCATGAGAGCTCATCATAAACAAAGAGATAAGACAAAGGCTTAAGGGTATGCCACACTAAGAGAGATCGCTAGCGAGATCGCTAACGAGATCGCTACTGCGTCACCATTTATGACGCAGTAATGATCTCTTAACGACTTAGCTGTGTGTGACATGTAGCAGCGATGTGGCCCCTGCTGAGATGTCGCTGATCGCTTATGAACGTTCTGAGTCGTTTTTTGGTCTTTGGTGTCCCGCTGGGGAACCTGAATCGCTTCACCAGCGTCGCAGGTGGGACTAGGATTTCCCAACAACCACAGAGGTCGTTATACAGATCGCTGATGAGTTGTGTTTGGAATCTAACTAGCGATCACATAGCGATCGCACTAGCGATCTCGCCAGGTTGTGTCGTTGTCGTGATCGCTAGTGCGATCGCGAAGTGTGGCAGTGCCTTTAGTCAGGTCATGGTCTGAGGTCAGGATTCCATGTAAATATTGGACAGAGGGCTAGGCAAATGGATGGTCAAAAGCAATATCAATGCGCTAGTAACAATAGATCAGAGAATGAGCACAAGAAGACAAGGCACGCAGACACCAAAGAGCCTAAGCTACAACTAGCAGTAATTGTAGGCAGGGAACCTGCTAAAAAGCCAGGTAATCTATCCAAACTGGAGACACATGGAGGAAACCCCGCACGCACTGGCCCTGATTGGGCGGCTAGACTATCATTCAACACACTGACCGATTGGATAGCTGAGCTGTCCAGCACCTTACTGACCTATATTGGATTGCTGAACTTTCACTTACTGGATCCAGACACACTGATAGGAGGAATCGTGACAGTGCCCCCTCTTCTAGGGGAGCCAACAGACCACCAAGTATACCAAGAAACCTATGGTGGAAAGCCTGTATCCCCTCCAATGAATAAGATATTGGAGAGAATTTTGGACCTTCCGACAATCTACGGTCCTCTGCACCTCATACTCCAAAACTCCATCTACAGAAACAGGAGGAGGCGTGGACGAGGCAGACAACACCTACGGAACAAACTATGTCAACAGGGATCTGTGAAACACATTTGGGATGTGAAATCTGAGTAAGTTTTAATCTAAAGGTTAACGGATTACCTAACTCAAGAATCTCATATGGGCAAATAAATTTTGGACCCAACTTCGATGATGGCACTTTCAGCTTAATATTTTTGGATGATATCCAAACCTTATCAACTAATTGGAAGACGGGATCTGCTAAACCTTTCCTATCGGCCTTTCATTTTTAGTGAAGTGAGCCATCCCAATATTCTTCTGAACCTCCCTCCAGACATCCCCAAATTTCTGCATGGCAACCTCTTCTCCAGGACACCCATAACTCATCCTATAAAATTCACCAAAATGTGCATGAAAACCATAATTGCAAAAAATAGGCAAGTTTCCAGTGGACTAATTGACCCAACAGTTAACAGCGAACTCTGCAATAGGTAAAAATGAGGATCCGTCTTTTTGCTGAGCCACAACGAAACACCTTAAAATTTGTCCTTTCTGTCTGTGGGTTTCAGGGTGGTAAGCAAAGGAAATGACAAATCATTCCCTAATTTCCTAAAAAATGCTGTCCATAATTTGGAGACAAATGGCACCTCCTTATCTGATACAATGTTCAGAAGGACTCCATGCAGCCTCACCACTTGATTGATAAAGAACCTGGAAAGTGTTTCAGCATTTGATAACCCCAAAGGAAAAAAATGAGCTTGTTTACTGAATCGGTCAACTACCACCCAAATAACAAATTTACCACAAGACATGAAAAATGAAATCCATGGAAAAATGAGTCCATGCTCTTTCTGGAATTGTCAGTGGAGCCAATTTCCTTGCTATCTGGTTATGACAGACATTAGCGAGTGCACAAACTTTACAAGCAGATGTAAAATCTTTAATATCATTAGACATGGACGGCCACCAAAACAGTCTAGCAATGGCTTTCTGCATAGCTTTGACCACAGGATGAGTACTCAAGACGGAATCATGAAATTCCTGTAACAGACATAATCTTTGATACACAGGCACATATAATTTGCATTCTGGAGTAGCTGAAGGAGCCAAGACGGGACTTTATGGATTTTCTATTCTAACTTTGATGATACTATACAAACCACAATACCCCGAGGAAGAATGGAGGCTGGAGGTTCTGGAGGAGAAACTGAATTGGCCTCAACGTGATAGAAAAATTGAATCTGGAAAAAAAAAAGACCATCTGGCTTGTCTTGGGGTTAAAACTATAGCTGATTCAATATAAGCTAAATGTTAGGGTCTGCGGATCGCACCAAATATATAAAGTGGAGAGGTGCGTTCGCAGCCCGGGGTCCACCGTGCAAGCAAAGCCTGCTGCTAGTAAGATGACGAAAGTAGCGAACTCTGTTATCCCGCAGAGTCGCTAAAATAAACGCCGTAGCGCGTTGTGGCAGTAAGTGCAGACTCTGTTAATTCACAGAGCCGCTAACGGGATGCCACAGTGCTATATGGCGATATGTGCGAACTCACTTAGCTTCAGTGAGCCGCAAAGTAAAACGCTAGGGCGCTGTCTAGCGTCGAGAGCGAACCCTGTTACGTCACAGAGCCGCTGAGAACAAACACCGTGTCCTGTCAGGCTCTCAGGCACACGGTTAATTGCTAAGCGAGCATAATACATGGTCATGCGCTAATGTCCTCGCGGGAGTCACCCGCAATCTATGGCGTCTGAACGCCAGACCCTGAATACGGCAATCAAACTCCTCACCGGTTATGCCGGTAATCTAGGGCATCTAGGACACCGACCCTGACCAGCTAGCACACTAAACTCCTCACCGATTAAGTCGGTATTCTAGTGGCTTATTTCAGCCGGGTCCCTAACCACACACACGCATGACCACACTGGCGCATAGCATACAATGGTTGATATTAGCGCATGGCGGCCAAGCCATGCTACCCTTTTATAGCAACAGCTACAGGACCTTCCAGGAACAAGGACCAATGAGAACCTGTTCAGAAGACTAGTAGTAACAGGGCCTTCCTGGCGGGCCAATAGGAGCTGCTGCAGTACCTGAGCATGTGACCCTGATCTCCAATGAGAGATCTCACTCTGGGCACGCTCAGAAGGGAAAATGCAGGACTTTATCCCAAAGACGTCTGCTCCAGAACTGGCTATAATAGCAGATCCAGGAAAGGCAGCAGCAAGTCACTGCCCAGTAGTGGAGTGGGCAAGACGCTTGGAACGATGTCTCTGCTGAGCAGGCTCCACTGCGGCCGGAGATGAATGGGAGACCGCAGTGGCACTGGTTCGAGACTCCCCTTGTGCAGGAGCGGGAACTCGAACCCTAACACTAAATTTTATGATCAGTCACAACCATGACTTGATGATTTGCTCCTTTCAAAAAATGTCTCCGTTCTTCAAAAGCTAATTTGACAGTCAGCAATTCGCTATTCCCAACAGCATAAATTCTCTCAGTGTTAGGGTCTGCGGAACGCACCAAATATAAGATGTAGAGAGGTGAATTCGCAGCCCGAGGTCCACCGTGCAGGGGGAGCCTGCTGCTAGTAAGATGGCGCAAGAATCGAACTCTGTTATCCCGCAGAGTCACCAAAATAAACGCCGTAACGCACTGTGGGAATATGTGCGAACTCTGTTATTCCACATAGCCGCTAGAAGGAGTGCCACAGTGCTATATGGCGATGTGTGCGAATTCAGTTAACACCACTGAGTCGCAAAGTAAACATGCTAGGGCGCTGTCTAGCGTTGAAAGCGAACCCTGTTGCATCACAGAGCCGCTGAGACAAACTTCTGTGTCCTGTTAGGCACCCAGGTACACAGTTGACTGCTAAGCGAACATAGAAAGTGATCATGTGCTAATGTCCTCGCGGGAGTCACCCGCAATCTATGGCGTCTGGACGCCAGGCCCAGAATACGGCAATCAAACTCCTCACCGGTTATGCCGGTAATCTAAGGCATCTAAGACACCGACCCTGACCAGCTAGCATACCAAGCTCCTCACCGATTCGATCGGTATTGTAATGGCGTATTTCAGCCGCCCTAACCACACACACGCATGCCCTTACTGGTGCAAAGCATATGCCCTCAAAGGCAGCGATGAGCTGCGGAGCATGAACATGCTCGACAGGCTCCAAAGACCTATCCTCAGGCCCATAACCCCTCCAATCCACCAAATAAAATGTTTTGCCTCGTACCACCTTGCACCCAACAATGACGTTCACCTCATGATCGTCGGTAGATGAACCCGAGGTCCCGGCAGATGACTCGGAAAACCGGGAAATGGCCATGGGTTTCAGGAGGGACATGTGAAAGGTGTCGATGATACCAAGGCGAGGCGGAAGGGCTAGGCGGTAATCCACCGGTTCACCTGCTCAAGAACTTTAAAGGGACCCAAAAAGCGAGGTGCCAGCTTGATGGACTCTACACGTAGCCTGATGTTTCGGGCAGAGAGCCACACTAGGTCACCCGGAGAAAATGTTGGAGCGGGGCGCCGATGGGCATCGGCCGAAGACCTCATCCTCTCTTTGGAGGCCTGAATGGAAACAGCATTATTTAGAGGGAACTCTGCCGACGGTAGCAAGGAGGCCCTGTCATCATGCCTGGCAGAGACAAAATGTCGCAAGTATGTGACCAAGGTCTGGTTGGCCCTCTCTACCAACCCATTCGTCTCGGGATGGTATGCAGAGGAGAGATTCAACTCAATGCTGAGTAAACGACACAGCTCTCTCCAGAACCGAGATGCAAAATGGGGTCCTCGATCACTGACAATTTTGTCTGGCATACCTTGTAGGCGGAAAATATGCCTAATGAATAATGCTGCCAAGGCCCATGCAGACAGTAACCGTGGTAACGGCACCAAGTGCACCATTTTAGAGAAGTGGTCGGTTATCACCCAGATGATGGTGCAGCCCCGAGACTTGGGTAAGCCCACCACAAAATCCATCCCAACCATCCCAACCATCTCCCAGGGCCTGTCTGCCACCGGCAAAGGGAAAAGTAGCCCAGCCAGCCGTTGTCGAGGGGATTTATTCTTGGCGCAGGAGACGCACGCCTGAACATACTCCCTGATGTCATGGGCCATCTACGGCCACCAGTATGTCCTTGCCAGCAACTCAGAAGTCCTTTTTGTCCCAAAATGTCCACCCACCCTGGACGAATGTGCCCAAGAGAGTACTTCCGGTCACAAATTGGTGGGCACAAAAGTCTTGCCCGGAGGCACAGACTCAAGCGAAACCGGAGCCACCATTCTTAGGCTCTCTGTGGGGACAATAAGCCGAGGCTCCTCCTCCACCTCCTCAGAGGACACCACGGAGCGAGATAGAGCATCAGCACGAATGTTCTTCTCACCGGAGAGAAAATGGAGGGTGAAATGGAACCGGGAGAAGAACAAGAACCATCTGGCCTGACGGGAATTTAGCTGCTGGGCTGTCTGCAAATACACCAAGTTCTTGTGGTCTGTGAATTCTTGGAAGGGGAAGCGAGCCCCCTCCAGAAGATGTCTCCACTCGGAGAAGGCCAACTTCATAGCCAGTAACTCCCTGTCCCCGATGGAATAATTCCTCTCTGCTAATGTAAAGGTCTTGGAAAAGAAGAAGCATGGATGCTTCCGACCCTGAGCATCCTTTTGAAAAAGGACTGCTCCAGCACCAACAGAAGAGGCATCCACCTCTAAAATAAACGGTTTATCGACATCGGGGCGATGTAAGATGGAGCACTGGCGAAATGCGACTTGATGGAGGAGAATGCCTTGGTGACCTCCTCTGACCACAACTTGGGATTAGCTCCCTTCTTGGTGAGGGCTACCAAGGGAGCTACCAAAGTAGAGAAGTGGGGAATGAATTGGCGATAGTAGTTAATGAACCCCATAAAGCGCTGCACCGCTTTAAGGGAGTGGGATTCTTGCCAATCCATTACAGCCTGTAGTTTGGCAGGATCCATAGCCAATCCCTGGGCGGAGATGATATAGCCCAGGAAAGGTAGAGACTCCTGCTCAAACATGCACTTCTCCGACTTCGCATATAGGGAATTTGCTCGCAAGAGGTCGAAGACCTTGCAGACATCTCTCCGGTGGGAGGCCATATCTGGAGAAAAGATGAGAATGTGATCCAGAGAGACTACCACCAAGGTGGTCAACATATCCTGGAAGATGTCGTTCACAAAGTCTTGGAAGACAGCTGGGGCATTAGAGCCCAAAGGGCTTTACCAGATATTCGTAATGCCCATCCCTGGTGTTAAATGCCGTCTTCCATTCGTCCCCCTCACGGATGCGAATCAGGTTATACGCACTCCGCAGGTCTAGCTTAGTAAATACCCTTGCTCCCCAAAGCCTGTCAAAGAGCTCAGAGATTAGCGGCAAAGGATACTTATTTTTCACGGTGATAGCGTTGAGACCCCTATAATCAATGCACGGACGTAATTCTCCGTTCTTCTTCTGCACAAAGAAGAACCCCGCTCCCGCTGGTGACACCGACTTCCTAATGAATCCCCTTGCCAAGTTCTGCTGAATATATTGGGACATGGCCTCTGTCTTAGGAAGAGAGAGGGGATAAACCCTTCCTCTAGGAGGCTCAGCTCCAGGCAAGAGGTCGATAGGACAGTCATAGGGGCGATGAGGCGGAAGAGTCTCCACAGCCTCCTTCGAGAAAACGTTGGCATAGGACCAATAGACTTTGGGAAGAGGAGAGATGTCTATGGTTATCTCAGTTGTGGTGACCTGCAAGCTATCCCTAATGCATCTGCCTTTACATAAATTACCCCAACCCAGAATTCTCCCTGAAGACCACTCAATATGGCGAGAGTGGTGGCGGAGCCAGGGTAATCCCAACAAAACCTCATCTACACCCTCAGGGAGGATAAAAAATGATATATTCTCCTGATGGGAAGGAGTCATAGACAAGGTGAGTGGGACAGACTGATGGGTGATTTGAGTGGGCAGAATTGCTCCGTTCAACACCCGTTGCGACACTGGTTCAGTCAGCAACACCAAAGGCATGGTGTGGCGAGAAGAAAAGTAGGACGACATAAAATTCCCCTCTGCCCCAGAATCCACACACAGCTTGACGGGTAGGGTGGCAGAACCATGGGTAATTATCCCCTTGAGGAGCACTTTAGGGGCAAAATTCATGGTGTCCAGTGACCCTGTTCCTACGGTTACTGGGCGCGACAGTTTATTCAGCTGCTGTGGACATCGGTTGGCAAAATGTCCCTGCTGCTGGCAAATATAACAAATCGGGGATGGACGAGTGACCCGAGATTTAGATCCCGCAGGAGCAACCTCCTGAAGGTCGGGCGCCTGAACGGGCGACTCCAGAGGTGTGGCGAAGGTAGGAGCCAACCGAACCCTCTGCCTACTCTGGGCACGTTCCAGCCTCCGCTCGTGGAAACGGAGGTCGACGCGGGTGGAAATAGCGATAAGCTTCTCCAGTGTGGCAGGAATCTCCCTGGTAGCCAAGGCATCTTTCACATGACCCCCCAGTCCTCTCCAGAACACGGGAATGAGGACTTTATCTGGCCACTCTAATTCCGAGGCCAGAGTCCGAAATTGGACAGCAAAATGGCTGACCAAACCTGAACCCTGGGTACTTGCCAGCAGTTGGAGCGCCGTATCGTGGGTGACCTGAGGTCCTAGAAAAACCTTTTTCAGAGCCTCCAGAAAACGAGAAGCGCTCTGCACCACACGGTCGTCGCGCTCCCACAGCGGCATTGCCCACTCCAACGCTCTGTCCGACAGAAGAGCTATCACAAAGCCCACTTGAGCACGATCCGTGGGGAAACGTGCAGCTAGAAGCTCGAGGTGTATGGAGCACTGACTCACGAATACCCGACATTGCTTGCTGTCACCAGCAAACTTGTCTGGAAGCGGGAGGTGGGACAATGTAGGGGCAGAGGTGGCAGAGGACAAACTGGCTGCAGCTACGCTAGCAGCCTGAACAGCGACTGCGGTAACACCCACAGCTGAAGTTGTGCGCTCAAGAGCCGCCAACCTACCCTCCAGCTGCTGGATGTACAGCTGTAAACGCTGTTCATCCGCCATTTTACTAGCCAGACCCTGGCACTAGTATTATGTTAGGGTCTGCGGAACGCACCAAATATAAGATGTAGAGAGGTGTGTTCACAGCCCGGGGTCCACCGTGCAGGCGGAGCCTGCTGCTAGTAAGATGGTGCAAGTAGTGAACTCTGTTATCCCGCAGAGTCGCCAAAATAAACGCTGTAACACGCTGTGGCAATATGTGCGAACTCTGTTATTCCACAGAGCCGCTAGGAGTGCTGCAGCGCTATATGGCGATGTGTGCGAACTCAGTTAACACCACAAAGTAAACACACTAGGGCACTGTCTAGCATTGAAAGCTAACCCTGTTGACTACTAAGCGAACATAGAAAGTGATCATGCGCTAATGTCCTCGCGGGAGTCACCCGCAATCTATGGCGTCTGAACGCCAGGCCCTGAATACGGCAATCAAACTCCTCACCGGTTATGCTGGTAATCTAAGGCATCTAAGACACCGACCCTGACTAGCTAGCATACCAAGCTCCTCACCGATTAGGTCGGTATTGTAGTGGCGTATTTCAGCCACCCTAACCACACACACGCATGACCATACTGGCGCAAAGCATATAACGGTTGATACTAGCGCACGGCCGTGCGGTAAGGACAGCCTTTTATTGCAGCCACGAGAAAAAGACCTTCCAGGAAGGACCAATGGGAAGCTGCTTCATAACATCAACAGCCACAGGACCTTCCTGAAGGACCAATAGGAGTGGCAGCTGTATCTGAGCATCTGACCCCTGATCTCCAATGGGAGATCTTGCCCTGGGCATGCTCAGATGAAGCAACAAAGGACTTAGTCCCAAATCTGCCTGCTCCCACACTGGTTACAGCAGCTAGTCTCTGCACAGTACTGGGCCGGGCAAGACGCTGAGACCGACGTCTCTGCTGAGCAGGAACCACTGCGGCCGAAGACGGATGGGGGACCGCAGCAGGAACAGCTCGAGATTCCCCTGTGCAGGAGTGGGAACTAGAACCCTAACACTCAGCAGATGAAAATTTCCTAGAGAAAAATGCACATGGCTGAAAGTTTGTCAGAATTTTGGCACGCTGAGACAGAACAGCCCCTACCCTGAGCTCTGAAGCATCTACTTCCACAACAAACGATTTCTGGATATCAGGTTGAATTAAAACTGGAGTGGACTTAAAACACTCTTTCAACTTATTAAAGGACCCAACAGCATCCGGTGACCAAACTCTAAGACACGCCCCCTTACCCCCTTACGAGGTTTAACGATCTGAGATAACGCTTAAAAAAAATGTGTAGTAATTGGCGAATCCTAGAAAACATTGCAATGCTTTAAGGTCACGCAGTTGAACCCAATCAATCATGGCCTGCACCTTCCCAGGATCCATCTTAAACCCCTCAGCCGATACAAAGAACTCCAAGAATATTTCTTGCACAGAAACAGTACATTTCTCCAATTTAGCTAAGAAAGAAATTTCCCTGAGCTTTTGTAAAACAAAGAGGACATGTTCATAGTTCAAATTCAGAACAGACAAAAAAATTTGAATATCATCAAGGTATATTAAAACAAACCTTCCAATACAATCAGAAAATATATCATTTTTAACATTTTGAAAATCTGATGGCACAATGGTTAACCCATAAGGCATGACAAGATTTTCAAATAGGCCCTCAGACATTAAAAACTTCATTTTCCACTCATCGCCCATCCGGATGTGTATCAAATTTTAAGCCCCTATAAGATCTAGTTTATAAAAGCATTTAGCCCCATAAGCTGATTATATAAGTCAAGGGTAAGTAGATGCAAGTTTTCTTAACAGTTATTTTGTTTCATTCAGGGAAATCAAGGTAAGGACGGAGACCCCAATCTTTCTTTTGTTTACATATTCTTTCATCGCAGTAAGTTCAGAATCCGATAAAATATACAGGCGAGCAGGTAATTTGGCACCAGGGACAAAATCAATAACACAATCAAAAGAACGATGGGGAATTATTATCTCTGCCACTTTTTCTGGAACACATATCTGAAGTCTTTCAGGTATCCCAGTAGACCCTCCAGACTAACGGAGAAAATTTGTACAGAACTAAGACACCTCTTATGACAATTGGGGCTCCACTTATATCCTTTACCTTATAACATCCCTCCTACACGAATCAATAACAGGATTGTGACTAAGCAGCTTTAGAAACCCAAATACCAACCCAGCATGTAAATTATTCAAAATATAGCAGCAGATGGACTCGGAGTGAAGTTTTCCTATCCTAAATGTACATTTCACCCTTACCAGCTGGACAAGGTTCTGGAGTAACCCTGGCCTGACAATGGCAACAATTTGAAAGGGTACTTCCAACCTTACTGTCCTTAATCCTCATCTCAGAACCAATCCTGAATTGATGAAGTTGGCTGCAGACTCACAGTCAATGTAAGCTAATGCTGACAATGACTGGTTCTGGAAATGTAGTTCTAGTTTATCTGAGGACTAAAAAAGTACATAGAAGTCTGGGTGACCTCCTTGACAATCACCCAGACTTAGGCATTTTATGACAGCTTGCTTGCTTGAGGTCATATCGAGAAGTCCTTGAGAAAAGGTCCAGCGCAGCCACAGTAGAGGCAGAGACCAAATCGCGCCGTCGTCTACTCTCAATGGTCCGAGAGCTGGCCGCTCCAACTTTTGTCAGTTGTGTCTCAGTTAAGTGGACAGATTCAAGCGGAATGACCGAAACCCCCTAAACTCATCACCCCTCTCCTGAATCCTGCATTTCAACCAAACGGCCTCCCCAAGGAACTGGGTGGAGTTTGCATAGCCAGAGCGTCCTTACTTGTATCCGAAACGCCTTGGCAAAACTGAACCTGAGAACTGCATTGTTCCATAGAACTTCAGTGGACCATTGCTCTGACCTTGGTACAATAGTCTTTAGCTGTGCAGTCCCCCTGTGTTAGGGTCATGATATTTGAATCTGCAAGAAAATGATGCATTTTTGGGTAGCTGTAATGGGAATTACATGCACAATCATGTTTCCAAGTCATTTTTTCAAAAAATGAACTCTGTAAAAACTTAACACAAAAACAATGACGAAATTGCATTTTTTCAACATTTCATCACACTTGGAATTTTTCCTTGTATTTCAGTACTTTATAGGGTAACATGAATGTTGCCATTCAAAACTGCAACTTGTCCTGTAAAAATACAAGCTCTAACTCTTCTATGACTATGAAAAAATAAAGAAAATTATAATCTTGAAAGAAGGTGACATAAAAATAAAACCGTAAAAAGGAAAAATTCCCCCATCGTTAAAAGGTTAATAATGAAATTAGAAATAGCTTGTAAAGGGTCACAAATTTACTAGTGAACACTACAAAGATGGATAGTTTCACTTATTATTTCATTTACTAAGCATAAAAGGAATATTCTTACCCTGTGTTATGGACGGGAAACAGTGATTGTGTAACACATTATGTCACTGACACATTTTCTTCAGTTGCCACATTAAAAATGTGACCTCGGAATCTTTATACACAAGAGCAATTATTTGTACCCTGCCTTATCCTTTGCATAGGTCAACAGAAAAGCTACACTGAGCAGAAGAAAATTCAACCCGCTAACGCCTTGACAAGTCCTAGAAATAATTCAGTTGTGGTGTTCTATATGACACAATATACACAAAGTTACTTGCCAAGATGTGAAAGTTTCTCAGATAATGCCAATTACAAGCGGATATCTGACTTAGGCCATTATTCAGCCAATTTCAAGAGAAGGTCACTTGTTTCAGGACTTGAAAGTTTTGACAGCTCTTAAGATGCAGTGCTCTGCTTTATTTGTTAATATTTAGTGTTTGTTCAGAAAATATTTCTTCCACATATGCATTATCAGAAGTCAATTGGGAAATTAAAGGGGAATTCCCATCTCCAAGATTCTATCCCAATATGTAGTAGGTGTAATAAGAATATTAGCAAATACCTCTAATTAGAAATGTATCACAGTTCTTCTGATTAGCTATGTGGTTTACCCCATGTGACAGACATTGCATTAGCTTAGTATCCATGCTTATAACCACTCATATAGGGTGACAAGAAAAATGACCAAAGGAAAAATGGATACAGAAAAAAGTACACAACCACATAGGCCTACAGAAAAACTGCCCCCAAGGAAAGTTGCCCACATGGACAAAATAGCAACAGTTATGACCTCCCCTCTACCTGTAATGTTATATTGCTCCAGAGCCTGTGTACAGTGCGACCCCGACTGTACTGATATATGTCACTATCACCTCTCCCAGCTGACCTTTAATATTTTATTCCCCTCAGGGACATGTATACAGTCATGGCCAAAAGTTTTGAGAATGACACAAATATTATATTTTCACATGATCTGCTGCCCTCTGGTTTTTATGTGTGTTTTGATAGATGTTTTTATCACAGACAGAAATATAATTGCAAACATATGAATAACAAAAGCTTATATTGACAGTTAGAATGAGTTAATGCAGCAAGTCAATATTTGCAGTGTTGACCCTTCTTCTTCAGGACCTCTGCAATTCTCCCTGGCATGCTCTCAGTCAACTTCTGGACCAAATCCTGACTGATAGCAGTCCATTCTTGCACAATCAATGCTTTCATTTTGTCAGAATTTTTAGGTTTTTGTTTGTCCACCCGTCTCTTGATGATTGACCACAAGTTCTCAATGGGATTAAGATCTGGGGAGTTTCCAGGCCATGGACCCAAAATCTCTATGTTTTGTTCCCTGAGCCATTTAGTTATCACCTTTGCTTTATGGCAAGGTGCTCCATCATGCTGGAAAAGGCATTGTTGATCGCCAAACTGCTCTTGGAGGGTTGGGAGAAGTTGCTCTTGGAGGACATTCTGGTACCATTCTTTATTCATGGCTGTGTTTTTAGGCAAAACTGTGAGAGAGCCGATTCCCTTGGCTGAGACGCAACCGCACACATGAATGGTTTCAGGATGCTTAACAGTTGGCATGAGACAAGACTGGTGGTAGCGCTCACCTTGTCTTCTCCGAATGAGGCGTTTTCCTGATGTCCCAAACAATCGAAAAGGGGATTCATCAGAGAAAATAACTTTACCCCAGTCCTCAGCAGTCCACTGCCTGTACCTTTTGCAGAATATCAGTCTGTCCATGATGTTTTTTCTGGAGAGAAGTGGCTTCTTTGCTGCCCTCCTTGAGACCAGGTCTTGCTCCAAGAGTCTCCGCCTCACAGTGCGTGCAGATGCACTCACACCTGCCTGCTGCCATTCCTGAGCAAGCTCTGCACTGCTGGTAGCCCGATCCCGCAGCTGAAACACTTTAAGAGACGGTCCTGGCGCTTGCTGGTCTTTCTTGGGCGCCCTGGAGCCTTTTAGGCAACAATGGAACCTCTCTCCTTGAAGTTATTGATGATGCGATAGATTGTTGACTGAGGTGCAATCTTTCTAGCTGCGATACTCTTCCCTGTTAGGCCATTTTTGTGCATTTCAATGATGACTGCACGTGTTTCTTTAGAGATAACCATGGTTAACAGAAGAGAAACAATGATGCCAAGCACCAGCCTCCTTTTAAAGTGTCCAGTGGTGTCATTCTTACTTAATCATGACAGATTGATCTCCAGCCATGTCCTCATCAACACCCACACCTGTGTTAATGAAGCAATCACTGAAAAGAGGTTAACTGGTCCTTTTAAGGCAGGGCTGCAATGATGTTGAAATGTGTTTTGGGGATAAAGTTCATTTTCTAGCCAAATATTGACTTTGCAAGTAATTGCTGTTAAGCTGATCACTCTTTATAACATTCTGGAGTATATGCAAATTGCCATTAGAAAAAGTGAAGCAGTAGACTTTGTAAAAATTAATATTTGTGTCATTCTCAAAACTTTTGGCCATGACTGTACACACGCACACAGAGTGGTAGCGTATCCACTCACACACCGACCATAAATGATACAAGCGCAGCCGCAGGTATCGCTGAGAGCCTTTAAAACCCAAAGCTCCACCCCAAACACTCAAGCTGACCTCGTCTGTGGGCAAATCCGGAGCTGCCACATCACCAGAGCAGCTGACGTCCGACTACCAATAGGAAGATGCCACATCACGGACATGCTCAGTACGGTGATCTCTAGCCTTAGACTCCAGGACGTGAGGCTGCTCCTGTATATCACTGGTTACCATAGACTTCGCTGGAGTACCAGCAGTAGCCAAAGGTACATCACAAGCCTTAGCAAGACACTGGGACCGCCGTCTATGCTGAGCAGGACCTGCAGCAGCCGGACCTGAATGGGGGACCGCAGGGCCAGACAGCAACTGGGATCTATTCTGGCGCCTAAAACAGCAGGGCTCAAAAGGGATGGAGCACCATTTGACTTTTTGAATGCAAAATTTGCTGGAAAAATTAGTGAACACCATATCACATTTGGAGAACCCCTGATGTGCCTAAACAGTGGAAATTCGCCACAAATCACATCATTTTGGAATTTAAACACCTCATGGAACTTATCTAGATGTGTTGTGAGCACCTTGAACCCGCAGGTGCTTCACAGAAGTTTAGAACATTGAGCTGTGAAAATAAAAAAAGCTGATTTTTCCCACAAATATATTATTTTAGCCCCAGAAATTGCATTTTCACAAGGATAACAGGAGAAAATGGAACCCAAAATTTGTTGTGCAATTTCTCCTGAGTAAGCAAATACCTTATATGTGGGGGAAAACTTTTGCTTGAGGGCACGACAGGGCTCAGAAAAGGAATAGGAGTGACGTTTTGGAACTCAGACTTTGATGGAATGGTGTGCAGGTGTCATGTCGAGTTTGGAGAGCCCCTGATGTGCCTAAACAGTGTAAAACCTCAAGTGATCCCATCTTGGAAGCTAGACCCTCAAGGAATTTTTCTAATCATGTTGTGAGACAAAGATGCTTCACAGAATTTTACAATGATCTGTGAAAATGAAATAAATATTTTTTCCAACAAAAATGTTGTTTTAACCCCAAATGTTTTCATTTTCACAAGGATAGCAGGAGAAAATGGACCAAAAAAATTTGTTGTGCAATTTCTCCTGAGTACGTCGCTAATCCATAAGTGGTCAAAAACTACTTTTGAGGCACAATGCAAAGCTCAAAAGGGAAGAAGCACCAAATTGGAGTTCAGATTTCGCTGGAATAGTTTGAGAGTGTCATGTCATGTTGGCAGACATGCCAGAACAGCAGAATCCCCCATAAGTGAACCCATTTTACAAACTACACCTCTCAATGAATTACTCTAGGGGTGCTGTGATCATATTTACATCATGGGTGTGTCACAGAATTTTTTACCATTGGGCAGTGAAGAAAAAATGATTTATATTTTTACCACATAAATTTTGTTTTAGCCCCAGATTTTACATTTTCACAAGAAGTGGATAAAAATTGCATCTTAATTTGTCCCACAATTTCTACTGAATGTGGCAATACCCCATATGTATCTCTACAGTACTACTTAACCATATGGAGAGACTATGGAGGAACAGAGCGCTATTTGCCTCCTGGAGCGCAGATTTTCCTAGAACAGTTATTGGACTCCTTATACAGAGCTCCTAATTGTTAGAAGTGCACAACCCCTCCTCAAGTGACCACATTTTGGAAATTATACCCCTTTTGGAATTTATCTACAGGTATAATGACAATTTTGACTCCATGGATATTTTCCAGAAACAAGTAGCACTGAATGTTGCCGAGTGAAAATTTCAAAATGCCATTGCAATTACCTGTACGCTGCAGTGACCAATATGTTGCAGTCACCAGTACGTTAAGCCCAGCCCGTGCTTCTGGAGACATGCAGTAGTAAGTTAGGAGGGCTCTCATCTCTTCAGAAATGCCAAACATTAGGACGCTGTATGTGGTTTAGGTATACTGTGGAGCTCAGAAGGGAGGGGGCATTTGTATTTGAGAGCGGAAAATTTGTTGAATTTCTTTTGGCGGGTGAGGAGCCATTCTGCTTTTCCAGAACCCTTATACTACCAATAACGTGGAAGCCCCAATATCTCTGTTAACAGATGACAGACCTGAGCGGGGATTTGCTTTTTTTGTGGATTCAGTTGAAGCTTTTATTGGGAAAATTTTATATAATGTTTGGGATCACATTTATCCTGTGCTCTAGGCTGAGAACTTTGGGGTTTCTGTCTAAATCTCTGATTGACATGATTCAGATGAAATCTCCGAGGGATCCATTCACTATAATGAGGCAGCAGGGTTAGGCTAAGTGCACACGTTCAGGAATGTTTGCAGAAAATTCCTGAGCAAAAACGGGCTTTTTCAGCGGTAAAAACGTATGCATTTTTCTCTTTCGTGTTTTTTTGCGCATTTTTGACGCGTTTTTTCGCTCGGATTTTGCACGTTTTTACCGCAAATTTTTCCTAAACATTCTAGCTCAATAATATAGCAGGAAAAACGCTAGTTTTCCGCGAAATTAATGAACATGCTGCTTTTTTTTCCGCAATGCGTTTTTTTCCGCAAAAAAAAAAATCATGTGCACAAAAATAGCAGAATTCATTCTAAATTATAGGATGCTGAATTTATGCATTTTTTAAGCTTTTTTTGCTGCGAAAAAACATGAAAAAAACGTGAATAATCCTGAATGTGTGCACTTAGCCTTACTCTGGACTCAGTCTGTCCTCTGTTCAGCGGTGTCCTTTTCAGAAGTGCACAAAACTGTGCCCGATGGCTCTTTTATACAATCCTAAAAAGATGGACACTGCTGGATCACAGTTCAGATGATGTCCACAGTGCTTCCATCTGCTTCAAATATAGGGAATTTTCCACCAGAGGTTCCGTCTGAATCACGTATTTCAGAGATTTACACAGAAACCCCAATGCAAGCGCTCAGCGCAGAGTGCAGGATAAATGTGCGCCGAGCCTTAATGTGATCTTTGAGAGGCAGAATGAAATAGTCAACAGGTGGTGAAGAATTGATTTTATTTATTTTTTACACCGTTCCTTGTGAGGTATAAGTGATTAGACGACTTTATTCTTTGAGTCGGTGCAAATACATCGTTACCCCATTCATATTGAATTTTTATGTTTGGCTAATGTCAAACACTAAGAAATGCTTTTTATTGCAAAAAAATAGTTTTTGCATCACAATATTTAGACCGCTATAATTTTTCCATATTGTGGCCCACAGAGTTATGCGATGGCTTGTTTTTTGTGGAACAAGTTAACGATTTTATTGGTACCATTTTCAGACACATGACATTTTTTGATCACTTTCTATTCTGGTTTTTGGAAGGCAGAATGAACAAAAAAACAATTCAGGAATTTTATTTGAAGAGGGAGTGGGTTATGTCATTCCATGTGTGGTAAAATTGATAAGGAAGTTTTATTCTTCGAGTCAGTACGATTATTGTGATATCACATTTATATCTTTTTTATGTTTTGGCACTTTTACACAATAAAAACTATTTTATAGAAAAAATAATTATTTTTGCATTGCTTTATTCTGAGAGCTATAACTTTTTTATTTTCCACTAATGGAGCTGTATGGTGGCTTGTTTTTTGTGTAACAAGATGACGTCTTCAGCGGTACCATGCTTATTTGTATCCATCTTTTTGATTGCATTTTATTCCACTTTTTGTTCAGCAGTATGATAATAAAGCATTGTTTTTTGCTTTGATTTCTTATTTATTTTTTTTATGTTCACTAAAGGCATTAACTAGTGGAATAGTTTAATAGGTCGGATCGTTCAGGACACAGTGATACCAAATATATGTACGTTTTTGATATTTTTTCATACAAATATTTATTTATGGATACAAGATCTTTTTTTTTCTTTTTTTACTTTTTCTTTACTTTTTTACTTTGTCCCACTATGGGACTATGGGACTATCATTTTTTGCAGGCTGATTGCTTGTATGGCATGAGGATGCAGCAGCATCCCTATGCTATGCAAACTGTCAGCTCTGCACTGACTGAGAAAGTTGCTGATCAAGCACTGCGCATGACCAAGAAACTTTCCTAGTTCTGGTGACTCGGATGTTGTCATGACGACATTGGGTCACCTGTAAAGATCCATTTTTCCTCTATAATTTAAATGTAGCTTTTTCCTTTTCAGGCCATTGGTTGTTATTATCAGTTTCCTTTGGTGGTAGCTTGTTGCAACTGCAGAGTTGCTAGGTCAGCTGATGTGGGTGGTGACCATTCCCACCATCCTTTAGATGGTCATCTGATGCATCAGCTGACTGTTGGTGATAGAGTTTCTCTGGAGACAAGCCGTGCAGTTGCAGCTCTCTGTTGTAAGAGCTGTAGCAGCTATTTCTGGAGTTTGGAGTCCTGTTACTTTGTCCTCTGCGGTATGGAGCTTGACAGCAGAGCCTGGAGCTAAGCTTTGTTTTTACCTTATCTGTCTCGTAATTGTCACTACTCCCTGTGTTGTAACATCTGCAGTGGTGATGCTAGCGCCCTTGCTGGCCAGTGCTCTAGGCAGGGCAGTGTAAGTTGACAGCAAGGGACTAGGTTCGTAATGGCGGCAGGGGAAGGACCGGCTTAGGGCATTAGGGGAATGCAGGGACAGGCTCTGGTTGGAGTCAAGAGGTGTCCCTTACATCATTCCCTATCAGTAGGGCCTTCCTCTTCCCATTTACATCCCGTTGTGTGTGTTGTGCCATCCGCAGACCGAACCCCTTTTGGGTTGTTACTAGAGTTGAGCGATACTTTCCGATATCCTAAAGTATCGGAATCGGAATGGTATCGCCGATATCACTAAAATATCGGCGATACCCGATACCGATACCGGAAGTCCCATGTAAGTCTATGGGAACAAAATATCGAAATTAAAAAAAACCCATTCTTGCCTTGTTGGTTAATTGTACATGAAGGAAAACAAGAAAGAGTAATGTAGAATGTATTGGGGAAGGTTGAGGAGACATTAAAGGCATAGATGTTTAACCCAATCAAATGGAATAGCATAAATATTTTTTTTTTTAAAGATGTTCGGATTGACGAAGAAATTGACAATGTTAACGTTTTTTATATTTTGGCAAATATGTATATTACACAACTTCCATGCTCTTCATCTTCACCTTTTTAACTTTTCACACACTTTCTCCTTCATAATCTTCTGCAGCATCATCTTTTTCATCAAATTATTCTTCATCTTCACCTTCTTTATCTTCTTCTTAAACTTCTTGCTATTCATCTTTGTTAACATTACTCATATTCTTCTTATTAAACTATTATTCTTATTCATATTCTGCTTCATCTTCTTCATCATATTCTTATTTGTGACAGAGAATCCTGTACTTGTAATCTGTCAAAGTATGAATTTTTCATCCTTCCGTTCTTGCTGTCACAAAAGATTTAAATTACAACAGTATTTGTCCGTGTTCAGTTTAGCCTGCAGCAGCAGGCATTTTCCAGGGGCACCACGAGGAGGAACGGACTCACCCCCATACACTGCTTAGTCTTCTTCTGCTTAGAATTTAGAGCATATATTTTGCTCTTCATTTTGGTCTTATACTTCATGTTCTTCTGCTTTTAGATCTTCTGCTTATTGTTCTTGTGTCTCTTGTTCCGTATCTTGTATTTGTAGCACAATCTTGTACCAGCTGATGTTACTGGGACACGGTTACTAAGCAGGAGGTACCTGTGCTCCAAAGCACTACCAAGGACCAGCAGACGTTGCTGGAACTCGGATACCGAGATGGAGGCACCTAGACCAAAGGCACTGCGGAGAACCAGTTGACGGTACTGGAACCGGAGGGGCAGCAGAAGGAAAAGAGCCAATGGCACAACCGAGGACCAGCTGACGTTACTGGGACACGGTTACTAAGCAGGAGGTACCTGTGCTCCAAAGCACTACCAAGGACCAGCAGACGTTGCTGGAACTCGGATACCGAGATGGAGGCACCTAGGCCAAAGGCACTGCGGAGAACCAGTTGACGGTACTGGAACCCGGACGGGTAGCAGAAGGTACAAGAGCCAATGCAAGTAACGAGGACCAGCTGACTGTGCTGGAACCCGGAGGGGCAGCAGAAGGAAAAGAGCCAATGGCACAACCGAGGACCAGCTGACGTTACTGAACCCCAGTAACACAGGAGCAAGTGTTGACTGTGCTAACAGCACTTCCGAGCAACAACTGGCGGTGTTGGAGCCCAGGGTCAAGGAGGATGTTTAAATACTAGATCAAGTAATTTCCTTGTTACCTGTCAATTTTAAATGTCTATACTTCAAACAAGAGAAAGATAACCTTTACTACCATAAGATGATGATTTCATTTAAACTAATATCTAGATAAATAAAGAATTGACAAACATAAACACATACATTAACATGTTGAACAGCAATGCAAACCACAAAATAAATTAGTTAAGGAATCTGCTATACGGTTGTACATAAAAGCATACAAGTACATATCTGAATCCATTAATGATGGATAAGTAACAGTATGTACACCATTTTTATTGTATAGACAATGAATGTCTGACTTCAAAACATCATCAGCATTACAAGTTATCTGTGACATTACTAAAATGTTACATTTGCTGAATAATGTCACTAAACAGTTTATACAAAATTATACAATTTCCATCATGTAATACTCATAATATGTGGCAATAATCATGTTTATTAACAAACATAACCTTTAAAAAGTGCATAGTGCATAGTGAAAATTGCTATTTATGCCTGACTGTCGACTTGCAAGCATGACAACGGATAGATAAGGTATATATAGATGACACTGCATAGCCACAGATGGTGAATGGCGATGTAATACTGTACCTCAATAAAGTGTGCGTCACTACTACATAATTTTTTTTATATAGCTTTATAAACAGGGTACGTGGATGTATGCTTGCGCCTTTGTTTTGACGCACAGACTGCCTTCCTGCTGAGACGCGTTGGGTAGTGAACAGTTGTGTGCAGTGTTCACTGTAGTCTGAGGTTTTCCTTTTTGGAGTGCAGATCACGCTCCAGTTAGTTCTTCAACCACTGCTGGTTGTAGTCTGCTGAGCGTGTGTCACTGGCACATCCTTGAAATTTTTCTCTAATTGTTGCTGCTCCATTCTATTACAAATAAATAAAATCTATTAGTGTGACGCGCTTCCATCCGTATACAATACATTGGTTGCAAACACTATAGAAGTACACAAAGGGGCCTTTCACACCTACTGAACAGTTGTGTGCAGTGTTCACTGCAGTCTCTGCGGAATAACCACACTTAGGCCTTATAACTTTTCAGACTTTCTTTATCAATCTACCAAGATGAAGAAGGCAGGGAGTAAGGCACGTGGTCGTGGAGTTTCTTCAGGGAGAGGACGTGGGGATTCTGTGGCTGCTGCGGCCCCCAGTGACACAGCATCCACCAGTTTTCCCCGGGCCGTGAGCGTTCCTTTATGCGCACTTTTGTAGGAGCTCGGAGTACCCCCTGCTGCGGGAAGAACAAATTGAAGCCGTTGTTGTTTGGATCTCAGCCAATGCATCGACTTCAATTGCTTCCACCTCCTCTCAGGACCACAGCACTGTTGGGCAACCATCTGTCTCTTCACCGCCTGGCAAATTGCCCAGGCAGTCAGAGAGTTCTGTACAGGAGCCAGCTGAGTGTCTGCTTCTGTTCTCAGAATCTATTGGCTTGCAAACAGGGGCCCAGCCAAGCAGCATTCTGTAATGTGAAGAAGAGGGAGTATGCAGTGATGCGCAACAGCTGTGTCTCTCTGAATCTGAAGAGGCGGGTGAGACAGTGCCGATGGTCAGCACACCGCAGAACGCATCTGATGATGATGATGAGACCCAGGTGCCAGTTTCTGTTGAGCATGGTGCTGGCCAGACCACCCAACAGCAGGTGTTGGAAGAGGGTAGTGGAGATGATGAGGTCCAATACCCAACATGGCATGAAGAACAGGAAGGTGGTGGGAGCAGCTCAGAGGAATAATAATAATATTTATTTATATAGCGCCATCATATTCCGCAGCGCTTTACAGTTTAGCAGTTTCAGAACACAAGTCATAAGTAACAACGTTAACAATACAATAATTTAAGCTAAATAAGTCGCCCCTGCTCGTGACAGCTTACAATGTACAATGAGATGGGGGAGATACAAAGTATAGGTGTTTATATACAATGGTGCATTTACAATGATGTTCCAGCCATCTTAAGGGACTGAGGGATGGAGATAGTGAATGGGCTAGAGACACACACACACTTACACAGAATACATAGAATGACTTTGATTAGTGAATGTGATAGGCCGCTCTGAACAAATGTGTTTTGAGGGAGCGCCTGAAACCATGCAAATTGTGGATAGTCCTAATTTCTTGGGGTACAGCATTCCAGAGGATTGGCGTAGAGCAGGAGAAGTCTTGGAGTCGGGAGTGGGAGGTACGTATTAGTGCAGAGGTTAGTCGAAAGTCGTTTGCAGAGCGCAGCAGTCGGTTAGGCCGATAGATAGAAATGAGGGAGGAGATGTAGGAGGGGTGCTGCACTGTGGAGAGCTTTGTGGGTGAGAACCAGTACTTTGGTTGAAAGCTGGGAGAGGCCTAGAGAAATGGTTAGTGATAGAAGGAAGATAGAGGAAGACATTGCCCCAACGGTACAAACAGGAGGGAGAGTTAGGCTGCAGACTCGGTTGCCTGTAGCCTCCAGTTTGGCACCTGTTCGGAGCAGTTGTCTTCCAAAAGTCAAAACGTGCGCTCCCAGGACTTGCACTGCGTGGTCCTTTTTTCACACACTTGCACATGATATTTGCTATGTGAAATGCAAGCTGTGTAATCAAAAATTAAAAATAGCTAAAAGTGTCAGTCACCTCAATACCACAAATATGTGGAAACATGTGCGGACAAAGCACGTAGTTGAGTTACAAAGACACACTGGAGATGTAGGCCAACCTACAGCAGCACCTACATCTTCAGGTTGTGTTGAAGCCTCTTCATCGAGCTCACACACAGCTGGTTATGCTTCCTCACAGGATCGCCATGGAAGAACCTCGGCCACTGTTGTCCAGAGACAAACTGTTATTCCACACACAGCAGCAAGTTCCCTGTCATCCTCACACTCCCAGGCCACAAAACAGCCAGCGGTAGCACAGGCATGGGATAAAAGACGGCCATACTCCGCAAACCATGCACGAGCACAGGCTCTGAATGCTGGCATTGCAAAACTCCTGTCCCTTGAAATGCTGTGATTCAGGCTGGTGGAGACAGACAGTTTCCGTAACTGAATATCATTGTCAATCCCACAATACAATGTGCCAAGCCGATTTCATTTCAGCAGGCAAGCCGTCCCTGGTCTGCAAAAGCATGTTGAGGGAAAAATTAAACATGCGCTACTAAAAGCCCTCAGTAGCAAGGTCCACCTGACCACCGATGCGTGGACCAGTACCCATTGTTATGATCTGCTACAACCAGTAAGGAAAGAAGGGAATTCTGTCCCTACAATACAACTAAGCTGAATCCCTACGATGTAACGGGGAACCTGATCCTGCGACCAGACCCGCTAAAGTCCTCATCTAGTGTGAACGAAGACCTATAGTTGCGAGGGAGTAATCCCTACAAGATCTAGGGACTGGGAGAAAAGGTGGACACCTCCTAACATAAATTGTAGCATGGATAATTAAACAGAAAAATAAATACTTTGTGATCCTAACATCAAGCAAAACTCACAGATTAAGGCACCTAAGCACCCGGCTAGCTTAACAGTAGATAATACAATGAAGTCAAGCAAAGCCAGAAGGGCGGAGCCAGACTAAATAGGGAAAAAAGGTCATGTGACCAGCAAACTGAAACAAAACCTAACAAGAGGGTTCTAACACCCATGGCCAGGGACAATACCTTTCCCTCACTGCCCATTGGGTCAATGTTGTGCAGCCGGGTACTGATCTTGCGAGTGGCGCTGTACGTGTTCTGCCAACTCCAAGGATTGCAGGAATCAAGTCTGTACACATTGATTCCTCCTCCTATTCCAGTTCCTCAGAATCATCGCTGCAGGAGCCGTCACGGTCTACCTCCACATGGACCCGTGAACGTTTACCTGTTGCGACCGATATGAGCACAGCCGTGTCCAAATGTCAACAGGCCATCCTGAAATTAATTTCCATGGGGAATCTTAGCCACACAGCGCAGGAGCTCTGTAATGCCATAAAGCAGGAGAGCGACGTGTGGTTTTTGGAAGAGAATCTACAGGCAGGCTTGGTAGTGTGTGACAATGGCCGAAATCTGGTGTCAGCTCTGGGCCTTGGCAACCTCAGTCACATACCATGTCTGTCATATGTGCTCAACTTGGTCGTGCAGAGTTTTTTGAGGGACTATCCGGATCTTGATGCACTGCTGCACAAGGTCCGCCTAGAGTGCGCTCACTTGCGACGTTCCAGCATGGCCAGATCGCTGATTGCAGCTCTGCAACGCAGATTTCACCTTCATGAACATCGCATTATATGTGACGTACCCACCAGGTGGAATTCCTCGTTACATATGTTGGAGCGGTTGTGTGAGCAGCAGCCAACAGTAATGGAGTATCAGCTGCATCAGGCGCAGTCAACTCGCAATTTGCGGCGTTCACACTTCACCACTACTGAGTGGGCCTCTATAATAAGAATAATAATATTATTTATTTATATAGCGCCATAATATTCCGCAGTGCTTTACAGTTTAACAGTTTCAAAACACGAGTCATAAGTAACAACGTTAACAATACAATAATTAAAGCAAAATCAGCCGCCCCTGCTGGTGAAAGCTTACAATCTACAATGAGGTGTGGGAGATACAAAGTACAGGTGTTTATATACAATGGTGTTTTTACAATGATGGTCCAGCCATTTTAAGGAAGTGAGGGATGCATGGAGATAGTGAATGGGCTACACACACAGAATTACACATAGAATGACTTTGATTAGTGAATGTGATAGGCCACTGTGAACAAATGTGTTTTGAGGGAGCGCCTGAAACCATCCAAATTGCGGATAGTCCTAATTTCTTGGGGTAGAGCATTCCAGAGGATTGGCGCAGCGCGGGTGAAGTCTTGGAGTTGGGAGTGGGAGGTACGGATTAGTGCAGAGGTTAGTCGAAGGTCGTTTGCAGAGTGCAGCAGTCGGTTAGGCCTATAAATATAAATAAGGGAGGAGATGTAGGGGGGTGCTGCGCTGTGGAGAGCTATGTTGGTGAGAACCAGTAATTAGAATTGGATCCTATAATGAATGGGCAGCCACTGCCAGTGTAATGAGTGGCGAATAACTCTATGAAGGATATCTGCCACGTTTTGCGTGCGTTTGATGAGTCAACGCGGATGGCGAGTGCAGATGATGCACTAGTCAGCCTGACTGTCCCCCTTATCTGCCTGCTTCAAAAAACACTGCAAGCACTAAGGCATGAGGTTTTGGAAGAGGTGGAGGATGAGGAGTCACAAATTCCATCACCTTCTGGACAGTCAGCGCAACGTGGTTCCTCACAAAGGGCTGGAGGACTTTCAAAGTACCATGCTGTATCAACAATTGAACCTCCAGAGTCGCTGTCTATATTTTCATAACCATTACAAACTTTTAATGTATTTACAAAGCACATAATGTACATTTTTTGTCTATCCTTTTGTAATGCTATTGTGTTTCCATAAACTGATGTTACAGAATTATGATACAAAGTTTTTAAATTTTGAGTTTTAAATTTTGTAAATTTATATGTATTTGAAGGACTTTGTGAGGAGGATGAGGAGGAGTCAATGGAGGAGGAAGACATCGCTCCAGAGGGAGGTAGACAATGCTCTAGTCAGTATGTAGACCAAGGGTGGGGTGATGCACAGCAGGCGGAGATGACGCCTCTTGCAGGGGACAACGTTTCTTGGCCAGTTGGGAGTCTGCAGCACATGGTTGATTTCATGCTGCAGTGGCTGAGAAACGACCGCCGCATCGAACACATTCACACCACGTCTGATTATTGGGTGTACACCCTCCTAGACCCTCGCTACCGGGACAACTTACAAAGCCTCATCACACCGTTGAACCGGGAGCGTAAAATGCGGAAGTACCAAGACACACTGGTGCAATCCATAATGTTCTCCATTCCAGCCGAGAGCACTGCTGCTGCTACTGATTTACAAAGCAGCTCTGTGCGTCGAGGCAGTGGAGACAGCTCTGCAACAAGAGGGAGCACAAGCAGCGCCTCTGCACAGGGCAAGAACAGTATGTTCCAAATGTGTCGAAGTTTTGTGGCAGCGCCACCAATGTCTACACCATCCGAGACGGCTCCAGTCAGCAGGAGGCAACATTTCCGTAAGATGGTGACAGACTACATGTCTTGCCCTCTCAGTGTACTCCCAGATGGCTCTTCCCCATTCAAGTTTTGTGTCTCTAAGCTGGATACATGGCCAGAGCTTAGCCAGTATGCATTGGAGGTGCTGGCTTGATCTGCTGGCAGTGTATTATCGGAGCGCGTCTTTACTGCTGCAGGTGGTGTACTAACAGACCGTTGCATGCGACTATCCTACGATAATGTAGAACGGCTTACTTTTCTGAAAATGAACTAGGCATGGATCTCGCCTGAATTTGCCTGTCCGGTTTCAGATTAACTAACTGGTTGACAACGTTTTCCATGTCTCCTGTTATGTTCATCTTTCTACCACCTGAGCTATACTCCCTGGGCTACAACACTGCCAGTTGCTGCTCAGAAGTGTCGTGTCCACAGACCAATACACAAGCTATAGTGATAGTGGGGTTCAGTAACGCCTGCTGTTCCCCTGCTGTGTGTCCGGCAAAAATTACTGCTACCTAGCTACACATGTTTAAAAAAACATGACATGTTAAAGTGGCTAGTGCTACACATAGATATCAGGCTACACCCTTATTTCTAAGCTGTAAACAAGTGAAACGTCAAATTTAAAACCATTCAATGATTAGTGTTGGTAACAAATCTGTAACTAAATAATTGTGACATATTATGGCAGATATCCACATGTCTAACACAAATGCTAACACAAAAGCATACTTATGCTATAGGGTACTGATGGTGAACCTTCTCACTCCATAACTTTGACCAATCCAACTCACATCATGCCTCAAATGCTGCAATGTTGGAAGTGCATAATGTGGGTTGAACTTTGACAACAGCTGCAGTGCGAAGGTTATCCTTCTGTGTTCTTGGCTTTTAAATAAAAGCATACAAGTAAATATAATAATACATTGTTGATTAAGGGACATGATGTACACCTGTAATATTGTGCAAACAATGGATGTAGGACTATTCCTCTTCAACATTACTTATATTTGTGTCATTTGAAAAAATACATATTTTAGTTAAAAATTAAAAACCCATGTTCAGTAGCTGTGAAAGGCCCGTTTGTGTACTTCTATATTGTTTGCAACCAATGTATTGTATACGGATGGAAGCGCGTCACACTAATAGATTAGATTTATTTTAAATGGAATGTAGCAGAACCAATTGGAGATAAATGAAAAGGATGAGCCACTGAGACACGCTCAGCAGAGTACAAGCAGCAGTGCTTGAACATGTAACTGGAGCGTGATCTGCACTAAAAAAAGTAAAAAACACAGACTGAAGTGAACACTGAAACACAACTGTCCACAATCTGTGAAAAGCTCCTTTCTGTACTTCTATAGTGTTTGCAACCAATGTATTGTATACGGATGGAAGCGCGTCACACTAATAGATTAGATTTATTTTAAATGGAATGTAGCAGAACCAATTGGAGATAAATGAAAAGGATGAGCCACTGAGACACGCTCAGCAGAGTACAAGCAGCAGTGCTTGAACATGTAACTGGAGCGTGATCTGCACTAAAAAAAGTAAAAAACACAGACTGAAGTGAACACTGAAACACAACTGTCCACAATCTGTGAAAAGCTCCTTTCTGTACTTCTATAGTGTTTGCAACCAATGTATTGTATACGGATGGAAGCGCGTCACACTAATAGATTAGATTTATTTTAAATGGAATGTAGCAGAACCAATTGGAGATAAATGAAAAGGATGAGCCACTGAGACACGCTCAGCAGAGTACAAGCAGCAGTGCTTGAACATGTAACTGGAGCGTGATCTGCACTAAAAAAAGTAAAAAACACAGACTGAAGTGAACACTGAAACACAACTGTCCACAATCTGTGAAAAGCTCCTTTCTGTACTTCTATAGTGTTTGCAACCAATGTATTGTATACGGATGGAAGCGCGTAACACTAATAGATTAGATTTATTTTAAATGGAATGTAGCAGAACCAATTGGAGATAAATGAAAAGGATGAGCCACTGAGACACGCTCAGCAGAGTACAAGCAGCAGTGCTTGAACATGTAACTGGAGCGTGATCTGCACTAAAAAAAGTAAAAAACACAGACTGAAGTGAACACTGAAACACAACTGTCCACAATCTGTGAAAAGCTCCTTTCTGTACTTCTATAGTGTTTGCAACCAATGTATTGTATACGGATGGAAGCGCGTCACACTAATAGATTAGATTTATTTTAAATGGAATGTAGCAGAACCAATTGGAGATAAATGAAAAGGATGAGCCACTGAGACACGCTCAGCAGAGTACAAGCAGCAGTGCTTGAACATGTAACTGGAGCGTGATCTGCACTAAAAAAAGTAAAAAACACAGACTGAAGTGAACACTGAAACACAACTGTCCACAATCTGTGAAAAGCTCCTTTCTGTACTTCTATAGTGTTTGCAACCAATGTATTGTATACGGATGGAAGCGCGTCACACTAATAGATTAGATTTATTTTAAATGGAATGTAGCAGAACCAATTGGAGATAAATGAAAAGGATGAGCCACTGAGACACGCTCAGCAGAGTACAAGCAGCAGTGCTTGAACATGTAACTGGAGCGTGATCTGCACTAAAAAAGTAAAAAACACAGACTGAAGTGAACACTGAAACACAACTGTCCACAATCTGTGAAAAGCTCCTTTCTGTACTTCTATAGTGTTTGCAACCAATGTATTGTATACGGATGGAAGCACGTCACACTAATAGATTTGATTTTTTTCTAATATAATGGAGCTGCACCAATTCCACTAAATAAAATAAAAAAAAAAAAAAAAAAAGTGACACGTGCAGATGCCTACAAACAGCGGTGGATGCAGAGCAAACTGCAGCGTCACCTGCACTGTCACACACACACCTTGCACAGAGCTGTTAAAACAACACTGGCAAAATGAAGCTTTACACAGCGGTTGGTAAACTAGCCTGCCTCAAGCACAGTAGTACACAAAATCGCAATATCTAACTGTCCCTCAGAGTCAGCACAGCAGCGTTCTGTCCCTAACTGAGTTCACAGCACAGTGACGCTAAAATGGCTGCGGCGCCTTTTATAGTGCATTCTGACATCATTTCAGCAGCCAATCACAGCCATGCCATTAGTTAAGATGACCGCATCATTACAGGATGTGCCCACACTTCGTAGGATTCCTCATTGGCTGACTAAAATCACATTGCCTCTCAAAGAATTATGGGAACTTCCGATTCCGGTATACGATATGGAAAAAGTATCGGAATTAAGTATCGGAATTCCGATAACGCGAATATCGGCCGATACCCGATACTTGCGGTATCGGAATGCTCAACACTAGTTGTTACATTTCATGAGATCACTTGGGGATCGAGCCTGCCTGATGTTTAATATGCCTCCTTTTGTGCAGACACGATGTGGTCTACATCAACTCTCTATCTTGTGCACAGGTGATGCCTCTTGACTATGCGATCTCTTGCAAGTTAAGACGTATTTAGCGTCTGTTTGTATATATAGTTGCTGAGCAACCATACTTCTTGGGAATACGCTGTATAATCTATAAGATGTGACTACTTCCGCTTTGACTTTTCTTACTACTCGTTACATCGGAGCAACGCCATCATCGCCGCAGCTGGTATGTATATACTAATGATACAAATGTTACTATAAATAGATCACACTGCCAAACTTACCCACACCTACCTTGACAAAGACACTGCTTGTGTCGGAACGCGTGGGTCCGGTCCCACATGCCAACCTATTGGAAATACCCACTTCTCTAGGGTTTTTGAGTGAGATATGTCTTTCCTCTTGTCGTTTGTATTTAATCTATGGAGCTATTTTACCCCATCTAGGTAATTGTGCTGGATTTAGGTACTCTAGATACAGAGGCTTCATATATATTCTTAGGGTGATTTTTGTTGTTTGGATTTTTATAAATCTCTTTGCAATTCCCCTTTGATATTTATATTTGTGTTCCACCGATGATGATGATAACATAATAGTCTACCAAGAGCTGGATTAAACCTATCTCAGTGTAATATCTATTATAGGCTGTATTGTTATAGGCATGTGGTTTCTCTACTTGGAATATTTAATTCTTGATTTTGAACCTTTCTTTGTATATACCTTTGTGGTTTTTTAATTGTTTTTAATATATGTGTTTTTTTGTTTTTTTTTTGGTGTATTTTATCTATAATAAAATTTATATTGATTGACCTTATTCTTGTTGGTGATCCCATAATATATGCATGTGTCTTGTTGTTTTTTTTGCCATTATTCCACATGCAGGGTGTGATCCCAATTTAAATATTCTAAATATATGAGTGGTGCCCGCTTGATTATTACTTTCTGATTTCATAGATCACCGTGGCAACGATCGGGAACCCGCATCACACTGTTGGGTCACCGATCCATAGTGCTGTTATCCCTCTGCCGGCTCCCGGAATGCTGCGATCGAGTTCGACCTCAGCATTTAGGCGGTTAAAGTGCCGTGAGCGGTGAGCTGACACCCGGCGGTTATCGTACGTGCACAGCCTATGCGCGCGCACGATTGCCATGCAGTAATAATACATCCCTAGTCGATAAGGCCCAGGGTATGTGGACATATTGTTATTGCAAATGTCAAAAAGGGGTTAATGTTCCTTTTTTGTTATGGGTATTATTAATGCTACCCATCGTTATAGGTAGTTGATACATTATTACATAAGTCTAAGGCTACTCAACATAATAAATAACTTGGCACTCAACTTGTGAAGTAATGAAAAGTTTTATTGCAGTCCAAAAACAACGTTTCGGTTTAACTCGGTCCTTCATCAAAGCACTGCAATGATTATACCGAAATTAACAAAAATTACACAATGATATGTACAATGTGAATAATTCAGAGGTTCATAAAGAGAGTAAAGTTTAAAGTTTTCAAGTCCAAGTACTGAAGTGATGGCATCATGAGAGAATAATTAAAGAGGAAGAAAATAAATCATAAGCACCTACCCGACTGCTTGACGAGCATAAATCCAACTGTGGATGTGTGACACCTGAGTAGGTATTTCAATCTGTAATTAAGTAAACTGCACCATGGATGGAATGTCAGAACGTATAGAAAAAAAAGAAAAAAAAATGAAAACAAAAAAAAATAAAGACAGAATAAAATAAAAGTAAAATTAAGTGCCATACCTAAAGGTCATATAAATTTTAATTGTGGATTGTTGCCTTAAGGAGAAGATCTAGACTATTCCTGTGTGTAAAACCCATCTTAGTAAAATCTATGTCACATAAGAAAACTCAGATAACAAGTGGCACAGTACCTGCCTATGAAAATGAACCAGGAGATGAGAATTACCAGTGTCCACTGGGTTAATTCCAGATGCTACCTGGACGACATATAATATAGGAAATGATGAACACCTTATATACAGAGTAAATGAAATGTGCTGTATGAATATACATATATTTGCACAATATAGATCTCAAATCACCATAGGGATCCAAAAGTCACCAATAGGTGGCACCACCGGTATGTACTGTATTAAATGTATAAAATAACTAGAGTGATACACACTGTGTGAATCATAATCGCAAAATCCAGTGCACAATGTCACTTACTCAGGAGAACAGAGGCACAACGAAAGTACACCTGAGAACAAAACATATAATCTCCTGTGAATTATGGAGCGCCGTTATGGAGGTGGTAAGTATATTAAAGCTACTAGTGTGTGAATGGCAAAAGTATTCCTTACCGGTAGTGGTATAGTGGATGGTGCAGCCCCACTCTCAACTCGGTATCCCCGCTTGTTGGAGTGAGTCTCTGCGCCATACGGACGCCGTTTAATGTGGAAGGGGCGAGCTTAGTGCAGAGGCGCAAGTCAGAAGTGCGTCACAGGAAGTGACGTCACTTCTGCATTCCACTCACTTAGAGCTTGCGTTCCAAGTGCCATATCACGCCTGAGGAAGCAGAATAGCTAAGTTTGCGTTCCACAAGAGACGACATGCGTTCCAGGCCCCATATTTAAAACTATGGATGTTCATAAATAGAGATTGTGCTTATTCTATGCCAGAATTGACTATGACCATGGTAATAATAAACGCTGAGCAGTCGAGTAGGGGATGAATGTAGGAAGATCCAGAGGTTAGGTAGGTAGAGGAATCGTGATTTGACAATCAATAAAGGCAGCTCTGAAAAAGGAGACAAAACCATTAGTATTATAATACAAGGAATATTATCCTGAAAATAACAACATAAATATTGTTGTAGTAACTAAGACATATAGCTATTACATTGAAGCCAAGAGTCATTAAAATACAATGTGATCAACTAAATAAAAGAGTGTAGGTCGTATTCCCTATTTAAACCCCATGGAGATAGGGTCTGTAATTGATAAATCCATTATGAATTGGATTCATCAATTACAGACCCTATCTCCACGGGGTTTTGTTAAATATTAATTATTGGTTATGGATTTATTCGTTATACACTCAATTCTGTACAGAGTACATTGATTTTCAGCTGACATTACACATGCTATTTCTGTATGGTAAAGCGTCATCCCCATATATAGAGACCATGTGATTTAAGGGACGTATATATATTGACTACACGAAGGGAGGGGCTCTCTCTCCTTCCCTCTCTTCAGACACATGAGACATCTTACCAGAACACTAAGGTGAATGGACAGCTGCTATGTAACCACGTGTTGCTTCCTCAGACGCTGCTGACAAGAGACAGATGTCATTTTACTATTCAGGATCTAAGGAAAGACTTGTACAAGCTTTGCTATGGACAAATGGACAATCTCTTCGTAACTATTTTACTCATTTTATGTTTTCCTGCAATGGTGTTTTTTGGTGGACAGTCCAATAAACCACTACATTTTTTTTATAAGAAACATTGTGACATTTTCCTTAGAGTATCGCATCTGGTAACGAGTCCTGGAAAAATATATGAAATTAAGGATTTTTAACATTTTGGAGAGCCAGCCAGTCACATTTGATTTTTAGAGTGTGAATTTCTGAAAACTTGCAAGGGGAGGAATAGAAGCAAAAGAACGTCAGATGTGCAAGTTGTCAGGAAAACCACTACGATATTTCAGGATCAGAAAAGAACCTATGAATGAGGACTAAGAGTTGCCAGACGTACTACAGGAATCAGACGTACTACAGGAATCAGACGTGCTGATGTGCTGATGACAAGAGGCCAGCGTTGTCCAAGAAAGGAGCTACAAGCTGAGATATTTCAAGGTAAGAAACAATGGATGTAATTACTTCTTTTTCTAAGCAAAGTAGACTGAAATTTATGTCTGTAGGTCAGTCTAATTTAGAAGTTTTATGGCTCAGCTTATATGCAGAATGTGAAATGGAAAATCTAAAGCTAGAATCTAAGCTGGTGTCCTTTAATAGAGAAAGAGAGAAATTGAAAAACATTTTACAGTTGGTTGACGTATTTCACAAGTTTGTATCAGAGAAATCTAAAAATGACTGTGCAGAAATATAGGAAAGATGTGTATCTTCGTACCGTGTTAGCCAGTAGATAGAAAAATTTTTAGACTTGAGAGTCCTCAGTGGTTGATACCTTTTAATGGCTAACTGAAAAGATGGTAACAAATTGCAAGCTTTCGAGACTACGCAGGTCTCTTCATCAGGCAAAGACTAAAACAAAAGCTGAAGAATCACATATTTATATACACAAAAGGACACAGGAATAATGCAATAGGTAAGACAAGTGACGTGAAGCAGAACTGTCATTATGGCAGAGGGATGAAAATAAATATGACTATGACCTTTTAGGGTCATCACAACACAATACCAGACCCCAATCAGAGGGTAATAAAACTTTCACTCCTTATCTATGAACTAGTCATAGTTATGTTCATCCCTCTGCCATAATGACAGTTCTGCTTCACGTCACTTGTCTTACCTATTGCATTATTCCTGTGTCCTTTTGTGTATATAAATATGTGATTCTTCAGCTTTTGTTTTAGTCTTTGCCTGATGAAGAGACCTGCGTAGTCTCGAAAGCTTGCAATTTGTTACCATCTTTTCAGTTAGCCATTAAAAGGTATCAACCACTGAGGACTCTCAAGTCTAAATATTTTTGTGCAGAAATAGTGTCAGATGATACTAGTGATATTCCCGAGATTGACTGTAATGAGGAAATTGAGCAAGATGTGGGACATGTGTCTGTAATGGTTACTCAAGGTGACCTTGTCTCTGATGATGTAAAAAAAGATGGTGGAAATGTGGGAGGAGACTTCAGAACTGATGTAGGAGGAAACATAGGAGGAGACTTCAGAACTGATGTAGGAGGAAACATGAGAGGAGATTTCAGAACTAATGTAGATGACATACAAGGGACAGATGTACAAAGGCCACCAAAAATAGAAGACCATTCAGAGGCCCAACTCCAAATTAAAGTTAGGAAAAATTTGTTAAAACTATGCAAAATCATTCCTGCATATGATAACAAAATCGATGTGTGCAGAAATTCTGAAATATTTGAAAGTTTTGTTGATAAACTTGATTTAAGTAATGATGAGAAAAATCAATTATTTAAATTTTGGTTTCCTGCAACCTTTTCCAGACGCTTAACATTAAAATTGTCTTGTGATAACGACTTACATGGAGATCTAATGATAAAGACAGATTGAAAATTCTGATTTTCTGTGCATTAAATGAAGATTATCCAGATATTGATATTCTTCAAAAATTAAGGATTGGTCGGAAAGAATGTACTTTTACATTCATGTCCATATTTGAAAGGTTGTACAAAATTCTCATTAAAAATGTCAAAACAAAATCAATGATAAAGTATTTTGTGGACAAATTTGGATTCCTAAATTCTGTATCTTGTGTTATTGCGTCACAAAAAGATACTTTATTTGAATGTGCGCAATCCCTTGATTTTGCTAGAAAACATGAGAATCGTGAAAGGAAAATAAATCATACTAATTTTGTAAAATCAGACAGAGTAAAATCTTTTCAAAAGCCAGTGTCAAAATCTCCTAAACTGAGTCATCTCCGTAATCAAATCTATGACGTACGAAGAAAATTACATATTTGTTATAAACCCTACCAAATGATCCAAGAGTCCGCTTTGCAGAAAGAGTTAAAAATTCAAAGTTCAGACCTCTCTGTAAAGAGACAAATGGCGGACATTGACAGACAGGAACAGGTGACTCTTCAGAGTGACATAACTGAGTCTTCAGTTTACAATTCATTATCGGAGCTGCTCAAACAATCATTAAAAAAAGGAATGATAAAAGAGCTTTTCAGGACATTTTTGACAAAGAAATAAGATTTGGTTTAGGAATTGACTGAAAATGAAATTACATGTTGTGTAAAAGTGATATACAATATATTATTCAGTTATTTGTAATTATTTTATAAATATAATTCTGTATTTCTACAGTTTTGTAGATAGATATATATTCATACAGTATATATAGTATACTTGTATAAGTAGAGATTGTATAACTGTATTTTTATATGTATAGTGATAATTAAAATAAACTACAGTAATATTTAGAATTACATTAAAGCCAATACATATATATGCATAAGACATTTCAATTGATTTGTTTCTGTATGAATATGATATTTAACCTTATCTCTTATTTATCCTTAGAATTTTCACTTCAAAGTAGGACTTAATCTGAAAAAAAGGATTTATGCCTTTATTTACACAGGAAGTTATAATAACTGCCTGATTTTATACATTTAACACTTAAAAGGAAATAATATATAACTAACTGAATCTAAATTTAGTTTTTGTGTGTTGCTAACATTTTGAAGTTATTTATTTGCATCGCAATATGTTCTTACTGCATGACAGTCAGGCTAAGTTCACACGTTGCGGAATTGCCGCGGAAATTTCCGCGGCAATCCCGCACTTCTCCCGCAGGAAATACGCACGTTTTTTGTATGCTGATTCCCGCCAGAATAATAGCGTTTTGCAAGCGTAATTAGCTTGCAGAATGCTAGCGTTTTCCTAGCGATCTGTAGCATCGCTTGGAAAACTGATTGACAGGTTGGTCACACGAGTCAAACATAGTGTTTGACAAGTGTGACCAACTTTTTACTATTGATGCCGCCTATGTCGCATCAATAGTAAAAAGATCTAATGTAAAAATAATAAAAAAAATAATAAATAATGATATTCTCACCTTCCGGCGGCCCCCGCAGCCTTCCCGCCTTCAGCGACGCTCCCGGCAACTCCGGTCCCAAGGATGCTTTGCGACAAATCACACGATGACGTAGCATCTCGCGAGACCGCTATGCCATCTGGGTGATTCTCGCAAAGGACTCTTGGGACCGGAAGTTGCCGGGAGCGTCGCTGAAGGCGGGAAGGCTGCGGGGGCCGCGGGAAGGCTGCGGGGGCCGCCGGAAGGTGAGAATATCATTATTTTTTATTTTAATTATTGTTTTACCAGGGATATGGTACCCAGGGCCTGGAGGAGAGTCTCCTCTCCTCCAGACCCTGGGTACCACCGCACATGAACCGCTTACATTCCGCAAAATTAATGAACATGTTGCTATTTTTTCCGCAAAGCGTTTTTTTCGCGGAAAAAAAACGCAACATGTGGCCAAAACATGCGGAATCAATTAACATGTATAGGATGCTTAATGCTTGCGTTTTTATCGCGTTTTTACCGCGGAAAACCGCGGAAAAACCGCGAAAAAAACGCAATTATTCCTGATCGTGTGCACTTAGCCTCAAAGTATGTGACATTTAAACTGTTCTAATAATAAGGCTACCATATACCTATTTCAGTGTTTGCGCAACTTAAAGCTCTTGTAGCTTCAGTGAAAATATTTTTTTTTAGGCCTCTTAAGTTCCAGGGTTCGGATACAATTACAAACCCTTGTATGAAGTATATATACAGCTCATACCTAATTTTCTTATGAGTCATTTCATCTATAAATGGTTTACAAAGTATGTTATGTGTATTTGGGGAATATTCAAAGAAATATTAAGATATTAATTTTAGTAGTTTACAATGCGCATTGATAATTAGGATACAATTATTTGGGTTAATATACATGTATTCCTACCTTTTGTATGTGGAATCTGTGGTGTAAACTTATAAGTGTCACAGTCTGAATGACAGATGACAGATGTGAGGATGAGCAGCTGCTAAGAGAAAATGTATGTGTGATGTATGGAAAAGTTTCACAATTCATGGTATGCTAAGAGAAAACCAAAAACCTTTGTTTTTATGAGAAAGAATACAAATCAGTTCAATTATTAGAATATTAAGATACATAATGAAATATTATCTACTCAACATATATTCCTTTAGTACCGTATATACCCATGTATAAGCCGAGATTTTCAGCCCATTTTTTAGGGCTGAAAGTTCCCCTCTCGGCTTATACGCGGGTCATATACGGGGGTCGGCGGGGGAGGGGGAGCAGGGGAGTCGGATCATGCTCACCCCTCCGCCGGCGCGGTCTCTGCAGCCCCCTGCTTCTCCCACGATCTCCGGCTCCTTCCTGCAGCGGTCACATGGCACCGCTCATTAAAGTCATGAATATGCACATATTCATGACTTTAATGAGCGGTACCACGTGACCGCTGCAGGACTGAAGCGCTGCGGAGAGCGCTGGGAGAAGAGGAGAGGCTGCAGGGACGCGCGGCGGAGGGGTGAGTATAGCTATATTTACCTGTCCCTCGGTCCACCGCAGCGCTGCTCCCTCGGTCTGACTCTGGCTGTGAATGTTCAGGCAGAGGGCGCGATGATGCGTCGTTAGTGCGTGCCCCGCCCCCTGCCTGATCATTCACAGCCAGAGGAGTCAAACCGAGGGAGCAGCGCTGCAGTGCAGAGAGGACAGGTAAATATCACAAGTGCCGGAGTCCTGAGCGAGCGGTGACACCGGCACCTGTCCCCCATAGCGCGCCGGTGTCACCGCCTGCTCAGGACACCGGCACCTGGCCCCCAGCGACGAGAGGTGAGTATGTCATTTTTTTTTTGCAGCAGCAGCATATGAGGCCTATACTATGGGGCATAATTGTGCAGCATATGGGGCATAATCTGGAGCATATGGGGGCATAAGCTGTGGAACATATGGGTCATAATCTGGAGCATATGGGGGCATAATATAGAGCATATGGGGCATAAACTGTGGAACATATGGGTCATAATCTGGAGCATAAGGGGGCATAATATGGAGCATATGGGGGCATAAGCTGTGGAACATATGGGGCTTAATCTGGAGCATATGGGGGCATAATATGGAGCATATGGGGGCATAAGCTGTGGAACATATGGGGCATAATCTGGAGCATAAGGGGGCATAATATGGAGCATATGGGGGCATAAGCTGTGGAACATATGGGGCATAATCTGGAGCATATGGGGGCATAAGATGTGGAACATATGGGGCATAATCTGGAGCATATGGGGGCATAATCTGTGGAACATATGGGGGCATAATATGGAGCATATGGGGGCATAATCTGTGGAACATATGTGGCATAATCTGGAGCATATGGGGGCATAATCTGTGGATCATACGGGGGCATAATCTGTGGAATATATGGCGGCATAATCTGTGGAGCATATTGGGCATAATCTGTGGAGCATATGGGGGCATAATCTGTGTAGCATCATATGGGGGCATAATCATTTTTCACCCTAGGCTTATACGCGAGTCAATAAGTTTTCTCAGTTTTTTGTGGCAAAATTAGGGGGGTCGACTTATACACGGGTCGGCTTATACATGAGTATATATGGTAATTATTTTTTAGTTAATAGTAGATAAGTGTAATCACACATCAAAATGGTTTATCAAGAAAATCTACATTTAGATTATTATTTTTTTCCTTTTCCCAAAGGATAATTTTATGATATTCAATGTTATTTTTATTTTTAATGGTTACATAGATGGTACACATCTTCAGACAAATATATGGTATAAAGCTAAAACAGAAGTTACATAAATAATTTAGAAAACAATTATTTTTTCATTTTGGTTTTGATAAATGAATTATTTCATAAAATAATATTTTTTTTTGGTATTAAGGGGGAAATGTGCTTTTGATCCTGAATACATCATCACATTTCATCAATACCTCTTCTTCACACATTTTAAAGAATATAAAAAGGTACAATGGTATAACTACTAGAGATAATAACATTATGTATTATAAAGAGTCATTTCTTTACACTAAGAAGGGGATTACATGCAAAGTTGCATAATATGAATATTTTGGTAACACAAGGTTATGACAAATATGAAATCATCCAGATAATGGAAATATTAGGGTATGTGTTACTGAGAACATAACTACCCCACATTTGTCATAAACATATAAAGGCCTTATTTTTATTTTTATTCTTATCTTTGTTTTTATTCTTATTTTTCATTATTTTTTATTCTTCCTTTATCTCTATTTTTGATTCTTAATTTTTATTGTTTATCTCAATCAAGAAACATCAATATTTAATAAAGTAATGTCTTGTATGAGAATATTGCTTTATTAAATATAGTAAAGATATCATTCATTAAAAGAAAATGTTCTAATTCTGAGTAAATACAATAATTCTTTCATTCATTCACTCATATTCACATTTTGGTTCATGGCTATACATTCTTACCTATTATTGGTCTAATAAATATATTCCATTAATAAAGTTTTAGTAATAAAGATGTGAATACTTTTCCATCCAATTATGACAAGAGCATTCTTAAGGTGATACCTTTATTGGCTAACCAGAAAATTATATGTTCGCTAGCTTTCAGAGCTCAAGGCTCCTTCTTCAGGCAAGATTACATTTGGAATAATAAGAAAGACACATTAGATGCTTACTATAGTAGGAAATTTGTTCAAGACCTGGGAGGTGTGATGCCTTCAAAAGATAAGCAAAGGAAATCAAATTAGCATTTTCTTACAAATGGAGAGCTAGTGGGGATGTGTTATTAGCTATCTGGAGTCCTTCTGGTAAAGGTGTGAACTGTGTCTATGTAATGAGTCATAAAACCGGGTGTTAAGTTGAGTCCTAGTGTCAAAGTATTGAACATCCTAATAAGTTTGAATTCCCATATTTTTCTCTCCCTGTCATCCTTCACGTTTCATCAAGGAGACGCTACAGGAATTCTACAATAATTTACAACATCACCTCATTATCAACAAGAAAAAGAAACTGGACAGACTCAGGAAGAAAGCAGGTCTCAATGTAGCTGAAGGTAAGCCCTATTTACAGAATCATTTACATACATTGCCCTCTGTTGTGAACCTCTCACAATACAAGCCAAACACAGGAGAAATGCATGTTCTTTCAAAGGGACTAACATTCTGTCCTACAAAACAGCTGGATACGGCTCAGTTCTGTAGTGACATCGAGGAATTCTTCCGCAGATTGCGACTCAAAGAATTCTTTCATAACCATGCAGATATCACTTCACAAGACAATGTGAATAACACAGCAAAAAAGAAAAAGAGGACAAACTGGACCCCGCAACCCGGACACAACCAAACTCTGGATCATTACATAGACTGTTTCCGCAAAAAAGTTAAATCTGACATTTTGGACAGACACCATAAAGTGCCAAACAATATCAGCATGGAGGAAAGAAAAGCTATACAATCCTTAAAAGCCAACAACAATATCATCATCAAACCAGCGGACAAAGGAGGAGCTATAGTCATCATGAACACGACAGATTACATCCAGGAAGCAAACAGACAACTCTTGGATATAAAATACTACACTCCACTTCAGGAAGATCCTACCAAACAATACACTGAGGAACTAACACGTATCATCAATGGATTTGATTCTACTTCATCCTCACTACTGGAACTAGTACCAGGCAATCCCAAAACAGGTACCTTCTACATGTTGCCTAAAATACACAAAGAAGGTAATCCTGGGAGGCCCATCATCTCTGGTATTGGGACTTTAACTGAGAATATCTCCGGCTGGGTGGAGAACATTCTAAAACCCTTGGTGAGGAGCACACCCAGCTATATCCAGGACACCACGGATATTCTTTGCAAATTGTCAGCGCTGGGCCCACTTCCAAGGGACACGATACTAGCCACCATGGACGTAGAGTCTCTCTATTCCAACATTCCTCATGAGGATGGAATCACAGCATGTAAATATTTCCTTCAAAAGAACAATCTGGCCACAGAACCAACACTGCAATTCATCAGGTTTGTGCTTCATCACAACTATTTTTCTTTTGGGAACAATTTATACCAACAGTGCATGGGCAGCGCCATGGGAAGCAAAATGTCCCCACAATATGCCAACCTATTTATGGCGAAACTGGAGGAGGAGTTTTTGTCATCTTGCCCTATTAAACCTCTTGCATACTTCCGCTACATTGATGATCTGCTAATAATCTGGACAGGCTCAAAAGATGATCTGCTCACCTTCCACAATAACTTCAACAAATACCACCCAACCATCAAGCTCACCCTCAACTTTTCAAAGTCTCAAATACATTTTCTGGACTTGACCATATACATCAAGGACAACGCCATAACAAACATCAATTTACCATAAGCCCACAGGACGTCCAGCATACCTTAGATGGAACAGCTTTCATCCAGGACACACAAAAAAATCCATCATCTACAGTCAAGCTCTGAGATATATTCGGATCTGTTCAGACAGTAAAGACAGGGAACTACAGCTGCTATCTCTGAGGAATACATTCCTACAACAAGGATACCATCCACTGGTAATAGATGAACAGATCCACAGGGCTACAAGAATCCCAAGAAGCAACCTCCTGGATTACAAACTGAGAGAGGACAACAAACAGGGTACCTCTTGTGGTCACATACAACCCCCACATGAGCATCCTAAGGAAAATTGGTGCTGATCTCCAACCCATATTCCACAGGGACCACAAATTGAAAGACATATTCCCAGAACTACCACTCCTCTCCTACAAACAGCCCCCTAACTTAAGGAATCTCCTTGTCAGAAGTGTCCTTTCGTCACCATCAGTGACTGGCACATTCCCATGTAACAACAAAAAATGCAAAACTTGTACCCACATATTACCAACAAATACAGTCCGTGTACCAAACACAAATCAGGACTATAAGGTCATGGGTTCCTTTTCATGTACATCCTCCAATGTGGTGTACATGATACAATGTACAAGGTGCCCTGGAGCTATCTATATTGGGGAAACCATGCAAAAACTACAAACAAGGATGAATCTACACAGACATACGATCAGGAATGAAATGGACACGCCTGTGGGAAAACATTTCTCTGGAACTGGACATTGTATGACAGACTTAAAAGTCTTAATACTAAAAGGTCATTTTAAGGATGACAGGGAGAGAAAAATATGGGAATTCAAACTTATTAGGATGTTCAATACTTTGACACTAGGACTCAACTTAACACCCGGTTTTATGACTCATTACATAGACACAGTTCACACATTTACCAGAAGGACTCCAGATAGCTAATAACACATCCCCACTAGTTCTCCATTTGTAAGAAAATGCTAATTTGATTTCCTTTGCTTATCTTTTGAAGGCATCACACCTCCCAGGTCTTGAACAAATTTCCTACTATAGTAAGCATCTAATGTGTCTTTCTTATTATTCCAAATGTAATCTTGCCTGAAGAAGGAGCCTTGAGCTCTGAAAGCTAGCGAACATATAATTTTCTGGTTAGCCAATAAAGGTATCACCTTAAGAATGCTCTTGTCATAATTGGATGGAAAAGTATTCACATCGATTTTTCTGGCTAACACGGTACCACAATATAATTTATTATTGTACACCAGTAATAAAGATGGAAACACTTGTTACATAAAAAAAATATACTGACTCCTATGAGTTGAAAAGGTAATTACTAGTGTTGAGCGATACTGCTCGATATCTAAAAATATCGGATCGGAATGGTATCGCCGATATCACTAAATATCGTCGATATCCGATTCCGATACCGGAAGTCCCATGTAAGTCTATGGGAACCAAATATCGACATTAAAAAAACCCATTCTTGTCTTGTTGGTTAATTGTACATGAAGGAAAACAACAAAGACTAATGTAGAATGTATTGGGGGAGGTTGAGGAGACAATAAAGGCATACATGTTTAACCCAATGCATTGGAATAGCATTAATATATATTTTTTTGGAAATACGTTTGGATTGACTAACAAATTGACAATGTTGTTAACCTTTTTTCTATTTTGGCAAATATGTATGTTTCACAACTTCCATGCTCTTCACCTTTTTAACTTTTGCCAGTGCCACACTTTCTCCTTCATAATCTTCAGCAGCATCATCTTTCTCATCAAATTATTCTTCATCTTCACCTTCTTAATCTTCTTCTTAAACTTCTAGCTATTCATGTTTTTGTTTACATTACTCATATTGTTATTATTAAACTAATTAATCTTCTTCATATTCAAATTCTTCATCTTCTTCCTCTTCATCTTCTTCATCATATTCTTATTTGTGACAGAGATTCCTGTACTTGTAATCTGTAAAAGTATGAATTGTTCATCCTTCCGTTCTTGCTGTCACAAAAGATTTAAATTACAACAGTATTTGTCCGTGTTCAGTTTAGCCTGCAGCAGCTCCACGAGGAGGAACGGACTCACCCCCATACACTGCTTAGTCTTCTTCTGCTTAGAATTTAGAGCATATATTTTGCTCTTCATTTTGGTCTTATACTTCATGTTCTTCTGCTTTTTGATCTTCTGCTTATTGTTCTTCTGTCTCTTGTTCTGTATCTTGTAGTTTGTCTTAACCTTCTTTGTCCTGTTGGTGATCTTCTTCTGGGTAATCTTTTATTTTTTCTTTGTGATGGTGTTCAGGCTGGTTGGCTTCATGCTCGTCGTCCTTGTTGTCGTCATCTTCTTCTGGGTGGTCTTTAAGGTCGTCTAATTTCCGAGAACCAGCTGACGTTACTGGAACCCTGACGGGTATCAGATGGAGCAAGAGACAATGGAAGTAACGAGGACCAGCTGACTGTGCTGGAACCCGGAGGGGCAGCAGAAGGAAAAGAGGCAATGTCACAACCGAGTACCAGCTGACGTTACTGTGACACGGTTACTAAGCAGGAGGTACCTGTGCTCCAAAGCACTACCAAGGACCAGCAGACGTTGGTGGAACTCGGATACGGAGATGGAGGCACCTAGGCCAAAGGCACTGGGGAGAACCAGTTGACGGTACTGGACCCCGGACGGGTAGCAGAAGGAAAAGAGGCAATGTCACAACCGAGTACCAGCTGATGTTACTGTGACACGGTTACTAAGCAGGAGGTACCTGTGCTCCAAAGCACTTCCAAGGACCAGCAGACGTTGGTGGAACTCGGATACGGAGATGGAGGCACCTAGGCCAAAGGCACTGGGGAGAACCAGTTGACGGTACTGGACCCCGGACGGGTAGCAGAAGGAAAAGAGGCAATGTCACAACCGAGTACCAGCTGACGTTACTGTGACACGGTTACTAAGCAGGAGGTACCTGTGCTCCAAAGCACTACCAAGGACCAGCAGACGTTGGTGGAACTCGGATACGGAGATGGAGGCACCTAGGCCAAAGGCACTGGGGAGAACCAGTTGACGGTACTGGACCCCGGACGGGTAGCAGAAGGAAAAGAGGCAATGTCACAACCGAGTACCAGCTGACGTTACTGTGACACGGTTACTAAGCAGGAGGTACCTGTGCTCCAAAGAACTACCAAGGACCAGCAGACGTTGGTGGAACTCGGATACGGAGATGGAGGCACCTAGGCCAAAGGCACTGGGGAGAACCAGTTGACGGTACTGGACCCCGGACGGGTAGCAGAAGGAAAAGAGGCAATGTCACAACCGAGTACCAGCTGACGTTACTGTGACACGGTTACTAAGCAGGAGGTACCTGTGCTCCAAAGCACTACCAAGGACCAGCAGACGTTGCTGGAACTCGGATACGGAGATGGAGGCACCTAGGCCAAAGGCACTGGGGAGAACCACTTGACGGTACTGGACCCCGGACGGGTAGCAGAACGCACCCATGAAAATGTAAGTTGACAGGACGCAAGCCGTCCGCAGTTACCGAATCACACAGTCCTACAGTGGGTGCTTGTCCTATTGTCACAATGGAAACAGCCTTTATTTACATATCCCACAGCACACATAGGAATCACCTAAACTGCAGGCACCATAGAGTCGGCTAACCCGAATGCAACACGACAGCACAACTTATTGGAGGATAATTGACGTTCACACTGCCAGGAAACAGCTGTCGTGCTGTAACCAGGCTGGCCAGGAGTCAGTACCCCTGCCAATTACTTACGAGCAACAAATGGCGGTGTTGTAGCCCAGGGAGTAGAGTTCAGGTGGTAGAAAGATGAACATAACAGGAGACATGGAAAACGTTGCCAAACAGTTATTTAATCTGAAAACGGACAGGCAAATTCAGGTGAGATCCATGCCTTGTTCATTTTCAGAAAAGTAAGCCGGTCTACATTCTCTGAGGATAGTCGCATGCGACGGTCTGTTACTACACCACCTGCAGCACTAAAGACGCGCTCAGATAATACACTGGCAGCAGGGCAAGCCAGCACCTCCAATGCATACTGGCTAAGCTCTGGCCATGTATCCAACTTAGAGACCCAAAATTTGAAAGGGGAAGAGGCATCTGGGAGTACACTTAGAGGGAAAGCCAAGTAGTCTGTCACCATCTTACGGAAACGTTTCTTCCTGGTGACTGGAGCCGTCTCGGATGGTGTAGACCTTGCTGGCGCTGTCACAAAACTTCGCCACATTTGTAACATACAGCTCTTGCCCTGTGCAGAGGCGCTGCTTGTGCTCCCTCTTGTTGTAGAGGTGTCTACACTGCCTCGACGCACAGAGCTGCTTTGTAAAGCAGTAGCAGCAGCAGCAGCTCTCTCGGCTGGAATGTACAACAGTATGGATTGCACCAGTGTGTCTTGGTACTCCTGCATTTTACGGTCCCGGTTCACCGGTGTGATGAGGGTTTGTAAGTTGTCCCGGTAGCGAGGGTCTAGGAGGGTGTACACCCAATAATCTGACGTGGTGAGAATGTGGGCGATGCGGCGGTCGTTTCTCAGGCACTGAAGCATGAAATCAACCATGTGCTGCAGACTCCCAACTGGCCAACAAAGGCTGTCCTCTGGAAGAGGCGTCATCTCTGCCTCCTCTGCATCACCCCACCCTCGCTCTACATACTGACTAGAGCGTTGTGTACCTCCCTCTGTAGGGATTTCTTCCTCCTCCATTGACTCCTCCTCCTCCTCCTCATCCTCCTCACAAAGTGAGCCCTGCCCAGCCCTTTGTGAGGAACCACGTTGCGATGACTGTCCTGAAGGTAATTGAATTTGTGACTCCTCATCCTCCACCTCTTCCAAAACCTCTTCCTTTATTGCTTTCAGTGATTTCTGAAGCAGCCAGATAAGGGGGACAGTCATGCTGACTAGGGCATCATCTGCACTCGCCATCCGCGTTGAGACATCAAACGCACGCAAAACGTCACAGATGTCCTTCATAGAGGCCCACTCAGTAGTGGTGAAGTGTGAACGGCGCAAATTGCGAGTTGATTGCGCCTGTTGCAGCTGATACTCCATTACTGCTGGCTGCTGCTCACACAACCGCTCCAACATATGTAACGTGGAATTCCACCTGGTGGGTACGTCACATATGATGCGATGTTCAGGAAGGCAAAATCTGACTTGCAGAGCTGCAATGCGCGATCTGGCCATGCTGGAACGTCGCAAGTGAGCGCACTCTAGGCGGACCTTGTGCAGCAGTGCATCAAGATCCGGATAGTCCCTCAAAAAACTCTGCACGACCAAGTTGAGCACATGTGCCAGACATGGTATGTGAGTGAGGTTGCCAAGGCCCAGAGCTGCCACCAGATTTTGGCCATTGTCACACACTACCAAGCCTGGCTGGAGATTAGCTGACAAAAACCACACGTCGCTCTCCTGCTTGATGGCATCCCAGAGCTCCTGCGCTGTGTGGCTTCGATTCCCCATGGAAATTAATTTCAGGACGGCCTGTTGACGTTTGGCCACGGCTGTGCTCATATCGGTCGCAACAGGTAAGCGTTCACGGGTCCATGTGGAGGTATACCGTGACGGCTCGTGCAGCGATGATTCTGAGGAACTGGAGTAGGAGGAGGAATCAATGTGTACAGACTGGATTCCTGCAATCCTTGGAGTTGGCAGAACACGTACAGCGCCACTGGCAAGATCTGTACCCGGCTCCACAACATTGACCCAATGGGCAGTGAGGGAAAGGTATCGTCCCTGGCCATGAGTACTGGTCCACGCATCGGTGGTCAGGTGGACCCTGCTACTGACGGCGTTTAGTAGCGCATGTTTAATGTTTCCCTCGACATGTTTTTGCAGAGCAGGGACGGCTTGCCTGCTGAAATAAAATCGGCTTGGCACATTATATTGTGGGACTGCCAATTCCATAAAGTTCCTGAAACTGTCAGTCTCCACCAGCCTGAATGACAGCATTTCAAGGGACAGGAGTTTTGCAATGCCAGCATTCAGAGCCTGTGCTCGTGGATGGTTTGCCGAGTATGGCCGTCTTTTATCCCATGCCTGTGGTACCGATGGCTGTTTTGTGGTCTGGGAGTGTGACGATGACTGTGAACTTGCTGCTGTGGGTGGAATAACAGTTTGTCTATGGACAACAGTGACCGAGGTTCTTCCATGGAGATCCTGTGAGGAAGCCGAACCAGGTGTGTGTGAGCTGGAGGTAGAGGCTCCAACACGACCTGAAGATGTAGGTGCTGCTGTAGGTTGGCCTACATCTCCAGTGTGTCTTTGTAACTCAGCTACGTGCTTTGTCCGTACATGTTTCCTCATATTTGTGGTATTCAGGTTACTGATATTTTTACCTCTTTTAACTTTTTGCTTACACAGCTTGCATTGAACATAGCAAATATCATCTACAAGTCTGTCAAAAAAGGACCACGCAGTGCAAGTCATGGGAGCGCCAATTTTGACATTTCTAAGAGAACTGCTCCCAACAGGTGCCAAACTGGAGGCTACAGGCAAGCGAGTCTGCAGCCTACCTCTCCCTCCTCTTTGTACCGTTGGGACAATCTCTTCCTCAGAGCTAGTGTTGAGCGATACTTTCCGATATCCAAAAGTATCGGAATCGGAATGGTATCGCCGATACCATTAAAATATCGGCGATACCCGATACCGATACCGGAAATCCAATGTAAGTCTATGGGAACAAAATATCGGAATTAAAAAAACCCCATTCTTGCCTTGTAAACACTAAATATACACACATAGAATACATATATATATATATATATATGTCATTGTGACATATATATATACATATATTTATAGTTTATACACTTCTACATAGTAAAATAGCCTCTGATTCAATTGCCGGGTAAAGTCGGCTTTTGTGAAAAGACAGAAGCACCCGACATGAAATGACACTTGGTTTACATAGAGTTAACCATGTCTTTTCACGTAGTTTGATATCTGATTTGCACAAACAATTACATGAGTGTAAGTGTGCAAAATTTCACACCTGTAGGGGTTAATTAAAGGTGTAAATTCGTTGTAAAAAAAAAGGACTTTTTTGCTACGAATTTACACCTTTAATTAACCCCTACAGGTGTGAAATTTAGCACACTTACACTCATGTAATTGTTTGTGCAAATCAGATATCAAACTACATGAAAAGACATGGTTGACTCTATGTAAACCAAGTGTCATTTCATGTCGGGTTCTGCATTTTCACAAAAGCCGGCAATTGAATTAGCGGCTATTATACTATGTAGAAGTGTATGAACTATAAATATAAATATATATATATATATATGTGTCACAAATTCAATGACATGTATATATATATATATATATATATGAGGTGTAAAATTGCTGGAAAAAAATGCGTGGGCTCCCGCACTATTTTCGCTACCAGACAGACAAAGCCAGTGAGTGGGGGCAGATAATAATAGCCCAGAAAGGGACCATTTTTTTTGGCCCCCCCGGCTACTAACATCTGCCCCCAGACACCCCAGAAAGGGCAAATCTCTAATTAGATTTGCCCTTTCTGGCACTTTGCCCGTCTATTCCCATTGCCCTGTAGCGGTGGCGAATGGGTTAATAAGGGGTTAAAATGACCTTGCAATTGAAAGGTCACTTTAAGCCAGGTTAATAATTGAGAGCTGTCAATTAGACAACTATCAATTATTAATCCTATTGTATGAAAGAAAAATCAAACACACACACTTTAATAAAAAAGAAGTTTAATGAAATAATCACACAGTTTTTGACCATATTTTATTTACCTGCTAAAACCATTTCCTGTAATAAAAATAAAATAATAAAGCAAAATTATTCTTACCTATCCCATGCACAGTCAGGTCCCACGGTGTAATCCTTCAGAAAGGGTTAATGTTTACTGCAGGGACCGCAGCTAATGCTGCAGCCTCACAGTAAACCCCCAAATGAATGAGTTCCTCTCCTGGCTGACAGGAGAGGAAGTGGAAAGCTTAATTGATTGCTTTCCACTTTCACTTCAGGTCAGCCAGGGACACAATCAGTGACGTCAGAGGGAACTGGTTAACAAAAATAGGGGATCCCCTCGAAAAAAATTGGCGTGGGGTCCCCCCTATTTTTGTTAACCAGCCAGATGAAGCAGACCGCTGAGGCCTGGATTTTCAGGCTGTTAAGGAGCCAAGATCCATGGACCTTGCCAGCCTGATAATACCAGGCCACAGCAGTCTGCATATCTTGGCTGATTAACAAAAATAGGGGATCCCCTCGAAAAAAATTGGCGTGGGGTCCCCCTTATTTTTGTTAACCAGCCAGATGAAGCAGACCGCTGAGGCCTGGTTTTTCAGGCTGGTAAGGATCCAATATCCATGGACCTTGCAAGCCTGATAATACCAGGCCACAGCAGTCTGCTTAGCTTGGCTGGTTAACAAAAATAGGGGATCCCCTCGAAAAAAAAACGGCATGGGGATCCCCCCTATTTTTGTTAACCAGCCAAGTAAAATGCAGACTGCTGCGGCCTGGTATTAAAAGACTGTCAAGGCCCATGGATTTTGGCCCTCAACAGCCTGATAATACCAGGCTACAGCAGCCCCACATTTGGCGCATCAAAAGATGTGCCAATTGTGGCACTTTACCCGGCTCTTCCCACTTGCCCTGTAGCGGTGGCAAGCGGGGTAATAAGGGGTTAATGTCACCGTTGATTGAACGGTGACAATAAGCCCGGTTAATAATGGAGAGGTGTCAATAAGACACCGATCCATTATTAATCCCAAAGTTTTTAAATGTTTAAAAAAAAAACACAGCAAGAAAAAAGTCTTTTAATGAAATAAAAGAGACAACACAGTTTTCATTTATTTTATTACTCTCTCATTCCTGCGACGCCATCGATCTCCTGTAAAAAAAGAAAAAAAACAAACCAACAGTATACCACCTGTCCGACGCAGTCCATAGTAACGACAGTCCCACGACGATCCAGCTCTGCTACATCGCAATGACAGGCAGAGCCTGTCATCGCAACGCAGCACAGCTGATTACCTGCTTCCCCGGCGGTGACGTCATCGGACTGACTGCTTTACGGCCGGGATTACCCAGCAGTCACTGCAGTTATCGCGAGAAACTGCCTGTGACCGCCGGGGAAAGATGATGGCGGCCATGAAGCAGTCCAGCCCGTGACCGCCGGAGATCTTCTGCCAGGTAAGTGCCGCTGACTCCTGACAGACCCGACCGACGGACACTGACAGTGACAGTGACAAATCCGATTCCGGTATCCGATATGACAAAAATATCGGAACTCGGAATCGGAATTCCGATACAGCCAATATCGGCCGATACCCGATATTTGCAATATCGGAATGCTCAACTCTACTCAGAGCTGCTCCCACCACCTTCCTTTTGCTCACGCCATGTTGGGTCTCGGACTTCATCATCTCCACTACCCTCTTCCAACACCTGCTGCTGTTGGATGGTCTGGGCAGCACCATGCTCCACAAAACCTGGCACCTGAGTCTCATCATCATCATAAGATGCGTTCTGCGGTCTGCTGTCCATCGGCACTGGCTCACCCGCCTCTTCAGATTGAGAGAGACACAGCTGTTGCGCATCACTGCATACTCCCTCTTCTTCAAATTGCAGAATGCTGCTTGCCTGTGCCCGTGTTTGCGAGCCAACAGATTCTGAGAACAGAAGCAGAGACTCAGCTGGCTCCTGTACAGAACTCTCTGACTGCCTGGGCAATTTGACAGGCTGTGAACAGACAGATGGTTGCTCAACAGTGTTGTGTTCCTGAGAGGAGGTGGAAGGAATTGAAGTCGATGCATTGGCTGCCATCCAACCAACAACGGCTTCAATTTGTTCTTCCCGCAGCAGGGGGGCACGCCGAGCTCCTACCAAACTGCGCATAAAGGAACGCTCATGGGTAAAACTGGTGGATGCTGTGTCACTGAGGGCGGCAGCAGCCACAGAATCCCCACGTCCTCTCCCTGCTGAAACTCCACGGCCACGACCACGTGCCTTACTCCCTGCCTTCTTCATCTTGGTAGATTGATAAAGAAAGTCAGAAAAGTTATAAGGCCTAAGTGTGGTTATTACGCAGAGACTGAAGTGAACACTGAAACACAACTGTTCACAATCTGTGAAAGGCTACTCCTTTGTCTACTTCTATAGTGTTTGCAACCAATGTATTGGATACGGATGGAAGCGCGTCACACTAATAGATTATATTTATTTTAAATGGAATGGAGCAGAACCAATTGGAGAGAAATGAAAAGGATGAGGCACTGAGACACGCTCAGCAGAGTACAAGCAGCAGTGCTTGAACAAGTAACTGGAGCGTGATGTGCACTCAAAAAATAAAAAACACAGACTGAAGTGAACACTGAAACACAACTGTTCACAATCTGTGAAAGGCTACTCCTTTGTCTACTTCTATAGTGTTTGCAACCAATGTATTGGATACGGATGGAAGCGCGTCACACTAATAGATTATATTTATTTTAAATGGAATGGAGCAGAACCAATTGGAGAGAAATGAAAAGGATGAGGCACTGAGACACGCTCAGCAGAGTACAAGCAGCAGTGCTTGAACAAGTAACTGGAGCGTGATGTGCACTCAAAAAATAAAAAACACAGACTGAAGTGAACACTGAAACACAACTGTTCACAATCTGTGAAAGGCTACTCCTTTGTCTACTTCTATAGTGTTTGCAACCAATGTATTGGATACGGATGGAAGCGCGTCACACTAATAGATTATATTTATTTTAAATGGAATGGAGCAGAACCAATTGGAGAGAAATGAAAAGGATGAGGCACTGAGACACGCTCAGCAGAGTACAAGCAGCAGTGCTTGAACAAGTAACTGGAGCGTGATGTGCACTCAAAAAATAAAAAACACAGACTGAAGTGAACACTGAAACACAACTGTTCACAATCTGTGAAAGGCTACTCCTTTGTCTACTTCTATAGTGTTTGCAACCAATGTATTGGATACGGATGGAAGCACGTCACACTAATAGTTAAATTGCATGGAGCAGCAAGAATTACACTGAAGAAAAAAAAAAGAGTCTGTGAGTGACACGTGCAGATGCCTACAGACAGCGTTGCATGCAGAGCAAACTGCAGCGTCACCTGCACTCACACACACCTTGCAGAGCTGTTAAAACAACACTGCAGGCAAAAGGAAGCTTTACACAGCGGTTGGTGCTAGCCTGCCTAGAGCACAGAACACTAAATCGCAATCTCTAACTGTCCCTCAGAGTCAGCACAGCAGCGTTCTGTCCCTTACTGAATTCACAGCACAGTGACGCTAAAATGGCGGCGGCGCCTTTTATAGTGTATTCTGACATCATTTCAGCATCCAATCACAGCCATGCCATTAGTTAACATGACCGCAGCAGTACAGGATGTGCCCACACTTCTTAGGATTCTTCATTGGCTGACTAAAATCACATTGCCTCTCAAAGAATTATGGGAACTTCCGATTCCGGTATACGATATATGGAAAATATCGGAACTAAGTATCGAAAGGCCGAAACAGCTAATATCGGCCGATACCCTATACTTGCGGTATCGTATTGCTCAACACTAGTAATTACACCTATGACATAAAAATGTTCTATCTCATGAAGAATATGGTTAATAATGCATTATCATTTATTATTGTTTTACTACACAAAAATGAATTCCATATTACTATTCTGATAATAATTCTATGGATATTACTGATTGCTATGGTACGCTGTGATATTATAGGTTAGGAAAATTACCAGATTTGGTATAGAATAGGGAATGAAGACTTCAAGCAAGATATTGGAATTACGTTAATAAAGACTTTTCATATTTCTAAATTCAAGTCATTTTAAAAAAGTTGCAAGAAGAAAAAGCCGAAGTCCCAGAAGATAACAAGGCTATATGATGTCTGAGTAATAATAGACTGTGTCAATTACAATTCATTTCATCACTGACAGCCACAACTGCAGTATCCACCACTGACAGCCACGATCGCAGTATCTAACCTGACATCCACAATGGCAGAGGACGATGATCCTATGATGCTAATATGAACTGTGTTATCGCGTTTTTATCAAGTTCCAGTGTTTTCCTATCACCTATGAAGCTTCAATGAAAGCTGGTGAATAAGGTAATTGTCAGGAAGCTAGAACCCTGACATAAGTCCTGTGCGTTAGGACTGACTGGTTATGATGCTATCTTTAGCAAGGAAGAGTCATTTTAACCCTTGCTTTGCTGACCAAAGACGTCACACCTGTTCCAAGACCACTGCGGATGGCATGGAGGATTCCAGAAATATACAAGGCGAGCCAATGTAAGTCCAGGTCTTTAAAGGTGACACTGCTCAGATATTAAAGCTTCATTTCATCATTGGACTTTGTTTTCTTATCAACATTTGAATTTATGGACTTTGATTGACACATGACACACGGTCTCTACAATTTCTACATGTTATTTCAAAGGAATTATCGTATAAAGACTGTATTTTAAAAGAACCAAGAAAAAGACGTCAAGATGAAGACCAGATGACATCAGATGATGATGACTGGACCGGAGATGCTTCGATTTAGGATTAGGAAAGTATAATATATATTTTATATGAATATTGGTCACGGCTTACCATAACATGAATTCACATAATTATGTTATTGAGTGTGTATAACAATAATCTGATATTATTATTATTATGGAAATTAAATTATTTTGTCAAAAAAGAAGAAAAGAAGAAAGAAAATCTGATTATCCTAAAGATGAACTTCTCTACTTTGAGGGTTCCAAATAATGTCTGTCACCCTCAAAAGGGGGAATTGTTAAATATTAATTATTGGTTATGGATTTATTCGTTATACACTCAATTCTGTACCGAGTACATTGATTTTCAGCTGACATTACACATGCTATTTCTGTATGGTAAAGTGTCATCCCCATATATAGAGACCATGTGATTTAAGGGACGTATATATATTGAGTACACGAAGGGAGGGGCTCTCTCTCCTTCCCTCTCTTCAGACACATGAGACATCTTACCAGAACACTAAGGTGAATGGACAGCTGCTATGTAACCACGTGTTGCTTCCTCAGACGCTGCTGACAAGAGACAGATGTCATTTTACTATTCAGGATCTAAGGAAAGACTTGTACAAGCTTTGCTATGGACAATCTCTTCGTAACTATTTTACTCATTTTATGTTTTCCTGCAATGATGTTTTTGGTGGACAGTCCAATAAACCACTACATTTTTTTTATAAGAAACATTGCGACATTTTCCTTAGAGTATCGCATCTGGTAACAAGTCCTGGAAAAATATATGAAATTAAGCATTTTTAACAGGTTTAAATAGGGAATATGACCTACACTCTTTTATTTAGTTGATCACATTGTATTGTAATGACTCTTGGCTTCAATGTAATAGCTATATGTCTTAGTTACTACAAAAATATTTATGTTGTTATTTTCATGATAATATTCCTTGTATTATAATTATTTGTTGTCCAGGTAGCGTCTGGCACTAACCCACTGGACACTGGTAATTCTCATCTCCTGGTTCATTTTCATAGGCAGGTACTGTGCCACTTGTTATCTGAGTTTTCTTATGTGGACACATTGACATATATTTTACTAAGATGGATTTTACACACAGGAATAGTCTGGATCCTCTCCTTAAGGCACCAATCCACAATTAAAATTTATATGACCTTCAGGTATGGCACTTAATTTTACTTTTATTTTATTCTGCTTTTATTTTTTTGTTATCAATTTTTTTTCTTTTTTTTCTATACGTTCTGACGTTCCATCCATGGAGCAGTTTACTTAATTACAGATTGCAATACCTACTCAGGTGTCACACATCCACAGTTGGATTTATGCTCGTCAAGCAGTCGGGTAGGCGCTTATGATTTATTTTCTTCCTCTTTAATTATTCTCTCATGATGCCATCACTTCAGTACTTGGACTTGAAAACTTTAAACTTTACTCTCTTTATGAACCTCTGAATTGTTCACATTGTACATATCATTGTGTAATTTTGTTAATTTTGGAATAATCATTGCAGTGCTTTGATTGTTAGAACTTTCCTGTTAGGTTTTTTCTATCTTGCTGGTCACATGACTTTTGTTGCCTATTTAATCCTGCTCCGCCCTTCTGGCTTTGCTGGACTTCATTGTAATTTCTACTCTTAAGCTAGCCAGGTGCTTTGTTACCTTACTCAGTCAGTTTTTGCTTGGTCTTCAGACCTCTATGTTCTATGTTGTTTTTTTGTCTTTTACTGCTACAACTTCTGTTAGGAGGTGTCCATCTTTCTCCCAGTCCCTAGTTCTTGTAGGGATCCCTTCCTCGCATCTATAGGTCTTCGTACAGACTAGCTGAGGACTTTAGCGGGTCTGATCGCAGGATCAGGTTCCCCGTTACATCATAGGGATCAAGCTTAGTTCTATCGTAGGGTCAGATCTCCCTTCTTTCCTTAGTGCTTGTAGCAGAACATAACAGTAAGTCCAGCCCAAAAAAAAATCTCTAAGGAAAGATTTTCAGTTTCCATTATGGTGTCGGTTCAGGAATTGGCTCAACGCCTGCAGGGACTCTCTTTGGAGGTGGCCGAGCTCCAGCAACACGTGAGTAGTTGTTCTGGAGCACATTTTGTGGAGCCAAAGGTACGTTTGCCTGATTTATTTTTTGGTGAACAACAAGATTTTTTTTCTTTTAAAAATGCTTGCTTGTTGTATTTTCGTTTGAGACTCAGATCCTCTGGTGATGAATCACAGCGCATAGGGTTCATAATGTCACTTTTGCGCAAAGAACCTCAGGAATGGGCCTTTTCTCTGCAACCTAGTGATCTATGCTTTAGATCAGTGGATAGTTTTTTTTCTCCTTTGGGGTTATTGTATGATGATTCTGATCGTGTCTCTTCAGCTGAGACAGAATTGAGACGTTTGAGGCAGGGATTAGGTAATGTGGAAAAATATTGTACTCACTTCCGACGGTGGTCTACTCAGGTGGGGTGGAACGATTCAGCTTTGAAAAGTTTGTTTCTTGCAGGTCATCCTGGAATCTCTGAGACCAAGAGACTTGTGGGTCGCAGTTTTTGGTGGCCTGGATGGCAGAAGGAAGTCATTAAGTGGGTGCGTCAGTGCACTGTGTGTGCTAGATCTAAGTCTTCACATACTCCTGCTGCGGGGTTGCTTTGTCCTCTGGAGATCCCTAGTGCACCTTGGACACATTTGGCTATGGACTTTATTACTGACCTTCCCCCTCTGAGGGTTTCACTGTCATCTGGGTGGTCATGGACCATTTTAGCAAGATGTGTCACTTGGTTCCTTACATCAAACTGCCCTGCGCTAAGACTCTTGCTAAGGCCTTTGTCAAGTAAATTGTCAGACTACATGGCATTCCTACTGACATTGTTTCTGATAGGGGGTCCTCAGTTCATGGCTCGTTTTTGGCGCGCCTTTTGTGACAGGTTGGGAGTTCATTTGTCGTTTTCATCCGGATATCATCCTGAGTCTAATGGCCAGACAGAAAGGAAAAACCAGGATGTTGAGCAGTTCTTGCGTTGTTTTGTGGCAGACAATCAAAAGGGGTGGTCTGAGTTTCTGCCACTTGCTGAATTTGCTCTTAACAACCATACATCCTCTTCTGCTGGTTGTTCGCCTTTTTTTTGTTGTACTGGGAGACATCCGTCGTTTGGGTAATTCTCCAAATTGGTATCGGCCGTGCCTGAAGAGGAGAATTTTTCCGGTGATTTGGAGAGAGTTTGGACGGATGTACGTGGTAATCTTCAGGAGGCTAACAGAAAATCTAAAAGGTACTTTGAAAGGAAACGGCAAGACGTTTTGTTTGATATTGGTGACATGGTTTGGTTGTCCTCTAAGAATCTGCGGTTGAGGATTCCTTCTAAAAAATTGGGTCCCAAGTTTGTAGGGCCCTTTAAGGTGCTTCAGGTTGTTAACCAATCGGCTGTTAGGTTGGAGGTTCCTACCTCCTGGAAGATTAATCCGGTGTTTCATATTTCTTTGTTGAAAAGAGCTGATGTGTCGGATGGAGACGCCTCGGCCACTGTTCCTCCGGTGGTGGAGGACGGGGAATATGAAATTTCCCGCATCCTAAATTCTAGACGGTATAGAGGGAGTTTGCAGTATCTCGTTGCTTGGAAGGGTTTTGGACCTGAGGATAACTCATGGGTGAGGGCGGATGATGTTTCTGCGTCCAGACTTGTCAGAGCGTTTCACAAGAGGTTTCCGGGTAAACCTGGGCCCAGGGGATCAGGAGGATCCTCGTAGAAGGGGGGGTACTGTTAGAACTCTCCTGTTAGGTTTCTTCTATCTTGCTGGTCACATGACTTTTGTTGCCTATTTAATCCTGCTCCACCCTTCTGGCTTTGCTGGACTTCATTGTAATTTCTACTCTTAAGCTAGCCAGGTGCTTTGTTACCTTACTCAGTCAGTTTTTGCTTGGTCTTCAGACCTCTATGTTCTATGTTGTTTTTTTGTCTTTTACTGCTACAACTTCTGTTAGGAGGTGTCCATCTTTCTCCCAGTCCCTAGTTCTTGTAGGGATCCCTTCCTCGCATCTATAGGTCTTCGTACAGACTAGCTAAGGACTTTAGCGGGTCTGATCGCAGGATCAGGTTCCCCGTTACATCGTAGGGATCTAGCTTAGTTCTATTGTAGGGTCAGATCTCCCTTCTTTCCTTAGTGCTTGTAGCAGAACATAACATTGATGAAGGTCCGAGTGGACCGAAACATTGTTTTTGGACTGCAAAAAAACTTTTCATTACTTCACAAGTTGAGTGCCAAGTTATTTATTATATTGTCACTAGGTTGGGATCCTACTTGAGCACCTCACACAGTAGTGCCACGTTATATTTTTCCATAAGGCAACTCAACAACTTGTGACCGCATGACATTAACTTCTTAAGGACAAAGTTTTCATTTCAACCATTGAACACTAGATTATGGAGTGTTGCTTTTTTTCTTTTAGATGTTTTGAGGTTTGGTTTTGCCTGAAAGGCTTTTTTGCACCCAGTTTTGTCATTTTTGTCTCTGCTAGTGCTGCACCTGTATTTTAGCTAGTTAGATAGATAGATAGATAGATAGATAGATAGATAGATAGAAAAAAGATGTCTGAGTTACACAATCAGTGCTTTGCATCTGTAGGTTACTGCACATGTATTTTGGTACGTCACTGCTCATCATTCTGGCTTTCACGCTCACCGCTCATAATTCCAGCTCTCACTGCTCTCTGTGCGACCCAGTGGCTGTGGACTGGTAACCTTACTGCCATCACTTTTCATCACAGCTGCTGGGATATCGCCGAGTGAAACTTGATAATTGGCATTGGCTGCTGCTCCAGTCTATGGAGTTTCATTCTCTGAACGGGCCTCTATACACTGGATTTTTTTTATAAATGGGTGACAAGGAAATTGTTGGGGAGTGATTTTTTCCAAATATATGATATTTGTGTGTCTTTGATTATGGGGTTCGTAATGGGGATGTCTGACAGACACCTTTCCATTACTAAACCCCAGGTCTTGATGTCAGATATCTGCTGAAATCAACCCCTCAATCCCAATACCCAGATTGCCAATGCAAGCGGGCAATTGGAAAGAGATGAGACTAAGTGCCAGAACTGGCGCATATAATGGTTGCACCACTTCTGGGGCAGCTGAGGCATGGTGTCAGGATTCTAACCCAGCAGCTCCTGTGCACCAGATGGCAGCTCCTCCCTCTGAGCTATTCAGTTCGCTGGTCAGTCTCTAGTCAAGCTTCCTTCCACCTGCTGCTTCTTCTAATGACATTGCTGCTCTGATATCGAACTCTGGCTTCCCTGACTACGATTCCTGCTTATTCCTTTAAACGACATTGCTGTTCCTGATAACGACCTCTGACTTCCCTGACTATGCTAACTGCTGGTGTTGCCACTAGTGGTTGCAATATCACTACTCCAAACCAGGTCAGTCCACAACAGAATAATCACGCACACAGAATGGAGTCTGTAGCAGCAAAACTGAGGCAACAAGATGCTGGTGCCATATACCAAGAAAAATTTTCTAAGTTGCAAATACAGGTGTTGGGTCAGCAAAAAGAAATTATTGAGTTGCAGAGGCAACTTCTGGATTGCGCAACTCTGGCCCGGAATTAAATGCACGCATGCCGCTGCTCACAAAGTTCTGTGGGGATCGTTATCATTACCGTGAATTCCTAAATCAATGCCATATTTATTTCCAGATGCAACCTCTGTTTACCAGTGACAGCAAAAGGGTTCTGATTATCATCAATCTCCTGATGCTCTTGCATGAGCCTCACCTTATGTGGAGAAGAACGCTGACCTCCTAAATGACTTAGTGTCTTTCATTTCTGCTATGGACCAAGTGTTTGACGACCCAAATTGTTGTGCTGCAGCTGAAACCAAATTGCATAACCTACTTCAAGGGCGGCGCTCTGTAGCTTAATATACCTCTGAATTCAGCCACTGGGTGGCAACACCACATGGAATTTAGCTGCCCAGAGGAGTAAATTTTGCCGAGGATTATCAGAGCTAATAAAAGTTGAGCTTGCAAGGGTTGAGACCCCTGATAATTTGGAGGACTTCATCCAACTATGCATGTGAATTGATCACTTAATGAAGGAAAGGTTGCCAGTGCTTGAAAACACCCCTTAACTACTTCTTTACTAAATCAGCATTAAAAAAACAAGAAATTTAAAGTGTTTCCTGAAACTACACAAATTGATGTAATCCGTAATCCTCCCTTTGCAGAAGGAGAGGTGGCGTACAGAGATTCTATGTCTCTATTGTGGGGGCACTGGACATTTTGCTATAAACTGTCCTAATAAAAGAACCATAGCTTTCACAAATGCCAAGACTGAAAGCGATTTAGAACTTTTTGAACGGCCAGATCCAATTATGCAGACCATCTCCTCTGTAAACCAGGGGAGGAGTCCTGAGAAGATCATTTGCATATTCCCAGTGCATTCTGGGATAAGTGAAGAGTCTCTGCAAGCTCAAGGAACACTGGATTTTGGACGCTGCAGCTGAAAGGAGGACATCGGTAAACTGCGAGCCTGCCGGGCGTGAATTTTGGGTCTAGCCACCCGCCATGGTGAGCCTTCCCCCTTTTGGGTATCCCAGTACGGGGAAGTAGCAACGTCTGGTTTCCGGAGGGATTTCTCCACAACCTGGTATCTCTCAACTGGGCCAACTAAGTCATCTGCATTCTGGGGGTCGCTCTGGGCAACCCTGTTCTGTATTGGCCTGCGAAGGAAGTTGATGAATCTGTCCATCACCATCTGCTTAACCATTTGGGCTGGAGTGGAAGTCTCTGGCTGCAACCACTTTTGAAACAGGTGCAACAGATCAAACATCTGGGAGCGTGGAGGGTTGTCGCCATAACATGTCCAGCGGTGGACTCGCTGAGCCCTTACAGACATTGCCACTCCCAGGCGTGCCAGAATTTCAGTTTTTAATTTTCCATACTCTTTGGCATCCTGAAGTGCTAAGTCGTAATATGCTTTTTGGCCAGCACCTCTGCCCACTGTTCTGGTGGTAGCCTCTCACACTCCGCTACCCACTCAAACACAATGAAAAAGACTTCAACATCATCCCCGTGGTCATTTTCTGTATGGCTCGTCTTACCATTTTCCGGACGTATGCATCATCACCTGGAAACGTGGAGGAGACCGCTGGCCTTACACAAACTGCCTCTGCAAGGAGCTCCATTTGCCATGTTAGCGCCTCCTGCTGCTGTTGCTGCTGCTGGTGTTGAAGCTGCAGCTTATTTGTCTCATGCTGCGCCACTTGCTGCTGACTGGCAAGCTGATGTGGCTGTTGTACCTGGATGAGATGCTTCACAAGCTCCTCCATGCTGCCAGACATCTCGCTTTGAATGGCGTTTTTAACTCCGGACATGCAGTTGTCCTCAGTCTCTCTTCGTGTTCTTGGGATGCTGCCCACTTCCGAAACACCACGTGAAAGGGGTTGACATGCTTAGCTGCTTCTCTAGGTAGACACACGAACACTTTGACAGTGAAACACCTGCTTGTTTATTAAAGTCAGCATAGACTAAGGCAGGGTTCAGAAAAACAAAAAGCAGAGACTTCCTTGCTTAATGGAAAACCAAAAAAAATAAGGTAAAACAGAGTCCTTTCCCTGCAGGTTCACCTGCAGGTATCCTGCACAGTTCTTTAGCTCCTCCTGGAGCTATGTGGGAGTTCCTGTTCTCCCAATACACAACATACCAGTGACTCATGGCCAGGTATTTAACACATATGTGATGGTCACAAGAACTTGAAGTCACACAGATCCTAGCTGGACTCTGCATGTGGAGATACCGTGGGCCTCCGCCCACCCGCTCTATGAAGGTCCACTAAAACCAGCCCATAACATAATAATAAGTTCCTATTAACCCTTTCAGCACTTAGTGTGATGGAGGAAAAAACCACTTTGGTTTTACATCACTGATCACAGTATGCGCAATGACACGTATCTCCCTTCACATACTATGCCAGACACTGTATTGAACCGAATCATCATGAAGCGGTTAGTTTTCATCTTATTTCATCTCCAAAATTTCCAGTTATTCTAGGAATTCTCTGGTTTTAAATCCATAACCCATCAATCAACTGGGCATCGAGGACCATTACCTTTCCCTTTGAGTGATGTAAGAACAATTGCCATGCTAATGTATCTGTTTCCAAGCAAATTAAAATTTCCAAGATTTTTTATCAGAATTTTGATAAACTACAACCTCAGTACCAACAGTTCAGTGAGGTCTGCAGTAAGAAGAAAGCAGATGAACTGCCTCCTCATCATTCTTACAACTGTCCCATTAAATTACTTCCTGGAACGTCCATTATATTTGGGTGAATTTACAATCTTTCTGAGCCAGAATTAAAAGTAATAAAGGAATACCTATATGAAAATTTACAGAAAGGAATTATTAAACATTCTTCTCCACCAGCTGGAGCACCCTTGTTTTTAGTAAAAAAAGAATGACTCAACCCTGCGGACATGTATTGATTATAGAGAAATAAATTCAATTACATTAAGAATCGCTACCCACTCCCCTTAATTTCTGAGTTGCGGGAGGCACTGTGTTCTGCCAGAATTTTTACAAAACTCAATCTAAGAGGGGCTTATAATCTCATACAAATCCGCCCAGGAAATGAGTCGAAAACTGCCTTTAGAACTTATGGACATTTTTAATATCTGGTTATGCCTTTTGTCCTTAGCTACGCCCCTGCCACATTTCAACACTTCATCAATGATGTTTTTCAAGATTTTTTGGATCGATTTGTTGTTGTTTATCTTAATGACATTATTATATTTTCAGATACCTTGGAGAAGCATCGCAGACATGTCCAGTTAGTCCTGGAATGTCTACAGGAAAACCCATCTCTATATCAAACTCGAAAAATGAGAATTTGAACAAACCAGAACTCAATTTCTGGGCTATATCATCTCTCCAGAAGGTCTGAGCATGGATCCCAGTAAAATCAAAGTGGTAGTTGATTGGCCTACCCCAAGAAATTTATAAGACATTCAGAGCTTTATAGGATTTTCAAATTTCTACAGAAGATTCATTAAAAACTTTTCAAAAATGATTTTACCAGTTACTTCTCTCACAAAGAAAACCCAAGTCTTTTTTCGGTCTCCAGAGTGACAAGTGGCGTATGACAAGCTAAATACACTTTTTTCTTCTGCAACATTACTTGTCCATCCAAATCCTGAACTGACGTTTGTTGTCGAAGTAGATGCCTCAGACTCTGCAGTGGGAGTTGTTTCATCACAACGAGTTGGAGACAAAATGCAACTTCATCATGTGCATTTCTTTCTCATACCATGTCAGCAGCAGAAAAGAACTATAACATTGGAAATAAGGAACTTTTAGTCATGAAGGTTGTCTTCTCTCCGAATAAAGACATCTTTTGGAAGGGGCCAATCATCCGGTGACTGTTTTTACTAACCACAAAAAATTTGAATTTATTCGTACAGCTAAGAGGTTTTGTAATTTATTATTGACCTGGTTCAAGAAATGGCAAGACTGATGCTCTGTCCAGAATATTTGCATAACCTGGACCTCAGGAGAGGTCTAGTACTGACTGTACCTTTCTACGTCCAAAAAGTTTTTGGGGAATATGGGACTCCAAAGAACTTTTGATGAAAATTAAAGAGGGATACCAAACTGACTTTCTTGTTAACCATCCTTATAAAGTCATTGATCGTTCTTTTAAGGAGTGACTTTGAATGCAGAACCATCAAATATATTTCCCTGAATCTGCTCGACTTGAAGTCCTCAAAAATGTCCATGATTCTAAACTTGTAGGACACCCCGGAGTAATGAAAGCGCAAGAACTACTGCTTCGTTCTTTTAGTGGCCTAATTGTAGGAAGGATGTGAGAAAATATGTTTCTTCCTGTTTAACATGTGCACGGAGCAAGACACCACGATCTTCTCCTCCAGGACTTCTTCAACCTCTTCCAGTTCCATCTAGGCCTGGGGGATCAATTTCAATGGATTTTATCGTGGCCCCACCTCCCTCGAAACAAATGACTTATCCTTGTTGTGGTGTATCGGCTCACAAAGATGGCCCATTTTATTCCGACTAAAGGAATTCCTACCACTGAATGAACTGCAGAATTAGTGGTTAAAGAGGTATTTAGGCTGCATGGCATTCCTGACAATGTCATTTCTGATAGAGGTGTTCAGTTTGCATCAAGATTTTGGAAAACCTTCTGTACAGTGTTAGCTAGAACTAACCAAACCCTTGAACAATACCTGCACTGTTTTATTTCTTACCTACAGGATGACTGGGTGGATTATTTATCAATGGCAGAATTTGCCTATAATAATTACAAACACAGTTCTACATCCCAAAGCCCATTTTTTGCTAACTATGGTTTGTATCCGGTATTTATTCCTAATCTTCCATTTAATACTTTGGTTCCTGCTGTTGCAAACAGACTTACAGAGCTGCAGAAAGCTCAAAAAGAACTGAGATGTTACAAAAGGCACACGAAGATTACAAATTATTAGCAGATAAATGTAGCAAAGCCCTTCCTAACCTTCAGGTCGGTGACAAGGTTTGGCTTTCTACCAAAAATCTGAAACAAACATACTGTCTTCTAAATTGGGTAAAAAATGCATAGAACCTTTTCAAATCTCTGCACAAATTAACCCAGTTGCTTTCCATTTAAAACTTCCTAGCAGCCTTAAAATTCACCCTGTGTTCCATGTGTCCTTGCTCAAGCTGTAAGGGAGTCAGGGCCTAGCCCTATAAATGTTGATACTAACATTGCCTGTTCATATTTTTATATGTGAATGTCCCGTATGTTCGTATCTTTGTATATTGTGTAAGCTGTATATATGTGTTTATTGCCAGATTGAGATTTGCAAGTTAGGGACAGTGCAATTAATAATAAAGACGCAAGATGGGGCACTGAGCACACTCATAGTAAAGCACACTTGTAGGACACTGGAGGGTTAAGTAGAGAAGTGTCGGCCGGGAACTAGGGTAGGGATTTCCTGAAGATAGTCAGTCGGGGGTGGACCGTGTGTCTGCTCGTACTTCCCTGGTCCTGAGCCGCGTAACGGACACACTAGGAGCAGAGTATGTATGGTATTGGCAGCAGTAGAGTAGACAGTGAATGAATCACTGCAGAAATGTCAGCCAGAGTCTGGGGCTGAAGAAGTAGAGAAGCCAGAGGATGAACCACTGTGGGAACATCAGCAAAGGTGTGAGTGCTGAAGAAGTAGTCGAGTGGGCCACCAGCGAGTACACGGGCACGATAACCAGAAGGGGGTGGACGACCTAGTAGATGTGTATTTCCGTGTCTGGACTGAAGTCGGTTCCAGGGAAAGAGATTGAAGTGCCGTTTTCACCGGGCTCCTCGTCCCGCAGTTACTTTGTGGTCCATTCTGGTGTAGCTGAAGAAGCTAAGTGGAGCTGTAGAAGATGTATTGCTGGTACCGTGTCGAACGTGTCAATGGTGTTTTGGATATGCAGTGTCCGGAGGAAAATAAAGTTGATTTGTTTGAAGTTATCCTGGGCTCTGACTCCAATTCGTCGAACTCCGAGTCGAATGAGGAATGCACCAGGGATAAAGAAGCTGCCAGTGCAGTGAGTACCGATAGCGCTGATGATTCCACCCCCCGACTATGGTATTAGGCCAGAGTCACTCTAGCGAGAAATACAGATGAGTGCAATGCGAGAAAAAAAATTGCATTACACTCGGACCAATGTTTATCTATGGGGCAGCTCCCATCAGGCGATTTTTTTTTGGCCGTTTTATACGTGCAAGAGAAATCGCAGCATGCTGCGATTTGCACCGTATATCGGCCGAGAATCGCCAATGCAACTCTATCGGGACGAGAAAAATACAGATTGCACACGGACCACACGTGTGACTTATGAGAAATAGGCACCGGTGTCCTTCAGAAAAGCTGGCAATTCAGTGCGCTATACTGTAAAATCACACTGACAGGTTTAATAAAGAATGTAAAGAATAGATCTATACACATAGAATACATATATATATATATATACACACAAACACACACACATGTCATTGTGACATATATATATATTTATAGTTTATACACTTCTATATAGGATAATAGCCGCTAATTCAATTGCCGGCTTCTATAAAATCATTACAGAACCCGACATGAAATGACACATGGTTTACATACAGTAAACCATTTCATTTCATGTAGTTTGATATATGGTTTTGGTTAACAATTATATGAGTGTATGTGTGCAAAATTTCAGACATGTAGGTGTTAATTTAATGCGTAAATTCATTGAAAAAAATGCATGGGCTCCCACAGTATTTTCTCCGTCAGACAGGGAAAGCCAGTGACTAAAGACAGATAATACTAGCCTAAGGAGGGAGCATTGTTTTTGTGCCCCCCCGGCTACTAACATCTGCCCCCAGCCACCCCAGAAAAGGCACATCTATTATTAGATGCGCCTTTTCTGGCACTTATCACATCTATTCCCATTGCTTTTAGTGGTGGCTAATGGGTTAATAATGGTTTAATGCCACCTTGCTATTGAAAGGTGACATTAAGCCGGGTTAATAATGGAGTTGTCAATTAAACAACTCTCCATTATTAATCCTATTGTATTAAATGGTTAAAAAAACACACACATTAATTAAAAATTACTTTATTGAAATAAATACACATAGTTTCTGACCATACTTTATTGCACTGGTAATCCTTCTGAATCCCTTGTTCTCCTGTAAAAAAAATAAAATAAAAAAGCAACAAGATCCTTACCTCTCTGCCGTTCTGTCAGGTCCCACGCTGCAATCCATCTGAAGGGTTAACAGGTTTACAGCAGGAATCGGTGCTAATGCTGCCAGCCCTGCTGTAAACCCCCGCAGAATGAATGAGTTAATCTCTGCGCAGCCTCCCCGGCTGACCGGAGATGAACTGATTATTGTGGGAAGCTTAATTGATTGTTTCCCATGCTACTAAGTTCACTTCAGGTCAGCCGGGGACTCCGCACAGCCTCAGTGACGTCAGAGGGAATCCCCAGCTGACCTGAAGTGAACTCAATAGCATGGGAAGCAATCAATTAAGCCTCCCAAACTAATCAGTTCATCTCTAGTCAGCCGGGGAGGCTATGCAGAGATGAACTCATTCATTCTGCGGGGGTTTACAGCAGGGCTGGTCACATTAGCACCGGTCTCTGCTGTAAACCTGTTAACCCCTTCAGATGGATTGCAGCGTGGGATCTGACTGAAAGCTAGAGAGTAGGGTTGAGCATTCCGATACTGCAAATATCGGGTATCGGCCGATATTGGCTGTATCGGAATTCCGATTCCGAGTACCGATATTTTCGTCATATCGGATACCGGAATCGATTTGTCACTGTCACTGTCAGTGTCCGTCGGTCGGGTCTGTCAGGAGTCAGCGGCACTTACCCGGCAGAAGATCTCCGGCGGTCACATCCCGGACTGCTTAATGGCCGCCATCCTCTTCTCCCCGGCGGTCACATGCAGTTTCTCGCGATAACTGCAGTGACTGCTGGGTAATCGCGGCCGTAAAGCAGTCCGATGACGTCACCGCCGGGGAAGCTGGTAAGCAGCTGTGCTGCGCCGGGATGTCAGGCTCTGCCTGTCATTCCAATGTAGCAGAGCTGGATCGTCGTGGAACTGTCATTATGGACTGCGTCGGACAGGTGGTATACTGTTGGTTTTTTTTTTTAAATTTTTTACAGGAGATCGATGGCGTCGCAGGAATGAGAGAGTAATAAAAAAAATGAAAACTGTGTTGTCTCTTTTATTTCATTAAAAGACTTTTTTCTTGCTGTGTCTTTTTTTTACACATTTAAAAACTTTGGGATTAATAATGGATCGGTGTCTTATTGACGCCTCTCCATTATTAACCGGGCTTATTGTCACCGTGCAATCAACGGTGACATTAACCCCTTATTACCCCGCTTGCCACCGCTACAGGGCAAGTGGGAAGAGACGGGTAAAGTGCCACAATTGGCACATCTTTTGATGCGCCAAATGTGGGGCTGCTGTAGCCTGGTATTATCAGGCTGTTGAGGGCCAAAATCCATGGGCCTTGGCAGTCTTTTAATACCAGGCCGCAGCAGTCTGCATTTTACTTGGCTGGTTAACAAAAATAGGGGGACCCCTACGCCGTTTTTTTTTCGAGGGGATCCCCTATTTTTGTTAACCAGCCAAGCTAAGCAGACTGCTGTGGCCTGGTATTATCAGGCTTGCAAGGTCCATGGATATTGGATCCTTACCAGCCTGAAAAACCAGGCCTCAGCGGTCTGCTTCATCTGGCTGGTTAACAAAAATAGGGGGGACCCCACGCTAATTTTTTTCGAGGGGATCCCCTATTTTTGTTAATCAGCCAAGATATGCAGACTGCTGTGGCCTGGTATTATCAGGCTGGCAAGGTCCATGGATCTTGGCTCCTTAACAGCCTGAAAATCCAGGCCTCAGCGGTCTGCTTCATCTGGCTGGTTAACAAAAATAGGGGGGACCCCACGCCAATTTTTTTCGAGGGGATCCCCTATTTTTGTTAATCAGCCAAGATATGCAGACTGCTGTGGCCTGGTATTATCAGGCTGGCAAGGTCCATGGATCTTGGCTCCTTAACAGCCTGAAAATCCAGGCCTCAGCGGTCTGCTTCATCTGGCTGGTTAACAAAAATAGGGGGGACCCCACGCCATTTTTTTTGAGGGGATCCCCTATTTTTGTTAATCAGCCAAGATATGCAGACTGCTGTGGCCTGGTATTATCAGGCTGGCAAGGTCCATGGATCTTGGCTCCTTAACAGCCTGAAAATCCAGGCCTCAGCGGTCTGCTTCATCTGGCTGGTTAACAAAAATAGGGGGGACCCCACGCCAATTTTTTTCGAGGGGATCCCCTATTTTTGTTAATCAGCCAAGATATGCAGACTGCTGTGGCCTGGTATTATCAGGCTGGCAAGGTCCATGGATCTTGGCTCCTTAACAGCCTGAAAATCCAGGCCTCAGCAGTCTGCTTCATCTGGCTGGTTAACAAAAATAGGGGGACCCCACGCCATTTTTTTTTCGAAGGGAACCCCTATTTTTGTTAATCAGTTCCCTCTGACGTCACTGATGGTGTCCCTGGCTGACCTGAAGTGAAAGTGGAAAGCAATCAATTAAGCTTTCCACTTCCTCTCCTGTCAGCCAGGAGAGGAGCTCATTCATTTGGGGGTTTACTGTGAGGCTGCAGAATTAGCTGCGGTCCCTGCAGTAAACATTAACCCTTTCTGAAGGATTACACCGTGGGACCTGACTGTGCATCGGATTGGTAAGAATAATTTTGCTTTATTATTTTATTTTTATTACAGGAAATGGTTTTAGCAGGAAAATAAAATATGGTCAAAAACTGTGTGATTATTTCATTAAACTTCTTTTTTATTAAAGTGTGTGTGTTTGATTTTTCTTTCATACAATAGGATTAATAATTGATAGTTGTCTAATTGACAGCTCTCAATTATTAACCTGGCTTAAAGTGACCTTTCAATTGCAAGGTCATTTTAACCCCTTATTAACCCATTCGCCACCGCTACAGGGCAATGGGAATAGACGGGCAAAGTGCCAGAAAGGGCAAATCTAATTAGAGATTTGCCCTTTAACATGTGCACGGAGCAAGACACCACGATCTTCTCCTCCAGGACTTCTTCAACCTCTTCCAGTTCCATCTAGGCCTGGGGGATCAATTTCAATGGATTTTATCGTGGCCCCACCTCCCTCGAAACAAATGACTTATCCTTGTTGTGGTGTATCGGCTCACAAAGATGGCCCATTTTATTCCGACTAAAGGAATTCCTACCACTGAATGAACTGCAGAATTAGTGGTTAAAGAGGTATTTAGGCTGCATGGCATTCCTGACAATGTCATTTCTGATAGAGGTGTTCAGTTTGCATCAAGATTTTGGAAAACCTTCTGTACAGTGTTAGCTAGAACTAACCAAACCCTTGAACAATACCTGCACTGTTTTATTTCTTACCTACAGGATGACTGGGTGGATTATTTATCAATGGCAGAATTTGCCTATAATAATTACAAACACAGTTCTACATCCCAAAGCCCATTTTTTGCTAACTATGGTTTGTATCCGGTATTTATTCCTAATCTTCCATTTAATACTTTGGTTCCTGCTGTTGCAAACAGACTTACAGAGCTGCAGAAAGCTCAAAAAGAACTGAGATGTTACAAAAGGCACACGAAGATTACAAATTATTAGCAGATAAATGTAGCAAAGCCCTTCCTAACCTTCAGGTCGGTGACAAGGTTTGGCTTTCTACCAAAAATCTGAAAACAAACATACTGTCTTCTAAATTGGGTAAAAAATGCATAGAACCTTTTCAAATCTCTGCACAAATTAACCCAGTTGCTTTCCATTTAAAACTTCCTAGCAGCCTTAAAATTCACCCTGTGTTCCATGTGTCCTTGCTCAAGCTGTAAGGGAGTCAGGGCCTAGCCCTATAAATGTTGATACTAACATTGCCTGTTCATATTTTTATATGTGAATGTCCCGTATGTTCGTATCTTTGTATATTGTGTAAGCTGTATATATGTGTTTATTGCCAGATTGAGATTTGCAAGTTAGGGACAGTGCAATTAATAATAAAGACGCAAGATGGGGCACTGAGCACACTCATAGTAAAGCACACTTGTAGGACACTGGAGGGTTAAGTAGAGAAGTGTCGGCCGGGAACTAGGGTAGGGATTTCCTGAAGATAGTCAGTCGGGGGTGGACCGTGTGTCTGCTCGTACTTCCCTGGTCCTGAGCCGCGTAACGGACACACTAGGAGCAGAGTATGTATGGTATTGGCAGCAGTAGAGTAGACAGTGAATGAATCACTGCAGAAATGTCAGCCAGAGTCTGGGGCTGAAGAAGTAGAGAAGCCAGAGGATGAACCACTGTGGGAACATCAGCAAAGGTGTGAGTGCTGAAGAAGTAGTCGAGTGGGCCACCAGCGAGTACACGGGCACGATAACCAGAAGGGGGTGGACGACCTAGTAGATGTGTATTTCCGTGTCTGGACTGAAGTCGGTTCCAGGGAAAGAGATTGAAGTGCCGTTTTCACCGGGCTCCTCGTCCCGCAGTTACTTTGTGGTCCATTCTGGTGTAGCTGAAGAAGCTAAGTGGAGCTGTAGAAGATGTATTGCTGGTACCGTGTCGAACGTGTCAATGGTGTTTTGGATATGCAGTGTCCGGAGGAAAATAAAGTTGATTTGTTTGAAGTTATCCTGGGCTCTGACTCCAATTCGTCGAACTCCGAGTCGAATGAGGAATGCACCAGGGATAAAGAAGCTGCCAGTGCAGTGAGTACCGATAGCGCTGATGATTCCACCCCCCGACTATGGTATTAGGCCAGAGTCACTCTAGCGAGAAATACAGATGAGTGCAATGCGAGAAAAAAAATTGCATTACACTCGGACCAATGTTTATCTATGGGGCAGCTCCCATCAGGCGATTTTTTTTTGGCCGTTTTATACGTGCAAGAGAAATCGCAGCATGCTGCGATTTGCACCGTATATCGGCCGAGAATCGCCAATGCAACTCTATCGGGACGAGAAAAATACAGATTGCACACGGACCACACGTGTGACTTATGAGAAATAGGCACCGGTGTCCTTCAGAAAAGCTGGCAATTCAGTGCGCTATACTGTAAAATCACACTGACAGGTTTAATAAAGAATGTAAAGAATAGATCTATACACATAGAATACATATATATATATATATACACACAAACACACACACATGTCATTGTGACATATATATATATTATAGTTTATACACTTCTATATAGGATAATAGCCGCTAATTCAATTGCCGGCTTCTATAAAATCATTACAGAACCCGACATGAAATGACACATGGTTTACATACAGTAAACCATTTCATTTCATGTAGTTTGATATATGGTTTTGGTTAACAATTATATGAGTGTATGTGTGCAAAATTTCAGACATGTAGGTGTTAATTTAATGCGTAAATTCATTGAAAAAAAATGCATGGGCTCCCACAGTATTTTCTCCGTCAGACAGGGAAAGCCAGTGACTAAAGACAGATAATACTAGCCTAAGGAGGGAGCATTGTTTTTGTGCCCCCCCCGGCTACTAACATCTGCCCCCAGCCACCCCAGAAAAGGCACATCTATTATTAGATGCGCCTTTTCTGGCACTTATCACATCTATTCCCATTGCTTTTAGTGGTGGCTAATGGGTTAATAATGGTTTAATGCCACCTTGCTATTGAAAGGTGACATTAAGCCGGGTTAATAATGGAGAGTTGTCAATTAAACAACTCTCCATTATTAATCCTATTGTATTAAATGGTTAAAAAAACACACACATTAATTAAAAATTACTTTATTGAAATAAATACACATAGTTTCTGACCATACTTTATTGCACTGGTAATCCTTCTGAATCCCTTGTTCTCCTGTAAAAAAAATAAAATAAAAAAGCAACAAGATCCTTACCTCTCTGCCGTTCTGTCAGGTCCCACGCTGCAATCCATCTGAAGGGGTTAACAGGTTTACAGCAGGAATCGGTGCTAATGCTGCCAGCCCTGCTGTAAACCCCCGCAGAATGAATGAGTTAATCTCTGCGCAGCCTCCCCGGCTGACCGGAGATGAACTGATTATTGTGGGAAGCTTAATTGATTGTTTCCCATGCTACTAAGTTCACTTCAGGTCAGCCGGGGACTCCGCACAGCCTCAGTGACGTCAGAGGGAATCCCCAGCTGACCTGAAGTGAACTCAATAGCATGGGAAGCAATCAATTAAGCCTCCCAAACTAATCAGTTCATCTCTAGTCAGCCGGGGAGGCTATGCAGAGATGAACTCATTCATTCTGCGGGGGTTTACAGCAGGGCTGGTCACATTAGCACCGGTCTCTGCTGTAAACCTGTTAACCCCTTCAGATGGATTGCAGCGTGGGATCTGACTGAAAGCTAGAGAGTAGGGTTGAGCATTCCGATACTGCAAATATCGGGTATCGGCCGATATTGGCTGTATCGGAATTCCGATTCCGAGTACCGATATTTTCGTCATATCGGATACCGGAATCGGATTTGTCACTGTCACTGTCAGTGTCCGTCGGTCGGGTCTGTCAGGAGTCAGCGGCACTTACCCGGCAGAAGATCTCCGGCGGTCACATCCCGGACTGCTTAATGGCCGCCATCCTCTTCTCCCCGGCGGTCACATGCAGTTTCTCGCGATAACTGCAGTGACTGCTGGGTAATCGCGGCCGTAAAGCAGTCCGATGACGTCACCGCCGGGAAGCTGGTAAGCAGCTGTGCTGCGCCGGGATGTCAGGCTCTGCCTGTCATTCCAATGTAGCAGAGCTGGATCGTCGTGGAACTGTCATTATGGACTGCGTCGGACAGGTGGTATACTGTTGGTTTTTTTTTTTTAATTTTTTTACAGGAGATCGATGGCGTCGCAGGAATGAGAGAGTAATAAAAAAAATGAAAACTGTGTTGTCTCTTTTATTTCATTAAAAGACTTTTTTCTTGCTGTGTCTTTTTTTTACACATTTAAAAACTTTGGGATTAATAATGGATCGGTGTCTTATTGACGCCTCTCCATTATTAACCGGGCTTATTGTCACCGTGCAATCAACGGTGACATTAACCCCTTATTACCCCGCTTGCCACCGCTACAGGGCAAGTGGGAAGAGACGGGTAAAGTGCCACAATTGGCACATCTTTTGATGCGCCAAATGTGGGGCTGCTGTAGCCTGGTATTATCAGGCTGTTGAGGGCCAAAATCCATGGGCCTTGGCAGTCTTTTAATACCAGGCCGCAGCAGTCTGCATTTTACTTGGCTGGTTAACAAAAATAGGGGGACCCCTACGCCGTTTTTTTTTCGAGGGGATCCCCTATTTTTGTTAACCAGCCAAGCTAAGCAGACTGCTGTGGCCTGGTATTATCAGGCTTGCAAGGTCCATGGATATTGGATCCTTACCAGCCTGAAAAACCAGGCCTCAGCGGTCTGCTTCATCTGGCTGGTTAACAAAAATAGGGGGGACCCCACGCTAATTTTTTTCGAGGGGATCCCCTATTTTTGTTAATCAGCCAAGATATGCAGACTGCTGTGGCCTGGTATTATCAGGCTGGCAAGGTCCATGGATCTTGGCTCCTTAACAGCCTGAAAATCCAGGCCTCAGCGGTCTGCTTCATCTGGCTGGTTAACAAAAATAGGGGGGACCCCACGCCAATTTTTTTCGAGGGGATCCCCTATTTTTGTTAATCAGCCAAGATATGCAGACTGCTGTGGCCTGGTATTATCAGGCTGGCAAGGTCCATGGATCTTGGCTCCTTAACAGCCTGAAAATCCAGGCCTCAGCGGTCTGCTTCATCTGGCTGGTTAACAAAAATAGGGGGGACCCCACGCCAATTTTTTTTGAGGGGATCCCCTATTTTTGTTAATCAGCCAAGATATGCAGACTGCTGTGGCCTGGTATTATCAGGCTGGCAAGGTCCATGGTTCTTGGCTACTTAACAGCCTGAAAATCCAGGCCTCAGCGGTCTGCTTCATCTGGCTGGTTAACAAAAATAGGGGGGACCCCACGCCAATTTTTTTCGAGGGGATCCCCTATTTTTGTTAATCAGCCAAGATATGCAGACTGCTGTGGCCTGGTATTATCAGGCTGGCAAGGTCCATGGATCTTGGCTCCTTAACAGCCTGAAAATCCAGGCCTCAGCAGTCTGCTTCATCTGGCTGGTTAACAAAAATAGGGGGGACCCCACGCCATTTTTTTTTCGAAGGGAACCCCTATTTTTGTTAATCAGTTCCCTCTGACGTCACTGATGGTGTCCCTGGCTGACCTGAAGTGAAAGTGGAAAGCAATCAATTAAGCTTTCCACTTCCTCTCCTGTCAGCCAGGAGAGGAGCTCATTCATTTGGGGGTTTACTGTGAGGCTGCAGAATTAGCTGCGGTCCCTGCAGTAAACATTAACCCTTTCTGAAGGATTACACCGTGGGACCTGACTGTGCATCGGATTGGTAAGAATAATTTTGCTTTATTATTTTATTTTTATTACAGGAAATGGTTTTAGCAGGAAAATAAAATATGGTCAAAAACTGTGTGATTATTTCATTAAACTTCTTTTTTATTAAAGTGTGTGTGTTTGATTTTTCTTTCATACAATAGGATTAATAATTGATAGTTGTCTAATTGACAGCTCTCAATTATTAACCTGGCTTAAAGTGACCTTTCAATTGCAAGGTCATTTTAACCCCTTATTAACCCATTCGCCACCGCTACAGGGCAATGGGAATAGACGGGCAAAGTGCCAGAAAGGGCAAATCTAATTAGAGATTTGCCCTTTCTGGGGTTCTGGGGGCAGATGTTAAGTAGCCGGGGGGGGCCAAAAAAATGGTCCCTCTCTGGGCTATTATTATCTGCCCCCACTCACTGGCTTTGTCTGTCTGGTTGCGAAAATAGGGCGGGAGCCCACGCATTTTTTTTCAGCAATTTTACACCTCATATATATATATACATGTCATTGAATTTGTGACACATATATATATATATATATTTATATTTATAGTTCATACACTTCTACATATTATAATAGCCGCTAATTCAATTGCCGGCTTTTGTGAAAATGCAGAACCCGACATGAAATGACACTTGGTGTACATAGGGTTAACCATGTCTTTTCATGTAGTTTGATATCTGATTTGCACAAACAATTACATGAGTGTAAGTGTGCAAAATTTCACACCTGTAGGGGTTAATTAAAAGTGTAAATTCGTAGCAAAAAAGTCCGTTTTTTTACAACGAATTTACACCTTTAATTAACCCCTACAGGTGTGAAATTTTGCACACATAGACTGATGTAATTGTTTGTGCAAATCAGATAGCAAAGGACATGAAAAGACATGGTTAACCCTATGTACACCAAGTGTCATTTCATGTCGGGTGCTTCTGTCTTTTCACAGAAGCCGGCTTTACCCGGCAATTGAATCAGAGGATATTTTACTATGTAGAAGTGTATAAACTATACATATATGTATATATATATGTTACAATGACATGTATATATATATATATATATGTATTCTATGTGTGTATATTTAGTGTTTACAAGGAAAGAAAGAGGTTTTTTTAGTTGCGATATTTTGTTCCCATAGACTTACATGGGACTTCCGGTATTGGTATCGGGTATCGCCGATATTTTAATGGTATCGGCGATACCATTCCGATTCCGATACTTTTGGATATCGGAAAGTATCGCTCAACTCTACTAGAGAGGTATGGATATTGTTGCTTTTTTATTTTATTTTTATTACAGGAGAACAAGGGATTCAGAAGGATTACCAGTACAATAAAATATGGTCAAAAACTATGTGTATTTATATAACTAAAATAATTTTAAATTAATGGGTGTGTGTTTTTTTAAACCATTTCCTACAATAGGATTAATAATGGAGAGTTGTCTAATTGACAACTCTCCATTATTAACCCAGTTTAATGTCACCTTTCAATAGCAAGGTGGCATTAACCCATTATTAACCCATTTGCCAGCACTAAAGGCAATGGGAATAGACGGGCTAAGTGCCAGAAAAGGCGCATCTAATAATAGATGTGCCTTTTCTGGGGTGGCTGAGGACAGATATTAGTAGCCAGAGGGGGCACAAAAACAATGCTCCCACCCTAGGCTATTATTATCTGTCTTTAGTCACTGGCTTTCCCTGTCTGGCGGAAAAAATACAGCGGGAGCCCACGGATTTTTTTCAACGTATTTACACATTAAATTAACACCTACATGTCTGAAATTTTGCACATATACACTCATAATTGTTAACCAAAACCATATATCAAACTACATGAAATGAAATGGTTTACTGTATGTAAACCATGCGTCATTTCATGTCGGGTTCTGTAATGATTTTACAGAAGCCGGCAATTGAATTAGCGGCTATTCTGCTATGTAGAAGTGTATGAACTATAAATATATATATATATATATATATATATATATATATATACATACAGTGTTATGTTTAGGTAGCTGAGGAGAAAAAGCAAAAACAGTAATACACCACAGAGGCTGGAACCTATTGGATTGCAGTAACCTGAACTAACCACACAACTAGAGGTAGCCGTGGAGCGTTCCTACGTTGATCCTAGCGCCTCGTCACAGCCTGAGAGATAACTACACCTAAAGGCAGAAAGAGGAAAGCTATCTGCCCCGGAGCAGATCCCCAAAGAAAATAGGAAGCCCCCAAACATGTAATGGCGGTTAGACAAGAAGCACGGACACAGACAAAAAATAGAATGAGCAAACGCTGGGGCCCAATCAGTCTAGACAGAAAAGTACAGGAAAGGATTCTTACTGCAATCCAAAAAACCCTAAAAAATATCAACTCTTCTGATTGCAAAAACACCTGAGATCACACGATCTCTACCACCTAAATCAGATCTCTGGTGTAACAAAACTAAGCCGCAGCCACTGAAAAAACAGGAAAAAGCAAATGAACAAATAACAGTGGCTTCAGATAAACTGAGAGGAGCACAGGCCCCCAGGAGGGGACCCGGCTGACCTCCACAGAAGTGCAGGGAACTATGCAAAAAGCAAGCACAAAAATAAAAGCAGAAAATATCTTATCTGAAAGCAGAAGATGCAGGCAAGACTCAGCAAACTTCCAAATGAACCAGGAACCACAATTGAGACAAAAACAATTGATCACCGGCGACCATCATGGGAGGGAACCTCCCTTATATCAGTCCAGTCCGTGATCCCAGATTGCCATTCCTCGCTGTGAGGTTCAGTACTGTCTGCAACCACCAGAGGGAGCCTCTGCTCAGAAACCATCTCCAGCACATTCATAACAATACAGTGTGTATTCTATGTGTATATATCAATTCTCTTTTTGAGATTTAAAAACTGTCATTTGGATCCATTATATGTCGGTTTTGCAAGCCGGCGAGAGAATCTCGCCGTACGAATGCCATACGGATGCCATACGAATGACACACGGATATTTTGATGCGAGGATATCGCATCCTCGCATTGCACACGGATGACATACGGCTCACTGTTCAGGGAAGTTTTGTGCGATTCTCGTCCGTAAAATACGGACCAATATTTTATACATTGTGTGTCACTCCAGCCTTACAAAGCCATTCAGTGAGAACCCATTTCCAGGAAGAACTCAGTCACCTCCTCCACCAGAAAGAGTCTATGGTTTAGATTAGTACATAGAGGATGAAATTCTGGACTCTAGAAAATTTAGAGGGAGACTATAATATTTGGTGCAATGGAGGGGTTACAGACCAGACGATAATTCATGGACAGGGCTGCCACTAGGAATTTCGGGGCCCCATACTGGCAAAATTTATGGGGCCCCAATTGAGACTCCGGCCAGGCTCCACCCCCCAGTTCCACATCCACCCTAGCTCCTCCTCAACCATGTGAACCTTCCAAAATCCCTCCGCCCTTTCTTGGAAAAACTCCACTTCTTGACTCAATGGTGACAAGAACGAGAATATTGTGTGGACCTTTTTTTGGCCTGTCAAATTGTCCCTTAGATTGATTTCTGCCGTGGTTCCAGGAGAGGGATTCATGGAGCCAGCAAAAGTCTGTGAACAGAAGTAAGTGGGAAGCGCCACATACACAGGAAAACAAGGGATACTGTCTAATAGTCATATGACAGGGAGAAGTTAAATCATGTTCAAGTAATTAATCTCTATTGGAAATAAAGAAATCCCTTTATTGATATCACAAAACAAGTGATCTCCATACATATCACAGTATTCTCTATACTAAGATCAATAATACGACATACTGTACAAGGAACAAATACCACCACACCATGACCAGACCACATATTACCATCACAGTGACCAAATAATACCACATAATATGAATACATACCACCAATTCATGAACAGATCATATATTACCACCACATATTACCACATTAAAGGGAGAGATATCACCATACCATGACCAGATCACATATTCCCACCACATAGTGTCCGAAAAATACCACATACAAGGGACGGAAAAATGCCATCACACCATGACTACACCACATAGATAAATACCGTAACACCATGACCAGATCTAATCTATGAGAACATCGTTGAAGCTCTCATATACTTGCATTGAAAGCTAATGACTAGAGATGAGCAAATTTGTTCAGGTCCCCACTTATTCGTCAAGCTATAGCACTTACCGAATAAGCTACAGCGGGAACCCGGATACATGAAGCATGCAGGCTGATCAACACTGCAGCTGCATGTGTCACAGTACATGCATGGAGAGCTCAACACACAGGCTCTCCATGTATGTGTTGTGACTGTCGCACAGCCGCAACATATGCAGCTGTGGCGCCAAACAGCTGATCATCGGGAGCGCTCCAGGTATTTGGGTTACTGCTGCAGCTTAATCGGTAAGCGCTACAGCTTGCAGAATAAGCAGGGACCCTAAGAAATTTGCTCAACTCTACTTAAGACATAGCTTCTGATTTCCAACCAGTCAGAAACTGCGCTTACAAGATGGTACCGAAAAATACCAGAGTGGTGCTGAAAATTGATGAATGTCGGACGGTATGAGAGGGAACTTAAGTTTAAAGGGACGCTGTCAGCATAGAGTGACTGTTCTGTTCAAAAAAGTCCCTACATTCTGTTTCACATCGAGGCCAATCATTTAAATTCACCTTGCCACCTGCTTGTTTTCCCTCTATGTCCATCCCTCTCCTTCAATAGACAGCTCCGGCTTCATATCAACAGAGAAGGATGGAGACAGAGGAAAACCAAGCAGGTGGGAAGATGTATTTCAATGACTGCCCACTGTGAAGCACCAAGCACCTGGACTTGAACAGTCATTTTTTGCTGACAGAGTCCTTTTAAAGCAACACTCCAGTGATGGAAAAAATAAAAAACAAGCATAGAGACACCGGCTCTAAACAAAATGTGTGCACCTTGATGGATCCATGGCAGGCTGGCAGCGCTTTTGCTTCACGGATACAGGTGCAGCTCCCCAGACATGCAGACTAGAGGAACTGTTGGTGAATATCGGTCTGCACTTGGAACACGTTGCCTGGACCGGCCGCGGGTTTCCTAACCTGAACTCAGCAGCCTCACAGCATGTATGGAGATTGGCACCCAGTCCATACACTGCTGTGCGAGCGCAGACTGGTTTCCCCCTTTCAAAAATTACACTGCCAAAATAATAAAGATTTTTCCCAATCATATATACTCATTTGCATCAATAATACCTCATCCCCCTTCCAAACCCCAAACAAAACTTATAACTACTGGATTATCCTGAGCACTGCAGCCTGATGTTGTAATTGTTCATTTGGTTTTCCAGCAGGTCAGGATCATCCAGTAGCTTATATATACATTGCTATTGGGTAGTCGAAGGGGAAGGGGGAAGGAAGAATTATACAATAATTCCTTACCCCTCCCCGCCTTTGACTCCTCAATAGCAATGTATATACAAGTACAATCACGTACTGAAATAGTTGACAAACAAATACATGGACTTGTTATTTACTAACACAGCAGGTGTTGCCGCCGCGCCCACAACTCAGTCAAGAAAAATCTAAGAATCTAATGGTCGTCTCAGCCTGCCCACCAAATAAAGGGAAAGTTTATATTACAGCATACATAATCACTGATTATACACTACAAAAAAATTATCTTTATTGGTATTTATTAAAAAAGCCTATAAATTATAGAACATAAATACACCTCAAAATGTAACTCTAAGTGATTATGTAAAAGAACAAAAATAAATAAAATAGTAGTCAAGAGTAAAGGGGTGATCATCCCATTTATTTATTTTACTCACTTTTATAGCAGTAATCTTTCCAAAACTCTTTAGGGTATGTTCCCACGGTCAGTAAATGCTTCGGTAATGTAGACCCCTTAAGGAACTTATCTAGATGTGTGGTGAGCATTTTGAACCCCCTAAGTGCTTGAGAGAAGTTTATAATGCAGAGCCATAAAAATAAAAAGTCGTATTATTTTTTCACAAAAATGATCTTTTCACCCCAATTTTTTATTTTCTCAAGTGTAACAGGAGAAATTGGACCACAACAGTTGTTGTGCAATTTGTCCAGAGTATGCCACTATCCCAAAATGTGGGGATAAACCACTGTTTGGGTGCATGGCAGAGCTCGGAAAGGAAGGAGCACCTTTTGACTTTTTCAATGAAGAATTGGCTGGAATTGAGATCAGACGCCATGCCGCGTTTGGAGAGCCCCTGATGTGCCTAAACAGTGGAAACCCCCAATTCTAACTCCAACACACCCCTAACCCTAATCTCAACCCTAACTTTAGCCCCAACCCTAACTTAAGCCCTAACCTTAACCTTAGCCCCAATCCTAACCCTAACTTTAGCCCCAACCCTAACCATAGCCTCAAACCCTAACTTTAGCCCCAACCCTAACAATAACTATAGCCCCAACCCTAACTATAGCCCCCACTATAACTATAGCCCCAACCCTAACCCTAACTATAGCACCAACCCTAACCCTAGCCCAAACCCTAGCCCTAACCCTAACCCTAATGGTAAAAAAAAATAAATAATATTTTTTAATTTTATTATTTTTCCCTAACTAAGCGGGTGATAAAGGGGAGTTTGATTTACTATTTATAGCAGGTTTTTATGTTTGGCAGCTGTCACACGCTAAAAGACGCTTTTAATTGCAAAAAATTTTTTTTACATCACCACATTTTGAGAGCTATAATTTTTACATATTTTGACCCACAGAGTCAAGTTAGTTCTTGTTTTTTGTGAGAAAAGTTGACGTTTTTATTGGTATCATTTTTGGTTTGCTATTTATTCCAATTTTTGGGCGGCAGAATGAACAAAAACAAGCAATTAATGAATTCTTTTTTTGGGGGGGCAGTTTTATTCTTCGGGTCAGTATGATGACAGTGATACCTCATTTATATTTTTTTTATGTTTTGGCACTTTTATACAATAAAACCTATTTTGTAAAAAACATAATTATTTTTGCATCACTTTATTCTGAGACCTATATTTTTTTCTATTTTTTCCAGTGATGATGCTGTATGTCGGCTTGTTTTCAGCGGTACCACGTTTATTTATATCCATCTTTTGGATCGCGTGTTATTCCACTTTTTTTTTGGTGGTTTGATGATAAAGCATTGGTTTTTTGCCTTTTTTTAATGATGTTCACTAAAGGGGTTAACTAGTGGGAGAATTTTATAAGTCGGGTCATTGCGGTGATGATACTAAATATGTTCACCTCCACCTGCATGTTTGGTCTGCATGCAGTCGCCTCTTCCCATCCAGTGTCCGCCCGCTGTCCGCCATCTTCTGCTAGCAGTCATGTGGTACACCACACACGCTGCTCGCTCTGCTCTAGAATGAGGAAGTGGAGCAGAGCAGCGTGTGACATCACATGAGAATCAGAGGCTGGCTGGACCATGATGCACCGGGGCGGGCCGTAGTTTAAAGCTACAGTGCCTGCCCATTTCTATTTGCCTGCCGTGGAGCTTATTAATATAAAGTGGCGAAGCCTGCTGCCTGAACAAAATATCAGGGGGCCCGAGCTGCCAGTGTACTCGGGCCCCCCTAATCACCGGGTCCCCTACACGAGTAAGGGCTGTAATGCCCTGATGGCGGCCCTGTTTATGGGAGCTGGAGGGCAACATCCATGCACCCAGACTTACAAGAGCTTTTTATCTGAAACATCCAGAAAAGCCAGAGTCTGAGATGTCCAGAGGCCATCCTAGAAGGAGGGGAGTACTGTGAGGATTTGAACCCAGCCGCACCTGTGCACCAGACGGTAGCTCTTCCCTGTGAGCTATTCTGCTCACTGGACAGTTCTGTGCGATCCAAATACTTATGTTGCTGCTGATGGTCTGGTTATTAACCCCTTACTTACCGATGACGTACTATTGTGTCATCGGTAAGCATCCACTGCTTTAAGGTGGACTCTGGCGGTGAGCCCACCTCAAAGCCGCGACATGTCAGCTGTGATAAACAGAATCGCAATCTGCCCGCGCCTATTTACTTGTTAAATCCCACTGTCAAACGCTGACAGCGGGCATTTAACTAGTACTTCCATCGCCCGGCTGGAAATGAGCGCATCGCCGACCCCTATCACGTGATCAAGGGTCAGCGATATATTGCCTTGACAAACAAAGGTCTCATAGAGACTTCTATCGTTGTTGCCGGCACATTACTATGAGCGCCATGCGGTGGTCGGTGCTCATAGCAGTGCAGTAAATCTGCTACATATAGGCAATCTGGGCATCGCCTATATGTAGCAGAGACACGATCAAGTATGGCATGCTTCTAGCCTCCTATGGAGGCTATTGAAGAATGCCAAAAGTAAAAAAAAGGGTTTAAAAAATAAAAAAAATTAAAAAAATTAAAAGTTCAAATCACCCCCCTTTCGCCCCAATCAAAATAAAACAATAAAAAAAATCACTTATACACATATTTTGTACCGCCGCATTCAGAATCGCCCAACCTATCAATTAAAAAAAAGGATTAACCGATCAATAAACGGCGCAGCAATAAAAAAATGAAAAACGCCAGAATTACGTTTGTTTGGTCGCCGTGACATTGCATTAAAATGCAATGACGGGCGATCAAAAGAACGTATTTGCACAAAAATTGTATCATTAAAAACGTCAGCTTATCACGCAAAAAATAATCCCTCACCCTATCCTATGCCAGGTCACGAAAAATGGAGACGCTACGGGTCTCTGAAAATTGCGCTTTTTTTTTAGCAAACTTTGGAATTTTTTTTCACCACTTAGATAAAAAAGGACCTAGACATGTTTGGTGTCTATGAACTCATACTGACCTGGAGAATCATAGTAGTAGGTCAGTTTTAGCATTTAGTGAACCTAGCAAAAAAGCCAAGTAAAAAAATAGTGTGGGATTGCACTTTTTTGCAATTTCATCGCTCTTGGAATTTTTTTACCGGTTTCGAGTACATGACATGGCAAAATCAATGGTGTTGTTCAAAATTAAAACTCATTCCGCAAAATATAAGCCCTCACATGGCCATATTGACAGAAAAATAAAAACATTATGGCTCTGGAAAGAAGGGGAGCAAAAAATGAAAACGAAAAATCGAAAAAAGCTCCGGGAATTAAGGGGTTAAAAATAGTGGGGATCCCATGCCATTTTATTCATTTATTTATTTATTTTTTAGTTAAATATATGAACAGTAATCTACCCACGCGTGTCACATATGTATCTCACATCTATCTATCTATCTATTTTTCTATCTATCTATTCTCTTATTCTCTACCTTTGCACATTTAACACCTAAACATATGTAATTTCTATTCTGCATTCTATCCCACTATGTGTTGCACTGATGGTGCACACCGATGCCACACAGATGATGCACGGATTGAGCACATGAACACACGTACACACTTTCATGGATATCACTGATACTGCTTTTTCCAGTGCTGGAAATATCAGGATGTGTTTAGGGTACCTAGCATGACCTTGTGATCTTAAGTTGCACAAATACAATATGTGGTGTGGCCCCAAACTATTTGCACACACTAACAGCTAAAATTCCATTTGGAATATAAAGTTATTTTTCAGTTTCTGACTTTGAGAAGTTATTTGACGCTTGGGCTTTTACACAAAAACTGCCTATAGCAAATATGAAACTGAGCAGCTATCATGCTATATATCTGTGTTCACATTAAAGTTAACAATGGAGAGTATTTTTCGTACTGTGGGACCACTATACAGAAGATGTGCATTGAAATAAGGTATGATGGGAAAATCAAAATCTACAGAAAGACTTTAAGAAAAACAACAGAGCCATTTTCTTTGTAGTTTAAAGATTTTTGTTTTCTATGTCTACCTGGAGAAAGTGATGAGACTGAAAATTCTAAAAGCTTAGTTCTTCTGAAATTGATTTAAACCAAGTGCAGAGGGATTACAGAACAGGATTTAACATCCAGGCTGGGCAGGTACTGACTCACTCGTCTTGAGATTACAGAAACATAATTTATTTATTACTGTATTTTATAGTCAAATGAAATGTGAAGTGTAAAATGTGTGCAGTTATCTATCTATTTATCTATCTAGAATTATTCTAGAAAAATGTAAAGGCTTTCTGCAATATTTTGTGTAGAAAGCAGTAATCAGCCTCTTAAGCACAAGGCCATTTTTAGTCTTCTATGCTTTTGTTTTTTCCTCCCCTTCTTCTAAAGGTATGCTCACATGAATGTATAAAAAATGGGCCAAAGTTGTATCCAGAAAAGTTTATTTCTTTTTTTGTTTGTATTGGATGAAATCTGTTCCATTTAACATATGACGGACGTCCATTGGGTTTATGGTAAATTGATGTTTGAATGGTGTTGTCTTTGATGTTTATTAAACCCACCTTAATTTAACCACTAGCACACTTCCACTACATTGATAATCTTCTAATAATCTGTACAGGCTCAAAATATGATTTGTGCACCTTCCACAACAACTTCAACAAGTACCACCCAACTATCAAGCTCACCCTCAATTTTTCAAAGTCCCAAATACTTTTTCTGGACACAACCATATACATCATGGACAACACCATATAAACATCAATTTACCATAAGCCCACAGGACGTCCGGCATATCTTAGATGGAACAGCTTTCATCCAAGACACACAAAAAAATCCATCATCTACAGTCAAGCTCTGAGGTACATTCAGATCTGTTCAGACAGTAAAGACAGTGAACTACAGCCGATATCACTGAGGAACACATTCCTACAAGGATTCCATCCACTGGTAACAGATGAACAGATCCATAGAGCTACAAGGATTTCAAGAAGCAGCCTCCTGGATTACTGACAGAGGGAAGACAATAACAGGGTGCTTTTTGTGGTGACATACAGTACAGACCAAAAGTTTGGACACACCTTCTCATTCAAAGATTTTTCTGTATTTTCATGACTAAGAAAATTCTACATTCACACTGAAGGCATCAAAACTATGAATTAGCGCATGTGGAATTATACATTACACTTTACAAAAAAGAGTGAAACAACTGAAAATATGTCTTATATTCTAGGTTCTTCAAAATAGCCACCTTTTGCTTTGTTTACTGCTTTGCACACTCTTGGCATTCTCTTGATGAGCTTTAAGAGGTAGTCACCGGAAATGGTCTTCCAACATGAAGGAAGGAGTTCCCAGAGATGCTTAGCACTTGTTGGCCCTTTTGCTTTCACTCTGCTGTCCAGCTCACCCCAAGCCATCTCGATTGGGTTCAGATCTGGTGACTGTGGAGGCCAGGTCATCTGGCGTAGCACCCCATCACTCTCATTCTTGGTCAAATAGCCCTTACACAGCCTGGAGGTGTGTTTGGGGTCATTGTCCTGTTGAAAATAAATGATGGTCCAACTAAACGCAAACCGGATGGAATAGCATGCTGCATGCAAGACGCTGTGGTAGCCATGCTGGTTCAGTATGCCTTCAATTTTGAATAAATCCCCAACAGTGTCACCAGCAAAGTACCCCCACACCATCACACCTCCTCCTCCATGCTTCATGGTGGGAACCAGGCATGTAGAGTCCATCAGTTCACCTCTTCTGCGTCGCACAAAGACACAGTGGTTGGAACCAAAGATCTCAAATTTGGACTCATCAGACCAAAGCACAGATTTCCACTGGTTTAATGTCCATTCCTTGTGTTCTTTAGCCCAAACAAGTCTCTTCTGCTTGTTGCCTGTCCTTAGCAGTGGTTTCCTAGCAGCTATTTTACCATGAAGGCCTGCTGCACAAAGTCTCCACTTAACTGTTGTTGTAGAGATATGTCGGCTGCTAGAACTATGTGTGGCATTGACCTGGTCTCTAATCTGAGCTGCTGTTAACCTGCGATTTCTGAGGCTGGTGACTCAGCTAAACTTATCCTCAGAAGCAGAGGTGACTCTTGGTCTTCTTTTCCTGGGGCGGTCCTCATGTGAGCCAGTTTCTTTGTAGCGCTTGAGGGTTTTTGCAACTGCACTTGGGGACACTTTCAAAGTTTTCACAATTTTTCTGACTGACTGATCTTCATTTCTTAAAGTAATGATGGCCACTCGTTTTTCTTTACTTAGCTGCTTTTTTCTTGCCATAGTACACATTCTAACAGTCTATTCAGTAGGACTATCAGCTGTGTATCCACCAGACTTCTGCACAACACAACTGATGGTCCCAACCCATTTATAAGGCAAGAAATCCCACTTATTAAATCTGACAGAGGACACCTGTGAAGTGAAAACCATTTCCGGTGACTACCTCTTGAAGCTCATCAAGAGAATGCCAAGAGTGTGCAAAGCAGTAATCAAAGTAAAAAGTGTCTACTTTGAAGAACCTAGAATATAGGACATATTTTCAGTTGTTTCACACTTTTTTGTTAAGTATATAATTCCACATGTGTTAATTCATAGTTTTAATGCATTCAGTGTGAATGTACAATTATCATAGTCATGAAAATACAGAAAAATCTTTGAATGAGAAGGTGTGTCCAAACTTTTGGTCTGTACCGTATAACCTCCAGGAAAATTGGTGCTGATCTCCAACCCATATTCCACAGATACTACAGACCGAATTCAAAACTTGTACCCACATATTACCAACAAATACAGTCCGAATACCAAACACAAATCAGAACTATAAGGTCATGGATTTCTTTTCATATACATCCTACAATGTGGTGTATCTGATAAAATAGACAAGGTGCCCTGGATGTATCTATATTGGGGACATCATGCAAAAACTGCAAACAATGATGAATCTGTATAGGCACAAAATCATGCATGAATTGGACACACCTGTGGGAAAACATTTATTTGGACCTGGACACTATATGACAGATACAAAAGTCTTAATAGTAAAAGGTCATTTTAAGTACAACAGAGATAAAAAAAAATTTATGAATTCAAACTGATAAAGATGTTCAATTCTTTGATACTAGGACTCAATTTAACACCTGGATTTATGACTCACTACATGGACACAATTCACAACTCCAATAGGATTCCAGATAACTAAGGGAAAATTCTCACCACCTCTCCATTTCAAAACCCTAATTTGATTTCCCTGGCTTATCTTTAGGAGGCATCACCCCTTCCACCTCATGAACAAATGTCCTGTTTTAATATCTCTAAAATATTGTGCTCTTATCTTATTAATTCATTTGTAAACCAGCCTGAAGAAGGAGCCTCTGTGCTCTGAAAGCTTGCAAATATTTTTTTTCTTGATAGCCAATAAAAACGAGAATATTTTTGTCATTTTTGGGCAAAAAAGTATTTACATGAGTATATAATGCTAAACAAAAAGGGGAAAAATTGCAAGTGATGTGAAATGATGAAAAAATGCAATTCTTTATTTTTTAGGTTGTTTAGTGGCAAAAATGGTATGATTCTACAGTCAGTATAAGTGCGGAAATACCAAATTTGTATATTTATTCGAACGACCATGACAGCACCACCAAGAGAGGGGATCTGCCCTTTAGGAACAGGAAACCTACAGATACAAAATGGTGGCACCTCTCCCACGCATCAGTTGGTTTCCTGTTCCTGGAGGACAGGATCCCTGCAGATGAAGCTCTTGGAGGATCCCAGGCCGGCCGGTCGACCCAGGTAGCAGGGGGTCTCCTACCTCTACCGGTGCGGAGCCCCTGGGAGCGCAACGGTGGGTCTGAGTAGGACTCCACGACAGTGTTCGTAGCAGGTGGAGTGGTATCCAGTGGATCCCCATCTCAGGAAGCCAGTGCCGATAAGTATTCCCCCGGGGTCCGCGGTACTTCCCTCTTTTCCAGTGCCCTCTCTGTTCTGCCGTCCAGTCATGGCATTGGGGGGCTGGTGCACCATCAGGTGAACCAGATCCGGCGGTGGTGTCGCTGGGGCAGCCTCTAGTCGCATCCCTGCGGCCTTGCCGGGAGTCCCGGGGATGATGTGGCGGGGGGTGCGGACTCGGACGCTGAGTTGGAAGTTGGGTGCCGGCCAGCTTTTTTTTGCATATGCGCCGCTGTGTCGTGGCCGTGCTGGCGCCGGATGTGAGGGCTGGGGCCGGGGGCAGGGTGGGGTGCAGAGGTGAGGGCGCTGGGGGTCCTCAGGGGGGAGGGGTGGACCCTGTTTACAATTTGCTGACACGGATATCCGGGGGTAACGGATATATTTAAAGGACTTGAGTTGCTGCAGGGGTGCTTCTGATCCATTGGACAGAATGGATGTCTCAGAAGCTCCCATGGAGCAGCAGGAGGACCAGCAGGAGCACCAGCTGGAGCATACTTCTCTTAGACCTCGGGTGAAAGCCCAGCTGAAGGCCCGAGCAGGACGGGTAGCCAATACGGCCGCAAGAGTTCTTCGAGTGTGAAGGATTCAACAGATCCGGTACCTACTACTGCTGCGAGTTGGGTAAGAGATCTTCATGAAAAAACACCCAGTGATGCAGTGTTCCCCCTTCTTTTTTCTGTTTGCCAGGAGAGGAAGTGTTCTGGAAAAATGAAACACATGGAATGTGCCATCTGTGCTTGCCCTCTACCAGACGCTTACCCTAAAAAGTTATGCCAGCCATGTATGCGACAGACGGTAGGGCATTAAGGAAAAAAAGGGGGGCAGTAGTTCTTAGGTCAGGCTCATACAGTACCTTTACAATCCCCCTCCTCATCTCCCGCTTTTTTTCTATAGATAGCTGAGTAGACTCTGGATTTCACCGCGAGCCTGAGAGAAATAATTAGAGCGGAGGGGAAAGATTCCTTAAAGTCCCTTTCTCAGGGGGAGTCTTTTAAACGGAAGAGTGGGACTATACCAACGTTTTCAGACTCAGATTCCTCGGCTCTCCCTAAAAGGGGTGAATTTTCCTCAGGGCCCTCTTCCTCTTCTTCTTCTTCAGAGGTGGACTCTACACGGTTTTGTTTCTCCCTAGACAAGATGGACAAACTAGTTAAGACAGTGAGGTCCACCATGGGGATAGAGGATGCGAGGCCGGAGCGTTTGGTGCAGGATTTAATGTTTGGTGGTTTAGACCCAAGAAAGCGTAGGTCCTTTCCACTGAATAGCAGAGTGCAAAGCCTGATAGGGAGTGGAAAAAGCTGGAAAAAAGAGGCTCCTTTCCCCAGGCATTCAAATGAAGATATCCCTTTGAGGATCCCTTGGTGGATAGTTGGGATAAGGCCCCGAAGCTCGATGCAGGGGTAGCTAAGGCCTCTAAAACTGCTACTTGTATAGCCAGATCTATGATGGTCTGGCTGGATCAATTAGAATCCCAGTTAGGAGAAGGAACCCCAAGGGAGTCCATCTTGAAAACTCTGCCAATAATTCAGAATGCGGCAGCTTTCTTGGCTGACGCTTCAGTGGATTCAATGATTATGGCTGCCAGGGCCGCAGGACAATCTAACGCAGCACGAAGGGCGCTGTGGCTAAAATGTTGGCCGGGGGATATTCAGGCCAGATCCCGTCTCTGCTCCATCCCATGTGACGGCGAGTACCTGTTTGGCCCAGTCCTGGATGAACTTTTAGAAAAGGTAGGGAATGACAAGAAGTTTCCTAGTCTATCGACCCCTTCATACAGGAGGCCTTTCAGCAGGAAGAGGTTTGGCCGTAGGAGGTTGTCCAGGGAGCGAGATAAATTGGATGAAAGAAGGAGGAAAGGTTTAGGGTTTATGTTTGGGGGTCCATCTCGGGAAGCCAAAAAACCCTCCCAATGACTAGCAATACCGGTAGGAGGTAGACTGATAGCCTTCTACCCAGCCTGGTCCCGGATTTCGAATAGTAGCTGGATTCTAAATCTAATAGCTGCAGGGCTGCGTTTAGAGTTTTCCTCCGTGCCTCTGGATAATTTTAGGATTACCCCCCTCAGATCATCCTCGTCAGAGCCGGCTACTCTGGAATTGGAAGTACAAGAGCTTTGCATCAAAAAGGTCCTGGTGGAGGTACCGGAGGCAGAGACGGGTAGAGTGTTTTACTCCCCTCTGTTTTTGGTCTGTAAACCTGACGGTTCTTTTAGTATGATAATCAATTTAAAAGCCCTCAATAAGTTTCTCATAATACACCCGTTTAAAATGGAAACAATCAACTCAGCAAAAAAGCTATTGTTTGAAAACTGCTTCATGGTGGTGTTAGATTTAAAAGACGCTTATTACCATATACCTATTCATGTATCCCATCAGCGTTTCCTTAGAGTGGCAGTCCAGTTAGGAGGATCAGTTTGTCATTTTTAATATAATGCCCTTCCCTTTGGCCTTGCGGTTGCCCCTCGGGTATTCACTAAGGTCATTGCGGAAGTTCTGGCCCACCTACACGAATCTAATATGCTTATAGTCCCCTACCTGGACGACTTCCTTATCATAGACAAAACAGCAAACCATTGTCTAGAGCAGTTGCAAAGAGCAATGTCTGCCCTGAAACAGTTGGGGTGGCTGATAAATGTCGAGAAATCCGATTGCAACCCATGAGAGTTCAGCAGTTTTTAGGTTTAATTTTAGACTCACAGAATCAGAACTGTCATCTACTGTCTGAAAAATTGATTCATCTGCGCTAGTAGGTCCTAAATGCCTCTAAAAACCCCACCATGTCTCTCAGGAAAGCCATGTCTCTCTTAGGTTCCCTCTCATCCTGCATCCCCGCGGTTCAGTGGGCACAGTTTCACACAATAATGTTACAGGGCGATGTTTTGTTACATGAGAAGGTATTTAGGGGTTACCTAGAAAGCCAGCTGACTTTATCCCGGACCACTATAAAATCTCTGGAATGGTGGCTGGAAGCGAAAAACTTGTCCAGAGGGGTGCCCTGAGAGTATGAAATAACCCAGATAGTCACCACAGATGCAAGCCCTTCTGGTTGGGGGGCACATGTGGGGGAAATTATACTCCAGGGCTTATGGGAGCATCATCAGGTAGAAATGTCTTCTAATCTGAAGGAGCTAACAGCGTTAGAACAGGCGGCTAAGAGGCTCCTTGTGTATCTACAGGGTCACCATATATAAGTACTCTCCGACAATCAGGTTACAGTGGCTTATATCAACCACCAGGGTAGTACTCGTTCCAGACCTCTTATGGAAGTAAGGCCAGGATCACACATGCGAGAAACACGGCCGAGTCTCGCATGTGAAATCGCAGCTCTGGCGCCGGCACTCGGGGGTGGAGCGAGCGGCTGCATAGAAATACATGCAGCCGCACACTCCACTCCCGAGTGCCGGCGCCAGAGCTGGGATTTCACATGCGAGACTCGGCCGTGTTTTTCGCATGTGTGATCCCGGCCTAACAGGATGCTTATTCCAGCCAACAGAACAGCATTTTCTATCGTTAACAGGTCTGCATATAAAAGGAGAAGAAAATGCTACGGTGGACTTCTTAAGCCGCAATCTTCTGAAACAAGGAGAATGGTCTTTAAAAACTACCATCTTCAACCTGATTGAAAGTGGGGTCAACTGGACATAGATCTCTTCGCCACCAGAAACAACAGGAAAGTGAGACAGTTTTGTTCGCTAAATCCCACAGAAAACCCTCTGGCAGTGGACGCGTTCCTGGTAAAATGGGATTTCGATCTAGCCAACGCCTTCCCTCCCTTGTCTTTACTTCCCCGGGTGGTGAGGAAAATCAGGAAAGACAGAGCGAAAGTAATAGTGATCGCTCCCTTTTGGCCCAAGAGAGCATGGTTCTCATGCTTCAGGGCCATGTCTGTGTCCGATCCTTGGATCCTGCCAGACATTCCAGATCTGCTTTCCCAGGGCCCAGTCTACCATCCTCAGGTTGTTGGCCTTCATCTGACGGCGTGGATTTTGAATGGTCGCTGCTGAGGTATAAAGGTTTTTCTCCTAATTTGATTAATACACTCCTTAAAAGCAGAAAAGAGCTTACGACCAGAATCTACGCTAGATCCTGGAGAAAATTTTTACATAATTCAGAAGTTGTAGCTGGAGAACCAACTCCGATAGCTCAGATCCTAGAGTTCCTACAAAAACTTCTAGACTTAGGTCTTTCTACAAGTACCCTCAAAGTAAAGGTTTCAGCGCTGGTGGCCCTTTTCAGCTTCAACATCACCAGTAACTATTGAATTAGTAGGTTTATTAAGGCCGCAGGTAGATCCAGGCCCATAGTCAGATGGTTATGCCATGGGATTTAAACCTAGTTCTCACAGCCATGACAGAGGCCCCGTTTGAGCCCATCTCGTCAGCCTCAGTAAAAAATCTTTCCCTCAAGGTAGCCTTCTTGGTGGCATTGACATCGGCACGAAGGGTGAGTGACATCCAGGCATTGTCTAGGCTTCCCCCTTACACTCAAATCCAGGACGATAGAGTAATACTTAGGCCCGATCCAGCATACTTACCTAAAGTATCTTTCAGTTTCCACAGGACACAGAAGATAGTTTTTCCATCCTTCATTCCTATTCCAGTCAATCAAAAGGAAATGAAACTCCACACCCTAGACGTTAGAAGGTGTCTCTTAGAATACCTAGCAATTACTGACCCCTGGAAAAGGGACAATGACTTGTTTGTCTCCTTTCAGGGCATCAGGAAGGGCTGTAGAGTAGCAAAAAGCACACTAGCTAGGTGGATTAGGGAGTCTATTTCGCTGGCATATACCTCGAAGGGCAGGCCAGCACCTGAGAAACTGAGGGCGCATTTCACCTGAGCCATGGCAACCTCATGGGCGGAGAGGTCGGAAGTCTCCATTGACCAAATATGTAAGGCAGCCACTTGGTCCTCTCTGAGCACATTTTACAATCATTATAGATTAGACTTGGGTGCTTCCTCAGACCTCTCCTTCGGGGTAAGGGTGCTGCAGTCTGTAGTCCCCCCCCAAGTAGTTATTACTCTCTGTAATTCTCTCGGTGGTGCTGTCATGGACGTTCGAATAAAGTCTTAGTTACTTACCGTTAACGGTATTTTTCGTAGTCCATGACAGCACCCTTAGATTCTCGCCCCTTTTTTCTCTGCACTTCTTCCTCTTATATAACCCACATGTAATAAATAGTTAAGTGGTAATAGTTCTTTTGTACATAATTTTTTTGTGCCATTAACCTTGGTGGTCCTTGTGCTCTGTAATCCAACTGAAGCATGGGAGAGGTGCCACCCTTTAGTATCTGTAGGTTTCCTGTTCCTAAAGGGCGGATCCCCTCTCTCGGTGGTGCTGTTATGGACTTCGAAAAATACCATTAACGGTAAGTAACTAAGACTTTTTTTAAATTATTTTAGCTGCTGTGGTACACCAAAGGGGATCTTGCTGGATGGGATATATATTTCTTCTAGCAGACTGAAGTTTGGTCAGGATTTTCCATGATCACAAGGACCTGTGATGAGGTCATAGTCACGTGATCAGGTCAGCTGATGTGTACCTCACCTGAGGGTGTGGACTAGGCCTATAAAACAAGGAGCTGTTGTAGTTGGTGGGTGTGGATGGAAGGAGTTTGGCTGGAGTCAGCCTGGAAGATTGTTTTGTTACAGTGTGTCAGTGTGCACCAGGAAGCAAGTACCAGACCACCCGGAATGGCACCTGGCGGTCTCTGCTGACCTACAGCCGCTTAGTTAAGCCCGTCCCAAGCAAGGGTGAGTCTGGGACCAGTGGTTCTCCAAACTGGAGTGATTTATGTTCTGTTTTGATTTTGTTATCTGTACTTTTTGTTGAACCCATGATTAAAACCACTGAACTTTGAACTGAAAGCCTGTGTGTATGCCTCATTACTGTGGCCCGGCCCCTGCCTACCAGAGCGGATCCCTACAATTGGTGGCTTGAATGCGGGCAACGCAGTGAGGTCAGGCTGTTTTTTTTCCTGCATGACAGTAAATGTCCTGGGTAAAGAAAGTGACGCAAAACCAGGTGGATAACTGTCCGGAGATGGAGAACACAGTAAAAATGCTGGTGGAGGCCATGCGACAGCAGCAGCAGGCTACACAGCAGCAACAGCAGGCTATGCAGCAGCAGCAGGCTATACAACAGCAGGCTATGGAGCAGCAGCAGGCTATACAGCAGCAGGCTATGGAGCAGCAGCAGATATTTAATCGACAGCAACAGGAAACCAATAGTCTACTGATGCAGCACATCACAGCGCCGCAGACATCAGGAGCTGCCCGGGGATGCCAGGATGTCCGGAAAGCGGTGCATACAGCGATCCCAAAGATGGAGCAATCAGATGACGTCGAGGTGTACCTGGAGATGTTTGAAGGCGTGGCTAAGAGGGAGAGACTGCCCCAGGACCAGTGGGCCGAGATCGTGGCTCCGTTTTTGGCTCCAGGACCCGCGAAAGCCTATAGGGACCTACCCCCCGAGCATCAGACGGACTACGAGATCGTCAAGGGTGAGATACTCGCACGTCTTGGGGTAAATGTGTTAGTCCGGGCTCAGCGGGTACACCAGTGGAAGTTTTCCCCTTCCGAGCCAGCTCGGTCCCAGTATTATGACTTGATACACCTGATAGAAAAGTGGTTGCAGCCGGAGGTGTTGTCACCCCGCGCTATGCTGGATCGTATAGTGACTGATAAATTCTGGAGAACTTTTCCCCACACCCTTCAAACATGGGTTGGACAGGCAGCCCCTACTGATGGTCTCTAAATGGTAGACCTCATTGAAAGATATGGGGCTACCAAGGAGATACAGGGAGAGACTACCCGGAAGGTACCAAGTAAATTCCCCAAACCTTCACCCACAGCTCGGCGAGCAGAAACTCGGAAGGCCGCCCAGGACGGGTCGGGGAACGAAAGGGGCCCCATAAACTGTTGGCGGTGCCAAGAACCAGGACATGTGAGAGCTGATTGCCCCCACCTGACTGAGCCCATGGACACCAACTTTGGGTACTATCAGTCTCACTATGCAGAACACATGTGTGCAGTGGGCAAACCAGAGGGACCCAATATGAACCATTTGTGTAAAGTGGAGGTGGAGGGTAACCCTGCTGTGGCTCTACTGGACTCAGGGAGTCTCGTGACCCTAATACGAGCCAGCCACGTCCAAATCAGCGAGTATACTGGTCGGAAAATGGGTGTGTTGTGTATACATGGGGACTTAAAACATTATCCTACCGCACTGGTGATGATAAACACGCCAGCGGGGAGGAGGTGCCACGAGGTGGGGGTGGTGGTTAATTTGCATTATGAGGTAATAATGGGGAGAGATTTTCCGTTATTTTCTGTGCTTTGGCCTGTAATTACCCCTCCCACAGAACAGTCATCGGCACCAGTGGCAACCAGGTTGCATTCTCCAGAAATCGGGCATGAACCTGGTGGCCCAGAGGAAGATGTGCTGGCGGTAGGAGTACCTTTGCCTTCGGTGGAGGAGGAAAACCCCTCTCCTATAGAAGTGTTAGCTGGGGAGATGGAAGATTTGCCACCGGGACCAGAATTGTCAGACTTAAATGTGGCAGGTGACAATTTTGGTATGGCGCAACTCCGGGACCCTACGTTGACTCGAGCCCGGGAAAATGTACTGGTTGTCAATGGGGAACCCCAACACCCCGGGGCAGCTACAGTATTTCCCCGATTCGAGCTGAACCAAGATTTGCTGTATCGGGTTGAAAAAATACATGCGGAAATTGTCGAGCAATTGCTGGTACCGCAGTCATATCGGAGGTTGGTAATGGACTTAGCGCATGCGCATGTACTAGGGGGACATTTGGGCCAAAAGAAAACCCTAGACAGAATTCTACAACGGTTTTACTGGCTAGGGGTCTATGAAGAAGTTAAACGGTATTGTAACTCTTGTCCCGTGTGCCAGGTAACCAGTCCGCAGCCTCATTTTCGGAGTCCCTTGGTGCCCTTACCAATTATAGAGGTCCCGTTTGAGAGAATAGCCATGGATCTGGTGGGGCCGTTTAATAAATCAGCAAGGGGTCATCAACACATCCTCGTAGTTCTAGATTACACTACCAGGTATCCTGAGGCTATTCCCCTGCGACACACCTCGGCCAAACTGATCGCAAAAGAACTCATGGGTATGTTCTCTCGGGTGGGAATCCCTCAAGAAATCTTAACAGATCAGGGGACCCCCTTTATGTCAAAAATCATGAAGGAACTCTGCCACTTGTTAAGTGTTAAACAGTTGCGCACATCGGTCTATCATCCCCAAACAGACGGTTTAGTAGAAAGGTTCAATAAAACCCTGAAGAATATGTTGAAAAAAGCAGTCTCTAAAGATGGTAAGGACTGGGATCTCTTGTTGCCATACCTGATGTTTGCAGTGCGGGAGGTGCCCCAGGCATCTACGGGGTTCTCGACCTTTGAACTATTATATGGCAGACATCCCCGTGGCTTACTCGATATAGCTAAAGAGGCCTGGGAAAACCAACCAACTCCCACAAAAGTGTGATAGAACATGTGGCCAAAATGCAAGAGAGAATGGAGACAGTCCTACCATTAGTCCGAGAACATATGGAAGCAGCACAAAGGTCACAGAGGCAGGTCTATAACCGGGAGGCACGGGTAAGGTCCTTTAACCCTGGGGATCGGGTGTTGGTACTTGTGCCTACAGTGGATAGTAAGTTCCTTGCAAGGTGGCAGGGACCCTACGAGATTATAGAGAAGGTGGGACCAGTAAACTATAAAGTACACCAACCAGGGCGGAGAAAGCCAGAACAGGTATACCATGTGAATCTGCTCAAACCATGGAAAGACAGAGACCCGCTTGGTGAGGATTGTCCACGGCCTGCATTTCCAGTAGAGATGGCTTCCTTGCCTCAGGAGAAGGCAAGAGAAGTCCTCTCCGCCGTCAAAATAGCAGACACTTTGGCGCCCAGACAAGTTCAGGAAGTCCGAGAGTTTGTTAGCCGAAATACCGATGTTTTTTCGGAACTTCCTGGTCCTACCTCCCTAATCCAACATGACATTGTCACGGAGCCGCAGGCCAAAGTCCGATTAAAGCCATATCGGGTGCCTGAGGCCCGGCGACAAGCCATCTCGGAAGAGGTCAAGAAGATGCTGCAGTTAGGGGTCATTGAAGAGTCCCAGAGTGAGTGGGCCAGCCCAATAGTCCTAATACCAAAGCCAGATGGGACACTAAGGTTCTGTAATGACTTCAGAAAACTGAATGAAATTTCTAAGTTTGACGCCTACCCCATGCCCCGGATCGACGAGTTAATAGAGCGGTTTGGGCAGGCCCGGTATTTTTCAGTCATTGACCTCACAAAAGGGTATTGGCAGGTGCCCCTAACAAAAGCAGCGAGAGAGAAAACGGCTTTTGTAACACCCGAGGGACTGTTCCAGTATATAGTCCTACCCTTCGGGTTGCATGGCGCTCCAGCGACATTCCAGAGGTTAATGGACGTTGTTCTTCGTCCTCATCGCGATATGCCGCGGCCTATCTGGACGATATTGTGGTGTACAGTACAGACTGGGAAAGTCACTTAGCCAAGGTACAGGCGGTGATAGATTCTCTGAGACAAGCAGGGCTAACTGCCAACCCAAAGAAGTGCTCCATAGGGTTGGAGGAAGCTCGGTACCTGGGGTATGTGATTGGGAGAGGAGTTATCAAACCCCAAATAAACAAAGTGGAGGCAATCCAAAACTGGCCTCGTCCCCTCACCACAAAACAAGTGAAAGGGTTTTTGGGGTTAGTGGGATACTACCGGTGGTTTATTCCCAATTTTTCAACCCTGTCAGCGCCGTTAACTGACTGCCTAAAAGGGAGGAAGTCAGTAATGGTGCGATGGAATGATCAGCTTGAAGAAGCGTTTGTAAAACTAAAAGGGGCACTATGTGGGTCAGCAGTTTTGATCACACCCGACTTCAAAAGAGAATTCATTGTCCAGACTGATGCGTCAGAGGTAGGTCTGGGTGCCGTGTTGTCTCAGGAGGTTAACGGGGAGGAGCATCCCATTAGTTTCCTGAGTCGAAAGCTTACTCCAGCTGAAACCAGATACAGCATTGTAGAGAGAGAGTGCCTGGCGATCAAATGGGCACTGGAGTCATTGCGCTACTATCTGTTGGGGAGAACATTTTGGTTGGTAACTGATCATTCCCCTCTGACTTGGATGAGTCAAGCCAAAGAGAGAAATGCACGAGTCACCAGGTGGTTTCTGTCTCTACAAAATTTCAAATTTTCAGTAGAACATCGGGCAGGCAAATTACAGGGGAACGCAGATGCACTGTCCAGAGTTCACTGTATGTCATGTGTCCACCCTCCTAAGGTTGAACAAAGGGGGGAGGTATGTGGTACACCAAAGGGGATCTTGCTGGATGGGAGATATATTTCTTCTAGCAGACTGAAGTTTGGTCAGGATTTTCCATGATCACAAGGACCTGTGATGAGGTCATAGTCACGTGATCAGGTCAGCTGATGTGTACCTCACCTGAGGGTGTGGACTAGGTCTATAAAACAAGGAGCTGTTGTAGTTGGTGGGTGTGGAAGGAAGGAGTTTGGCTGGAGTCAGCCTGGAAGATTGTTTTGTTACAGTGTGTCAGTGTGCACCAGGAAGCAAGTACCAGACCACCCGGAATGGCACCTGGCGGTCTCTGCTGACCTGCAGCCGCTTATTTAAGCCCGTCCCAAGCAAGGGTGAGTCTGGGACCAGTGGTTCTCCAAACTGGAGTGATTTATATTCTGTTTTGATTTTGTTATCTGGACTTTTTGTTGAACCCATGATTAAAACCATTGAACTTTGAACTAAAAGCCTGTGTGTATGCCTCATTACTGCGGCCGGCCCTGCCTACCAGAGCGGATCCCTACACTGCTCAAAAGATTCTAAAGATTGTAAAAAATATGGTTTGTTTTATTTTTTTAGAGCCATAAACTTTTATACTTCTCTGTTGATAGAACTATGTGAGGACTTATTTTTTGCATGCTGAGCTGTAGTTTTTTAATGATGTTTTGAGTTATCTTCAATGTTAAAATAACTTTATATTTATTTCTTTAACCCCTTAATGTCCACTGACGTGCACAGTCCGTCATTGCAAGGTGTCACTTTTGGCACCTTGACGGACAGTGCACGTCATGCCTTTGAACTACCACTGCGTGTAAACACGCAGTGGTAGTTCAGTGCCGACAGCTGTCTATGACAGCTGACAGTCATGGCAAGCGGTGCGGGGACCTTTGCAGTCGGTCCCCGCACCTACAGCTCTGTGATTGGTCAGTCAATGTGACTGACCAAACACAGTAGCGATCAGACAGAAGAGGCTGAAATTTCAGCCTTTGCTGCCTGATCAGTGCAGGAGCTCAGCGCTGCAGTGGCCGAGCTTCCTGCACTAACAGCCAGGAGCGGCACCCACGCCGCCCCTGGCTGTTAACCCCCTGACTGCTGCGATGATGTCGGGAGCTCCCTCTGCCTCAGATCGGCGCCCTGCAATGTATTTGCAGGGCCCGATCTCTGCCTTGATGACCTGGGGGTTGTCATGACAACCTCCGGGTCATCTAGCTACGGAAAGCCGCTGTGACCATGGTCACAGCAGCTTTCACCATAGGTACAATGCATTGCAATGCATTGTACCTGCAATCAAAAGTAAAAAAGTGAAAGTCCCATAAAGGGACAAGGTAAAAAAAGCATTTTTTTAAAAAATTTGTAAGAAAAAATATTAAAAAATTATAAAAAAAATTCCCATAAAAATACACATTTTTATGTAATAAAAAAAACAAAAAACAAAAATCCCATCTATAAAAGCGTAACCATAGTTAACCCCTTCAGTGAAAGCCGTAAAAAAACACACAAAAAAGTAGTAAATGATACCGCTTGGAAAAAGTGTAATAACACGCGATCAAAAAGACGGATATAAATAAACATGGTACCACTGAAAACGTCATCTTGTCCCGCAAAAACCAAGCCGCTATGCAGCATCATCAGCGAAAAAATAAAAAAGTTATAGCTCGCGGAATAAACTGATGCAAAAATAATTTTTTTTTCTATAAAATTTTTTATTGTGTAAAAAAACGCCAAAACATAAAAAAATATATAAATGAGGTATCGCTGTAATCGTAGTGACCCGAAGAATTAAGCTGCTCTACGTTATAAACTTCTGTGAAGCCCTTGGGGGTTCAAAGTGCTCACCACACATCTAGATAAGTTCCTAGTGGTTCTAGTTTGCAAAATGGGGTCACTTGTGGGGGGTTTCTACTGTTTAGGCACATCAGGGGCTCTCCAAGCACGACATGACACCCGAAGATCATTCCATCAAAGTCTGCATTCGAAAATGGCGCTCCTTCCCTTCCGAGCTCTGCCATGCGTCAAAATAGTGGTTTACCCCCACATATGGGGTATCAGCATACTCAGAACAAATTGCACAATAACTTTTGGGGTCCTGTTACCCTTTGAAAAAGAAAAATTGAGGGTGAAAAGATCATTTTTTGGAAAAGATATGATTTTTTAATTTTACGGCTCTACGTTATAACCTTCTGTGAAGCCCTTGGGGGTTCAAAGCTCTCACCACACATCTAGATAAGTTCCTTGGGGGGTCTAGTTTCCAAAATGGGGTCACTTGTGGGGGGTTTCCACTGTTTAGGCAGATCAGGGGCTCTCCAAATGCGACATGGCGTCCAATCTCAATTCCAGCCAAAAAAGTCAAATGGCGCTGCTTCCCTTCAGAGCTCTGCTATGCGCCCAAATGGTGGTTTACCACGCATATGGGGTATCAGCGTACTCAGGACAAATTGTACAATAAGTTTTGGAATCCTTTTATCCTTTGAAAAATAAAAATTGGGGGTGAAAAGATCACTTTTTGTGGAAAAAATATAATTTTTTAATTTTACAGCTCTACGTTATAACCTTCTGTGAAGCCTTGGGGGTTTAAAGTGCTCACCACACATTTAGATAAGTTCCTTGGGGGGTCAAGTTTCCAAAATGGGGGCACTTATAGGGGTTTTCCACTGATTAGGTACATCAGGGACTCTCCAAACGCGACATGGTGTCCGCTCTCGATTCCAGCCAATTTGACATTCAAAATCTCAAATGATGCTCCTTCCTTTCTGAGCACTGCCGTGCGCCTAAAGATTGGTTTTCCCCCACACATGGGGTTTCTGTGTACTCCGGAGAAATTGTACAACAAATAGTGTGGTTCATTTTCTCCTGATACCCTTGACAAAATTTAAAAAATTGTGTCAAAAGAAAAATTTTGGGGAAAAAAAGTTAAATGTTCATTTTTTCCTTCCACATTGCTTCAATTCTTGTGAAGTACATAAAGGGTTAATAAACTTCTTGAATGTGGCTTTTAACACCTTGAAGGGTGCAGTTTTTAGAATGATGTCACTTTTGGGTATTTTCTGTCATATTGACCCCTCAAATTCACTTCAAATGTAAAGTGGTCCCTAAAAAAATGGTTTTGTAAATTTTGTTGGAAAAATGAGAAATCGCTGGTCAACTTTTAACACTTATAACTTCCTAACAAAAAAAATTTTGGTTCCAAAATTGTGCTGATGTAAAGTAGACATGTAGGAAATGTTATTTATTAACTATTTTTTGTGACATATCTCTCTGATTTAAGGGCATAAAAATTAAAAGTTTGAAATTGCAAAATTTTCAAAATTTTCACCTTATTTCCATTTTTTTCATAAATAAACGCAAGTTATATTGAAGAAATTTTACCACTATCATGAAGTACAATATGTCAGGAGAAAACAGTCTCAGAATCGCTAAGATTCGTTGAAGCGTTCCAGAGTTATAAGCAAATAAAGTGACAGTGGTCAGAAATGTAAAAATTGGCCCGGTCATTAACCAACAAAACGGCTTGGTCGTTAAGGGATTAAAGGGAGATGCAGTCATTTTACTGTTTTTCATTTTTGTTTTCTTTCCGATGTTTACCTTATGGGTTAAATAATTTCATATTTTACGGTAACTGATCATATTTTTACAGATGTGAACATATGTACATATATATTTTTTAAAAACCATATTAAACAGGCTTTTTGGATCATTTGTATTATGTACTTCAATATTTCTGCATTGCAGAATAGAGTAAAAATCATAGGATGACAGCAATGGGGCTCATTTTCATTCACTGATCACATAGCAGGAGGGCAATGAGCTCCAAAAAGGATGCCTCAGCAGTAGAGTTGAGCGATACTTTCCGATATCCAAAAGTATCGGAATCGGAATGGTATCGCCGATACACAAAAAATATCGGCGATACCCGATACCGATACCGGAAATACAATGTAAGTCTATGGGAACAAAATATCGGAATTAAAAAAAACCCATTCTAGCCTTGTAGGTTAATTGTACATGAAGGAAAACAACAAAGAGTAATGTAGAATGTATTGGGGGAGGTTGAGGAGACATTAAAGGCATAGATGTTTAACCCAATCCAATGGAATAGCATTAATTTTTTTTTTTTTAGGAAATACGTTCGGATTGACGAAGAAATTGACAATGTTGTTAACCTTTTTTCTATTTTGGCAAATATGTATGTTTCACAACTTCCATGCTCTTCACCTTTTTAACTTTTGACACACTTTCTCCTTCATAATCTTCAGCAGCATCATCTTTGTCATCAAATTATTCTTCATTTTCACCTTCTTTATCTTCTTCTAAAACTTCTTGCTTTTCATGTTTTTGTTAACATTACTCATATTGTTCTTTTTAAACTATTATTCTTCTTCATATTATAGTCCTTCATCTTCTTCATCATATTCTTATTTGTGACATAGATTCCTGTACTTGTAATCTGTAAAAGTATGATTTTTTCATCGTTCCGTTCTTGCTGCCACAAAAGATTTAAATTACAACAGTATTTGTCCGTGTTCAGTTTAGCCTGCAGCATCAGGCATTTACCAGGGGCACCACGAGGAGGAACGGACTCACCCCCATACACTGCTTAGTCTTCTTCTGCTTATAATTTAGAGCATATATTTTGCTCTTCATTTTGGTCTTATACTTCATGTTCTTCTGCCTTTAGATCTTCTGCTTATTGTTCTTGTGTCTCTTGTTCTGTATCTTGTATTTGTAGCACAACCTTGTACCAGCTGATGTTACTGGGACACGGTTACTAAGCAGGAGGTACCTGTGCTCCAAAGCACTACCAAGGACCAGCAGACGTTGCTGGAACTCGGATACCGAGATGGAGGCACCTAGGCCAAAGGCACTGCGGAGAACCAGTTGACGGTACTGGAACCCGGACGGGTAGCAGAAGGTACAAGAGCCAATGCAAGTAACGAGGACCAGCTGACTGTGCTGGAACCCGGAGGGGCAGCAGAAGGAAAAGAGCCAATGGCACAACCGAGGACCAGCTGACGTTACTGGGACACGGTTACTAAGCAGGAGGTACCTGTGCTCCAAAGCACTACCAAGGACCAGCAGACGTTGCTGGAACTCGGATACCGAGATGGAGGCACCTAGGCCAAAGGCACTGCGGAGAACCAGTTGACGGTACTGGAACCCGGACGGGTAGCAGAAGGTACAAGAGCCAATGCAAGTAACGAGGACCAGCTGACTGTGCTGGAACCCGGAGGGGCAGCAGAAGGAAAAGAGCCAATGGCACAACCGAGGACCAGCTGACGTTACTGGGACACGGTTACTAAGCAGGAGGTACCTGTGCTCCAAAGCACTACCAAGGACAAGCAGACATTGCTGGAACTCGGATACCGAGATGGAGGCACCTAGGCCAAAGGCACTGTGGAGAACCAGTGACGGTACTGGAACTCGGACGGGTACCATAAGGCACCCATGAAAATGTAAGTTGACAGGCCGCAAGCCGTCTGCAGTTACCAAATCACACAGTCCTACAGTGGGTGCTTGTCCTATTTTCACAACGGAAAGAGCCTTTATTTACATATCCCACAGCACACATAGGAATCACCTAAACTGCAGGCACCATAGAGTCGGATAACCGGAATGCAACATGACAGGACAACTTATTTGAGGCTAATTTACGTTGACACTGCCAGGAAACAGCTGTGGTGCTGTAACCAGGGTGGGCATGAGTCAGTACCCGTGCCAATTACTTCCGAGCAACAACTGGCGGTGTTGGAGCCCAGGGATGAGAGGAGGACAGGGTGGAGGCAGCATGACTTTTTGTCGTACACACAGCAGGGGAACAGCTGCCATTACTCAACCCCAGTAACACAGGAGCAAGTGTTGACTGTGCTAACAGCACTTACAGGCAACAACTGGCGGTGTTGGAGCCCAGGGTCCAATGCATCGACTTCAATTGTTTCCACCTCCTCTCAGGAACACAGCACTGTTGATCAACCATCTGTCTCTTCACCGCCTGCCAAATTGCCCAGTCAGTCAGAGAGTTCTGTACAGGAGCCAGCTGAGTCTCTGCTTCTGTTCTCAGAATCTGTTGGTTTGCAAACAGGGGCACAGCCAAGCAGCATTCTGGAATGTGAAGAAGAGGGAGTATGCAGTGATGCGCAACAGCTGTGTCTCTCTGAATCTGAAGAGGCGGGTGAGACAGTGCCGATGGTCAGCACACCGCAGAACGCATCTGATGATGATGAGACTCAGGTGCCAGTTTCTGTTGAGCATGGTGGTGGCCAGACCACCCAACAGCAGCAGGTGTTGGAAGAGGTTAGTGGAGATGATGAGGTCCAAGACCCAACATGGCGTGAGGAACAGGAAGGTGGTGGTAGCAGCTCTGAGGAAGCGATTGCCCCAACGGTACAAACAGGAGGGAGAGTTAGGCTGCATACTCTGTTGCCTGTAGCCTCCATTTTGGCACCTGTTCGGATTTCTCTTCCAAAAGTCTAAACGGACGCTCCCAGGACTTGCACTGCGTGGTCCTTTTTTCACACACTTGCAGATGATATTTGCTATGTCAAATGCAAGCTGTGTAATCAAAAAGTAAAAAGAGGTAAAGTGTCAGTAACCTCAATACCACAAATATGTGTAAACATGTGCGGAGAAAACACGTACTTGAGTTACAAAGACACACTGAAGATGTACAGTCTATAGAGAATCACTGCACAAGTTTAACTGCATATGTCATGGTTAAATTTGAAATTTTTATTGCACACTTGATGTGAAAAAAGAAAATAGCTATGAGACTACTGACTGACGTTTTGGGCAACGCAGTGGCCTTTATCAAATAGTCGCTGGAAGAGATAGAAAAATTTACAGTCAATGACAATGTATAATATATACAATATATACAATAAATACATAGGGTGAAGAATATATATACATAGGAATTAGGCAACATGTTAAACATTTGGGTGATACTGTAGAACACGGAGAATTATCCCTCTAGGGTATGCGGGTGGATAATGTAGTTTTTTGTTGATTTTTGGGAGTGTGTAGAAAACAGGGGTGATGGGGTATTGAATATTAAGGAATGTCATAGTCTTACAGTCTATGGTGATCAATTAAAGATGTTTTGTCAGGATACGATCAATTTTTTGACAGATGTAAAATGTAGGGTCACAATTGAGTTGTCTGTAGGTTAGGTTAACTGACAGTTGTCTATGAATTTCGGCAATAGATTGGGTCTTATTCATAATAACGATAGCACCCCCCTTATCTGCTGGTTTAATAATAATGTTGGGGTTATCTTTCAGAGATTTTATGGCTTGTTTATCTGTGGGTGTCAGGTTGTGGCGTATCGGGTGTAGGCCCAATCTCGGCAAACCATCCACGAGCACAGGCTCTGAATGCTGGCATTGCAAAACTCCTGTCCCTTGAAATGCTGTCATTCAGGCTGGTGGAGACTGACAGTTTACGGAACTTAATGGCATTGGCAGTCCCACAATACAATGTGCCAAGCTGATTTTATTTCAGCAGGCAAGCCGTCCCTGGTCTGTAAAAGCATGTTGTTGAGGTTAAAATTAAACATGCGCTACTAAACTCCGTCAGTAGCAATGTCCACCTGACCACCGCTGCGTGGACCAGTATCCATGGCCAGGGACGATACCTTTCCCTTACTGCCCATTGGGTCAATGTTGTGGAGCCGGGTACAGATCTTGCGAGTGGCGCTGTACGTGTTCAGGCAACTACAAGGATTGCGGGAATCAAGTCTGTACACATTGACTCCTCCTTCTCCATTTCCTCAGAAACATCGTTGCAGGAGCCGTCACGGTCTACCTCCACATGGACCCGTGAACGCTTAATAAGAATCTTTAGTTATATAGCGCCAACAGATTACGCAGCGCTTTACAGTTTAACAGTTTCAGAACACAAGTCATAACTAACAACGTTACCAATACAATAATGAAAGCAATATAATCCGCACATGCTCGTGAGAGCTTACAATTTACAAATATGTGGGGGAGATACAAAGTACAGGTGTTTATATACAATGGTGTATTTAGAATGATGGCCCAGCCATTTTGAGGGAGTGAGGGATGGATGGAGATAGTGAATGGGCTACACACACACACTTACACATAGAATGACTTTGATTAGTGAATGTGATAGGCCGCTATGAAGAAATGTGTTTAGAGTGAGCGCCCCAAAACATGCAAATTGTGGATAGTTCTAATTTCTTGGGGTACAGCATTCCACAGTATTGGCGCAGCGCGGGAGAAGTCTTGGATTCGGGAGAGATGTTCTTTAGGTGTAGGTGGCAATAGCGGGCAACAGATTGTATATGGGAGGTGAAGGAGAGATTGGTGTCAAACATAACACCCAGACAGCGAGCCTGTTGACCGATATGAGCACAGACGGGCCAACTCAACAGGCCGTCCTGAAATTAATTTCCATGGGGAATCAAAGACACACAGCGCTGGAGCTCTGGAATGCCATAAAGCAAGAGAGCGACATGTGTATTTTGCCAGCGAATCTCCAGCCAGGCTTGGTAGTGTGTGACAATGGCCGAAATCTGGTGGCAGGTCTGGGCCTAGGCAACGTCACTCACATACCATGTCTGGCACATGTGCTAAACTTGGTCGTCCAGAGTTTTTTGAGGGACTATCCGGATCTTGATGCACTGCTGCACAAGGTCCGCCTACAGTGCGCTAACTTGCGACGTTCCACCATGGCCAGATCGCGCATTGCAGCTCTGCAACGCAGATTTTGCCTTCCTGAACATCGCATCATATGTGACGTACCCACCAGGTGGAATTCCACGTTACATATGTTGGAGCGGTTGTGTGAGCAGCAGCCAGCAGTAATGGAGTATCAGCTGCATCAGTTGCAATCAACTCGCAATTTGCGCCGTTCACTTCACCACTACTGAGTGGGCCTCTATAATAATAATCTTTATTTATATAGCGCCAACAGATTCCGCAGCGCTGTACAGTTTAACAGTTTCATAACACAAGTCATAAGTGACAACGTTAACAATACAATAATTAAAGCAATATAAGCCGCCCCTGCTCGTGAGACCTTACAATCTACAATGAGGAGGGGGAGCTACAAAGTACAGTTGTTTATATACAATGGTTTATTTACAATGATGGTCCAGCCATTTTCAGGGAGTGAGGGATGGATGGAGATAGTGAATGGGCTACACACACACACAGTTACACGTAGAATGACTTTGATTAGTGAATGTGATAGGCCGCTCTGAACAAATGTGTTTTGAGTGTGGAAGTAGGGCTGTTAATGGGGATGTTGAAGTCTCCAAGGATAAGGGTTGGTACTTCTGAGGACATGAAAGTGCGGCAGCCAGGCAGAGAAGTGGTCAAGGAACTGTGTGGGCGAGCCTGGGGTCCGATATATTACCGCTACTCTAAGGGAGAGGGGACGAAAGAGCCTGATGGTGTGTACCTAATAATTTTCAAAATCTTAATATAAAATTTACATGTTACATATTTACATCTAGTATAAAACATTTAACCATTAAGCCTACTTACAGAACAAGGAAGTGTAAAAAAACTTGTGCTTAAAAAAAAAGTGCAAATTAAATGTGAGAAGGGCAGTGTAACAAATAATTTAGGAAAAAGATAAACTAACATCAAGTGCTGTGTGCTGTGTAAGAGCCAGACACATTAACATGAAATCAGTCTGGAATAGCGGTGATTTTCTCCCCATAACCCGAGTAACATTCTGGGAGAGGGGGTGTAGAGTCAACGATCAGCAACTAGCTACGGTAGATCAAATACCTGAAAAAAAAAAAAAAAAATGGTTATTTAACATTCATAAGATACATTTTATTTTATCAAAAAAAAATTAAATATTTAACATTCATAAGATACATTGTATTTAAAAAAAAAAAAAAAAATTATTTAACATTCCTAAGATAAAAATTTTTTTTAAACATAAAAACTATAATACACAGCAGGATCTTTAGTAAAAACCAGACTTACCACTGTAACCTCTTAATCCTTGCAAGCTTCAACACAACGTTGACAAGGTACACAGCAGGGGTGGTCGGTCTCCTAGACAACGAGCAAACTCCTTCATGTTGAGAGAGGCCACCATCTCCTTAGCTTTCTGGTACTTTTCTGTGGGAATGAGCTTGTCTCCAACCAGCCAGGAATATTCATTGAATGGCACACCATGGTTTGGTATTAGCACCCAGTACCAAAAGTGAAGCCAACCACAGTTCCCATTTCTCATGAACTTTATTTGATATACTGGCTGGCCAAACATTAGTTTCTCACAAAGGAGCTGAAGACCCTGAGTGGCAGTAGGTGCAAGTCTCTCCAGCATGACCTGTTTGTTAGATATTTGCCGTCTACACCTAAAGAACATCTCTAGAATCCGCCCTTTTCTCACCATGGAAACAACAAAAACCCTCACTGTAGCATTGATCCACTCCCGCCTGGACTACTGCAATGCTCTATTACTTGGCCTCCCCATTACTCGACTATCCCCTCTCCAGTCCATCCTTAATGCAGCAGCCAGGGTCATCCATCTGGCTAATCGGTACTCGGACGCGTCCGCTGTTCGCCAGTCCTTACACTGGCTGCCCATTCATTATAGGATCCAATTCAAAGTACTGGTTCTCACCCACAAAGCTCTCCACAGTGCAGCACCCCCCTACATCTCCTCCCTCATTTCTATCTATCGGCCTAACCGACTGCTGCGCTCTGCAAATGACTTTCGACTAACCTCTGCAGTAATCCGTACCTCCCACTCCCGACTCCAAGACTTCTCCCGCGCTGCGCAAATCCTCTGGAATGCTCTACCACAAGAAATTATGACTATCCACAATTTGCCTGGTTTCAGGCGCTCCCTCAAAACACATTTGTTCAGAGTGGCCTATCACATTCAATAAGCAAAGTCGTTCTATGTTTAAGTGTGTATGTGGAGCCCATTCACTACCTCCATCCATGCCTCACTCCCTCAAGATGGCTGGACCATCATTGGAAATGCACCATTATATATACACACCTGTACTTTGTATCTCCCCCACCTCATTGTAGATTGTAAGCTCTCACGAGCAGGGTCGGCTTATTTTGCTTTAATTATTGTATTGTTAACGTTGTTACCTATGACTTGTGTTTTGAAACTGTTAAAGTGTAAAGCGCTGCGGAATATGTTGGCGCTATATAAATAAAGATTATTATTATTATTATATCAGAGGGAGAAGAGGATTGGGCCTTGACAAGGTGCCCGATTGCATCTTAAGTCTTATTGAATGTTGGAGCCAGTCCACCGTACAAAAGCAGCCATAGAGTGTCCGGGTACCTGCTTGGATTTCGATCAAAATGAAGACTACTTTGATGTACATGTACACCAATTCGAGAAAAATGACAAGGATGAGGCAGTAAGACACGCTCAGCAGAGTACAAGCAGCATTGCTTGAAGAAGTAACTTGAGCGTGATCAAAATTGAATAAATTAAAATCTCAGACTACAGTGAACACAACTCTTAGCTGTGAAAGGGCTTTTTGTGTCCTTCTACAGTGTTTTCAACCAATGTATTGGATACGGATGGAAGCACGTCACACTATAATTTCAATTGAATGGAGCAGCAAGAATTACACTAAAGAAAAAAAAAAAAAAGAGTGAGAGTGACATGTGCAGATGCCTACATACAGCGTTGTATGCCGAGCAAACTGCAGCGCGTCACCTGCACTCACACACACACCTTGCAGAGCTGTGAAAAAAACACTGCAAGGCAAAAGGAAGATGTACACAGCGGTTGGTAAAGTAGCCTGCCTAAAGCACAGTACACAAAATCGCAATCTCTAACTGTCCCTCAGAGTCAGCAGAGCAGCGTTCTGTCCCAAACTGAATTAACAGCACAGTGACGCTAAAATGGCGGCTTTATCCCACAACAATACCTTCCTTGTGTCACGGTTAGGGTAGCGTGTGTCTATTATATGAGTGTCTGTAAAATGTAACGTTACGCAGACTTATTCTGCCCTTGGGACGCAAAAATAAGACAGCAGTAATCATTTACTGTATAAAACTCCACCTATGCGCAACAAAACAAGCACGTTCCCTCTTACGGTTCCTGCGCTGACATGTGAGTAGGGAGTTTGGAGACGTTCCTGAATTTATCCCAGGTATCCAAGCATATCAGGCCGATAGGAGAGCATTAAAACCACCCACGGTGGTGACTTAAATATGGTGAATCGAACCAGTGAAGAACTGTAGGTCGATGCGAATGAATGTGCGATCACATGACACACGTTTATAATAACCCTTGCTAGACACGAGTAACTTTGTAGACATTTGGACACACCTGAACCCAGATGGCAGTGAATATTCATTCTATTCGGCGCCACATGACTCTTGGTCCAGAATAGATTATATATTGCTAGCACAGGAGCTATTAAGGGGAGTGGAAGAGGCAGATGTGCACAGCGTAGCTATATATGACCACGCGCCCGTATCAGTGACCCTGCCAGATATGGTGCAGATGGGGCCAAACCAAACTTGGCGCTTCCCGACCTATTTGTTAATGGATGAGAAGTTTCGACATCATGTGAAGCAATGGTGTTTTTAATATGTAAGGGATAATGGAGATACTAGGGATAGGCCGGAAATTTTATGGGCAGCAGGGAAGGGAGTAATGCGCGGAAACTAATAGGTTATCAGACAACGCTAAAAAAGAAGATGGCGACAAACTACTCGCAGGCTAGCAGGATATTACGCGATAGGTACACGGCAAACAAGACAAGTTCATCAACACAGGTTAAAAATAGATGTAAGCAGGCTAAGGTTGACTTACACGTATGGGTATATCGACGAGAGAGAAGCAGTAATAACAATTATAGAGCCGATGTATATCGTTATGGTAGCAAATGAGGGAGACTATTAGCACGACTAGCGAAAGGAAATCACATTCGTCATCAACATATTACAGCGTTAACGAATAAACATGGGATCATGAACACAGACCCTCGAACCATAAACACCATTCTACAAGAATACTACTCAGACTTATATAAGGTGGAACATACGGATAGTGAGGAGGGTAACACCTTTGTAGATGGAATACGGTTACCATCCATCACAAACTATCAGCTTCTCCTTTTAAAAAACAAATTGAGGTGACGGAAGTGACAGCGGCGATAAGTTACTTTAAATACGGGAAAGCTCCAGGATCTGACGGGTTTACAGCCAAATTATTAAAATTATTGAGTGAGGATATCCCGTCCACATTGGTACGCACCTTCAATCATATATTGGAGACAGGAGGGTTGCCCAGCCATTCAAACATGTCACACATGAAGTTGCTACTAAAACCAAACAAACCTTCACATCTGCCTGGATCCTATCGTACATTCTCACTCATTGACCATTATATCAAGATTTTGTCCAGGATCATGGAAGATCTTTTGAGTAGCATTGTTCCTACGCTGATAGGGCGATCACAAGTGGCCTTTGTTAGCTACTTTGTTGGCTACTATCAGTCTCACTATGCATAACACATGTGTGCAGTGGGCAGTATTACCTTTGCCTTCGGTGGAGTAGGAAAACCCCTCTCCTATCGAAGTGTTAGTTGGGGAGATGGAAGATTTGACACCGGGACCTGAATTGTAATACTTAAATGTGACAGGTGACAAATTTGTTAAGGCGCAACTACGCGGCCCCTACGTTGAGTCTAGCCCGTGAAAATTTACTGGTTGTCAATGGGGAACCCCAACACCCCGGGGCAGCTACAGTATTTAAACAATTAGAGCTGAACCAAGATTTGCTGTATCAGGTTTATAAAATACATGTTGAAATTTTTTAGCAATTGCTGCTACCGCAGTCATATCGGAGGTTGGTAATGGACTTAGCGCATGCGCATGTACTAGGGTGACATTTGTGCCAAAAGAAAACCCTACACAGAATTATACAACGGTTTTACTGGCTGGGGGTCTATCAAGAAGTTAAACGGTATTGTAACTCTTGTCGCATGCGCCAGATACACAGTCCTCAGCCTCATTTTGTAAGTCCCTTGGTGCCATTAAAAATTTTAGAGGTCCAGTTTGAGAGAATACCCATGGATCTGGTGGAGCCGGTTAATAAATCAGCAAGGGGTCATCAACAGGGGCAATAAAAGGGGCACTGTGTGGGTCACCAGTTTTGAGCACACCCGAGTTCAAAAGAGAATTCATTGTCCAGACTGATGCGTCAGAGGTAGGTCTGGGTGCCGTGTTGTCTCAGGACTGGAGCTTAACGGGGAGGAGCATCCCATTAGTTTCCTGAGTCGAAAACTTACTCCATCAAAAAACAGAGACAGCATTGTAGAGAGAGAGTGCCTGGCGATAAAGTGGGCACTGGAGTCGTTGCGCTACTATTTGTTGGGGATAACATTTTGTTTTGTAAATGATCATTCCCCTGTGACTGGCAGTGTTGTAGCCCAGGGAGTAGAGTTCAGGTGGTAGAAAGATGAACATAACAGGAGACTTGGAAAACGTTGGCAAACAGTTATTTAATCTGAAAACGGACAGGCAAATTCAGGTGAGATCCATGCCTTGTTCATTTTCAGAAAAATAAGCCGGTCTACATTGTCTGAGGATAGTCGCATGCGACGGTATGTTAGTACACCACCTGCAGCACTAAAGACGCGCTCAGATAATACACTGGCAGCAGGGCAAGCCAGCACCTCCAAAGCATACCACACATCAAATACAAATATAACAGTAATAATAATATTATCAATAAAAAATGAAATTGCACACACAGTACACAGACACAGCTCATATGTGTGTATGAGAGAGTGTTTCTGTGTGTAGTTCATGCCTCTAGCCTAGAAGATCAGTCTTGCTAAAATCTTTAACACTGACCCCTGTTCTGTTCTTAAAATGGTGGATGCTGAACTGCTTCTCAGCCCCCTCATACACAATCATTATGTGGCACTGCTGGGCTCAGTCAGAGGCATCAGATTGAACTAGGCTGTCCTGAGTCATTCTCAATAGAACATTTTGTTCAGCAGTTCATCTAGTTCATTTAGTTCAGAGGTCACATGATGCATTTCCTATCAGCTCCTCACAGGATAGGGTGGAGAAAAACTGAACTAAATGAACTAATCTTTTGAACTAATCTTTTCAGTGAACTAGTTCATGGTGAACTAATCACCAAAATTAACTAGATTTCCCATCACTATGGTGTACACCTTGGTGGCGCTGTCACAAAACTTCGCCACATTTGTAACATACAGCTCTTGCCCTGTGCAGAGGCGCTGCTTGTGCTCTCTCTTGTTGCAGAGGTGTCTACAATGCCTCGACGCACAGAGCTGCTTTGTAAAGCAGTAGCAGCAGCAGCGCTCTCGGCTGGAATGGAGAACATTATGGATTTCAACAGTGTGTCTTGGTCCTCCAACATTTTACGGTCCCGGTTCAACGGTGTGATGAGGCTTTGTAAGTTGTCCCAGTAGCGAGGGTCTAGGAGGGTGTACACCCAATAATCTGACGTGGTGAGAATGTGGCCGATGCAGCGGTCGTTTCTCAGGCAGTGCAGCATGAAATCAACCATGTGCTGCAGACTCACAAATGGCCAACAAACGCTGTCCTCTGGAAGAGCGTCACACTAATATATTTTTGTAAATTTAAAATAGAATAAAGCAGCAGCAATTTTTGAAAAATTACAAGGATGAGCCAGTGACAGACACTCAGCAGAGTACACGCTGCGGTGGTTGAAGTGGAGCGGGATCTACACTCCTACAAAAAAATGAAACCTCAGACTACAGTGAACACTGAAACACAACTGTTCACTTGCTGTGAAAGGCCTTTTTGTGGACTTCTATTAAGTTTGCAAGCAATGTATTGTATTTTGATGGAAGAGCGTCACACTAATATATTTTTGTAAATTTAAAATAGAATAAAGCAGCAGCAATTTTTGAAAAATTACAAGGATGAGCCAGTGACAGACACTCAGCAGAGTACACGCTGCGGTGGTTGAAGTGGAGCGGGATCTACACTCCTACAAAAAAATGAAACCTCAGACTACAGTGAACACTGAAACACAACTGTTCACTTGCTGTGAAAGGCCTTTTTGTGGACTTCTATTAAGTTTGCAAGCAATGTATTGTATTTTGATGGAAGAGCGTCACACTAATATATTTTTGTAAATTTAAAATAGAATAAAGCAGCAGCAATTTTTGAAAAATTACAAGGATGAGCCAGTGACAGACACTCAGCAGAGTACACGCTGCGGTGGTTGAAGTGGAGCGGGATCTACACTCCTACAAAAAAATTAAACCTCAGACTACAGTGAACACTGAAACACAACTGTTCACTTGCTGTGAAAGGCCTTTTTGTGGACTTCTATTAAGTTTGCAAGCAATGTATTGTATTTTGATGGAAGAGCGTCACACTAATATATTTTTGTAAATTTAAAATAGAATAAAGCAGCAGCAATTTTTGAAAAATTACAAGGATGAGCCAGTGACAGACACTCAGCAGAGTACACGCTGCGGTGGTTGAAGTTGAGCGGGATCTACACTCCTACAAAAAAATGAAACCTCAGACTACAGTGAACACTGAAACACAACTGTTCACTTGCTGTGAAAGGCCTTTTTGTGGACTTCTATTAAGTTTGCAAGCAATGTATTGTATTTTGATGGAAGAGCGTCACACTAATATATTTTTGTAAATTTAAAATAGAATAAAGCAGCAGCAATTTTTGAAAAATTACAAGGATGAGCCAGTGACAGACACTCAGCAGAGTACATGCTGCGGTGGTTGAAGTGGAGCGGGATCTACACTCCTACAAAAAAATTAAACCTCAGACTACAGTGAACACTGAAACACAACTGTTCACTTGCTGTGAAAGGCCTTTTTGTGGACTTCTATTAAGTTTGCAAGCAATGTATTGTATTTTGATGGAAGAGCGTCACACTAATATATTTTTGTAAATTTAAAATAGAATAAAGCAGCAGCAATTTTTGAAAAATTACAAGGATGAGCCAGTGACAGACACTCAGCAGAGTACACGCTGCGGTGGTTGAAGTGGAGCGGGATCTACACTCCTACAAAAAAATTAAACCTCAGACTACAGTGAACACTGAAACACAACTGTTCACTTGCTGTGAAAGGCCTTTTTGTGGACTTCTATTAAGTTTGCAAGCAATGTATTGTATTTTGATGGAAGAGCGTCACACTAATATATTTTTGTAAATTTAAAATAGAATAAAGCAGCAGCAATTTTTGAAAAATTACAAGGATGAGCCAGTGACAGACACTCAGCAGAGTACACGCTGCGGTGGTTGAAGTGGAGCGGGATCTACACTCCTACAAAAAAATGAAACCTCAGACTACAGTGAACACTGAAACACAACTGTTCACTTGCTGTGAAAGGCCTTTTTGTGGACTTCTATTAAGTTTGCAAGCAATGTATTGTATTTTGATGGAAGAGCGTCACACTAATATATTTTTGTAAATTTAAAATAGAATAAAGCAGCAGCAATTTTTGAAAAATTACAAGGATGAGCCAGTGACAGACACTCAGCAGAGAACACGCTGCGGTGGTTGAAGTGGAGCGGGATCTACACTCCTACAAAAAAATGAAACCTCAGACTACAGTGAACACTGAAACACAACTGTTCACTTGCTGTGAAAGGCCTTTTTGTGGACTTCTATTAAGTTTGCAAGCAATGTATTGTATTTTGATGGAAGAGCGTCACACTAATATATTTTTGTAAATTTAAAATAGAATAAAGCAGCAGCAATTTTTGAAAAATTACAAGGATGAGCCAGTGACAGACACTCAGCAGAGTACACGCAGCATTAGTTGAAGTAACTGGAGCGTGATCTGCACTCAAAAAAAAAAAAAAAAATTACAGACTGCAGTGAACACTGAAACACAACTGTTCACTTGCTGTGAAAGGCTCCATTGTGGACTTCTATAGTGTTTGCAACCAAGGTATTGTATACGGATGGAAGCGCGTCACACTATTATTTCAATTACATGGAGCAGCAAGAATTACACTGAAGAAAAAAAAAAGAGTCTGTGAGTGACACGTGCAGATGCCTACAGACAGCGTTGCATGCAGAGCAAACTGCAGCGTCACCTGCACTCACACACACCTTGCTGAGCTGTTAAAACAACACTGCAGGCAAAAGGAAGCTTTACACAGCGGTTGGTGCTAGCCTGCCTACAGCACAGTACACTAAATCGCAATCTCTAACTGTCCCTCAGAGTCAGCACAGCAGCGTTCTGTCCCTTACTGAATTCACAGCACAGTGACGCTAAAATGGCGGCGGCGCCTTTTATACACTGAAGAAAAAAAAAAAAGAGTCTGTGAGTGACACGTGCAGATGCCTACAGACAGCGTTGCATGCAGAGCAAACTGCAGCGTCACCTGCACTCACACACACCTTGCAGAGCTGTTAAAACAACACTGCAGGCAAAAGGAAGCTTTACACAGCCGGTGGTAAACTAGCCTGCCTAAAGCACAGTACACTAAATCGCAATCTCTAACTGTCCCTCAGAGTCAGCAGAGCAGCGTTCTTTCCCTAACTGAGTTCACAGCACAGTGACGCTAAAATGGCGGCGGCGCCTTTTATAGTGCATTCTGACATCATTTCAGCAGCCAATCACAGCCATGCCATTAGTTAAGATGACCGCAGCATTACAGGATGTGCCCACACTTCATAAGATTCATCATTGGCTGACTAACATCACATTGCCTCTCAAAGAATTATGGGAACTTCCGATTCCGGTATACGATATTGAAAAAGTATCGGAATTAAGTATCGGAATTCCGATAACGCGAATATCGGCCGATACCCGATACTTGCGGTATCGGAATGCTCAACACTACTCAGCAGACTAGCACCACTTAGGGTGTGTTTCCACGGTCCAGAAACAGTCAGGAATGGCTGCGTGTTTGACGCTGTGCGCTGGCGCAGCTTCAAACACGCAGCGTCCAGATATAACAGCATAGTGGAGGGGATTTCAAGAAATCCCATCTCCACTATGCTTAAAAACACGCAGGCGGCAGACCTGCGTTAACGGACATGCGGAGCGTCTTTTTAGACCGCAGCATGTCCTATTCTCTTGCGGCGATGCTGCGTCGCCGCAAGGGAAATAACACAGGGCTGTGTAGCCCTGCGGTCATTCCGGATGTGTTGACCGCATTGACCGCGCGTTCAGTAGGGGGCGGGACTTTGGGCGGAGCGAACTTTCCGCTCCGTCCAAAGCGCTGTGCTTCCTGATCATGGAAACACAGCCTTAAAGGTTGCTGTCAGATATTGAGAGCAGCAATTAAGTAGTTAAACAGCAGTGATCAGAGCTAGCTCCAATCATTGCTGCAAGAGGCAGATGCTGGCAGCATTAGGGTATGTTCATACAAAGTTTTTTCAGACAGTCAAAAACGTTTATTTTTTTCACCGTTTTGAGGGCATCTTTTTATTGGCATTTTTTGTACATTTTTAAATCTGTTAAACAATGAAGAAAATGCTAATTTTTTTGAAGAAAAAAACACTGACAAAATGCTCAAAAAGAAACCGGGCATATTCTGGGCATTTTTTCTAGCCTTCTCAAGATAACGGCAGAGAGAATCCTGGTGGACCTATCTAGGCTTCCTTTCCTACAGAGCATTTATTAATTAAGTCCCCATGGCTCAAGATTGAGCTAAAGACCGTTTAACCCCTTTCCGACATCGGACGTAAAAGTACACCGATGTCAGACTCCCCCTATTTGGTGCGGGCTTTAGTGCTGAGCCCGCATCTTTCTGGTCACATGATAGCTGATATATACAGCTGACATGTTACCACAACAGCCGCGGGTGGAATCGCTATTAACTAATTTAATGTCGCTGTCAATTTCTGACAGCTACATTTAACTCACGCTTACTGGAAGAACGTCACTAATCCCGTCCATCGGTGAACCCGGTACATGATTTTTGGGTCACCGATGGGTCGGCATGACAACCTGAGGTCTGAAGCAGACCTTTATGGTTGTCATTGCCGGATTGCTATGAGCGCCACCCCGTGGTCGGCGCTCATAGCAAAGGAGCATTTCTCCTACACACAGACGATCTGATCATCACCTGTGTGTAGCAGAGGTGATTGAAGTACTGCCACTTCTAGTCTCCCATGAAGACTATTGAAGCATGCAAAAAGTAAAAAAAAGTTTTTAAAAATATTAAAAAAATTAAAAAAAATAAAAGTTCAAATCCCCCCTTTTGACACATTTAAAATAAAACAATAAAAAATATACACCAATTTTATAATTGCCGTATTCAGAATCGCCCGAACTATCAATATAAAACAGGAATTAACCCAATCACTAAATGGCGTAGCGTTAAAAAAATTTTTTGGTCGCCGCTACATTGCAATAAAATGCAATAACAGGCGATCAAAATATCGCATCTTTTATCAATAAAAATGTCAGCTCGGCGCTCCCAAAATAAGCCCTCACCCAGCCCCAGATCATGAAAAATAGAGACGTTACATGTCTCGGAGTATAGTGCCATTTTTTTTTTACAAAATTTTCCATTTTTTTCACCACTTAACACTAGAACTACTGATGGAGTCATTTTGACTCCTTTCGTTTTTTATTTCTCTTCATTTTTCAGAATTCAGGCTTGAAACTCGGTGACCTTACATCAAATATGATGTGAAAAAAGATTTTGTGAGAATAAATAATTTTGGTGAAAAATTTGCGCGTTTTTTTCAAAATTTACCAAGAACTACTGAAGGGAGTCATTTTGACTCCCTACTATATTTTGAGGTCCTTTTGTCACTAAATGATGCTATAAAGTTTTGTGCATAATTTTTTCACTCTGTCTTATTTACCCTGATGTTCATATAGATGTAGTTCAATTTACATGTCAACTTTTCACATTTTCCTTGTGTTTTACCTGCTTGTATTACTGTGTAATGCTGAACGAAATAGCTTGTTTACTCTAGGCTCTTATCTTATGCTAATTTTTGATTCATATATATTGACACATATAAAGAACTGTACGCTTGCAGAAGCATGCAGGAACAATAATTTACAGTTTACTCTATCTGATGAGGAGCTAGATGCATTCATTGCGATATTCTATGCTCATGGAATATCTGGCACGAACCGTCACTCGATTAGCAGTATTTGGTGTAATGACTGGGGAATACCGTTTTGCAAAGCGACAATGTCTAGGGACCGCTTTGTTGAAATTATGAGGTTTCTCAGATTTGATGAGAAATCTACTCGATCGGAGAGACTGCAAACGGACAAGTTTGCTCTATTTTCTACTGTGTGGGACAGGTTTATTGAAAATTGTATTGCGTGTTACAAACCTGGCCCATACATAACGGTGGATGAGCAACTTTTCCCAAGCAAAACCAGGTGTCCATTCACGCAGTACATGCCTTCCAAACCAGATAAATATGGCCACAAATATTGGCTAGCTGTTGATAAGGAGAGCAAATATCTGGCAAATGGCTTCCCTTATCTAGGCAAAGATGACACACGCCGTGCTGAGGACCGTTTAGCTGACCATGTGGTAATGAAGTTATTGGACCCGTTTTTGAAAAAAGGTCGCAATGTTACAACCGATAATTATTTTACTTCAGTAAAATTAGCTAAACAGCTAAAAAGCAAAGGAACAACCATCGTGGGAACACTGAACAAGATAAGGCGAGAAGTGCCTAAAGAAATAAAATCCATGAAAGAGGAATTGTACAACACTAAAGTGTTTAGAAATGAAGACAATTTTACACTTACAGTATATCAAGGAAAGCCCAACAAAAATGTTGTCATTTTGAGTTCCGTCCATCCAGAAACGGTAAAGTTTTACAATGAAACAAAATATGGAGTAGATGTAGTGGATCAGATGGCACGAAAATATACCACACGAACATGCACAAGGAGATGGCCTGTTCATGCATTTGAAAATGCCTTAGACTTTGCGGGTATAAATGCATGGATAATATTCAATTAGATAACCCACCAAAAAATGTCACGCAAGGCATTTTTGCAAACGCTTGTGAGAGAGTTGAGTGGTCCTTATGTCACAGATAGGGAAAAGGGTTCCACGTCCCAAGTTTCTACATGCTCAGAAGTGATGGTTCAAACAAAATTTTGCCAGATGTCACGCAGTCTTATGATATGTGTACGATGTCAGTAAACTATTCTTAAAAGAACAACACTCTATACAACATATAGATTAGCAACATCAGCATGTAAATATAGAATAGATTTACCTGACACAATATCCGTTGAACTCAGGGTTAATCTTGAGGACTTGATACACTGTCACAGGAAAGAGGAGGACCGGGGGTCTAACCTGACCCTAAACTGGGGTCCTAACTAATCCCTCACCTTGGAGGTACTGATAATGGTTCAGAGGTCCAAGTCTCCAGCCTAACCCTGTCTCCTATCAGTCCCTGAACCCTGTAATCAGTCCTAAGAAGGATTCTGATTACCACCAAAGGGATATGGGCTGATCTCTGCTAAATACACAGATTAGACATATAAGACAGACTGGAGAAAACACAGACTTGCATACACACTCAAACACAGAAGGAACATAAATGATCTGGGATATTAAACTCTAAGCAAGGTGAGCTTAAAACAACTAAGGAGCTCTTTAACTTAAGTCTATACAGATACAATCCTATCTGTGGTCTGCATGAAGAATTTCACTGGCAACTCCCAACACAGACAACCAGAGATTTAAAGGAAACCAATCAACAAATAATTAATTGCAGCCGGGAGAAACTGCACCCAGTCCCAGAACTGAGCACAGACAGAATTAACTCCCTAACTGCCAAACACAAAGAAACAGCAACTCAGCTGTGAGAAGTCAGAATGTGCAACCGCGACGATCTTCGTGGCGATGCACACATGACAGTACCCCCCCTTCTACGAGGGGCCTCCGGACCCTCAGGGCCAGGTTTGCCCGGGTGAGTTCTGTGGAAGGTCCGCACCAAACGATCTGCATTAATGTCAGATGCAGGAACCCACGTCCTCTCCTCTGGACCATACCCCTTCCAATGCACCAAGTACTGAAGGGACCGGCAATTCAGACGTGAGTCAATGATCTTTGACATTTGAAACTCCAAGTTACCATTGACCACCACTGGAGGAGGTAGAGGTGATGGTATGACTGGTGCCACGTACCTCTTAAGTAATGACTTGTGGAACACATTGTGGATTTTAAACGTAGGAGGGAGGTCCAGACGAAATGCCACAGGATTAATTATGGAACTGATCCTGTACGGCCCGATGAATCTGGGGCCCAGCTTCCAGGAGGGAACTTTAAGTTTTATATTCCTGGTAGACAACCATACCAGATCGTTCACATTAAGATCTGGACCAGAAACTCTCCTCCTATCAGCCATACGTTTATAACTGTTCCCCATAGCACTCAGATTATTCAATACACCTCTCCACACTGAAGCAAGTGACGACGAGAAACGCTCCTCCTCAGGAACCCCAGAAGGGCCCCCCCATTGAATGTACAAAACTGGGGATGAAAACCATATGCCCCAAAAAACGGGGACTTACCAGTGGACTCGCTCCGCCTGTTGTTAAGAGCGAACTCTGCCAGAGGCAAGAAAGAAGACCAGTCCTCCTGGTTCTCTGAGACAAAACACCGAAGATAAGTCTCTAGGCTTTGATTCAGACGCTCTGTCTGACCATTGGTCTGCGGATGAAAAGCCGAGGAAAATGACAATTGCATCCCCCGACGTAAACAAAATGCCCTCCAAAACTTGGACACAAACTGAGACCCCCTATCTGACACCACATCAGAAGGCAACCCATGAAGTCTCACAATCTCCCCAATGAACACCTGCGCCAGAGTTTTAGCATTAGGGAGGGCAGGAAGAGCAATGAAATGTGCCATCTTACTGAACCTGTCAACAACCACCAGTATGACAGTCTTCCCTGACGACTGAGGAAGGTCCGTGATGAAGTCCATAGACAAATGAGTCCATGGACGCTCCGGAAGTTTCAAGGGTAAGAGGGTCCCAGACGGATGGGTATGAGGGGTCTTAGAGCGAGCACAAACCCCACAGGACGCGACAAAAGTTAAAACATCTTTATTAACGTTAGGCCACCAAAACCGGCGAGAAAGGAGATCTAAAGTAGCCTTACTCCCTGGATGTCCTGCTAAAGCAGAATTATGATGTGCCTCAATAACCTTTTGTCTCAACTGATTTGGGACAAACAGTCTCCCTGGAGGTCCTGCAGGGGCGTCCCCCTGAGCCTCTAACACCTCCTCCTCAAGCTCAGAACATACAGCCGAAACTACCACCCCCTCCTGAAGGATAGGAATCGGGTCATCCATTTTCCCGGCCCCTGGGAAACTGCGAGACAAGGCATCCGCCTTAACATTCTTAGATCCAGGGCGATAAGTGACAACAAAATTAAACCTGGTAAAAAACAACGACCATCGAGCTTGTCTGGAATTCAGACGCTTAGCAGATTCCAAATACAGCAGGTTCTTGTGATCAGTAATGACGGTGACCGGGTGGACTGCCCCCTCCAAAAAGTGACGCCATTCTTCAAAAGCCAACTTAATGGCCAAAATTTCCCTATTGCCGATATCATAATTCCTTTCGGCGGACGACAATTTTTTAGAAAAGAAAGCGCACGGATGCCATTTACCAGGGACGGACCCTGGGACAATATTGCACCCACCCCTACGTCAGACGCGTCCACCTCCACAACGAACGGCTGTGATGCATCTGGTTGGATGAGAACGGGTGCCGAAGCAAAACATTTTTTCAAAGAGGAAAAAGCTTGGCAAGCTTTGTCCGACCATTTAGAAAAATCCGTCCCTTTTCTTGTCATGTCAGTGAGAGGTTTGACAACAGATGAGAAATTACAAATAAATTTCCGGTAGTAGTTAGCAAACCCCAGAAAACGCTGCAGAGCCTTAAGATCCTCTGGCTGATCCCATTCAAGCACTGCTCTCACCTTTTCAGGGTCCATACGGAAACCGGAGGCTGACACCAAGAAACCCAAAAACTGAAGTTCCTGTACGGCAAATACACACTTTTCCAGTTTGGCGTATAGTTTATTGTCTCGCAAGATCTGCAACACCTGTCTCACATGCTCCTGGTGAGACACAAGATCTGGTGAGTAAATTAAAATGTCATCCAAATATACGACCACAAACAGCCCCACCAGATGACGAAAAATGTCATTAACAAAATGTTGGAATACTGCTGGTGCAGTAGTCAGACCAAAAGGCATGACAAGGTTCTCATAATGTCCCTCCGGCGTGTTAAACGCCGTTTTCCACTCATCCCCCTCTTTTATCCTAATCAGATTATACGCCCCCCTGAGATCCAATTTAGAGAACCATTTGGCGCCAACAATTTGATTGAAGAGATCAGGAATCAGAGGGAGTGGATACGGATCTCGAACAGTAATCCGATTAAGTTCGCGGAAATCCAAGCAAGGGCGTAGGCCTCCATCTTTTTTCTTCACAAAGAAGAACCCCGCGGCCACTGGGGAAGATGAAGGTCTAATATGCCCTTTGGCCAGACTTTCCGAAATATAATCTTTCATAGCCTGCCTCTCAGGACCAGAAAGGTTATATAACCTAGCTTTAGGTAACTTAGCATCAGGAAGTAAATTAATAGAGCAGTCATACACGCGATGAGGAGGCAACTCCTGACACCCCTCCTCAGAGAACACATCCCCAAAGTCCTCCAAAAAAGGAGGCAAAGTACTAGGCACGACCGCACTGATGACTGTGTTCATGCAGTTACTTTTGCAAAACTCCCCCATTGGCTTATATCTCTGGACTGCCAATTAATCACAGGGTTATGTTTAACCAACCAAGGAAGTCCCAACACAATAGGAGTAGGTAGACCCTCCAACACATAACAAGATAATAGTTCCCTATGTATTGCCCCTACCCGAAGGTCAATGTTATGAACCTCATGAACAAAGCTACCTTGGCCGAGAGGCCTGGCGTCAATGGAGAATATAGGGATCGGTTTGACCAATACACTCAGATGCATACCTTGAGCCTGAGCAAACTGAGCGTCAACCAGATTAGCCCCGGACCCACTATCAAGAAGAACAGAAAATCTCTCCACTCTCGTACCAACCACCACCTCCACTGGTACAAGGAACTGAGAAGAACTAGCGGACGAAATACATACTCCCAGGTTGTCGTCCACCACACAACCTGGGATTAACAGTTTTCCGGCGACTTTTTGCTCAACAAGGCACGGGATGGACATCCCCCAACAAAATGTCCCTCTTTCCCACAGAAGAAACACCTTCTAGTCCTGCGGCGTACCGCCAATCCCCTCCTACGAAATGATGTCCCTCCCAACTGCATAGGCTCCTCCGAACAGACAAGGGGAACCTCAACATAAGGGACTTTAGTAGTAGGTGGAGTAACAACAGGGGGCGGAGTTACCTCGCACCTCTCCCGGAGCCGTCTATCAGTACGGATAGCTAGGGCCATAGCAGCCTCCAGTGATGGAGGAGAATCATACTGAGCCAAAACGTCCTTTAATTTGTCAGAAAGCCCATGACAAAACTGGCTCCTAAGAGCTGGGTCATTCCACTGAGTATCTGTGGCCCATCTACGGAACTCAGAAGCAAATTCCTCCGCCGGACGATCTCCCTGCTGTATCTTACGTAATTTTGTCTCAGCAAGAGAGACCGGATCTGGGTCATCATATACCAAACCTAGGGCAGTAAAAAATCGATCTACTGACTGTAGAGCCGGGGATCCCGGAGGAAGGGAGAAGGCCCAGGATTGAGGGTCCCCTTGTAGGAGCGAGATAACAATTCCCACTCTCTGCTCTTCACTCCCTGATGATCGAGGCCGAAGCCGAAAATACAATTTACATGCTTCCCTGAAGGTAAAAAATTTGTCTCGCCCACCAGTGAACCTGTCCGGGAGAGCTACTTTAGGTTCAAATCTGGTTTTCTCCGAGGGAGACAAAACTTTGGACTTAATGTCCGTCAGCTCCATGGATAATCCCTGCAACTGCAGAGCCAGCTGGGCTACTGGATCCATGGCAACTGGGAATAATTTTAGTGGCCAGTGAAAATGTCACGCAGTCTTATGATATGTGTACGATGTCAGTAAACTATTCTTAAAAGAACAACACTCTATACAACACATAGATTAGCAACATCAGCATGTAAATATAGAATAGATTTACCTGACACGATATCCGTTGAACTCAGGGTTAATCTTGAGGACTTGATACACTGTCACAGGAAAGAGGAGGACCGGGGTCTAACCTGACCCTAAACTGGGGTCCTAACTAATCCCTCACCTTGGAGGTACTGATAATGGTTCAGAGGTCCAAGTCTCCAGCCTAACCCTGTCTCCTATCAGTCCCTGAACCCTGTAATCAGTCCTAAGAAGGATTCTGATTACCACCAAAGGGATATGGGCTGATCTCTGCTAAATACACAGATTAGACATATAAGACAGACTGGAGAAAACACAGACTTGCATACACACTCAAACACAGAAGGAACATAAATGATCTGGGATATTAAACTCTAAGCAAGGTGAGCTTAAAACAACTAAGGAGCTCTTTAACTTAAGTCTATACAGATACAATCCTATCTGTGGTCTGCATGAAGAATTTCACTGGCAACTCCCAACACAGACAACCAGAGATTTAAAGGAAACCAATCAACAAATAATTAATTGCAGCCGGGAGAAACTGCACCCAGTCCCAGAACTGAGCACAGACAGAATTAACTCCCTAACTGCCAAACACAAAGAAACAGCAACTCAGCTGTGAGAAGTCAGAATGTGCAACCGCGACGATCTTCGTGGCGATGCACACATGACACCAGATCAAAGAAAAGTGCAAGAAAAATAGATCTGTCGGCAATTGTAAGACTTGTGGTAAGTCTTTGTGTGGGCAATGTACTGCCATAAATCAAAGGCAATGCCTAAAATGCGAAACACCAAATGTTTAGAAGGTGAATTCTGCGCCATATTTTCATTTTTATGCTCCTCCACCTACATTTTCTCTGCTTTTTGTTCTTCAGTTGTTGTTTATATGTGTGCACTTGAATAAAAAAAAATGTTTGAAAAACGTCTATTATAATTATTGTTATTTTCTGTAGAAAAATAAGAAAAGCAGAAAAAAAACAATCAAAAGCATTACTGTTGGATCTCACAATAATAATACATTACAAAAAATATAATTATTAATAAATAACCACAAATGAAACTCTAAAAATAAACGAAAACAAGCAAGGAGTCAAAATGACTCCTTTCAGTAGTTCTAGGCGGGGTCACGAGTCCAGTAGTCCTAGTGTTAAATAAAAAAAACCTAGACATGTTTGGTGTCTATGAACTTGTAATAACTTGGAGAATCATAATGGCAGGTCAGTTGTAGGATTTAGTAAACATGGTAACAAAATTAAAGAAAAAAAAACTGGAATTGCACTTGTTTTGCAATTTCACCGCCCTTAGAATTTTTTTCACCTTTCCAGTGGGCGATATGTTAAAACCAATGGTGTCGGTCAAAAGTACAACTTGTCCAGCAAAAAACAAGCCCTCACATGGCCATGTTGATAAAAAAATAAAAAAAGTTATAGCTCTGGGAAAAAGGGGAGCATAAAAATGAAAATGTAAAAATGAAAATATCTCTGGTCATGAAGGGGTTAAAAAGGAAAAATAGCTTTAACATTGATTTCTATTGTAAAGAATGGAGTGTCGTCCAAGCGAAATGTCTGAATAATAATCAGCTCACTTATTTTACTCACTTTGCATTTTTGTAACCTGAAATGGGTAAAAGACCTTCAAAAGCTTGAACATATGGACATCAGGACATTTTTACAAAGATATTTATATAGAGATTAAAATTGTTTAATGTATAGAGAAATTGTTATTGGAAATGAAACCTTATTTTGTTACCTGAACTCAGTAATTTTGGCTAGAAGTCTGATGCTTCATTGTCTTGGGAGAAAGTCTATGTTCACACAGTGTCGGAGATATCGTATGAGTTGCATTGCTGGTGTGTATCTCAACAAGGAGTCAGAATCGGGCAAAAGTATTGGTAGTGTGGTTTATTTTCTATGCATTTTGATGTATTCCAACTTCTTCAGGAGAACCACAGGGAATTGAAGTACTTCAAAATACATAAACTCCTTGATCTGATACACACCAGAAATGCAGGTCACCCACTATTCCCAAACTACCTGCATAAAAACATTGAATCTGTCAACTTGTGGAGCTGCAGCAGCTGGAAGCCTGTACATATCAATCCATTGTAGTTAAAACAAGAAGAAATTATTTGTATGTTTCATGAGTGCCATTGGGTGATTGCTATTCCTATTACACAAAAATTGGAGGAATAGAAATGGGTACTGTCTAAAGATGGGCAAACTCGAACAGTAAAGTTTGGGGTCCGTACCGAACACCTAGTGTTCGGGCACAAACTCCGAACATGGACTTCTCCAGGAAGTCTGTTAGGCCAGAGTCACACTACCGTAGAATACGGCTGAGTGCTATGCGAGAAAACATCTCATAGCACTCGGCCCAGTATTAATCTATGGGTAAGCTCACATCAGCATTTTTCCCTCAGGCATAGTCGATGTGCGTGTAAAATCACAGTAGGCTGAGATTGGCACCGAGACTCAGCCGAGACTCACCAATGAAAGCCTATGGGTGCGAGAAAAAAAAATTTCATTCAATCATGTCCAATTTTTACCCACTGATCTCCTTTGAAAAGCCAGCAATTCATCTAACGCATGCAGTAAAATCACAGCATGGCAGGTTAGAATAGAATAGATACATACACATAGAATAGATAGTAATAATAATAATAATTTTATTTCTATTGTGGCAACATATTCAGCAGCACTTTACATTTTAGAGGGGTCTTGTACAGACAATAGACATTACGCATAAAAATAAACACATAGATCAAAAACAGATACCAAGAGGAATGAGGGACCTGCTCGCAAGCTTACAACTTATGAGGAAAAAGGGGAGACACGAAAAGTGGATGGTAACAATTGCTTTCGTTGTTCGGACCAGCCATAGTGTAAGAATTGGGTGTTCATGTAACAGCTTGAACCAGTTATCTGCCTATGTAATTAACAGTACAAGCAAAAACCCTAGTTGCATATCAAGCCAAGGGGTGAACAAATCCACTCATAGTAGTCCACTAGAACAAGAAAAATTACCTACTCCAAAGAATACTTAGAAACAGGAGAAACAAAGGAGCACATAGGTTTATGAAAATATCAAATCATTTTATTAACAGCACAAATCTGTATACATATGGTCAAGTATTATAGGACATACAAAGGCAGACAGATGGCGCTGCAACAAAGCATATGCGGCAGTGACAATGTTAGTGGTATGTGACTACTTTGTAATCCAAATGAGCAAACCTGGTCAGTGTACAATACACATACCAACAAATTAAGGTAACCACTATGCCATGAATCTCAAGCAATTGTCATAAGACATCAGTGTAACGTAAAGTGCTAATGCAGATAAAAAATATGACACATAATGCTCAAAGAGTTATTGCACATGCCCGATATATGATGTCACAGCCAGGATCCAATTGCTACACACAAAAAGAGGATTAAGCAGTGTGCAAGAGGAAGGTAAATTAACACATGAGGATGGCAATAATGTGATATGTCACGAGTAGCGCATGGAGTGCAAGTAGGCGCTTACCCCAACACAGGCCACCTCTTACTTATCGCAAACTACCTGCGAATCCAACCGCCTCCTTCTCGGCAGAACTTGAGGGTATTCTTTTCTCAGCTTTTGAGGGTGGTATTATCACCAAGGGAGTGTTTGATGGCTTGTTAGTAAAAACATCTAAGATTCCAACCTTCTACTTATTACCCAAAATCCACAAGGATGCCCTCAACCCTCCGGGGCGCCCCATTGTATCCGGAATAGGGGGTCTGAATGAACCAGTATGCAAATTCATTGATTATTTTTTGAAACCTATTGTTACATCTTTACCATCATACATACGGGACACTGCGGATGCCCTGGCTAGGGTTGATGGCATCCTTGTGGATAAGGACACTTGGCTCGTTACGGCTGATGTTGAGAGCCTTTATACTTGCATTGACCATTCTAACGGCCTGAACGTGGTGCGCCTCTTCCTGGGGGGCTCCAACCTGGACAGCCCTTTGTGTGATTTGATACTCGAGCTGATGCACTATGTCCTATCCCACAATTATTTTGTATTCAAGGATCTGTTTTACCATCAGATACGTGCACAGCCATGGGCGCGGCCTGTGCGCCCTCGTACGCAAACCTCTTCCTGGGTGCATGGTAGAGGTTTGTCTTTGGAGACGGGGCGTGCAGGCCGCCTCCCATGTGCTGTGCTGGTATCATTACATTGACGATATCATTTTCTTGTGGGGTGGGACGGTGCATCAGCTCGAGGATTTTATGTCTGAATTAAATTGTAATTCTTTGAATATTCGACTCACTCACACATATGATCGCAAAAGAATAAATTTCCTGGACATCACTCTGAAGGTCAATTCTTTCGGCCGCATCCAGACTGATGTCTATAGGAAACCTACTTCCGACAATTCACTCATTCATGCCACATCAGCGCACAATCCGGCGACTATTAGGGCTGTCCCGGTCTGGCAATTCCTTAGGATGAGGCGCATCTGTTCGTCTGAGGAGAAATTCGAGGCACAGGCCTCGGATTTAAAAAAAACGTTTTCTTGCACGTGGGTATAGTAGAAGGTGTATTAAATATGCCTACGACAGAGCCAGAAAAACTCCCCTTGGTGATCTACTCCACTCAAATCAGCAATCTCAGGTAAGGGAGACTGATGTACCTATTAGATACATCTCGACCTACAACCATGAGTGGGACCACATGCGAAAGGTATTGAAAAAGCATTGGGCCATCTTGGGTGCTGAGCCCGCACTCGGAATCGTGCTGGGGGATTTTCCTCTGATGACTGCCAGGCAGGCGAGTAACCTTGGTGACCTGCTTGTTCAGAGCCACTACACCACTAAGCCCACTTACCCCTTTGGGTCGAGGGGACCTACCCCTGGCTCATTTCCATGTGGTCACTGCGTGGCTTGCGCGAATGTCCTGCGCTGCTCCACCTTCCGGACCTCTGGTGGTGAGAGAGAATTCAATATCCGACACCGCATTACATGCGGGAGCACTAATGTTATTTATTTCGCTACATGTGGGTGCTCCAAGATCTATGTCGGTCTCACCACCAGAGAACTACGGGTGAGGGTACGGGAACATGTGCAGGACATTCGCGCAGCCATGTCGGTGACTGACCCTTCTGATTTAAAGACTCTTCCTCGCCATTTTTTGCAACACCATGATGGTGATGTGGGGACGTTCATGGTAAGGGGTGTAGACATTCTTCATTTGGGCATCAGGGGTGGGAACAACAAGAAGATTTTGGCTCAGATGGAATCCAAGTGGATTGTCAGGTTGGACACTATGGCCCCTAGGGGCCTGAATGAAACACTATCGTTCGCCCCATTTCTCTAGTTCATAACTTCTCTATCTTGGATTTTTCCATACCCTTTCTCCCTGACTGTGCGGCATGTCCTTGTTTTCATTATATTTTAATTGATCTTGTTGTCTTTTTCTTGTTTTTAGTTACTCTGATTTTTTTGGGTTGACTGATATATTGACACTACTTTTTCAAGATCTTTATGGACCGATCTTCTTATATATTTGATTCCCACATGAACATCATCATCATCAAGCAACACTCCAAATCGTCCTGCCTGATATATATGTGTACAGATTGTGCATGTTACGCTGCAACTTTGTTTATGCATGAGCTTCTTTGCATCGTTTTCATTTTTTTTTGGCAGCATATATTTGCTGGTACTTAATACCTACAGTTAGGTCCATAAATATTTGGACAGAGACAACATTTATCTAATTTTGGTTCTAGACATTACCACAATGAATTTGAAACAAAACAAATCAGATGCAGTTGAAGTTCAGACTTTCAGCTTTCATTTGAGGGTATCCACATTAAAATTGGATGAAGGGTTTAGGAGTTTCAGCTCCTTAACATGTGCCACCCTGTTTTTAAAGGGACCAAAAGTAATTGGACAAATGACTCCAAGGCTATTTCATGGACAGGTGTGGGCAATCCCTTTGTTATGTCATTCTCAATTAAGCAGATGAAAGGGCCGGAGTTGATTTGAGATGTGGTGTTTGCATTTGGAAGGTTTTGCTGTGAAGGAAACATGTGGTCACAGGAGCTCTCCATGCAGGTGAAACAAGCCATCCTTAAGCTGCAAGAACAGAAAAAAACCCATCCAAGAAATTGCTACAACATTAGAAGTGGCAAAATCTACAATTTGGTACATCCTGAGAAAGAAAGAAAGCACTGGTGAACTCATCAATCCAAAAAGACCTGGGAGCCCACGGAAGACAACAGTGGTGGATGATCGCCGCATACTTTCTTTGGTGAAGAAGAACCCGTTCACAACATCAACTGAAGTCCAGAACACTCACAGTGAAGTAGGTGTATCTGTCTCTAAGTCAACAGTAAAGAGAAGACTCCATGAAAGTAAATACAAAGGGTTCACATCTAGATGCAAACCATTCATCAATTCCAAAAATAGACAGGCCAGAGTTAAATTTGCTGAAAAACACCTCCAGAAGCTAGCTCAGTTCTGGAAAAGTATTCTATGGACAGATGAGACAAAGATCAACCTGTATCAGAATGATGGGAAGCCAAAAGTTTGGAGAAGAAAGGGAACGGCACATGATCCAAGGCACACCACATCCTCTGTAAAACATGGTGGAGGCAACGTGATGGCATGGCCATGCATGGCTTTCAATGGCACTGGGTCACTTGTGTTTATTGATGACATAACAGCAGACAAGAGTAGCCGGATGAATTCTGAAGTGTACCGGGATATACTTTCAGCCCAGATTCAGCCAAATGCTGCAAACTTGATTGGACGGCGCTTCATAGTACAGATGGATAATGACCCCAAGCATACAGCCAAAGCTACACAGGAGTTCATGAGTGCAAAAAAGTGGAACATTCTTCAATGGCCAAGTCAATCACCAGATCTTAACCCAATTGAGCATGCATTTCACTTGCTCAAATCCAGACTTAAGAGGGAAAGACCCACAAACAAGCAAGACCTGAAGGCTGCGGCTGTAAAGGCCTGGCAAAGCATTAAGAAGGAGGAAACCCAGCGTTTGGTGATGTCCATGGGTTCCAGACTTAAGGCAGTGATTGCCTCCAAAGGATTCTCCACAAAATTTTGAAAATAAAAATATTTTGTTTGGGTTATGTTTATTTGTCCAATTACTTTTGACCTCCTAAAATGTGGAGTGTTTGTAAAGAAATGTGTACAATTCCTACATTTTCTAACACATATTTTTGTTCAACCCTTCAAATTAAACGTTACAATCTGCACTTGAATTCTGTTGTAGAGGTTTCATTTCAAATCCAATGTGGTGGCATGCAGAGCCCAACTCGCGAAAATTGTGTCACTGTCCAAATATTTCTGGCCCTGACTGTATAAGTACTCACTGGTTACTATGTGCTATTCCGCCATATTATTGTAATATGCTTATGAAGGCACAATTTATTGAATGCTTTATTCATACATCATTCATGGCAGGTCTTGTTATCATCTGGTGATTGCATGATGTATTTTGTGTGCACACTCTGACTGCTGGTGGTGCGCATGTGCTGGTGTGCCTCCCACTCTTGGCATGACGCCGGGCGTCTAATGGTTACAGATGCAGCCTCAGGGATATCCTTCCCTGCGCTTGCGTTATGTGCCAGGATGCCCTGGTCTCATGTCAGCAGGACCTGGGAGTCACATTGCCCATGCGCCGATAGCGCTGCACTGATTGGCTGCATCAGCACCATGTGACCGTATGCTGGGGGTTTAAGAAGGTCCTTGTCCATCTGTGCAGTGTACCGTCCCTTGAGAAAGTGGGGCTGCACCCGCGAAACATACGTCGGGACTGGACTGCTGTGCAGGCGGGAGCTATTCTCATCAGTTCCTGGTAAGATGCTTACTTGCTGCAATCACCTTATTACTTTTCACCAGGCTATGTGATTTGATGTTCTGATGTGTCTATCTTGGTGTGGGATTATCTCAGTTATTAAGCATGTGTTCAGGGGATCTCATGAGGTGGCCTGTGTTGGGGTAAGCACCTACTTGCACTCCATGCGCTACTCGTGACTTATATCACATTATTGCCATCCTCAGGTGTTCATTTACCTTCCTCCTGCACACTGCTTAATCCTCTTTTTGTGTGTAGCAATTGGATCCTGGCTGTGACATCATATATCGGGCATGTGCAATAACTCTTTGAGCACTATGTGTCATGTTTTTTATCTGCATTAGCACTTTACGTTACACTGATGTCTTATGACAATTGCTTGAGATTCATGGCATAGTGGTTACCTTAATTTGTTGGTATGTGTATTGTACACTGACCAGGTTTGCTCATTTGGATTACAAAGTAGCCACATAACACTAACATTGTCACTGCTGCATATGCTTTGTTGCAGCGCCATCTGCCTGCCTTTGTATGTCCTATAATACTTGACCATAAGTATACAGATTTGTACTGTTAATAAAATGATTTGATATTTTCAAAATATTTAGAATTGAGAGTCCTCAGTGGTTGATACCTTTTAATGGCTAACTGAAAAGATGATAACAAATTGCAAGCTTTCGAGACTACTCAGGTCTCTTCATCAGGCAAAGACTAAAACAAAAACTGAAGAATCACATATTTATACACAACACAGCACAGAAATAATGCAATAGGTAAGACAAGTGATGTGACGCAGAACTGTCATTATGGGAGAGGGATGAACATAAATATTGGAACAGTTGATATTTTCATAAACCTATGTGCTACTTTGTTTCTCCTGTTTCTATGTATATAACAGTACAGACACAAAGGGCTATTAAATGCATACAGCATGTGAGAACATGATACGAGAAACCTGGCTATGGTAAAAATTTTGAATGGGCAACACAGGGATAGTTAGGTTAATGCATTGAGGCGGTAGGCCAGTCTGAACAAATGCACTTTTAGGGCATGCTTAAAACTGTTGGGATTGGGGATTAATTGTATTAACCTGGGTAGTGCATTCCAAAGAATTAGCGCAGCACATGAAAAGTCCCACGGGAGTGGGACGTTCTGATTATTGAGGATGTTAACCTCAGGTCATTAGCAGAACGGAGGGCACGGGTAGGGTGGTAGGCTGAGACAAAGGAGGAGATGTAGGGTGGTGCTGAGCCATGAAGTGCTTTGTGGGTGAGGGTAATAAGTTTGTACTGGATTCTGGAGTAGATGGGTAACCAGTGTAATGACTGGCACAAAGTAGAGGTATCGGTATAATGATTGGTGAGGAATATGATTCTGGCTGCAGCATTCAAGGCAGATTGGAGAGGGGAGAGTTTGGTAAGAGGGAGACCGATTAGTAGAGAGTTAAAATAGTCCCGACAAGAATGAATAAGAAAACAGTAAGAGGTTTTGCAGAGTCGAAAGTAACAAAGGGTCGAATTCTAGAAATGTCTTTGAGGTGCAGATAACAAGAGCGAGCTAGTGATCGGATGTGGGGGAATGAAAGTTCGGAATCAAGTATGACCCCAAGACAGTGGGCATGATGTTGAGGAGTAATGGTGGAACCACACATGGAAATGGCAGTGTTGGGCATAGGTAGGTTAATAGAGGGAGGAAAAGAAAGGAATTTAGTTTTTGACAGGTTCAGTTTCAGATAGAGGGAGGACATGATGTTAGAGACAGCAGTAAGACCATCACTAGTGTTTTCTAAAAAGGCAGGCGTGATATCAGGAGAAGTGTATAATTGGGTGTCATCAGCATAGAGATGGTACTGGAAACCAAATCTACTGATTGTTTGTCCAATAGGGACAGTATACAAAGAGAAAAGGAGGTGGCCTAGAACCGATCCTTGAAGAACCCCAACAGTAAGGGGAAGATGAGAGTAGGAGGAGCCAGCAAAAGATACAGTGAAGGAGCCGTCAGAGATATAGGAGGAGAACCAGGAGAGAACGGTTTCCTTGAGGCCGATGGAGTGGAGCATGAGGAGGAGCTGATGATCCACAGTGTCAAAGGCTGCAGAGAGATCCAAGAGAATTTGCATGGAGTAGTGACCCTTAGATTTAGCTGTTAGTAGATCAATAGAGACTTTAGTGTGGGCAGTTTCAGTAGAGTGTAAAGAGCAGAAACTGGATTGTAGAGGGTCGAGAAGAGAATTATCTGAGAGATAGCGGATAAGACGGGAGTGGACAAGGCATTCCAGGAGTTTAGAGATGAAGGGAAGATTAGAGACAGGTCTGTAGTTAGTGGCACAGTTTAGGTCGAGTGATGGTTTTTAAGTAATGGATGTATGATGGCATGCTTAAATGAGGAGGGAAAGATACCGGAAGAGACCGTGAGAGGTTGAATATTTTTTTTTAGGTGACAGGTGACAGCAGGGGAAAGGGACTGGAGGAGATGTAATGGAATGGGATTACTGGTGCAAGAGGTTGGGCGAGAAGATGCAAGGAACCTGATTACTTCTTCTGTGACTGGTTCAAAATCAGAGAGTGAGCTAGATGCATTGGTGGGAGGGAGGACAGTGCATGGTATGAGTGGATTGGGATATAATTTCTCGTCGGATATGGTCAATTTTTTCTTTTTTTGTGGGCGTGGGAAGCAGTGAATATTCATTTCTCTTTAGCAGCGGGAACAGGGGCTCCTGCCTCCTGTCACCCGCTGCTGCTCCGCTGGCACGGGGCCCCCATGGCAGCTGCGTGGTGTGCCGCTATTAGCGACACGCCACCGGCTGGGGGCCCCTGGAGCAGCGGGGGCCCTAGGCAACTGACCCCTGTATGCCAGCAGGTGCCAGGGCCCCCCAGATGCCAGGGCCCACCGGAGAATCCTCCGGTTCTCCGGTGGGCCAGTCCGACCCTGTTTACACAGCATCTTTTTTGCAGAGTAAGTAGTCAGAATCTGTTCCTCACTCCAGCTGCGTTCTATCACTACAGTAATAAGAGAAGAATGGCTGCGTCACTCGTGATCTGACCTTTATTCAAGCCTGGTCATATGGTGCCTCGGGCAATTACAGCTATGCTAATACTTGGTATGACTTTGATTCCTCTGTAAGCGTCCACAGTCTAAAAGCTTGTTGATAGGCTGCCTTTCAACAACCTTTATTAGACTGGTGAAACCGAACAGGAAACCAGAAGTTCAGTAAAAAGTCTGTGTTCAGGGTTCATTTCCGAACACTAGGTATCCAGTAGAGACCCCGAATTTTACCATTCGGGTTCGCTCCTCCCTAGTGTGCACATATCAGCACTTCCTGTAACCTAATAGATGTTTTATTAATACATTAAAGTCCACAAAGATGACTTTAAAGATATTTAACAATCTAGGAGATAATTGATTAATATATTGAAAGTTACTAAAATTACTGAAGCAGTAAAACACAAAATACTAGCATTGTTAAGCTAGACATTTTCAGATAATACACATTGGGTATGGTATTGAAGATGAGTGTTTATTACATCAGCCTCAAAGTTGTCTGACGCCTGTTGTTTATATTTTTTATGGCAAATGTATTTTGTTTTAGATATTTTTGTTGCTTTTTTATTTTATTTCAAAGTAAAAACACTAAATCTTGCAGTTTTCACACTGGCCAACCCCATTGGGGGTACAGTATTTAATGTAACGACTAAATTTAGGTTAGGGCTATTTATGAAAACATATGTCAATCGTTCAGCTCTTCACAAGCCTCACTTTATTATTACGCATAAGCAGGACTCTTTCATCTATTCTAAAATTCTGTGTCACTGTTGAAATTAGGAAATTTTTCAAAAATTCTTAAAGTAAATAGATACACATGACCATTTGTTTGTAGAACTACTGAAAATATCAGACACATTGTATCTCAATGATAGAATTTTCTGACATTTAGTAAGGATAAAAAAGGAAAAAAAATTCTCTGGGAAGGATAAGGACCTTTTTCTATTCCAATAATTTTAAACTGTGGTGACACATTAGAAAGAATTCTTGTCAAGTCAACAAGCAGAAAAAGAAGATGGGAGATGAGAACTCAAAGCAAGATTCAGTGTTCAAGAAAATAAAATTCTGTCATATGCTACAAATCCTGTGGCTATCTCAGTTAGTGCAATGCTGCTGCAGACCTCCCTCTCTTTCATGGTGTGTGAGCACTAATAAATCTCACTGTCATTTCATGATATGGTGTCACAGTACAGCAGCCATTCTCTTATCTGACAGCTGTAAAATATTAATTCCACTTGCTTCAGAAATTGTATCATCTGGATGCAAAGTAGTAAGTATTTTATTATTGTTATATCAGGGCTGATGAAAGCAGATGCGTCCTTTTCATCTTGGTGGTGATTAAAACTGGCTATCTGCAGTATAGGAAAAATCAATGGTGTTCATGTTCTTATTGGCTGTAGTGACAACATATGGTTGGGAGATATAGTACTGTAATGTGAAGTATATGTTTAGTAATGTAACAGAACAAGGCTACTTTCACACATTTCCATTTTACATCCATGCAAAACTGACTGCGTGTCATTCATTTTGAATGTTTTTGCATCCTTTTTTCTCAGCCACTTTTAAAAAGGAGGTAGACTGAACTTTCATTGACACTTAGCAATCAATTCACTAATAACAGATGAAAAACAGATGTAACATGACTGTCTTGCATTTTTCACTTAGATTCTGATGGATCCACACTAGGAAATACACAAGCGTTAAAATGTTTGGATTCTCGTTGCTCGAACCGAGCAAATCCTAATACTTGTATGTTCATTTCAAATAACGAGTATAATGGGAGTCAATGGGAAAGCCAAACTTTTTTCTTGCAGACTCTACAAAAAGGTCTGGGGGCAGTGAAAATGTTCAAATGGATGGAAAAAGTGTTGAGTAGAAAGAGAACAGCATTGAATAGAAGGAGAACAGCATGGCGAAGACCACTGGAAGCATCTCTGACTCCCAGATCGCTGATGAGAACAATTGTGTCACACTTTTACTCCACTATAAGGACTGACAATAAAACATTCTAGAGTAACAAGAAATTGCATTTTACAAGAAAAATGTTGGAATATGTCTGGTGCAACAACTTCATTCTTGTCTATGAGTGTTTAGTTGCTAGATTTGTATGCTGTTTCTAAAGTTTAAAAAAAAAACTCCCAGAGGCTCACACAGGAAGAGTATACGACTGTATTTCCTGTTTTCCTGTGTCTGTGTATGAGAGAAGCAACCTTCTGTAGATGATGCACAGATAGAGACACACAAATGACACACAAATGATTTATTCCTGATCTATTAAGCTTATCATAATTTATTGTTCCTGAATAAAGAAGCTCTATTGTCACACTCTTGGAGAGTATCCTTAATAATCCGCTGCCAACAGGTTATGGGCCCAGAGTGACAGAGAACCCCAGAGTAACACAGCAACAGAAGCCCAGAGCAATAGCAGCACGTAGCAACCGAGAAGATATCCACTAGCAGCAATCCTGTCAATTTCTCAGTGTCAAGCCTCAATAACCAGAACTACCAGTCATGGAAATTCAAGATGAAGATGCTGCTCATAAGAGAAGGTATGTGAAAATATACTCAGGAACAAGTGCCTCATTCATTACAAGATGAATGGCTAGAGAAGGATCAGAAAGCACAAAGCACTATCTCCCTCAGTGTACATGATTAACAGATTGTGCATATATGCAAGTGTGCAACTGCAAAGGAGATGTGGGATGAGTTACAGAAAGTGCATGAAAGATCAAATCTCAGCAATAGGCTTTATCTCATGAGAAAGCTGTATCAGTCTAAGCTAAGTGATGGAAAGAATATTCAGAACTATATAAGAAACACCCAAAAGATTGTGGAGCATCTCAGGGGTATTGGAGAAGAAATTAAAGATTTTCATTTTGCTGCACTTCTATTAAGTGGTCTTCCAGAAAGTTATGACACACTCGTGACTGCACTAGATACACGGCCAGTTGAGGAGCTGACACTAGAGTATGTTAAAGGCAAACGTGTGGATGAATTCAAGAGAAAAACACAGCATGTAAGGAGCAGTAATGAATCCAGAGCAGAAACAGCATTAAAAACACAGGATTTCCCTAAATATAGGAGCAATCTAAGAGAAACTCGTGAATGTTTCGTCTGTAAAAAGCCTGGCCACCTTAGAGCAGACTGCAGCATTTGGAAAGCAAGAATGAGTCAGCTTAAAAAGCAGAACTGTCATCAAAGGGTTAAAAGAGTTGTAAAGGAAGAATCTGCATGTGTTGAAGCTGCATTTAATGCCAGTACAGGCCCATCTGCAAAACATATATGGTGTATAGATTCTGGTGCAAGCAGTCATATGACAAATAAGGATTTCTTCACTGACCTTAATGAAAACAAATCAGAAAACGTCATCTTAGCTAATGGTCACAAGGAGTAGGAAACGTCTACCTCCACTATCCAGTTTCCTCAGCACAAAGCAGAAAGATCCGAATAAAGGATGTTCTCTATGTTCCCAGCATTGAAAGCAATCTTCTGTCAGTAAAAAAGCTCACACAAAAGGGGAATGTAGATAAGTTTTAAAGATAACAGCTGCATCATCTCAAAGAAGATCACACTCTTGCAGATGGAAAAATCAAAGGTGTACTTTATCAGCTAAAATGCAAAGAAAGAGTATACAGTGATAGACAAGGCCTGCATAAGAACTGTATCCATGTAGGGCACAGACGTCTTGGGCACAGAGACCCAGAAGCACTAAGGAAGCTAGCTTAACTTGCAAATGGTATTGAAATCAACCAGTGTAGTCAAATGATGAAGTGCACTAGCTGTCTTAAAGGGAAAATGTCCAGAAAATCCTTTCCTAAAATAAGCACTACTAGATCTGCACAGCCTCTGGATCTGATACATACAGATGTATGTGATCCAATGAGTGTTCAAACTCCTAGCAAGAAGAGATATTTTCTAACATTTATTGATGACTACTCCAGATATACAGTCGCCTACCTGCTTCACAGTAAGGATGAAGTTCCACAGAAACTTGAAAAATATCTTGCTGTAGTATTTAACAATTTGGAAGAATGCCAAAAGCCCTGCATGCAGATAATGGAACCGAATATACAAGTGGTAAGGTGCATACCATTTTGAAAAAGGATGAAATCATGTTCCAGACTACCATTCCATAAAACCCAGAACAAAATGGCATTGCAGAGAGAAAGAACCGTACACTCTGTGAAAGTGGAAGAAGTATGTTGTTTGATGCGAATCTACCAACAATATATTGGGGAGAAGCCATCATGACAACTTGCTATCTTCAAAACAGAGTGCCAGGTAAAGCCACAAATAAAACACCATATGGGCTATGGAACTGCGAGAAGCCTAACCTGAAGCACCTCAGGAAATTTAGAAGCGGTGCTGCTTCACTTCCGAACTCTGCCATGTGCCCAAACAGTGGTTTACCCCCACATATGGGGTATCAGCATACTCAAGACAAATTGCACAACTTTCTGGGTCCAATTTCTCCTGTTACACTTGGGAAAATAAAAAATTGGGGACGAAAAGATCATTTTTGTGAAAAAAATATGATTTTTTTATTTTTATGGCTCTACGTTATAAACTTCTGTGAAACACTTGGGGGTTCAAAGTGCTCACCACACATCTAGATAAGTTACTTAGGGAGTCTACTTTCCAAAATGATGTCACTTGTGGGGAGTTTCCACTGTTTAGGTACATCAGAGGCTCTCCAAACGCGACATGGCGTCCAATCTCAATTTCAGTCAATTTTGCATTGAAAAGTCAAACAGCGCTCCTTCCCTTCCAAGCTCTGCAATACGCCCAAACAGTGGTTTATCGGGGTATTGGCAAATTCAGGACAAATTGTACAACTTTTAGGGTCCAATTTCTCCTGTTACCCTTGATAAAATACAACAAATTGGATCTGAAGTACATTTTTTGTGAAATAAATTAAATGTTCATTTTTTTAAACATTAAAAAAATCCTGTGAAGCACCTGAAGGGTTAATAAACTTCTTGAATGTGGTTTTGAGCACCTTCAGGGGTGCAGTTTTTAGAATGGTGTCACTTAGGGGTACTTTCTATCATATAGACCCCTCAAAGTGACTTCAAATGTGATGTGGTACCTAAAAAAAATGGTGTTTTAAAAATGAGAAATCGCTGGTCAACTTTTAACCCTTATCACTTTCTAACAAAAAAAAATTTGGCTCCAAAATTGTGTTGATGTAACATAGACATGTGGGAAATGTTATTTATTAACTATTTTGTTCGATATAATTCCCTGATTTAAGGGCATAAAAATTAAATTTGAAAATTGCAAAACTTTCAAAATTTTTTGCCAAATTTCCATTTTTTCAATAATAACCACAAGGTATATCAAATAAATGTTACCACTATCGTGAAATACAATATGTCACGAAAAACCATTCTCAGAATCGCCAAGATCCATTGAAGCATTCAAGAGATATAAACTCATAAAGGGACAGTGATCAGAATTGAAAAAATTGGCCTAGTCATTAACATGCAAACCACCCTTAGGGGTTAAGGGATTAAGGAAAGATTAGTCACAAAAGGGTACTCGCAAAAGTATGGTGAAGATTATGATTCTTCATTTTCTCCAGTTGCGAAGCAAACCACATTCAAAGCTTTAATGTCTGTAGCTGCAGTTCAACTTGGTACAAGTTTATAGAGGTTTCTATAGCAACTAAATGTACCCAAGAAGACACCCATCAGACTGGACCACCCCCACAGGTGAGTATAATGTAACTTATTTTTCTTTTCTTTCAGGTTACATCAGGGGATTATCTATAGCATTATAGAATGCTATAGATAAGCCCCTAATGGCGGTGGTCGCAGATTATAGGTGAAAAATTAGGCAACAGGTTAGCTTTAAATAACACTGAAATCTACCCAAGAATGTGTAAAAGTTTATGGATGAGCAATATAATACCAAAAAAAATTGTAAACAAACTTTCGGAGGTTTATATACCAATGCAATGTACTCCAGAACATGGAATAGTCTATATATGAGCAATAAAATACCGATAAAATTTTAAACAATTTTTTGATGCTAATAGCAATGAAATTTAGCGAACAAGGTGTAATACCCTATGGATGAGCAATATAATACCAATAAAAATTTGAACAAGTTTTTTGAGGATTATATACCAGGGAAATATACTGTAAACCACAGAATAGTCTATGGGTGATCAATATCATACCGATTAAATTTTGAACATGATTTTTGAGGATTATATAGTAAGGAAATGTACTGCGAGAAAGGCAGCAGTACAGAAAGTTGGCCATATGTGCCAAGCTCCATACAGCCAACACTTCCCTGTCTCCACCATGATAATGACTCTCCATGTCCTCCTCCTTCCTCTGTTCCTCTTCATTCCCATCCTCAGCCCATCCACGTAGGAGAGATGAGAAGAAGGTTGTGTGGCTACAAGCCTCTGTTCCACAAGCCACCTCCTCATTGATACCCAATCTGTGCTGAGCAGATGAGAGGAGGATGGGTTTGCTACAATCTGTCTGTGTTATTTCTTCCTCCATCCTCACCTGGTCCGCATGCAGAGCTTCATGTTTAATTGTGAGCAGCAACTGTTTAAGTAGACAAAGTGTGATTTTTGCATTGACAATGGCATCATCACCACTCTCCATCTTTGTGGAGTCTTCAAAGTCTTGAAGAACCAAACAAATGTCAGACATCCATTCCCACTTTTCAGTTGATATGTGCAGAGGATGACCAGAATACCAACGGGTTTGATGGAGTTTGCACTCAACCAATGGCCTCTTCTGCTTTTAAAGCCTTGCCAGCATGTGCAGTGTGGGGCTCCAGTGCGTGGTGACATCGCACACATGGCACACTAGTCAATGAGCTGGCACTTGCATTCACTGCTGCAGCACTGCCGAAGTGGCCGCAGCTGTTGCCAATTTGCGGAAAATGGTGCTGACAGGGTGTACCTTGACCAGAAGCTCTGGCAAATTTGGGTATGTTTTCAGAAACTGCTGAACTTCTAAGTTGAGTACATTTGCCAAGCATGATACGTGTGTGAGCTTGCCAAGCTTCACAGCCGCCACCAGTTTACACCCATTATCACACATGACCATGCCTGATTGGAGGTTCAGCGGCAAAAACCTCAGATCTGTATGACGTCTGTTATTCCTTTGAGTAACTCTGCTTTGGTGCACGGTTTGTCTCTTAGACAAATTAGCTTCAGCAGAACCTGTAGCGGCTTTGCTGAGGCAGTGCTACAGAGCTTAAAGATTCTGCTGATGTGGACAATGTGCTCTGATATACCACACCGGAGATGGAGGATGAGGAGGAGCAGGAGGGGGTGCCAGAACTGCTCTAGAAGTAGGGCTATCAATACTCATCTTTGGGAGCACATTTGTGCCAGGGAGTGACTCAGCCCCAGCCTCCACAATGTTCACCCAGTGTGCCATCAGGTATACATGGCATCCCTGGCCACAAGCACTTGTCTACGTGTCGGTCGTTAAGTGGACAATGCCAGTAAGTGTGTTGGTAAGGGCACGAGTGATATTCCTGGTCACATGATGGTACAAGGCGGGGACACCACACCAAGAGAAAAAGTGGTGACTGGGGACCAAGTATGGAGGGCCAGCTGCCGCTATGAGTCAGTGGAAATCCTGCCAACCTCAATGGCAACATTTCTTTGGCAAGCAGCCTGAAAATGTACCCATTTAGCCTTTGGGCCTGTTGCTGGATGGCTGGGAACTTTCTTTTTCAATTCAAGGCCTGGGTAGGGACAGCTGGACTGGGACAAGGATTTGAACTGCCTGATGATGGTAAGTCAGAATGTGCAAGAATAGGTTCAGAGCTGTAGGCATCAGCACCAATGTTTTGGGCAGGGGATTGGGAAACACCTAACACTTTGGAAGAGACTGTGATGTCATCCAATGGAACCAATTGTCAACCCAGACATTCGGACCACCAAGTAAGGTGCTTAGATGCCATGTGCCTTATCATGCTGGTAGTGGTTAGATTCTTAGTGGTCAGGCCCTTGCTGATCTTTGCATGGCATAAGTTGCAAATGGCCAGTTTGTTTGTCTCAGTACTCACTTTAAAAAAGTCCCGACTGGGGAACACCTGACTCTTTGAAGGAGAAATTCAGAAGTGTCGGTGCTCTGTGGAACAGTTGCCTGCTTTATCCCTCAGGTCAACTCATTGCCTCTTTCTGTCTGTTTCGGTGCTGCCAATCTCTCTTCCTCAGGGCTGCTGGCTTTGCTCTGCATGCCAGCTTCCCAGGTTGGGTCAGTGACTTTGCCTTCCACCACCTCTTCTTCCAACGCCGCACCCTGGTCTTCCTGACTTTGTAACTTAACAACAAGACTTAGCCACAACTGTGTCTCTTCATCATTTTCCTCCTTATGCCAAAATTGCTGTTCCCCATCATCATGTTCTTGTGGCTGCTCTTAGGTTTTGCATCACCAAATAGCATGTCCGCCTATTAGAGTTGAGCGATACTTTCCGATATCCTAAAGTATCGGAATCGGAATGGTATCGCCGATATCACTAAAATATCGGCGATACCCGATACCGATACCGGAAGTCCCATGTAAGTCTATGGGAACAAAATATCGAAATTAAAAAAAACCCCTTCTTGCCTTTTTGGTTAATTGTAAGAAGGAAAAAAAAGAAAGGAAGTAGAATGTTTGGGGAAGGGTTTAGGGGACATTAAAAGGGAAGAGTTTAACCCAAACAAATGGAATAGCATAATAATTTTTTTTTTAAAGAGTTTGGGTTTTACGAAGAAATTGCAAGTTAACGTTTTTTATATTTTGGGCAAATTGTATATTACACAAATTCCTGCTCTCACTTCACCTTTTTTTTCTTTTTTACACCTTTCTCCTCATAAACTTTGCCAAAACACTTTTTCATCAAATTTTTCTTTTCTTCCTTCTTTTCTTCTTCTTAAAAATTCTTTATTCATCTTTGTTTAACATTACTCAATTCTTTTTTATTAAACTATTTTCTTATTTCATTTTGCTCTTTTCTTCATCATATTTATTTGTGACAGGAACCTGTACTTTAAAAAGTCAAAGTAGAATTTTTTATCCTTTCCTTTTGCTGTCACAAAAAGATTTTAAATTACAAAAAGATTTGTGGTTCAGTTTAGCCTGCCAGCAGGCATTTTCAGGGGCACCCGAGGAGGAAAGGGTCACCCCCCATTTCACTGTTTGTCTTCTTCTGCTTAGAATTTGGCTATATTTTGTCTTCATTTTGGTTTTTAAAATTCATGTTTTCTGTTTTAGATTTTCTTATTGTTTTGTGTCTCTTGTTCCGTACTTTTTTTTAACAATTTGTACATGATGTTACGGGGCAGGTTATAAGGGGGGAGGGACCTGTGTCCAAAGCAAAAAAAAAAGGACAAACGAGTTGTGGAATCGGTACCCAATGGAGGGCCCTAGGGCCCAAAAGGGAGGGAAAAAATTTTTTTTAAAAAATTTTTTTTTCCAAAAACCCCAAAAAAAAGGTAAAAAAAAACCGAAATAAAAAAACCCAAAATTTTTTTTAAATTTTTTTAAAAAAAAAAAAAAAGGGGAAAAAAGGGGGGTTTTTAAAAAATTTTTAAACAAAAAAAAAAAAAAAAAAAAAATTTTTTTTTAAAAAAAATTTTAAAAAAAAAAACCCCTTTTTTTTTAAAAAAAACCCAAATTTTTTAAAATTTTTTTCCCCCTTTTTTTTAAAATTTTTTTTTTTTTTTAAAAAAAAATTTTTTTCTAAAACCCCCCCAAAAACCCCTTTTTTTTTTTTTTTTTAAAAAAATTTTTTTTTTTTTTCCCCCTTTTTTTAAAAAAAAAAATTTTTTAAAAAAAATTTTTTTTTTTTAATTTTTTTTGGGAAAGGGGGGTTTTAAAATTTTATTTTTTTACCCCCTTTTTTGGGGGGAAAATTTTTTTTAAAAAATTTTGGGGTTTTTTTTGGGGGGAAGGGGGGTTTTTGGGGGGGTTGGGGGGGGGGGCCCCCCCCCCTTTTTCCTTGGGGGAAAAAAAATTTTTTTTTTTTTCCCCCCTTTTCCCTTTTTTTAAATTTTTTCCTTTTTTTGGCCCTCTTTTTCCCCTTTTTTTGTTTCCCCCCTTTTTTTTTAAAAGGGGCCCCTTTTTGGAAATTTTTTTTTTTTAAAAAAAAAAGGGGGGGGGTTTTTTAAAAAAAAAAATAAATAAAAACGCGACTTTTAAATTTCGGGCCCCGGGGTTTGGGCCCCATCCAACAGAAATTTCCTTTGGGAAAAAAAGGGGCAGGGGGGGTTTTCCCTGGCCAAAGGGCCAAAATGCGAATCCCCCCAGACCTTTCCCATAAATTGTAACCAAAAACGCACCCCCCCCCCAAAACCCCCCCAAAGGTTTTTTTCCCCCAATATTTTCCGGTACCGGAAAAATTAAAACTTTTTTCCCAATTTTCCTTTAAACCCTTTTGAAAAAAATTTCGAAAAAAAATTTTTTTTTAAAAAAAAAATTTTTTATTTTTCGGCGACCATAAACCTTAAATTGGGTTCAAACCCCCAAACAAAAGATAAGTCCTTTGGGGGTCATTTTTAAGGGGGTACTTGGGGGTTTCCCTTTTCCCTAAACCCCAAAGGAATACCCCCCAAAACCAATCCTAAATTAATCAAAATACATTCCCCTTAAAACCCCCCCAAAATTTTTAAACAATTTTTACATCGGGAAAAAAATTAAAAAAATTTTTTGGGGTAATTTTCCCCGACCTTGGAAAAAAAAAGGGGAAAAAAATAATTTTTGTAAAAAAAAAAAATTTTTTATTTTCGGCGATTAAATTGTAACCCCTTTTTACGCTATAAAATCTGATGTTTTTTGGGGGTTTTTTAAAAGGGGCCGGGGGGTTTTCCCGGGGCCCCAAGGGGTTCCCATTTAATGACCCCCCAGCCTTAAAAAACCAAATTGAAAAAACTCAACCCCCCTTACCCTTTAAGGGGATAAGATTTTTCCCCCAAATTTTTTCAGGGGACTGGACTTGGCCCCTTTTTGGCATCCATTTTTCCCGGGGCCCCCCTTTTAAAATAAAATTTTGGGCAAAAAACTTTTGAAAAAAAAAATTTTTTTTTTGTTTTAAATTTTTCAAGCATTTTAAAAATTGCTCACCCCTTTTAGAAACCTTTGTGGGCCCATTTTTCCGGGGGATTGGGGGGTTTTAAAAATTTTTCGTCAGGGCCCCTGCGCTGGCCCCCGAAAACCTCAAAGCCAAAAAAACTCTTTTTTGAGGATTTCCCCAATTTTTTCCCCCCAAATTGGAAGCGGGAAAAATTGGAAAAAAACGGGGCCAACCCGACCTTTGAAAATAAAATTTTGGGGGTTTTTTTTGTAAAAAAAAAAAAAAAATTTTTATTTTGGGTATTTAAACTTCTGTGAAGCCCCGGGAAGTGTACCCTCAGAAAAAACCCTTTATTTTTTTCCCAAATGGGGCCGGGGGGGGGGTTTCCATTTTGAACATCTAAAAAAAACCCCCCCCAAACCATAAAAAATTTAATAAAACGCCTTTTCCTTTCCCCCCCCGGGGGATACATATTTTTAATATGGGTTTTCCCTCCCCCCAAAAAAAATTTTGGCCAACCCCTTTTTTTTAAAATAAAATATTGGGGAAAAAAAATTTTTTAAAAAAAAAAAAGATTTTTTTTTTACGGCTTCTTTTAAAATTTGGAAGCTTGGGTTAAAAATGAGCCCCTGATTATTCCTTAGGGCAAAAATGGTGTTTGGGGGGGGGGGCCACTTTTTACAATAAAGGGTTTTTAAGGGAATGGCTCACTTTTTGGGTTTTTAAAAGGGAAAACCCCCCTTTTTCCCAAAATTTTTGGCCCCCAAAAAAATTTTCCAAAAAGGGGCTAAAGGAAATTCAAATTTTTGGGGGGTTTACTTTGGGAAAAAAATTGGGGGGAAAAGACAATTGGGAAAAAATAAAAAAGGGGGGGGGAAATTAAAGGTCACTTGGGGAAAATTGTAAAAAACAGAACCTTAGGGGTTTTTTCCAAAAGGGGTTTGTGGGGGGTTTGGGCCCCCGGGGGCCCAAAAAAGGGAAATGGCTTAACTCTTCCCCCCTTTTGTTTTAAAAGAAAATTTGGTCTCCCCCCCACTCGCCCCCCCAAACGATCCCCCCCAAAAAGGGACACTACTGGAAAATTGAAAAAATTTTGAAAATTTTTTTAAAATAAAATAAAAATTATAAAAAAATTTTTTTTTTTGGGGAAAAAAAAAGGAAACAGTGGTTTTCCCCCACATATGGGGTATTGGCGTACTCAGGAGAAATTACACAACAACTTTATCTGTCCATTTTCTCCTTTTACCCTTGTGAAAATAAAAAAAAGTTTGTAAAAGATCATTTTTGTGGCTAAAAAGTTAAATATTCATTTTTTCGTTCCACGTTGCTTCAGCTCCTGTGAAGCACCTGAAGGGTTAATAAAATTCTTGAATGTGGTTTTGAGTACCTTGAGGGGTGCAGTTTTTAGAATGGTGTCACTTTTGGGTATTTTCTGCTATATAGACCCGTCAAAGTGACTTCAAACGTCAGGTGGTCCCTAAAAAAATGGCTTTGTAAATTTTGTTGTAAAAATGAGAAATCACTGGTCAACTTTTAACCCTTATAATTTCCTAACAAAAAAAATTTTGGTTCCAAAATTGTGCTGATGTAAAGTAGACTTGTGGGAAATGTTATTTCTTAACTATTTTGTGTGACATATTTCTCTGTTTTAAGGGAAAAAAAATTCAAAGTTTGAAAATTGCAAAATTTTCAAAATTTTCTCCATATTTGCGTTTTTTTCAAAAATAAACGCAAGGTATATCGAAGAAATTTTACCACTAACGTGAAGTACAATATGTCACGAGAAAACTATCTCAGAATCGCGAAGATCCGTTGAAGCGTTCCAGAGTTATAACCTCATAAAGAGACAGTGGTCAGAATTGTAAAAATTGGCCCGGTCATTAACGTGCAAACCACCTTTGGGGGTGAAGGGGTTAAGGTCAAGGAGCCCAGTACAGCACAAAGACTAAGGTGTCAAGAGTGACCATCACTGTCCCGGAGTAAGGACTGTGTTTCATTTGTTTTCCCCCTCCTCCCAGTTTGTTTGTGCCCGTTGGTGCACCCCTTGTTGGATCACGGGGCTGAAACCCTACGAGGGTTGGTTATGGTGGATTATGTGCGTGGCTTCCTGAGAACTGGATCGTTTTACCCATGGACTCTGCCCTATTTTTACCCCTGGACTGGCCACATGTTATACGCAGCCCTCCACTGTTCAAAAGCCCATGGTCCACTAAAAGGAGGGAAGTGGAGAGCTTTGTCAGGAGGACCCGAGAATCAAGCCTGGTCAAGACTGTATGATAAGTTAGCCAACGGGCCAGGATAAGTTTTATCGGTCCGCTATGTCCAGAAACCCAGAGTAGGAAGTGGCCACAGGACCAGGGTCAGTTGGACCCGCATTAAAGTGACTTGAACTGTTGTTCTGGGTCTTCAATCCAGTGTACCCGGGGGGCTGTTGAACCCCTTTAAGAGGAACTTGAACTTGTTGATGATATTAATTAAAGACTGTACTGATGCTACGAATGTTTTGTATAAGCTGTTCTAAGTTTTCAGGTGCCGCCATGGTCAGGGATGACCATATTTTAGGAGGGAGGGGTGTAATGAGGTGGCGAGGACCCTCACATGCCCTCTCTCTTCTGTATGGCGGACACCCTGATGGTTAATGCACAATGTGATGTATTAATGTGTTACCATGTTTATATGTACTGTGTGACTGTTCTCTTTATTTCATGCTCCTGTATTGTACTGTATTGTATTGACCATGTTTAGTTCAGGGAAAGTAAGGGTTAAGAAAGAGAGGCTAGGTTAACTGCCTGGAAGAAACAGCAATTTCCTGCTTCTGCAGCTGAGCCTGGCCAGCGTTGGGAGCAGAATATACCCCCGGAGGGGACTAGAACATTAGATCACTGCCAAGGACTGTCGGTCAGTGGGAACGGGCACTGGAACCATGGAAGTGCCCACTGGATTACTGTTGGCCCTCCGTGTTTGTGGGAGAGCTGACGTTGCTGCATTCCAGGATAGGGAATTGTTACCTCAATTTTCCTCATCTGTTACCTCATCCCTTCATCCTAATTAAAGTTCTTTCTACTGTTGGAAGGGGCCGGGTGCTTCTGGACTGTTGCTTTAAGAGACTCAGTCATGACTACCACCCCGGTCGCCCTTGTTACATTAACGCTCCAAAAAAGAGGTTAAGGGACCATGACTGTGTTATAGACTATATCAGCAACGTGTTGAATGCTTGTTATTTAGGTTCACCTGTAATTTGATTCAAATAGTATTTCATTTTTTTCGTCTCCCTTATATGACCTACTTTATGGGCCTGATTCATCAAGGAGTTTGATGCGTCAAAGTGTATTTGGTACCAGCAGATCTGAAAAAAGTGTCTTCCTGCTTTATTAATCTGGGCAGGTTGAGATGGAGTCTCCAAGCGTGCTGCAAGATTTCTGGAAGAACAAGATTATTTTTAATTTACAGACTGCTTCAAAGTGGTCATCCAAGGCGGACCAGACCCTGAAGCCTATCCGACTCCTCCTACACCTCCTAGCACTTCATATTAGCATTCTGCCTTCAAAGAAAAGCCATAAGCATATTAGGAAACCATATATGCAGATATACTGGATGGTTGATATTCATTCATGGAGCAGCACATGTTGAAAAAACTTAATCCATATGTGATGACAGCATAGTAATGATGAAAGCTGCCATAGGTGAATACATTTCTCCTAATTTTATATTCAATGGTCATAGAACAAATATTTACCATTATGATTTTTTCTTAAGTTAAATATATGAATTGAAAGCGATCTTAAAAATGAAAATCACATTTGATTTATCGTAGAACAGTTTTGCATATGAAAAGGTTTTTTTATTTAGTGAATTTAAGAACATAACACATAATTCAATGAGCTCCCTGGAGACCAAGGGAGAAGCGGCACATTCATGTCTTATAAGATATTGTCTATGGATAACAAGGATTTGCCAGCAGAATCGTTTTTATTCAGATGTATAATCATTGCCTCATCAGCATGCCTTAGGTGTGCCAGTATCTAGGCACAAGTCCCCTGGGTCCATGTCTGGAGATGACTTTACTTTGACTTCTGTTTAAAAAGAATGTAATTTGATCAGGTAGAAACAGACTTAACGCTGCAATGTCTACTTTTGTTTGCTGGTATTTAATGAGTATTTCAAATCCTTCACTTCAGATGGAAGGTTGATGGAATGCAATTTGATTTCTTATGTTAAGCTGACCTTAGAGAGAACAGAATTGACTCACTTTTTGGATATTGTATGACGAAAAAATGGAAAAGTACATATTCTGTAGTCTTGTCAATAATGGTAATCAGCACCGTCATAATGATTTTTCCACATCATCCTCCAGGTGTAGGTGTAAAACACCTCGATACTGTTAATATGTATGTGAAGATCTGAAGTTATGGGCTGTAATAATCACCTAGGTAGGTTAACGATGCAATTATTTTTTATTACTTAAATCCATGGTCTTACAGAAATTCTGGGTTGATGGCCACAAAACAATGCTCCAGTTTACAAGATCCCAACCTGGGGAAGGTAGTTCTACTGCTCCTGTAGCACGTGCATCCAACTCCAGCCAGCAACAACAGTCCTTAGGATTGTTCCTCAAATTCAAAAGACAAATCCCACAACCGTAGCACGTGTAAGCAGCTCCAGACAGCAACTAATCTCTAATGTCTATAGGCCCGCTATACATGGTCACCAGTACCTCAGGAACAGATCCTCAATTCTCAACTAGAGATGTTTGGAAAACGATCGCCAAACATAAATTCGGCATGAATATGGTACATTCGGATTCGTGATCGGTAGAACAAGCATTTTTCTTAAAATCGGAAAAAGCCAGCAATATATGTGCCGTGTTTAATAAAATCACAACGTGACAGGTTAGAACAGAATATACAGCGGTATGGAAAGTATTCAGACCCTTTTAAATTTTTCACTCTTTGTTTCATTGCAGCCATTTGGTAAATTCAAAAAAGTTCATGACGGAACTGGAGAGGATTTGAAAGGAAGAATGTCAAAGGATCCCCAAATCCAGGTGTAAAAAACTTGTTGCATCCAAGATGACACATGGCTATACTAGCTCAAAAGGATGCTTCTACTCAATACTGAGCAAAGGGTCTGAATACTTATGACCATGTGATATTTCAGTTTTCTTTTTTAATACATTTGAAAAAATTTCTACATTTCTTTTTTTTCAGTGAAGATGGGGTGCAGAGTGTACATTAATGAGAAAAAAAATGACATTTTTTTGCATTTACCAAATGGCTGCAATGAAACAAGGATTGAAAAATTTAAAGGGGTCCGAATACTTTCCAAACCCACTGTCTAGAATAGATATATACACACAGAATATATATATATATATATATATATATATATATATATATATATATATATATAGATGTCAGTGACCATATATACAGTGCCTTGCAAAAGTATTAGGCCCCCTGGAAATTTTCAACCTTTTCCCACATATGCCAAATGTAAATTTTTGGTGAAGAATCAACAAGTGGGACACAATTGTGAAGTTGAACGAAATTTATTGGTTATTTTAAATTTTGGTGGAAATACTGTACAAAAACTGAAAAGTGGGGAGTGCAATATTATTCGGCCCCTTTACTTTCAGTGCAGCAAACTCACTCCAGAAGTTCATTGTGGATCTCTGAATGATCCAATGTTGTCCTAAATGACTACTGATGGTAAATTTAATCCACCTGTGTGTCATCAAGTCTCTGTATAAATGCACCTGCTCAGTGATAGTCTCAGGGTTCTGTTTGAAGCACAGAGAGCATCATGAAGACCAAGGAACACAACAGGCAGGTCCATGATACTGTTGTGGAGAAGTTTAAAGCCGGATTTAGATACAAAATGATTTCCAACACTTTAAACAGATCTACAGCTGAGGTGGGACAGTTTGTCCATAGGACAACAATCAGTCATACACTGTACAAATCTGGCCTTTATGGAAGAGTGGCCAGAAGAAAGCCATTTCTCAAAGATATCCATAAAAGTGTTGTGTAAAGTTTGCAACAAGCCACCTGGGAGACACACCAAACATGTGGAAGAAGGTGCTCTGGTCAGATGAAACCAAAATCAAACTTTTTGGCAATAATGCCAAACAATATGTTTGGCGTAAAGGCAACACAGCTCACCACCCTGAACACACCATCCCCACTGTCAAACATGGTGGTGGCAGAATCATGGTTTGGGCCTGCTTTTCTTCAGCAAGGACAGGGAAGATGATTAAAATTGATGGGAAGATGTATTGAGACAAATACAGGACCATTCTTGAAGAAAATCTGTTGGAGTCTGCAAAAGACCTGAGACTGGGACAGAGATTTGTCTTCCGACAAGACAATGATCCCAAACATAAAGCAAAATCTACAATGGAATGGTTCACAAATAAACATATCCAGATGGTAGAATGGCCAAGTCAAAGTCCAGACCTGAATCCAATCGAGAATCTGTGGAAAGAGCTGAAAACTACTGTTCACAAACGACCTCCATCCAACCTCACTGAGCTCGAGCTGTTTGCCAAGGAAGAATGGGCAAGAATTTCAGTCTCTCGATGTACAAAACTGATAGAGACATATCCCAAGCGACTTTCAGCTATAATCGCAGCAAAAGGTGGCGAAACAAAGTATTAAGTTAAAGGGGCCGAATAATATTGCACGCCCCACTTTTCAGTTTTTGTATTTCCACAAAAATTTAAAATAACCAATAAATTTCATTCAACTTCACAATTGTGTCCCACTTGTTGATTCTTCACCAGAAATTTACATTTGGTATCTTTATGTTTGAAACATGATATGTGGGAAAAGGTTGAAAAGTTCCAGGGGGTCGAATACTTTCGCAAGGCACTGTATGTATATATTACATAGATAGATAGAAGAAAAGCCAATAATTCAGATGGATTACACACAGTAAGTACAAATAAAATTGGTAGATATATAGATGTCAGTGACAAATACAATTAGTACAGTGTGTATGTAGCTTACTATACCTGTATCTAATTAATAAAGATTATTTTTCTGAAAAAAATGGCTTGGGCTCCTGTGTAATTTTTGTACCAGCAGAGGGAAAGCCAATGGCTGGGGGACGATGTTTATAGCCTGGGAAGGGGGTAATACCCTTGGAGCTTCCCATGCTATTATTATCACCTCACAGCTGTATACTTAGCCTTCACTGGCTATTAAAATAGGGGACCCTAAAAAAAAAATGATGTAGGGTTACTCTATAATTAACAATCTGCAAAGGCTATGCAGACAGCTGCGGGCTGATATTAATAACTAAAGAAGGGGTCATGGATACTGCCCCCCCCCAGTCTAAAAACATCAGCTCTCAGCCACCCCAGAAAAGGCGCATCTCTGAGATGCACCAATTCTGGCACTTAGCCTCGCTGTTCCCACTTGACCTGTAGTGGTGGCAAGAGAGGTAATAGTTGGGGGGGGTTGTTTTCACCTTTATATTGTTCGGTGACATCGAACCCACAGATTTATAATGGAGAAGTGTCTATAAGACATCTATCCATTACAAATACTATAGTTATATGGTAAATAAAAACACAGCCAGAATAAAGTCCTTTATTTGAAAGAAGACTAAACACAGTTTTCCATTTTTATTTAAACGCCTAATTCCAGCGATGCCCTCGATCTCCTGTAATAAAAGTAAAATATAATAAAACAACAATATACCATACCTGGCCGTCATTCTTTCCCACGCCGTAATCCATGTCTGGGGGATAAACAGTTTTCAACCTTGCCGGTGCCAAGATGCGAACATCCCAGCTGAAAACCACTTGTGAATGAAATGCTGCTAGGACAGCATGAGTGACTAGCGGTGATGTCACTGAGGCTGCGTTCCTAGCTGGGCTGAACTGCGGTAACCTCGGTGAGATCCCTGCTAGCACCATGAGAAAGTCGCACAGTGAAGAGGCGAATTCATGGGGAGCTGAGTGGGAATGACAACTCTCTGACCGGCGAGGATGGTTTCACTGCCGATCAGAAGCGGTGTTTGCCGCACTGTCATGCATATGACAGCGTGTCAAACACTATATTGTCGGGCCCCCATTCAAGTGAATGGGGTTCAGGTCCGCTCTGCTGGGTGACAGGCTGTATGGAAGCATCATGCAGCCTGCCATCGAAGTAGCGGAGCTGACAGTGAGGTCACATCTGGCTGCCCTTGACTTTTCTGCAACACATACGCTGCAAGAAAATTCAACCTGCGTATTTGCAGCGTTTTTTAACCATTTATTTAAGTCAAAGCTGAAAGAAGTGACAGGCTGATCAAAAAAACACTGCAAAGCACAAAATCCAGTAAAAAGCAGCTGAAAATTAGCATAAAAAATGTAGTAAAAAACGCATCAAAATGAGTTTTTGCTGCGTTTTTTTCTGCAGGAAAACCTGATTTCTTTGCTGGAAAGAAGCTGCGGCAAAAATGCATGTTTAGAGTATGTTCACACTGGGCGTTTTTTGCTGCGTTTTTATGCTAATTTTCAGCTGCTTTTATAGTATCAGCAAAGCCTATGAGATTTCAGAAATTTTATGTACACACATTGATTTTTTTGTCATAAGGATTTTGTGCTGAGATCTTGGTGCCAAGATCTCCAACTGCGCATGCGCCGCACCGGCAGCCATTTTCCCGGAGTCCACCGCATAGGAAATCATGGAACTGCGGGGGCTCTGGCCTTTCACAAAATGTTGGCAGAGCCCCTGCAGCACTGGACACTAGCAGCATCGGACACCCGCAGCGGCATGCCGAACATCCAAACCCCCTCATCCCAGTCTTCAGCCTACAGTAACACTCCACTCTTGCCTCCTCCAGCAGCGATCCTAGGACCCCGCTTCATCGCAGCCACCACCCCCGGTAAGCAATAAGACGCTAGGATTATAAGAAGCACTACTATTTTATTAAAAAAAAAAGTTTTTTTCCTATTTTTCTCCTCAAAATTTGGGGTGCGTGTTACAATCCAGAGAGTCTTATGATCCGCAAAATACGGTATATTACACAAAATAGTTAGTAACCAACATTTGCTACATGTCTACTTTTCATCAACATAACAGGCAGAATTAATTTTTGTAAGTTAGCAGGGTTAAAATGTTATCAGCTATTTTGGATTTTTTATTATTATTATTATTATTATTATACATTTATATAGCGCCATTTATTCCATGGCGCTTTACATATGAAAAGGGAAAAATATAGACAGGTACAATAAACATGTGCTAGACAAGGGACACACAAGTACAGAAGGAGAGAGGACCCTTCCCGCGAGGGCTCACAGTCTGCAGGGATGGGTGAGAATACACTAGGAAAGGGTAGAGCTGGTCATGCGATGGTGCAGTAGACTGAGGATCATTGCAGGTTGTAGGCTTGTCAGAACAGGTGGGTCTTCAGGTTTTTCTTAAAGGTCTCCGTTGTTGGTGAAAGTCTGATGTTTTGCGGCAGGGAGTTCCAGAGTATGGGGGAAGCCCGGGAGAAGTCTTGTATGCGGTTGTGGGAAGAAGAGATGAGAGGGGAGATGAGAAGGAGATGTTGAGAGGATCAAAGGTTGCGTGTAGGTAGGTAGCGGGAGACCATGTCACAGATGTATGGAGGAGAAAGGTTGTGCAAGGCTTTGTATGTCATGGTTAGGGTTTTGAACTGGAGCCTCTGGGCAATAGGAAGCCAGTGAAGGACCTGGCATAGGGGGAGGCTGGGGAATAGCGGGGAGACAGGTGGATTAGTTGGGCAGCAGAGTGTAGGATGGACTGGAGTGGTGCCAGAGTGCTAGAGGGGAGGCCAGACAGTAGGAGGTTGCAGTAGTCGAGGCGGGAGATGATAAGGGCGTGCACTAGTGTTTATGTGGTTTTATGGTTGAGGAATGCGCGGATCCGGGAAATATTTTTGAGTTTGAGGCGGTAAGAGGTGGTGAGGGCTTGGATATGTGGTTTGAAAGAGAGGGCAGAGTCGATGATCACCCCAAGGCACTGAGCATGCGGGACTGGGGAAAGCGAGCAGCCATTGACATTGATGGATAGGTCTGGTGGAGGGGTAGAATGAGGTGGGGGAAAGATGATGAATTCTGTTTTGTCCATGTTCAGTTTGAGAAAGCGAGCAAAAAAGAAGGCTGAGATAGCAGACAGACACTGTGGGATTTTGGTCAGTAGGGAGGTGAGGTCAGGTCCAGATAGGTAGATCTGCGTGTCATCGGCGTAGAGGTGATACTGCAAGCCGTGGGATTCTATGAGCTGTCCCAGGCCGAAGGTGTAGATGGAGAAGAGTAGGGGTCCTAGGACTGAGCCTTGAGGAACACCGACAGACAGGGGGCGAGGTGAGGAGGTGGTGTGTTTGAGGGAGACACTAAATGTTAGAAATATGATGCCAAGAGATGAGAGAATCTGTAGCAGGAGGGAATGGCCCACGGTGTCGAAGGCAGAAGGCAGGTCCAGGAGAAAGAGGACAGAGTAGTGTCGTTGCTCTTGGCGGTTAGCAGGTCGTTAGTGACTTTAGTTAGGGCAGTTTCAGTTGAGTGATGTGGTCAGAAGCCAGATTGTAAGCAGTCAAAGAGGGAACAGGAGGAGAGGTGGGAGAGATGTGATGATCGGCACACACACCGCCACACGGTAGCCCGGGGGTCACGGCTTGTGATCCCACTGCTGCCACCAATGTGACGATAAAACACACACACGATGGCTGCTGCCGTCCAACCCAATGTGTCAGCAATAATCTGCAGGGATTTATAATTATCCCACTTCCACTTAAGAACTTGCAGCTCTCTGGCGTCCCCTTTTAGCCTCAGGTTAGTGAGGGAACTGCACCTGGGATAATTAGTCGCCAGACGGGCCGCTTGGATGTGTGCTGGCTATTGGGCACGCTGCAGTGAGGGAATTATAATTACTCCGGGCCGCAGCCAGGCAATACACTTATAAAACCTGCTCCGTCACTGCCAACGCCACCCCACAGTTCAACACTTTACACCCCTTCTTTATAACTGCCACCAGCTACAATTTTCTTAATGAACAATTTATCAAGAGGGTCCATAGCAACCCCGAATTAGTAGCGTAGTTACTTCAGGCATGTGCTAATTCGTTTATAGAGCAGGAGAACCAAACTAATAATTTTATATGTTTATTCCTAAACAGCAGGCAGTGTTTATACAGTATAAAAAGGTGTAACAAGCTGAGACAATACAATTATGTACAATGCAATTAAAATAAAACAGGGTTAAAGGTGAAAAACTTACATGGCACTTTGTTAATTGCAGGCAAGACAAGCTGGGGGGAGGAGCCACACATCATAGTTCATTTGGAGATCTTTCAGTCAGGTCATCTCCAGCTAGATTTTTCAAACTAAATTTAAAAAAATCTGTTCTTTAATGGATCGTATCGCAATTTCTCCTGAGTATGCTGATAACTTATATGAGGTCAAAGGTTACTGTTTGGGCGTATGACAGGATTCACAAGCAAAGCATTAGAGATGAGTGAACGCATTTGGAAAACGTTCGCAAATCTTAAATTTGGCATGAGCATAGCACATTCGGATTTGTGTTCACTTTCACGAGGATTTTTACTCAAACTTGGCAAAAGTCAGTCACAATTTGGTAAATTACCGTGTTTTCACTAATGCTTTTGTTATTACTCTGGCTAGGATAGTGCTGCTGTATGATGAGAGGTGGGGGAGAGGAGACGTGTTTGATGAGGGGAGGTGGTGTGGAAAGAAAAGATGAACGTCTGAAGAGATTACAGGAGCGGCAGGTGCTTTTTATTCCCTTAGCTTTATGTTTGTTGATTCCGGCAACCAATCAGGGCACAGAGACCATCCACAATGTCATGACACAAGGTCTTCTGTGATTGGCTGCCAAAGTCACATGTCCCTGGCCACATAAAAAGCGGACATCTTGTTTTGCTGGCACCATTTGCTCAATGTCACAGTGCAGAGTGGTCGCTCCTGTTCTAGTGCTGAAACTGAATTTGTGCGTTAAATAGATAAGATCCTGTCCTGTGTGAAATAGATCTTTTTGCATCAAAGTAGATTTTGCAAAAACTGTGTGGCAGTCTCTGGAAGCCCCATTTTCTACTCCAAATCATTTGTGCTAAAACTGTGTTTCAGAGACAAATCAGAAGGCCAGGTTTCCACTTAAAAATCATTTGGCCTAATATAGTGGTGCAGCCACGAGGCCCAATTAGCTACAACAAATCATTTCTGCTAAAACTGTGTTTCAGAGACAAATCAGAAGGCCAGATTTCCTCTTAAAAATCATTGGGCCTAATATAGTGGTGCATCCACGAGGACCAATTAGCTACTCCAAATAGTTTGTGCTAAAACTGTGTTTCAGTGGCAAATCAGGACAGATTTCCACTTAAAAATCATTAGGACTAACATTGGGTTGCATCCTGGAGGGCAAATTAACTACTTTAAACAGTCTGTGACAAAACTGTGTTTCAGAGACAAATCAGAAGGCAAGATTTCCACTTAAAAATCATTAGGCCTAATATTGTGGTGCAGACACGAGTTCTAATTACCTACTCTAAATCGCTTGTGCTAAAACTGTGTTTCAGTGGCAAATCAGAAGGACAGATTTCCACTTAAAAATTTTTAGGCCTAAAATTGGGGTGCAGCCACGAGGCTCAGTTATCTACTCAAAATCTTTTGTGATAAAACTATATTTTAGTGACAAATCAGAAGTCACATTTGAAAATCTAAATTATTTGTGCTAATACCTTTGTCTTGAAACAATGCCACATTTTGGCAGGATAATGTGTTGTGCTGGTAATATTTTGGCCTAGGCAGGTGTCCACATTTCAAAATATAAATTATTTGTGGTAATACTGTGGTCCAGAAGTAAGGTCACATTTCTCCCAAAAATTTGTTTGTGCTGCTAATATTTTTTGCCATGCATGAGTCCACATTTGAAAATACAAATAGTTTGTGCTAATATCTTGTTCCTGAAACAAGGACAGATTTAAGTATATAAATATTTAGTATTATTAGTTTTTCTCCAGCCAGGAGTCCACATTTCTGAATCTAAATTGTTTGGACTAATAGCGTGCTACAGAAAGCAAGCTACATTTCAGTATATAAATTCTTTGTGTTAATTGTGTGGTTCAGCCACATTTCACTTTTCAGCATGGGACAGGACCTGAGATAGAGCTTGAATCAGCATTTCTGGCTTAAACATTGATCAGTAACAAGTGGATGATTGACAGGTGTAGGCCTGGTGGTCAGAGAGCCCTGCAAAATTCAGGCAAGACACATTAAGGAGACCTAACTTGGAGCCCAAACATTTTCCAAAATTAGGGGCAGGCACCACTAAAGTGGCATCTATTTATTTTTACTATTTATTTCACTCAATTATATAGCGTCATTAATTCCATGATGCTTTACAGACATTATCAGTTTCCCTCAGAGTAGAAATAGAATAGTGGGGCTCTCACACCCCTTCCACCACAGGTTGCCCACCAGATTGAGACTCAACTTGGAGTCTCCACATTTCTTAAAATTGTTTGTAACATCAGAAGCTGTAGCAACAGCAGGCACAGAAGCCACAACAAAGGTGTCACAGACTGCAATAACGTCACACTAAAAACACCTTTGCCTGTCTGCAAATTGGATGGAAAAGTCATTGGAGATCCATGACTCGTTCATCTCGATGAAAGTTAGGCAGTCTACACTTTCAGGGGGCAGGCAGATGCGCTTATTCATCAGTACACCACTAGTAGCACTGAAGACACGTTCTGAGCGAACTCTGTCTTCCAGGCATGACAAATCCTTCAAGGTGTGACATTCCCACTATTCCCTTTTTGAAGACCAAAATGCAAAGGGTTCATAGCCCCAATGGCATTGATATTGAGCTCAAAATACTCCTGCACCATTTACTCCAGTCATTCATTACATATCAGACTTATACTCTGTTCTGCTGGTGCACTGGCTGATCTAAAACATATGTGAAACGACTCACAGAAATTGCTTATTTTAATTTTTAGTTATTTGACTCACTTATATTATGCCATTAATTACACAGTTCCTCACAGACATTTTTGGCCCTGTCCTTTTGAGTGTGGAGAAATCCAGAGTAACCGGAGGAAACCCACGCAAACATGGGAAGAACATACAAACTCCTTGCCGATGTTCTCCTTGGAAGGGTTTTAACCCAGGACCCCAGTGCTGCAAGAGGGCAGTGCTAACCACTGAGCCACCGTAATGCCTCTGTCATTTACACTACTACTGCTAATGTTTTTACATTGACAACTCAAAGTTACCGGGGTTTGAAGTCAATAACTGCAATGCACACTGTATGTCTTACTCCTCTTAAGATTCTCTACAAGCGCGTTTTGATAGTCCAGCATGTGCGGGTCCCTCTTGAGGGAGTGAATCATCTGGCAAAATTTACTCTTCTATCGTGGATCTAACAGAGTGGCAACCCAATATTCAGCACTATTTCTAATCCTAACAATACAGCCAACAATCATGTTGCAGATAGTGCAACAAGAAGGCGCTCATTTGTTGGCCGCTTCCATGAGGTCTATATTCATGGTGTGTTGGTGGTGGGGAAAGACTTGAGCTTGCTTCCTCCATCCTCTCCCACTAACCACGGACATCAGAGAGGGGATCATTATCCTCTTCATCTCCTGACTGTTGCTTGCCCATCACGTCTTCCTCCTCGTTCTCCTCCACTTGTTCCTGGGCTCCTGCACCTTTACTAACAGTTTGACTGGTACCTTGAGCCCTCTCAATTGCTATAATACACCCTCCCTTGGCACCCGTCTGTGCGATGACAATCCAAAAGTTAGAGATATTGTTATCACTTCCGCATCCTCCTCTGCTTCCTCCTGTTCCTCTGCGACCACCACCTCCATATTCAAAGTTTGCTTCAGCATGTGAGTCGCACGTACCAGGGCCGTGGGGTACTCGGCACCGAGCCCGTTCACTTCAATGAGGATGTAACGGGTAGCGCAGCTCGGTCCGTTGCCCTGGGCGCTCACTAAAAGGGGGATATTTACAGGGGATTGAAGAAATGTTCGTGACGCCACCTGTGGTTCCTGATCAGGGTGACCAGCGCTGCAGGGTAGGTCCTCTGAGTGTTGGGGCAGCAAGGTGTTAAGTCTCCCACAGGCAAGACTGGTCCCTCGAGGTATATAGCGGTGCAGGGGTGAAGGAGCAATAATGCAGACACACACAAGACAGTCTCTTTCTGTACCTTTACTGGTGATGAAGTTGCAGGCATGTCCTGGGAGGCCGTCAGGGTGGAGGATGCACGTCCAGTAATCACTGAGTAGGTGTAGGGCCTCCTTACGTCTATATGTGTGTGAGTTTCTAACTTGCATGAAACAAAGTTTAACTCCGTTCTCTTTGCTACGCCCGGCTGATCTTGTGGTGGAGCCTTCTCTTGGACAGAACTAAGTCTCCAATGGTTGCGCTGACCAGACTCCTGTTCTTCCTGACCCCGGTTACGTATCAGCACTGTTGGACCCCTCTGTGACCTGAAGTCCAGCAGGGTCTCCGGTTTCTCCCACTAGCCGTGAAGGTACTAGCAAGCTCGGACCCGGTGTCCGGTAGTGCAGAGTGGAGGTAAGCTATCGTTGCTATTTCTCCTCAGTCACTCTCTTTCCCTTTTGCACTTGCCTGTCGTCCTACTCACACCTTTAACATAAGCACAAGCAGCAGTAGATGTCAGCTTCCTTCTCTTCACCGCTCACCCAGAGTACCTCAGTTGACTTGTTGTTACAAATACTGCAGTTCCCTTTCCTTCACTTCTTTCTTAGGCTCTGTCCAGAGTAGCTATCAGGACCTTCCATCAGACTGATCTGTGCACACTCCGAGAGTCACTTTCCACTTCCCTAGGGAACTATCAGTCAGCACGTTCTGAGGTAACTTTCCTCTCAGCTCGTCTCTCTGAGGTACAACACGCTCTGACCCAGACCAGTGTAATCTGAGCTCTGACAGGAATCCTCTCACTCCAGTGTTCTAAGGAGATCTGATCTGTCTGAGGTACAACCAACAACTAGCTAACGTTCAGCTAGAATGTCTCTCTGGAATGTCTACTGCTCTATCTCTCCACACCCTTATATACCTGCGTATTCTAAAGGGCTCCCTCTGGTGGCACCAAGAAAATGTGAAGTGTGAATGAATATCAGGTGATTGTGAATTACCTTTCATGCATCCTCCAGGGTACATGTGGCACCAAGCGCAGCTGGGCTACACATCTGTAGATGACTGGAATAGTGATGCTGATGATGGCAGCATCAGCACTAACCATCATAGTAGCCATTTCAAAACTGTGCAAAAGGGTGAAGAGGTCCTTAATCTGTAACCACTCCGCAAGTGTTATTTGTTATACGTTTTTACTGCAATGGGCCAAACTGTGCAAAATGTCATACTTTACCTGGGGTCTTCACTGCTGCCACAGTTGCTGCAACATGCGCGGATTGTAATTACATGGATTCTGTATAGCGCATATAAAACCGGTTTACTGGTAGCCCGAAAGACCTCTGTAGCAATGTAAGTCGATGACCACGAGTGGTGTAGATTTTAGAAATGAGCACACATTGGTTGTGCTTTTTGCAGAAGCCCACCCATGCTGGGATAGGAGCATAGAAATTGATGTATCACCAGGTTGAGGGTGTGAGCCATGCAAGGCATGTGTGTGAGGTCCACCATCAGGTTCACACCATTACAGCACATTGCCATCACTGATTCCAGGTTCAGTGAAGACATCCATTGCACAAACTTGGCCTGTATATCTGTCCAAAATGCTTGATCTGTGTGACTGCATTCTCCAAGACACATTCATTTAAGCCCTTCATGTCCGGAGCTTTTTTCAGTTTCGCATTTTCGTTTTTCGCTCCCCTTCTTTCCCAGAGCCATAACTTTTTTTTATTTTTCTGTCAATATAGCCAAGTAAGGGCTTATTTTTTTTGGGACGAGTTGTACTTTTGACCTACATCATTGGTTTTATCATGGTGTGCACACGAAAATGGGAAAAAAATTCCAAGTTTGGTGAAATTGCAAAAAAAGCGTAGTCCACATTTGGTTTTTGTTTGGCTTTTTTGCTAGGTTCACTAAATGCTAAAACTGAACTGCCATTATAATTCTCCAGGTCATTATGAGTTCATGGACACCAAACATGTCTAGGTTCTTTTTTATCTAAGTGGTGAAAAAAAATTCCAAACTTTGCTAAAAAAAAAAAAAAGAGCCATTTTCCTATACCCGTAGCGTCTCAATTTTTCGTGATCTCGGGTCGGGTGAGAGCGTACTGTTTGCGTGCTGAGCTGAAGTTTTAGTGATACCATATTGGTGGAGAAACAATCTTTTGATCGCCCGTTATTACATTTTAATGCAATGTCGTAGCAACCAAAAAAAACGTAATTCTGGTGTTTTGAATTTTTTTTCGCTACGCCGTTTAGCAATTGGGTTAATCCTTTTTTTTATTGATAGATCGGGTGATTCTGAACGCGGCGATACCTAACATGTGTATTTTGATTTTTTTTAATTGTTTTATTTTGAATGGGGGGAAAGGGGAGTGATTTAAACTTTTATATTTTTTATATTTTTAAACATATTTTTTTTACTTTTGCCATGCTTCAATAGTCTCCATAGGAGACTAGAAGCTGGCACAACTCGATCACCTCTGCTATACAGAGGAGATGAGCAGATCGCCTCTATGTAGCAGAATTACTCACTGCCTGTGACCGCCGACCACTGAGTGGCGCTCACAGCAAGGAGGCACTGACAACCATAGAGGTCTCCAGGAGTCCACCAGTTGTCATGCCGATGCACTGGTGACCTGCGATCGCGTGACGCGGGTCACCGGTGAGCGCATTTCCGGCCCGATGGCCAGAAGTGTCATTTAAATGCCACTGTTAGCGTTTGACAGTGGCATTTAACTGGTTAATAACTGCAGGTGGATCGCGATTCCACCAGCGGCAATTGCGGGCACATGTCAGCTGTTCAAAACAGCTGACGTGTCCCGGGAAAGATGTGGGCTGACCGCCGGAGCCCACATCAAAGGGAGGGATATCGACATTGGCATACTATTACACCCAATGTTGGTAAGGGGTTAAACACTGCCTAATTCCAGTTTTCCCTGGTTGCGCAGTACAGAGGTGGGAGGATATTCTCTGCACTGTTGGAAATTGTGTCTCATTAAGGGAAAGGTTGGGGGCACAGGTGGCGGCCCACCAGGAGGTGCAGAAGCGGTGTAGGAAGAGTTAGATACAGAGATTTGTCCTGCAAAAGCCAAGATTCCAAGATTTGCTGTCTAGTGTTTTAGTTCACCATCCCTTGGTGTGTAGAGGTTTAGTTCTCCAAAACCAGGTGTTTAATAGATTATTTCTCCAAGCCCTGTTGTCTAGTAGCTTTGTTCTCCATCTAATGGTGTGTAATGGTTTAGTTCTCCATCCCCAAGCGCTCTGCAAGCGTTCGGGATTCCAAGTCTTGAGGAGCAGCCTCTTCCCCTCCTGCCCCCCACAGCCACCAGAGTCACCCAGTGCTCAGTCAGCGAGATGTAATGCTCAGTCCATGCTTGTTCATTCAGGTGTCAGTTTTGAAATGCACCATGTCAGACATACAATTTTTCAAGGAACAGGTGATGTTGTCTGTGACATGCTGGTATAGCACAAGCACATCTTTCATAGAGAAAATGGTGACTGGGCAACTGGTACTGGGTGACTGCGACAGCCATCAGCTTTCAGAAATCATCTGTATCCACAAGGCGGAAAGGCTGCATTTCAGTGGCCAAGAGATTGGATTGGCCATCCAACTATAATTGAGATCACAGGCCGGGAGTGATGCAGAACCACTGTCTGTGATCTTTGGAGTGAAGAGTTCCCAGCTGGCCCCTATCATCCAGAAAATTACCTGATTGGGCGACGATCAACCGAGGAGGCCGCAGGATGCTCCCAATAAATAGTTGTATGAAAACTAACAGTGAGTGTACGGCATATACATCTCCGGACTACAAAGCATGGAATATCTATAATATAATGTTGGGAGAGTCACTCTATCTGAAGCCATTATAGACTGCGCAAGCGCGACACGCCTGCGCAGTCTGGCTCCAGACAGAAGACGGCATCCAGCGGTGAGGTTTGTGTATGGCGCCGGAGATCGCGGTACGTGTACACACTGGATGCATCTCCGGCGCCATACTTACATACTTACCTGACCGGGAGGAGTGTTGCCGTGGTGCTTCTCTTCTCGCCGGAGGCCAGGGCAGGAGACTAGGAGTGCGCATCGGAATCGCGCATGCGCATAGCGCTATCCGGCGTCATTTTACTGAAGACACATTGTTTCAGCAATATGGCGCTAGACAGAACGATATGGGCATGCGCGTACTCTGGCGCCTCTCTCCTCCCCCGGCCTCCGGCAGAGCAGGACAGTGCTGGAGCTCAGTGAAGAAAGGTGAGTATAAATGTTTTTTTTGTATGTGTGCAGTTTAATAGAGGTGAGGGGTACCAACATATCAGGATAGGGTGTGAGAGGTAGCATGTATACCAGGATTGGGGGGTGAGGGACCATGCATACCAGGATAGGGGGGTGAGGGGACCATGCATACCAGGATAGGGGGTGAGGGGGCCATGCATACCAGAATTGGGGAGGAGGGGACCATGCATACCAGGATTGGGGGGTGAGGGGGTACCATACATCCTGGGATAGGGATGAGGTGGGACCATGCATACCAGGAATGGGGGGTGAGGGGACCATGCATACCAGGATTGGGGGGTGAGGGGGACATGCATACCAGGATTGGGGATGAGGGGACCATGCATACCAGAATTGGGAGGTAAGTGGTGCCTTGTATACCAGGATTGGGGATGAGGAGACCATGCATACCAGAATTGGGGGTTGAGGGGGTACCATACATCCTACGATAGGGATGAGGGGGGACCATGCATACCAGAATTGGGGGGTGAGGGGACCATGCATACCAGGATTTGGGGTGAGGGAACCATGCATACTAGGATTGGGGGTGAGGGGACCATGCATTCCAGGATTGGGGGGTAGAGGACCATGCATACCAGGATTGGGGGGTGAGGGAACCATGCATACCAGGACTGGGGGTGAGGGAACTATGAATACCAGGATATGGATGAGCAGGTACAATGCATACCAGGATAGGGATGAGTGGGTACCATGCATCCCAGGATTGGGGGGTAAGGGGATCATGCATACCAGGATGAGGAATGGGGCGCCATGCATACTAGGATTGGGTGGGGGTGAGGGGACCATACATACCAGGATAGGGATGAGGGGTACCATGTATACCAGGATAGGGATTGAGGGGTGCCATGCATACCAGGATAGGAGGGCGGCAGCACATACCAGGATGGGAGACCATATACTTATAAAAATGCTTGCCACCCGGGCGTAGAACGGGTTCATAGCTAGCGGGTATATATTGCTTTATGATCACTACTAACTCCATGATAACCACACACTCCTAGCTGCCAGCACCAATCCTGTTTTTTTTTAAAAAAAATAAATACAGGCTGATTGGACACCATTCTTCTTTTGAGGTTCACAACATCAGGGTCTTCCATCCCCTCTCCCTCAGAGTAGCAGTCATTTACCGTCCCCCTGTGTCACCCATCCACTTTGTTAACCACTTTTCTCCCTTCCTGCTACACTTCATGTTCTCAGAACTTACAGCCCTTATCCTAGGAGACTTCAACACACCCAACTGCATCCCAACTTCTATCTCTACATACTTCTCATGGCCTCTCAAAACTTTCAACCTCAGTGACACACAAAGACTGTAACACCCCTGATCTGGTCTTTGTTTGGCTCTGTTTAATCTACTACCTAGTGTCACGATTCCTCTGCTCATAATGTCTGGGACTCGGTGATGGACAGCTCTGTCATACTATCCTGTGTGGGGCATGCTGAGCTGGCAGTGCTTTGATTGACAGCTCGGTTGACCTATTTGAGACTGGAGGGTGCAGAGATTTCCACAGGGGCTCCCTGTTCTTGGTAATTGCCTTGCTATTTAGGTGAGTTGTCTAACCCAGATCGCTGTCAGTCAAAAGCTTGTTTAGATTTTGCTCCCTGGTTTTTGTTTGCCTGTTCCTGTGCTGTAAGTTATGATCTGCTGCTGCTGACCTTTGGACCGTGTTCTGACTACCCGCTTGTTATTGCCCCTTTGCTTATCTGATATTTCTCTGGTTTTCTGACCCTGGCATGTGACCTGACTTATGACTTCATATTTTCCCTTAGTTTATTACGTGCTCTTTTGGTATTGACCCAGAACATCTGACTTCACACCTAGATAACTCACCTCTTCCCCTTTCTACCCTATGAAATTAAGGCTAAACACAACTTACATATTTTTAAGTGCTACCTAAAAACACATCTGTTTAAGGTGACCTATCATGTTCCATAATCAAAGTCCTTTTTATATAAAGCCTATTCTCTACTTCTCTGAACAATATTCGCCATCAATCTCAACTGCACCCAAAAGCACTACAACTATTGACTGGTGACTACCTCGTGCAGCCTTTATCTACCCCTCATTTCCTCAAGATGGCTGGACCATCTGGACCAGCACCTGTACTTTGTGTCACCCCCCACTTCATTGTAGATTATAGGCTCTTATGAGCAGGGTGATCATTATTTTTGCTTTAATTGTTGGATTATCATTAACTTTGTAACTTATGACTGTTTAGTATGAACAGCTAACTGGTAAAGTTCTACGGAATATGTTTGCCCTATATAAATAAAGGTTATTATTAGTAGTACAGTCATGGACAAAAGTTTTGAGAATGACACAAATATTAATTTTTACAAAGTCTACTGCTTCACTTTTTCTAATGGCAATTTGCATATACTCCAGAGTGTTATAAAGAGTGATCAGCTTAACAGCAATTACTTGCAAAGTCAATATTTGGCTAGAAAATGAACTTTATCCCCCAAAACACATTTCAACATCATTGCAGTCATGCCTTAAAAGAACCAGCTAACCTCTTTTCAGTGATTGCTCCATTAACACAGGTGTGGGTGTTGATGAGGACATGGCTGAAGATCAATCTGTCATGATTAAGTAAGAATGACACCACTGGACACTTTAAAAGGAGGCTGGTGCTTGGCATCATTGTTTCTCTTCTGTTAACCATGGTTATCTCTAAAGAAACACGTGCAGTCATCATTGTAATGCACAAAAATGGCCTAACAGGGAAGAGTATTGCAGCTAGAAAGATTGCACCTCAGTCAACAATCTATCGCATCATCAAGAACTTCAAGGAGAGAGGTTCCATTGTTGCCAAAAAGGCTCCAGGGCGCACAAGAAAGACCAGCAAGCGCCAGGACCGTCTCTTAAAAGTGTTTCAGCTGTGGGATCGGGCTACCAGCAGTGCATAGCTTGCTCAGGAATGGCAGCAGGCAGGTGTGAGTGCATCTGCACGCACTGTGAGGCGGAGACTCTTGGAGCAAGGCCTGGTCTCAAGGAGGCAGCAAAGAAGCCACTTCTCTCCAGAAAAAACATCATGGACAGACTGATATTCTGCAAAAGGTACAGGCAGTGGACTGCTGAGGACTGGGGTAAAGTTATTTTCTCTGATGAATCCCCTTTTCGATTGTTTGGGACATCAGGAAAACGCCTCATTCGGAGAAGACAAGGTGAGCGCTACCACCAGTCTTGTTTCATGCCAACTGTTAAGCATCCTGAAACCATTCATGTGTGGGGTTGCTTCTCAGCCAAGGGAATCGGCTCTCTCACAGTCTTGCCAAAAAACACAGCCATGAATAAAGAATGGTACCAGAATGTCCTCCAAGAGCAACTTCTCCCAACCCTCTAAGAGCAGTTTGGCGATCAACAATGCCTTTTCCAGCATGATGGAGCACCTAGCCATAAAGCAAAGGTGATAACTAAATGGCTCAGGGCTACAAAACATAAAGATTTTGGGTCCATGACCTGGAAACTCTCCAGATCTTAATCCCATTGAGAACTTGTGGTCAATCATCAAGAGACGGGTGGACAAACAAAAACCTAAAATTTCTGACAAAATGAAAGCATTGATTGTGCAAGAATGGACTGCTATCAGTCAGGATTTGGTCCAGAAGTTGATTGAGAGCATGCCAGGGAGAATTGCAGAGGTCCTGAAGAAGAAGGGTCAACACTGCAAATATTGACTTGCTGCATTAACTCATTCTCACTGTCAATATAAGCTTTTGTTACTCATATGTTTGCAATTATATTTCTGTCTGTGATAAAAACATCTGTCAAACACACATAAAAACCAGAGGGCAGCAGATCATGTGAAAATATAATATTTGTGTCATTCTCAAAACTTTTGGCCATGACTGTAGATTGAAAATGGTGAAGTTCAAGCTCTTAGATTTGTCATGTGTAGGAGAAAACAATCTTTCACGTGACCACAACTGCACAAACAAGGGCTGGCTGCTGTGCTGACAGAGGGGCGAGTATGGTGAACACGACAAACTGCTTGTCTGTGAGATGCAGGCGTGGATGTTACGGTGGATTAGAAAAGATGTGTTGTGCTCGGTGTCTTAGATCTGTCTAAGGGTGAGTTTCCACGATCAGTATTCCATTAGGAAATGCTGCGTGTTTTGTGCTGTGCGTTGGCGCAGCGCCAAACACGCAGCGTCCAGATGTTACAGCATAGTGGAGGGGATTTCAAGAAATCCCGTCTCCACTATGCGTAACAACACGCAGGCGGAAGATCTGCGTTTACGGACATGCGGCGCATCTTTTCAGACCGCAGCATGTCCTAGCGTATTGCGGCGACGCTGCGTCGCCGCAACGGAATTTAACACAGGGCTATGTAGCCCTGCGTTCTTTCCGGAGATGTCCTGAACACCTCCGGAAAGAGCACGCGTCAGAAAGGGGGCGGGGCTTAGGACGGAGCGGAATTTCCGCTCCATCAAATGCGCTGTGTTTCCTGACCATGGAAACACAGCCTAAAACAACAGGCATGTCCACTTCTGCAACAGCTGACGGGCTCTCACTCACCATGACTGTAGAGAGTAAATAAGTGGAAGTTCTGTGGATGGAGAACTGTGCAAGAATACTTGCCACATTGATGGGGAGAAAGAAGCAGCAGATTTGGCTAATGGGGTGGCCAGTGGTCGGCGAGGCCTGCTAGTTCGCATTTTAGGGCAGTTAGATTCCCAGACTGATGCATGTTGATCGTGCATATTCCGATTCATGCATGTAATAGGCAAATTATTGGATTTTTTGCCTCTACTCAGTTGTTTTTTTTACATAGTTGGAAGATAATGTGAGTTGAGCCATCCTTTGTGGTCTCAAAAAGGGGCCGGGCTAGCCAACTGTCACGATAATATAAATTATGTACTGTTTTCTTTATCATCACACATTTCTTGAACAATCCATGGCTGCACTGACATTGTCAGCAGACACACTCTGTGGGCTTTTTGACCCTCCCCTCCCAGCTTCTTCTCACTACACACTCTGTGCATTGTGATACTAGTTTTCTAGCACCCCCCACTGAGTTGTTTATGGCCCCAAGCTGGCTGAAGGCAGTTGGGAGAGCATGTGCTCTATTGTTCATGCAAAAACTTAATATTAGGACATATCTTGACCCCAGTTGGTGTTATAAGTATGAAACCTACATACTTGGCATGTCCACCATGTTAGGGACTGCGGAACGCACCTAATAGATATTGTAGAGAGGTGCATTCGCAGCCCGGTGTCCACCGTGCAGGCGAAGCCCGCTGCTAGTAAGATGGTGAAAGTAGCGAACTCTGTTATCCCGCAGTCGCTAAAATATACGCCGTAGCGCGCTGTGGCAGTTAGTGCAAACTCTGTTAATCCCCAGAGCCGCTAACGGGAATGCCAGAGCGCTATATGGTGATAAGTACGAACTCACTTAGCTTCAGTGAGCCGCAAAGTAAAACGCTAGGGCGCTGAACCAGCGTTATAAAGCGAACCCTGTTGCGTCACAGAGCAGCAGAGAAAAGACTGTGTCCTGTTAGACTCACAGGGAACACAGGTGACTGCTAAGCGGATTGCAGTCTGAGGTCATGCAGTCAGAACACAAGCAACAATCTCCTCACCGGAGTAGCCGGTATTCTAATGGCGTTTTCAGCCGAGTCCTGAACATGTGCATACAATCTCCTCACTGGAGGTGTAGGTATTCTAGGGGCTTATTTCAGCCAGACCTAACCACATGCATACATGACCTCACTGGCGCAAGCACGTAACAGATTTGATACTAGCGCATGGCGGCCCAGCCATGCCACCCTTTTCTAGTAACAGCTACAGGACCTGCCAGAAAAAGGACCAATGAAAACTGTTCCAAAACACTTGTAGTTTCAGGACCTTTCTGGCGGACCAATATGAGCTGCTGCAGTACCTGAACATGTGACCCCTGATCTCCAAGGAGAGATCTTACCCTGGGCATGCTCAGAAGGGGAAATGCAGGACTTTGTCCTAAAGACGTCTGCTCCAGCACTGGCTATAATAGAAGATCCAGGAGAGGCAGCAGCAAGTCTCTGCACAGTACTGGAATGGCAAGACGCTGGGACCGACGTCTCTGCTGAGCAGGCTCCACTGTGGCCAGAGACGGATGGGGGACCGCAGCGGGAATTGCTTGAGATTCCACATGTACAGCATTGGGAACTCAAACCCTAACATTACCCCCCCTCCTAGGGCCCCCCTTCTCTGGGCCTCGCTGCGCTCAAAGGCAGCGATGAGCTGTGGAGCGTGAACATGCTCGGCAGGCTCCCAAGACCTATCCTCAGGCCCATAGCCCCTCCAGTCCACCAAATAAAACTTTTTGCCCGTACCACCTTACATCCTACGATGGCGTTCACCTCATGGTCGTCCGTAGACTAACCCGATGTCCCGGCAGATGACTCGGAAAACAGAGACATGAGCACAGGTTTCAGGAGGAATACGTGAAAGGTGTCGGAGATACCCAGGCGTCGTGGAAGAGCCAAACGGTATACCACAGGGTTAACCTGCTCGAGGACTTTGAAAGGACCCAGGTAGCGGGGTGCCAACTTAGTGGACTGAACTCGCAGCCTAATGTTACGGGCGGAGAGCAACACCAAGTCCCCAGGAGCAAATGTTGGAGCGGGGCGCCGATGTGCATCGGCGGAGGACCTCATCCTCTCTTTGGATGCCTGAATGGCATCCTGGGTACGGTCCCAATTGTCCCATGCCTCCACAGCCCAGTCTGCCACCCTGGAGTCGGCGGAAGACACGGCATAGGCACCAGAACCCGCGGATGCTGACCGTAGTTTAGGAGGAATGGAGTCTGTCCGGTGGAGTCAGCCACAGCATTGTTTAGTGAAAACTCAGCCCACGGTAGCAAGGATGTCCAGTCATCCTGCCTGACTGAGACAAAATGTCATAGATAGTTGACCAAGGTCTGGTTGGCCCTCTCTACCAACCCATTCGTCTCGGGATGATATGCTGAAGAGAGATTTAGCTCAATACTGAGTAGACAAAGCTCTCTCCAGAACCAAGACGCAAACTGGGGACCTCGGTCACTGACAATTTTGTCCGGCATGCCGTGTATACGGAAGATGTGCCTAACGAACAACGCTGCCAGAGCCCGTGCAGAAGGTAACCGTGGTAGCGGCACCAGGTGTACCATTTTGGAAAAATGGTCGATGATTACCCAAATGATGGTGCAACCCCGAGACTTGTGTAAGCCCACCACAAAGTCCATCCCAACCATCTCCCAGGGTCTGTCTGCCACCGGCAAAGGGTAAAGTAACCCAGCTGGCCGTTGTCGGGGAGACTTATTCTTGGCGCAGGAGACACACGCCCGAACATAGTCCCCAACGTCACGGACCATATGCGGCCACCAGTATGTCCTTGCCAGCAACTCAGATGTCCTCTTTACCCCAAAGTGTCCACCCACCCTGGACGAATGTGCCCAAGAGAGTACCTCCAGTCGCAAATTGGCAGGCACAAAAGTCTTGCCCGGGGGCACAGACTCTAGCAAAACCGGGGCCACTGTTCTCAGGCTCTCTGTGGGGACAATAAGCCGAGGCTCCTCCTCCTCCTCAGAGGACACCACAGAGCGAGAGAGAGCGTCAGCATGGATGTTCTTCTCTCCCGAGAGAAAATGTTGGGTGAAGTGAAACCGGGAGAAGAACAAGGACCATCTTGCCTGGCGAGAATTAAGCCGCTGGGCTGTCTGAAGATATACCAAATTCTTGTGGTCGGTGAAGACTTGGAAGGGAAAGCGAGCCCCCTCCAACAGATGTCTCCACTCAGAGAAAGCCAACTTCATTGCTAGCAACTCCCTGTCCCCGATGGAATAATTCCTCTCCGCTGGTGTGAAGGTCTTGGAGAAGAAGAAGCAAGGATGCTTCCGACCTTGAGCATCCTTTTGAAAGAGGACTGCTCCAGCACCAACGGATGAGGCATCCACCTCCAATATAAATGGCTTATCAACATCAGGGCGGTGTAGGATGGGAGCGCTAGCAAAATGAGACTTAATTGAGGCGAAAGCCTTGGAGACTTCTTTGGACCACAATTTGGGATTTGCTCCCTTCTTGGTGAGGGCTACCAAGGGAGCTACCAAAGTTGAGAAATGGGGAATGAACTGGCGATAATAATTAATGAACCCCATAAAGCGCTGCACCGCTTTAAGGGAATGGGGTTCTTGCCAGTCCATCACAGCCTGTAATTTGGCAGGATCCATAGCCAATCCCTGGGCGGAGATGATATAGCCCAGGAATGGTAAAGACTCCTGCTCAAACACGCATTTCTCCAACTTTGCATAAAGGGAATTAGCCCGCAAGAGGTCGAAGACTCTGCAGACATCTTTCCGGTGGGAGTCAATATCTGGAGAGAAGATGAGAATATCATCCAGATAGACCATGACCGAGATGGAAAGCATATCCTGGAAGATGTCATTGACAAAGTCTTGGAAAACGGCTGGGGCATTACAGAGCCCGAAGGGCATCACCAGATATTCATAGTGCCCATCCCTGGTATTAAAAGCCGTCTTCCACTCGTTCCCCTCACGGATGTGAATCAGGTTGTAAGCACCCCACAGGTCTAATTTGGTAAATACCCTTGCTCCCCGGAGCCTATCAAAGAGCTCAGAAATTAAAGGCAGCGGGTATTTATTCTTAACGGTAATGGCGTTAAGAGCCCTGTATTCTATGCAGGGACGTAATTCTCCGTTCTTCTTTTGCACAAAGAAGAACTTTGCCCCAGCAGGTGACACTGACTTCCTAATGAACCATCTTGCCAGATTTTCCTGAATGTATTGGGACACAGCCTCCGCCTCCGGGTGGAGAGAGAGGATAGACCCTTCCCCGGGGAGGTTCTGCTCCAGGCAAGAGGTCAATAGGACAGTCATAGGGGCGGTGAGGCGGAAGCGTCTCCGCAGCCTTTTTGGAGAACACGTTTACATAGGACCAATAGCACTTGGGCAGGGAAGTGAGATCTGCGGGTATCCCTGTAGTGGCAACCTGAACACACTCCCTCACACATCTACCTCTACAAGACTCACTCCAACCCCGTATCTTCCCAGAGGACCACTCAATATGTGGGGAGTGAAAACGAAGCCAGGGTACTCTCAGCAAAGCCTCATCTAAACCCTCAGGAAGGACAAGGAAAAAAATAATCTCCTGATGGGAAGGAGACATAGCTAATGTGAGAGGGATTGTCTGATGTGTGATCTGTGAGGGCAGTATAGAGCCATTCACCACTCGAACAGTCACCGCTTTGGCAAGCATCACCTGAGGTACTGTGTGGCGGAGAGCAAAAGCAGAGGACATAAAGTTCCCCTCTGCTCCAGAATCCACACAAAGCTCAACTGTTAGAGTGGATGGACCAAAAGAGATTGTCCCTTTAAAGGACAGCTTGGAGGCAAATGCTGCTGACTCTAGTGAACCTCCTCCCATGGTCACTAGACGCGATCGTGTTCCCGATCGCTGGAGACATCTATTGGCATAATGTCCTATGTTGTGAATGGACTTGAAATGAGTTCTGAGCAGAGGCTCCCTCTGGTGGTTACAAACGGTACTGGACTGTCCAGTGAAGATTGTGAGGATTGGGAATCAGGTGTTACTGACTGGTCTTATTTAAGGGAGTCACCTTCCCATCAGGGTTGCCGGTGATCAATTGTTCTGGTCTCAATCCTTGATTCCTGTTTCCTTTGTAGCCTGCTGTGTCGTGTCTGCATCTCCTGCTAACAGATAAGACATTTTCTTCTTTTTGTTTTTGTGCTTGATTTTTGCATTTTGTCTTGCACTTCTGTGGGGGCCTTCAGGGTCCCCTCCGGGGGCTTTTGCCCTCTCAGTTTAGTTCAGCCACTGATGTTTTGTACATTTGCTTTTTCCAGTTTTTTCAGTGGCTGCTGTTTTGATTTTGTTACACCAGAGAACTAATTTAGGTGGTAGAGGTCATGTGATCTCAGGTGTTTTTGAAATTAGTAGAGTTGGTGCTTTTCAGGGTTTTCTGGGATTGCAGTAAGTACCCTTCCTATCCTTTTCTATTTAGATAGTTTGGGCCCCAACGTTTGCTCTTACTATTTTCTGTCTGTGTCAGTATTTCTTCTTGTCTAACCGCCATTACATGTTTGGGGGCTTTCTATGTTCTTTGGGGATCTGCTCCGGGGCAGATAGCTTTCCTCTTTCTATCTTTAGGTATAGTTAGTTTCTCAGGCTGTGACGAGGCGTCTAGGACCAACGTAGGAAAGCTCCACGGCTGCCTCTAGTTGTGGTGGTTAGTCAGGGTACTGCAATCTCATAGATTCCAACTGCTCTGGTGTATTGCCTTTTTTACCTGCACTCCTCAGTTACCAAATCATAACAGTATCACCAGCCACCCTGATGGGAAGGTGACTCCCTTAAATAAGACCAGTCAGTAACACCTGATTCCCAATCCTCACAATCTTCACTGGACAGTCCAGTACCGTTTGTAACCACCAGAGGGAGCCTCTGCTCAGAACTCATTTCAAGTCCATTCACAACAGTATTTTTTCAGGCCTTGGGGTTATTGTACGATGAGCCTAATGTCACTGATCAAGCTGAAAAAGCCTTGTTGGCATTAAATCAGGGGCTTGATGACGCTGAGTTATACTGTCAGAGATTCCGCAGGTGGGCAGTTCTGACCAAATGGAATGACGACGCTTTGGCAGACCTTTTTCGGAAGGGTCTGTCAGATAATGTAAAGGATGTTATGGTGGGATTCCTTGTCCCCTCTGGTTTCAATGATTCTATGTCATTAGACAGACGTTTGCGTTTGCGGAGAAGTATGCGTGGAATAGTGTTGCCTTGTGAACCTGCTTCTGAACCCATGCAGTGTGATAGAGTGGTTTCTGGGGCACAGCGTCATGAGTTTCGAAAGCGCAATGGGTTATGTTTCTACTGTGGTGATGCCTCTCATGCTATTTCAGTCTGCCCTAAGCGGGGAAGACATTTTACACGCTCAGTTGTCTTGGGTAGTGTTCAGACTAAGTTTTTATTAACTGTTACTCTGATATGCTCTCTGTCCTCATTTTCTGCTCAGGCTTTCGTTGATTCGGGAGCAGCTATTAACCTGATGGATTTTGATTTTGCTAAACGTTGCGGGTTTCCCTTGATACCCCTACAGAAGTCTATTCCCCTACTGGGGATCGATTCTACCCCTTTGGCTGAGAATAAACCTCAGTTCTCTACTCAGGTGATAATGAGGGTTGAACCTGTTCATCAGGAGAGCTGCAAATTTTTGGTTCTGTATAATCTGCATGACATTATCGTGCTGGGTTTCCCTTGGTTACAGTCTCATAATCCTGTTTTGGATTGGAAATCTGTGTCTGTAACCAGTTGGGGCTGCCAATGTGTTAATACCAACACTCCTGTTTTTTCTGCCTCCTCCCAGGCTCAGGATGTTCCTGACTTTTTGATTGATTTTTCTGATGTGTTTAGCGAAAGTAAATCTGCATCCTTGCCTCCCCATAGGAGCTATGACTGCGCTATTGAATTAGTGCCTGGTAGTAAATTCCCTAAAGGTCGCCTTTTTAACTTGTCTGTACCTGAACATGACGCTATGCGGTCTTATATCAAGGAGTCATTGTTGAAGGGTCATATCAGACCATCCTCTTCACCCTTAGGTGCCGGTTTTTTCTTTGTGGCCAAAAAGGATGGTTCATTAAGGCCGTGTATTGATTATCGTCTTTTGAACAATATTACTGTGAAATATCAATATCCGTTACCCTTGATTTCTGACCTGTTTTCCAGGGTGAAAAACGCTACTTGGTTTACCAAGCTTGACCTCAGGGGGGCATATAACCTTATTCGCATTAAGCACGGGGATGAATGGAAGACGGCATTTAACACCCCTGAGGGGCATTTTGAGTACCTTGTGATGCCCTTTGGGCTCACTAATGCTCCTTCTGTCTTCCAGTCCTTCATGAATGACATTTTCAGGGATTTTGTGGATAAATTTCTGATTGTTTATTTGGATGATATCTTGATTTTTTCTAATGACTGGGACTCTCATGTGAAACATGTTCGAACTGTATTCCAGATTTTGAGAGAGAATGCTCTGTATGTGAAGGGATCAAAGTGTCTTTTTGGCGTACAGAGGATCTCATTTTTGGGATTCATTTTGTCCCCATCTGTTATTGAAATGGACCCGGTCAATGTTCAGGCCATCTGTGATTGGGTCCAACCTACTTCATTAAAGGCTCTTCAAAGATTTTTGGGTTTTGCCAATTTTTATCGTAAATGTATTGGTAATTTCTCGGTTATTGTTAAACCATTAACTGATTTGACCAAAAAGGGTTCTGATGTGGTGAATTGGCCTCCTGAGGCAGTCTCTGCATTTCAGGAACTTAAGCAGAGATTCACTTCTGCTCCTGTTCTACGGCAGCCTGATGTTTCTCTGCCATTTCAGGTGGAGGTTGATGCCTCTGAAATTGGGGCAGGTGCCGTTTTGTCCCAAAGAGATCCAGAGACCTCTAAAAGTAACCCTGTGCCTTTTTCTCTCGAAAATTTTCTCCTACTGAACGTAATTATGACGTGGGTAATCGGGAGTTATTGGCCATGAAGTGGGCTTTTGAAGAGTGGAGACATTGGCTGGAGGGAGCCAAACATCAAGTGGTGGTCCTTACGGACCATAAGAATCTGGTTTATCTGGAATCTGCCAAGCGACTTAATCCTAGACAGGCCAGGTGGGCCTTGTTTTTCACACGTTTTAATTTTGTGGTTTCCTTTCTTCCTGGCACTAAGAATGTTAAGGCGGATGCCCTCTCGAGGAGTTTCCTTGCGGACTCTCCTGAGGTATCTGATCCTTCTGTTATTTTGAAAGAAGGTGTAGTTCTTTCCGCTATCTCGCCCAATTTGAGACTGGCTCTGGATGGGTGTCAGGAGGATAGGCCCGAGCGCTGTCCTGTTGGGAAATTGTTTGTCCCGGACCAGTGGAAAAAGAGTGTGATGTCTGAGATTCATTGTTCCGCGTTGGCCGGTCATCCCGGAATTTTTGGTACCAGAGACTTGGTTAGTCGGTCCTTTTGGTGGCCTACCTTGTCTCGTGATGTCAGGGAATTTGTGCAGTCCTGCGGGACTTGCTCTCGCTCCACGCCTTGCTCTCGCTCTAGTGGTTTGTTGATGCCATTGCCTGTGCCCAAGAGACCATGGACCCATATCTCTATGGATTTCATTTCCGACCTCCCTGTTTCTCAGAGAATGACCGTCATCTGGGTGATTTGTGATAGGTTTTCCAAGATGATACATCTTGTGCCATTACCTAAGTTGCCTTCCTCCTCTGAATTGGTGCCTTTGTTCCTTCAGCACGTGGTTCGTTTACACGGCATTCCTGAGAACATTGTGTCTGACAGAGGAGTCCAGTTTGTTTCCAGATTTTGGAGGACCTTTTGTTCTAAGCTTGGTGTTCAGTTGTCTTTCTCCTCGGCGTTTCATCCTCAGACCAATGGTCAAACTGATAGAACAAACCAGACATTGGAGACTTATCTAAGATGCTTTGTGTCTGCTGATCAGGATGACTGGGTCTCTTTTTTGCCTTTGGCTGAGTTTGCTCTTAATAATAGGGCTAGCTCTGCCACTTTGATGTCTCCATTTTTCTGTAATTCTGGGTTTCACCCTCGATTTTCTTCAGGACAGACGGAGGCTTCTGCTTGTCCAGGTGTTGACTCTGTTGTGGAGCGTATGCAACAGATTTGGGACCAGGTAGTGGAGAGGTTGTCCCTCTCTCAGGAGAGGGCCCAGCGGTTTGCTAACCGGCATAGGACTGATGGTCCTCGGTTTAAAGTGGGGGACTTGGTCTGGTTGTCCTCAAAAAATATTCCTATGAGAGTGGCATCTCCTAAATTTAAGCCTAGGTTCATTGGACCTTATAAGATCATGGAGATTCTTAATCCTGTTTCTTTTCGTTTGCTTCTTCCAGGGACATTTAAGATCCATAACGTGTTCCACAAGTCCTTGTTGAAGAGGTTTGTTGAGCCAGTGGTTCCTACTGCTTTGCCTCCTGACCCTGTTCTGGTTGAGGGCAATATGGAGTTTGTGGTTGAGAAAATATTGAATTCTCGTTTTTCTAGACGGAAACTCCAGTATTTGGTTAAGTGGAGAGGTTATGGTCAGGAAGACAATTCTTGGGTGTTTGCTTCGGACATCCATGCTAGGAGACTCATCCGTGCATATCATAGAACTCATCTTGACCGACCTGGTTGCTCAAGTGAGGGTTCGGTGACCCCTCCTCAAGGGGGGGGGTACTGTTGTGAATGGACTTGAAATGAGTTCTGAGCAGAGGCTCCCTCTGGTGGTTACAAACGGTACTGGACTGTCCAGTGAAGATTGTGAGGATTGGGAATCAGGTGTTACTGACTGGTCTTATTTAAGGGAGTCACCTTCCCATCAGGGTTGCCGGTGATCAATTGTTCTGGTCTCAATCCTTGATTCCTGTTTCCTTTGTAGCCTGCTGTGTCATGTCTGCATCTCCTGCTAACAGATAAGTCATTTTCTTCTTTTTGTTTTTGTGCTTGATTTTTGCATTTTGTCCTGCACTTCTGTGGGGGCCTTCAGGGTCCCCTCCGGGGGCTTTTTCCCTCTCAGTTTAGTTCAGCCACTGATGTTTTGTACATTTGCTTTTTCCAGTTTTTTCAGTGGCTGCTGTTTTGATTTTGTTACACCAGAGAACTAATTTAGGTGGTAGAGGTCGTGTGATCTCAGGTGTTTTTGAAATTAGTAGAGTTGGTGCTTTTCAGGTTTTTTTGGGATTGCAGTAAGTGCCCTTCCTATCCTTTTCTATTTAGATAGTTTGGGCCCCAACGTTTGCTCTTACTATTTTCTGTCTGTGTCAGTATTTCTTCTTGTCTAACCGCCATTACATGTTTAGGGGCTTTCTATGTTCTTTGGGGATCTGCTCCGGGGCAGATAGCTTTCCTCTTTCTATCTTTAGGTATAGTTAGTTTCTCAGGCTGTGACGAGGCGTCTAGGACCAACGTAGGAAAGCTCCACGGCTGCCTCTATTTGTGGTGGTTAGTCAGGGTACTGCAATCTCATAGATTCCAACTGCTCTGGTGTATTGCCTTTTTTACCTGCACTCCTCAGTTACCAAATCATAACAATAGACAAAAAAACCTGACTGGCACATCCAGACTAATGTGAACTAGGTGCAAACCAAGGGAAGCTACCCCCATGTAAAACATACAAAAAAAGGCTGCACTCTAGCATACTAAAGCATGACAATATTGAATACATGAAATTAAGAATAGCAATATGGCTTTGGAATATAAGGAAAAATTTGAGACGCTTAGTATAAACATTTGGCCAAACATTTTAAAGCCCACCAACCATCGTCAAGGTGGTCTCAATACTGGTGAGTCCCTGACCTAATGTGAACATACCTCTATTAGGCTGATATCTGAATTTCTGGGTGAATATGCACCTCTGTCAGCAATGCCTGCATTTATGGGTAAAGTAATTAAAATCACCACCTGGTGGGGGCGGAGTGCTCGGTCAGCAAGCTAACATTCAATAGACAAAAAAACCTGACTGGCACATCCAGACATGGGGGTAGCTTCCCTTGGTTTGCACCTAGTTCACATTAGTCTGGATGTGCCAGTCAGGTTTTTTTGTCTATTGAATGTTAGCTTGCTGACCGAGCACTCCGCCCCACCAGGTGGTGATTTTAATTACACCAGGTCCCTACTTTACCCATAAATGCAGGCATTGCTGACAGAGGTGCATATTCACCCAGAAATTCAGATATCAGCCTAATAGAGGTATGTTCACATTAGGTCAGGGACTCACCAGTATTGAGACCACCTTGACGATGGTTGGTGGGCTTTAAAATGTTTGGCCAAATGTTTATACTAAGCGTCTCAAATTTTTCCTTATATTCCAAAGCCATATTGCTATTCTAAATTTCATGTATTCAATATTGTCATGCTTTAGTATGCTAGAGTGCAGCCTTTTTTTGTATGTTTTACATGGGGGTAGCTTCCCTTGGTTTGCACCTAGTTCACATTAGTCTGGATGTGCCAGTCAGGTTTTTTTGTCTATTGAATGTTAGCTTGCTGACCGAGCACTCTGCCCCCACCAGGTGGTGATTTTAATTACACCAGGTCCCTACTTTACCCATAAATGCAGGCATTGCTGACAGAGGTGCATATTCACCCAGAAATTCAGATATCAGCCTAATAGAGGTATGTTCACATTAGGTCAGGGACTCACCAGTATTGAGACCACCTTGACGATGGTTGGTGGGCTTTAAAATGTTTGGCCAAATGTTTATACTAAGCGTCTCAAATTTTTCCTTATATTCCAAAGCCATATTGCTATTCTAAATTTCATGTATTCAATATTGTCATGCTTTAGTATGCTAGAGTGCAGCCTTTTTTTGTATGTTTTACATGGGGGTAGCTTCCCTTGGTTTGCACCTAGTTCACATTAGTCTGGATGTGCCAGTCAGGTTTTTTTGTCTATTGAATGTTAGCTTGCTGACCGAGCACTCCGCCCCCACCAGGTGGTGATTTTAATTACACCAGGTCCCTACTTTACCCATAAATGCAGGCATTGCTGACAGAGGTGCATATTCACCCAGAAATTCAGATATCAGCCTAATAGAGGTATGTTCACATTAGGTCAGGGACTCACCAGTATTGAGACCACCTTGATGATGGTTGGTGGGCTTTAAAATGTTTGGCCAAATGTTTATACTAAGCGTCTCAAATTTTTCCTTATATTCCAAAGCCATATTGCTATTCTAAATATCATGTATTCAATATTGTCATGCTTTAGTATGCTAGAGTGCAGCCTTTTTTTGTATGTTTTACATGGGGGTAGCTTCCCTCGGTTTGCACCTAGTTCACATTATTCTGGATGTGCCAGTCAGGTTTTTTTGTCTATTGAATGTTAGCTTGCTGACCGAGCACTCCGCCCCCACCAGGTGGTGATTTTAATTACACCAGGTCCCTACTTTACCCATAAATGCAGGCATTGGTGACAGAGGTGCATATTCACCCAGAAATTCAGATATCAGCCTAATAGAGGTATGTTCACATTAGGTCAGGGACTCACCAGTATTGAGACCACCTTGACGATGGTTGGTGGGCTTTAAAATGTTTGGCCAAATGTTTATACTAAGCGTCTCAAATTTTTCCTTATATTCCAAAGCCATATTGCTATTCTAAATTTCATGTATTCAATATTGTCATGCTTTAGTATGCTAGAGTGCAGCCTTTTTTTGTATGTTTTACATGGGGGTAGCTTCCCTTGGTTTGCACCTAGTTCACATTAGTCTGGATGTGCCAGTCAGGTTTTTTTGTCTATTGAATGTTAGCTTGCTGACCGAGCACTCCGCCCCCACCAGGTGGTGATTTTAATTACACCAGGTCCCTACTTAACCCATAAATGCAGGCATTGCTGACAGAGGTGCATATTCACCCAGAAATTCAGATATCAGCCTAATAGAGGTATGTTCACATTAGGTCAGGGACTCACCAGTATTGAGACCACCTTGATGATGGTTGGTGGGCTTTAAAATGTTTGGCCAAATGTTTATACTAAGCGTCTCAAATTTTTCCTTATATTCCAAAGCCATATTGCTATTCTAAATTTCATGTATTCAATATTGTCATGCTTTAGTATGCTAGAGTGCAGCCTTTTTTTGTATGTTTTACATGGGGGTAGCTTCCCTTGGTTTGCACCTAGTTCACATTAGTCTGGATGTGCCAGTCAGGTTTTTTTGTCTATTGAATGTTAGCTTGCTGACCGAGCACTCCGCCCCCACCAGGTGGTGATTTTAATTACACCAGGTCCCTACTTTACCCATAAATGCAGGCATTGCTGACAGAGGTGCATATTCACCCAGAAATTCAGATATCAGCCTAATAGAGGTATGTTCACATTAGGTCAGGGACTCACCAGTATTGAGACCACCTTGACGATGGTTGGTGGGCTTTAAAATGTTTGGCCAAATGTTTATACTAAGCGTCTCAAATTTTTCCTTATATTCCAAAGCCATATTGCTATTCTAAATTTCATGTATTCAATATTGTCATGCTTTAGTATGCTAGAGTGCAGCCTTTTTTTGTATGTTTTACATGGGGGTAGCTTCCCTTGGTTTGCACCTAGTTCACATTAGTCTGGATGTGCCAGTCAGGTTTTTTTGTCTATTGAATGTTAGCTTGCTGACCGAGACTCCGCCCCCACCAGGTGGTGATTTTAATTACACCAGGTCCCTACTTTACCCATAAATGCAGGCATTGCTGACAGAGGTGCATATTCACCCAGAAATTCAGATATCAGCCTAATAGAGGTATGTTCACATTAGGTCAGGGACTCACCAGTATTGAGACCACCTTGACGATGGTTGGTGGGCTTTAAAATGTTTGGCCAAATGTTTATACTAAGCGTCTCAAATTTTTCCTTATATTCCAAAGCCATATTGCTATTCTAAATTTCATGTATTCAATATTGTCATGCTTTAGTATGCTAGAGTGCAGCCTTTTTTTGTATGTTTTACATGGGGGTAGCTTCCCTTGGTTTGCACCTAGTTCACATTAGTCTGGATGTGCCAGTCAGGTTTTTTTGTCTATTGAATGTTAGCTTGCTGACCGAGCACTCCGCCCCCACCAGGTGGTGATTTTAATTACACCAGGTCCCTACTTTACCCATAAATGCAGGCATTGCTGACAGAGGTGCATATTCACCCAGAAATTCAGATATCAGCCTAATAGAGGTATGTTCACATTAGGTCAGGGACTCACCAGTATTGAGACCACCTTGACGATGGTTGGTGGGCTTTAAAATGTTTGGCCAAATGTTTATACTAAGCGTCTCAAATTTTTCCTTATATTCCAAAGCCATATTGCTATTCTAAATTTCATGTATTCAATATTGTCATGCTTTAGTATGCTAGAGTGCAGCCTTTTTTTGTATGTTTTACATGGGGGTAGCTTCCCTTGGTTTGCACCTAGTTCACATTAGTCTGGATGTGCCAGTCAGGTTTTTTTGTCTATTGAATGTTAGCTTGCTGACCGAGACTCCGCCCCCACCAGGTGGTGATTTTAATTACACCAGGTCCCTACTTTACCCATAAATGCAGGCATTGCTGACAGAGGTGCATATTCACCCAGAAATTCAGATATCAGCCTAATAGAGGTATGTTCACATTAGGTCAGGGACTCACCAGTATTGAGACCACCTTGATGATGGTTGGTGGGCTTTAAAATGTTTGGCCAAATGTTTATACTAAGCGTCTCAAATTTTTCCTTATATTCCAAAGCCATATTGCTATTCTAAATTTCATGTATTCAATATTGTCATGCTTTAGTATGCTAGAGTGCAGCCTTTTTTTGTATGTTTTACATGGGGGTAGCTTCCCTTGGTTTGCACCTAGTTCACATTAGTCTGGATGTGCCAGTCAGGTTTTTTTGTCTATTGAATGTTAGCTTGCTGACCGAGCACTCCGCCCCCACCAGGTGGTGATTTTAATTACACCAGGTCCCTACTTTACCCATAAATGCAGGCATTGCTGACAGAGGTGCATATTCACCCAGAAATTCAGATATCAGCCTAATAGAGGTATGTTCACATTAGGTCAGGGACTCACCAGTATTGAGACCACCTTGACGATGGTTGGTGGGCTTTAAAATGTTTGGCCAAATGTTTATACTAAGCGTCTCAAATTTTTCCTTATATTCCAAAGCCATATTGCTATTCTAAATTTCATGTATTCAATATTGTCATGCTTTAGTATGCTAGAGTGCAGCCTTTTTTTGTATGTTTTACATGGGGGTAGCTTCCCTTGGTTTGCACCTAGTTCACATTAGTCTGGATGTGCCAGTCAGGTTTTTTTGTCTATTGAATGTTAGCTTGCTGACCGAGCACTCCGCCCCCACCAGGTGGTGATTTTAATTACACCAGGTCCCTACTTTACCCATAAATGCAGGCATTGCTGACAGAGGTGCATATTCACCCAGAAATTCAGATATCAGCCTAATAGAGGTATGTTCACATTAGGTCAGGGACTCACCAGTATTGAGACCACCTTGACGATGGTTGGTGGGCTTTAAAATGTTTGGCCAAATGTTTATACTAAGCGTCTCAAATTTTTCCTTATATTCCAAAGCCATATTGCTATTCTAAATTTCATGTATTCAATATTGTCATGCTTTAGTATGCTAGAGTGCAGCCTTTTTTTGTACCAAATCATAACAGTCCTAACTGCTGATAATTGTTACAAACCACGGGCCGAGACTTAGGTCCCATTCAAACAACCTCCATGACCTCCGGGGAGTCGGGTGCCTGAATGGGAGATTCTAGAGGTTTGGCAAAGGTGGGAGCAAGCCGAAACCTCCGTCTACACTGGGCCCGCTCCAACCTCCGCTCGTGAAAGCGAAGGTCGATGCGGGTAGATATGGAGATAAGCTTCTCCAGTGAGGTAGGAATCTCCCTGGTTGCCAAGGCGTCCTTTACATGGTCAGCCAGACCTCTCCAGTATACCGGTATAAGGACCTCATCCGGCCACTCTAACTCGGAGGCCAGAGTTCAAAATTGGACTGAAAACTGACTGACCAAGCTCGAACCCTGTGACATTGCCAGCAGTTGGAGCGCTGAATCGTGGGTGACCTGAGGGCCTAAAAAGACCTTTTTAACAGCCTCCAGAAACCGTGGAGCACTCCGCACTACGCGATCGTCATGCTCCCACAGCGGCGTTGCCCATTCCAAAGCTCTGCCCGACAGAAGTGACACTATGAAACCCACTTGTGACCGCTCTGTGGGAAAACATGAAGCCAGAAGCTCGAGTTGTATAGAGCACTGACTCACGAATCCCTGACAATGTTTGCCGTCGCCAGAAAACTTGTCTGGAAGCGGAAGATGGTACAAGGTCGGAGCAGAGGTGTTGGAGGACAAACTGGCTGCCGCTGTGCTAGCAGCCTGAACAGCGACTGCGGTCACATCCACAGCTGAGGTTGTGCGCTCGAGAGCCGCCAACCTACCCTCCAGCTGCTGGATGAACTGCTGTAGTCGCTGGTCGTCCGCCATTTTACTAGCCAGACCCTGATGCTAGTATTATGTTAGGGTCTGTGGAACGCACCTAATAGATATTGTAGAGAGGTGCGTTCGCAGCCCGGGGTCCACTGTGCAGGCGAAGCCCGCTGCTAGTAAGATGGCGAAAGTAGCGAACTCTGTTATCCCGCAGAGTCGCTAAAATAAACGCCCTAGCGCGCTGTGGCAGTTAGTGCGAACTCTGTTAATCCCCAGAGCCGCTAACGGGAATGCCAGAGTGCTATATGGCGATAAGTACAAACTCTCTTAGCTTCAGTGAGCCGCAAAGTAAAACGCTAGGGCGCTGAACCAGCGTTATAAAGCGAACCCTGTTGCGTCACAGAGCCGCTGAGAAAAAGACTGTGTCCTGTTAGACTCACAGGGAACACAGATGACTGCTAAGCGGATTGCAGTCTGAGGTCATGTAGTCAGAACACAAGCAACAATCTCCTCACCGGAGTAGTCGGTATTCTAATGGCGTTTTCAGCCGAGCCCTGAACACGTGCATACAATCTCCTCACCGGAGGTGCCGGTATTCTAGGGGCTTATTTCAGCCAGACCTAATCACATGCATACATGACCTCACTGGCGCAAGCACGTAACAGATTTGATACTAGTGCATGGCGGCCCAGCCATGCCACCCTTTTATAGTAATAGCTACAGGACCTGCCAGAAAAAGGACCAATGAGAAACTGTTCCAAAACACATGTAGTTTCAGGACCTTCCTGGCGGACCAATAGGAGCTGCTGCAGTACCTGAACATGAGACCCCTTATCTCCAATGAGAGATCTTATCCTGGGCATGCTCAGAAGGGGAAACACAGGACTTCGTCCTAAAGACATCTGCTCCAGCACTGGCTATAATAGAAGATCCAGGAGAGGCAGCAGCAAGTCTTTGTACAGTACTGGAATGGGCAAGACGCTGGGACCGACGTCTCTGCTGAGCAGGCTCAACTGCGGCCAGAGACGGATGGGGGACCGCAGCGGGAATGGCTCGAGATTCCCCTTGTGCAGCATTGGGAACTCAAACCCTAACACACCGAGAGATCTATAACCCAGTGAAATCTCTAGGATCCAGAACCATCAGAATCCGAGGAATAGATTTCTCTGTAAGCAGGTCATGTAGCCACTTCGTGTTTGGACTTAAATGAACACAAACATCATGCTGAGAAAAATGATACTTTGGTCATTGCTCTACGAGGTTCCCTCCCTGAGATATGATACTTATGAATTTTTGGTCATTTCTGAAAAGGGGATTGCTTCCATATCTCCGCCCACTCAAGTGATGTCACAAGCAGAGGGTATATGATCAGGAACCTCAGTCTGAGGCCATTCAGACCTGGGGGAGACAGCGTATACCATCCATGCTGTGGACTGAATTTTGGCTTTGGGAAAACACCCTCCCCCACCAACAATCTGCACATGGCTTGCCAGTAAGTGAAATATGTAACTTTTCACTTTAATCCTTTTTTATTTTGTAGCTGCTTTGTGCATATTGTAAATTGTCTCCCTTTATAATATCTTGTATTCTTTTCTAAACACTGCCTACTTTTTCGAGTAAAATATAAAATTACTATCTTCGTTTCTCCTTGCTCTCCGTGCTAAATTAAATCGGTGGTGGCGAAGTGTGTTCTGGGGTATCTGGGAGACTCTGGCAGTGATGGACGGAGTTTGATAAGTGTATATCCTACCTGGGACGGGAATAGGTTATCGCCCTCACTGTATATGTCACGGGTGTGTCGCTACGAAGATCGTCGCGATTGCACACCCTGACTTCTCACAGCTGAGTTTCTGGTGCTGGGTGTTTTTCGGCAGTGAGGGAGTTAATTCTCCCTCTCTCTGTGCTAGACAAAGCCAGCCTCGCCCAGCTGCAATTAATGTTGCTGTAATTGGATTCCTTCAAATACCTGCCAGTCTGCTAGGGAAATGTCGGTGAAAGCATTCATGCAGACCAGCAGAGCGGATCGTGGTGTTGTGAAGTCTGAATTGAAGAGTACCTGGTGTGGTCTTTTCTCCCCTCCTCGCTTTATCATTTATCTCCGTACCCGTTGGTGTTCCCTTTGTTTTTTGTGGTGAGAGTTTGGTTTGCAAGGTGGATTTTAGTTTACCCCTTGTACTGTCTTGTTCGTCTATTACTGTGTCTAGGCATATACCTTCCAGTCCCCGATGTTGTGATCAGGGTCCTTCTCAGGACTAGATCACTGAGGTTCAGGGATCCTCAGGAGGTAGGGATTACGCTGGCGGCCTGGACCTCTGTACCATCAACAGTACCTCCAGGTAGAGGGATTAATCAGGACCCCAGCTTAGGGTCAGCATAGACCCCAGACCTCATGTATGCAGTAACAGCGTGACATTTTCACCGACCATAAAAAAAAAAAAAATTCTCCAGCTACCATGGATCCAGTAGCCAGTCTTGCTCGGCAGTTGCAGAGTTTGTCCATGGAGCTGGCGGACGTTAAGTCCAAGGTTTTGTACCCCCCCTAGCAAGCCGGACCAGAACCTAAAGTAGCTCTCCCTGACAGGTTCACTGGGGGGCGAGACAAGTTTTTTGTTCTCCGGGAGGCATGTAAATTGTACTTTCGGCTGCGGCCACTGTCATCGGGGAGTGATGAGCAAAGGGTGGGAATTGTCATCTCGCTCCTACAAGGGGACCCACAATCATGGGCGTTCTCCCTTCCCCGGGCTCCCCGGCTCTCCAGTCAGTGGATAGGTTTTTTGCAGCTCTGGGTCTTGTATATGATGACCCGAATCGGATCTCCCTTGCTGAATCTAAGTTACGTAGGATCCAGCAGGGAGATCGTCCGGCGGAGGAATTCTGTTCGGAGTTCCGTAGGTGGGCCACGGACACCCAGTGGAATGACCCGGCTCTTAGGAGCCAGTTTTGTCAAGGTTTATCTGACAAATTAAAGGATGTATTGGCACAGTATGACCCTCCCGCGTCATTGGAAGCCGCTATGGCCCTTGCTATTCGTATTGACAGACGGCTTCGGGAGAGGTGCGGGGTAATTCCGCTCCCTGTGATGACTCCACCTTCCTCAAGGGTCCCTTATATGGAGGTTCCCCTGGTCAGTCCCGAGGAGCCTATGCAATTAGGAGGGACATCATTTCGGGGGAGGGGACCGGCGGGGCGCCACAAGACTAGAAGTTGTTTCTTCTGTGGGAAAAAGGGACATTTTATTGGGGGGTGTCCATCCCGTCCCTTGCAGAGTAAAGGGTCGTCGGAAAACTATTGATCCCAGGTTGTGTGGTGGACGGCAATCTGGGAGTAAGTATTTCGTCCCTAAGTTCGTCTCAGTTTCTCGTACCGGCGGAGGTGGTGGTGGGTACGAGAACTGAGAGGATATCTGTTCTTCTGGATAGTGGGGCCGGGGCTAATCTGGTGAACGCTCAGTTTACCCGGGTTCAAGGTATGCAATTGAGTGTGTTGGCTAAACCCATCCCCATATTCTCGATCGACGCCAGACCTCTCGGTCAGGGAAGTTTTTTGCAAGCGGTGCATAACGTAAAACTTCAAGTGGGGGCGATACATTAAGAACTGTTGTCTTGTTACGTGTTGGAGGGTCTTCCCACTCCTATAGTGTTGGGCCTTCCTTGGTTAACTAAGCATAACCCAGTTATTGATTGGCAATCCAGAGAGATAAGCCAATGGAGTGAATTCTGTAATAAAAACTGCATGAATACGGTTATCGGTGCGGTCACTCCTAGGGTTTTACCTCCACTTCTGGCGGACTTTGAGGATGTATTCTCGGAGAAAGGGTGTCAGGAACTACCTCCTCATCGCGTGTATGACTGTTCTGTAAAACTGCTCTCTGAGGCCAAGTTACCTAAATCTAGGTTGTATAACCTATCTGGTCCTGAGAGGCAGGCCATGAAGGATTATATTGCTGAAAGTCTGGCAAAAGGGCATATTAGACCTTCATCTTCCCCGGTGGCCACGGGGTTCTTCTTTGTGAAGAAGAAAGATGGAGGCCTACGCCCTTGCCTGGATTTCCGTGAACTTAATCGGATTACGGTCCGAGATCCGTATCCGCTCCCACTTATTCCCGATCTCTTCAATCAGATCGTGGGCGCCAAATGGTTCTCTAAGTTGGATCTCAGGGGGGCGTACAATCTGATTAGGATGAAGGAGGGGGACGAGTGGAAGACGGCGTTTAACACTCCAGAGGGGCATTATGAGAACCTTGTCATGCAATTTGGTCTGACTAATGCCCCGGCGGTGTTCCAACACTTTGTAAATGACATTTTTCGCCACCTGGTGGGACAGTTTGTGGTCATATATCTGGATGATATCTTAATTTACTCGCCGGATCTTGTGTCTCATCAGGAGCATGTTAGGCAGGTGTTGCAGATCTTGCGGGATAATAAACTGTACGCCAAATGGGAAAAGTGTGTATTTGCCGTACAGGAACTCCAGTTTTTAAGGCTTTCTGGTTTCAGCGTCCGGTTTTCGTATGGACCCTGGGAAAGTACGGGCAGTTCTTGAGTGGGATCTGCCAGAGAATCTTAAGGCTCTACAACGTTTCCTGGGGTTTGCTAATTATTACCGGAAATTTATTCGTAATTTCTCGTCCATGGTTAAACCTCTCACAGACATGACAAAAAAGGGGACAGATTTTTCTAGGTGGTCTGACAAGGCTTGTCAAGCATTCTCCTCCTTGAAAAAATGCTTTGCCTCGGCACCCATACTTATTCAACCTGATGCGTCACAGCCGTTCATTGTAGAGGTAGACGCTTCCGAGGTAGGGGTGGGAGCAGTATTGTCACAAGGTCCGTCCCCTGGTAAATGGCATCCGTGCGCATTTTTCTCTAAAAAACTATCGTCCGCTGAGAGGAATTACGATGTAGGCAATAGGGAACTATTGGCCATTAAGTTGGCTTTTGAGGAGTGGCGCCATTTTTTGGAGGGGGCAGTCCATCCGGTCACTGTCATCACCGATCACAAGAACTTGCTATATCTGGAGTCTGCAAAACGTCTGAATCCCAGACAAGCTAGGTGGTCATTATTTTTTACCAGGTTTAATTTTGTCGTCACATATCGTCCTGGGTCAAAAAATGTAAAGGCGGATGCTTATCTCGTAGTTTCCCTGGGGCCGGGAATACGGAGGACCCGGTTCCTATCCTTCAGGAGGGGGTGGTGGTGTCGGCAGTATGCTCTGAGCTTGAGGAGGAGGTATTGGAGGCTCATTGGGACGCCCCTGTAGGACCTCCAGGGAGACTGTTTGTTCCAAATCAGTTGCGACAAAAGGTGATCGAGGCACACCATAATTCAGCTTTAGCAGGACACCCAGGGAGTAAAGCAACTGAGGATCTCCTCTCGCGTCGGTTCTGGTGGCCTAACTTACATAGGGAGGTGGTAACTTTTGTCGCGTCCTGCGAGGTTTGTGCGCGCTCTAAGACCCCCAAAACCCGTCCGTCTGGGGCCCTCTTACCTTTGAAGATCCTGGAGCGTCCGTGGACTCATCTGTCTATGGACTTCATTACGGACCTACCGCCATCTTCGAGTAAAACAGTCATACTCGTTGTGGTGGACAGGTTCAGCAAGATGGCACATTTTATCGCTCTTCCCGCTCTTCCTAATGCTAAAACTCTTGCGCAGGTGTTCATTGGGGAGATTGTAAGGCTTCACGGGGTACCCTCCGATGTGGTGTCGGATTGGGGGTCTCAGTTTGTGTCCAAATTCTGGAAGGCATTTTGTACACGGCGGGGGATGCAGTTGTCATTTTCATCGGCTTTTCATCCGCAGACCAATGGTCAGACAGAGTGTCTGAACCAGAGCTTGGAGACATATCTCCGGTGTTTTGTGTCAGAGAACCAGGAGGACTGGGCTTCTTTCTTGCCTCTGGCGGAGTTTGCTCTAAATAATAGGCGGAGCGAGTCCACTGGTAAGTCCCCGTTTTTTGGGGCATATGGTTTTCACCCCCAGTTTTGTACTTTCAATAGGGGGGGCTCTTCTGGGGTTCCTGAGGAGGAACGATTTTCGTCGTCACTTGCTTCAGTGTGGAGAGGAGTGCTTAATAATCTGAGTACTATGGGGAACCGATACAAACGTATGGCTGATAGGAGGAGAGTGTCTGGTCCGGACCTAAGTGTGAACGATCTGGTATGGTTGTCTACCAAGAATATAAAACTTAAGGTTCCCTCCTGGAAACTGGGTCCCAGGTTCATCGGGCCATACAAGATCAGTTCTATAATTAATCCGGTGGCATTCCGTCTTGTCCTCCCTCCTACATTTAAAATTCATAATGTGTTCCACAGATCGTTGCTTAAGAGGTATGTGGCGCCGGTGATACCTTCACCTTTACCTCCTCCTCCTGTGGTGGTCAATGGTAACTTGGAGTTCCAGGTGTCGAGAATCATCGATTCACGTCTGAATCGCCGGTCCCTTCAGTACCTTGTTCATTGGAGGGGGTATGGTCCTGAGGAGAGGACATGGGTTTCTGCGTCGGATATTAACGCAGACAGATTAGTTCGGGCCTTCCACACTACTCACCCAGATAGACCCGGCCCTGAGGGTCCGGAGGCCCCTCGTAGAAGGGGGGGTACTGTCACGGGTGTGTCGCTACGAAGATCGTCGCGATTGCACACCCTGACTTCTCACAGCTGAGTTTCTGGTGCTGGGTGTTTTTCGGCAGTGAGGGAGTTAATTCTCCCTCTCTCTGTGCTAGACAAAGCCAGCCTCGCCCAGCTGCAATTAATGTTGCTGTAATTGGATTCCTTCAAATACCTGCCAGTCTGCTAGGGAAATGTCGGTGAAAGCATTCATGCAGACCAGCAGAGCGGATCGTGGTGTTGTGAAGTCTGAATTGAAGAGTACCTGGTGTGGTCTTTTCTCCCCTCCTCGCTTTATCATTTATCTCCGTACCCGTTGGTGTTCCCTCTGTTTTTTGTGGTGAGAGTTTGGTTTGCAAGGTGGATTTTAGTTTACCCATTGTACTGTCTTGTTCGTCTATTACTGTGTCTAGGCATATACCTTCCAGTCCCCGGTGTTGTGATCAGGGTCCTTCTCAGGACTAGATCACTGAGGTTCAGGGATCCTCAGGAGAAAGGGATTACGCTGGCGGCCTGGACCTCTGTACCATCAACAGTACCTCCAGGTAGAGGGATTAGTCAGGACTAGTGTTGAGCATTCCGATACTGCAAATATCGGGTATCGGCCGATATTGGCTGTATCGGAATTCCGATTCCGAGTTCCGATATTTTCGTCTTATCGGATACCGGAATCGGGATGTCACTGTCACTGTCAGTGTCCGTCGGTCGGGTCTGTCAGGAGTCAGCGGCACTTACCCGGCAGAAGATCTCCGGCGGTCACGTCCTGCACTGCTTCATGGCCGCAATCTTCTTTCCCCGGCGGTCACATGCAGTTTCTCGCGATAACTGCAGTGACTGCTGGGTAATCCCGGCCGTAAAGCAGTCAGTCCGATGACGTCACCGCCGGGGAAGCAGGTAATCAGCTGTGCTGCGTCGCGATGACAGGCTCTGCCTGTCATTGCGATGTAGCAGAGCTGGATCGTCGTGGGACTATCGTTATGGACTGCGTCGGACAGGTGGTATACTGTTGGTTTGTTTTTTTTCTTTTTTTACAGGAGATCGATGGCGTCGCAGGAATGAGAGTATAATAAAAGAAATGAAAACTGTGTTGTCTCTTTTATTTCATTAAAAGACTTTTTTCTTGCTTTGTCTTTTTTTTATGCATTTAATAACTTTGGGATTAATAATGGATCGGTGTCTTATTGACGCCTCTCCATTATTAACCGGGCTTATTGTCACCGTGCAATCAACGGTGACAATAACCCCTTATTACCCCGCTTGCCACCGCTACAGGGCAAGTGGGAAGAGCCGGGTAAAGTGCCACAATTGGCACATCTTTTGATGCGCCAAATGTGGGGCTGCTGTAGCCTGGTATTATCAGGCTGTTGAGGGCCAAAATCCATGGGCCTTGACAGTCTTTTAATACCAGGCCGCAGCAGTCTGCATTTTACTTGGCTGGTTAACAAAAATAGGGGGGATCCCCACGCCGTTTTTTTTTCGAGGGGATCCCCTATTTTTGTTAACCAGCCAAGCTAAGCAGACTGCTGTGGCCTGGTATTATCAGGCTTGCAAGGTCCATGGATATTGGATCCTTACCAGCCTGAAAAACCAGGCCTCAGCGGTCTGCTTCATCTGGCTGGTTAACAAAAATAGGGGGGACCCCACGCCAATTTTTTTCGAGGGGATCCCCTATTTTTGTTAATCAGCCAAGATATGCAGACTGCTGTGGCCTGGTATTATCAGGCTGGCAAGGTCCATGGATCTTGGCTCCTTAACAGCCTGAAAATCCAGGCCTCAGCTGTCTGCTTCATCTGGCTGGTTAACAAAAATAGGGGGGACCCCACGCCAATTTTTTTCGAGGGGATCCCCTATTTTTGTTAATCAGCCAAGATATGCAGACTGCTGTGGCCTGGTATTATCAGGCTGGCAAGGTCCATGGATCTTGGCTCCTTAACAGCCTGAAAATCCAGGCCTCAGCGGTCTGCTTCATCTGGCTGGTTAACAAAAATAGGGGGGACCCCACGCCAATTTTTTTCGAGGGGATCCCCTATTTTTGTTAATCAGCCAAGATATGCAGACTGCTGTGGCCTGGTATTATCAGGCTGGCAAGGTCCATGGATCTTGGCTCCTTAACAGCCTGAAAATCCAGGCCTCAGCGGTCTGCTTCATCTGGCTGGTTAACAAAAATAGGGCGGACCCCACGCCATTTTTTTTTCGAAGGGAACCCCTATTTTTGTTAATCAGTTCCCTCTGACGTCACTGATTGTGTCCCTGGCTGACCTGAAGTGAAAGTGGAAAGCAATCAATTAAGCTTTCCACTTAAGGGCCCGTCTCACATAGCGATATCGCTACCGAGATCGCTGCTGAGTCACTAGTTTTGTGACGCAGCAGCGAGCTCACCAGCGATATCGCTGTGTGTGACATTCAGCGATGATCAGCCCCCCTGCCGGGTATCGCTGATCGTCGCTGAAATGTCAGGACCTTTTTTTGATCGCTGGTTTCCCGCTGACAGGCACACATCGCTGCGTGTGACAGGCGGGAGACCAGCGATCCGCTGGTAACCAAGGTACACAGCGGGTTTCCAGGCGCGGGGCTGTGCCTAGAAACCCGCTGTGTACCTTGGATACCAGCGCCCTGATGCAGGGAGCTGGTATCCAAGGTACACAGCGGGTTTCCAAGCGCTGCGCGGTGCCTGGAAACCCGCTGTGTACCTTGGTTACCAGCGGATCGCTGGTCTCCCGCCTGTCACACGCAGCGATGCGTGCCTGTCAGAGGGAAACCAGCGATCAAAAAAAGGTCCTGACATTTCTGCGACGATCAGCGATACCCGGCAGGGGGCTGATCGTCGCTGAATGTCACACACAGCGATATCGCTGGTGAGCTCGCTGCTGCGTCACAAAACTAGTGACTCAGCAGCGATCTCGGTAGCGATATCGCTATGTGAGACGGGCCCTTAAGCGATGTTACCCGCAGTGTCGCTGTCCCAGATCGCTGCCTGAGCTGCCTGTTTGGCAGCTCAGCAGCGATCATGTAGCGATACACCAGCGATCCTGACAAGTGCATATCGTTGTCGGGATCGCTGGTGTATCGTTATGTGACACCCAGCCTTTACTCTCCTGTCAGGCAGGAGAGGAACTCATTCATTTGGGGTTTACTGTGAGGCTGCAGCATTAGCTGCGGTCCCTGCAGTAAACATTAACCCTTTCTGAAGGATTACACCGTGGGACCTGACTGTGCATGGGATAGGTAAGAATAATTTTGCTTTTTTATTTTATTTTTATTACAGGAAATGGTTTTTGCAGTAAAATAAAAGATGGTCAAAAACATGTGTCTTTATTTCATTAAAATGATTTTTAATTAAAGTGTGTGTGTTTTATTTTTATTTCATGCAATAGGATTAATAATTGATAGTTGTCTAATTGACAGCTCTCAATTATTAACCTGGCTTAAGGTCACCTTTCAATAGCAAGGTGACTTTAACCCCATATTAACCCATTCGCCACCACTACAGGGCAATGGGAATAGACGGGCAAAGTGCCAGAAAGGGCGAATCTAATTATAGATTTGTCTTTCCTGGGGTGTCTGGGGGCAGATGTTAGTAGCCGGGGGGGCAAAAATAATGGTCCCTCTCTGGGCTATTATTATCTGCCCCCACTCACTGGCTTTGTCTGTCTGGTTGCGAAAATAGGGCGGGAGCCCAAGCATTTTTTTTCAGCAATTTTACACCTCATATATATATATACATGTCATTGAATTTGTGACACATATATATATATATTTATATTTGTAGTTCATACACTTCTACATAGTATAATAGCCGCTAATTCAATTGCCGGCTTTTGTGAAAATGCAGAACCCGACATGAAATGACACTTGGTGTACATAGGGTTAACCATGTCTTTTCATGTCCTTTGCTATCTAATTTGCACAAACAATTAAATCAGACTATGTGTGCAAAATTTCACACCTGTAGGGGTTAATTAAAGGTGTAAATTCGTAGCAAAAAAGTCCGTTTTTTTTACAACGAATTTACACCTTTAATTAACCCCTACAGGTGTGAAATTTTGCACACATAGTCTGATTTAACTGTTTGTGCAAATCAGATAGCAAACGACATGAAAAGACATGGTTAACCCTATGTACACCAAGTGTCATTTCATGTCGGGTGCTTCTGTCTTTTCACTGAAGCCGGCTTTACCCGGCAATTGAATCAAAGGATATTTTACTATGTAGAAGTGTATAAACTATACATATATGTATATATATATATGTCACAATGACATGTATATATATATATGTATTCTATGTGTGTATATTTAGTGTTTACAAGGAAAGAATGGGGTTTTTTTTAGTTGCGATATTTTGTTCCCATAGACTTACATGGGACTTCCGGTATCGGTATCGGGTATCGCCGATATTTTAGTGATATCGGCGATACCATTCCGATTCCGATACTTTACGATATCGGAAAGTATCGCTCAACTCTAGTCAGGACTAGGGTTGAGCATTCCGATACTGCAAATATCGGGTATCGGCCGATATTAGCTGTATCGGAATTCCGATTCCGAGTTCCGATATTTTCGTCTTATCGGATACCGGAATCGGGATTGTCACTGTCACTGTCAGTGTCCGTCGGTCGGGTCTGTCAGGAGTCAGCGGCACTTACCTGGCAGAAGATCTCCGGCGGTCACGTCCTGGACTGCTTCATGGCCGCCATCTTCTTTCCCCGGCGGTCACATGCAGTTTCTCGCGATAACTGCAGTGACTGCTGGGTAATCGCGGCCGTAAAGCAGTCAGTCCGATGACGTCACCGCCGGGGAAGCAGGTAATCAGCTGTGCTGCGTCGCGATGACAGGCTCTGCCTGTCATTGCGATGTAGCAGAGCTGGATCGTCGTGGGACTATCGTTATGGACTGCGTCGGACAGGTGGTATACTGTTGGTTTGTTTTTTTTCTTTTTTTACAGGAGATCGATGGCGTCGCAGGAATGAGAGAGTAATAAAAGTAATGAAAACTGTGTTGTCTCTTTTATTTCATTAAAATACTTTTTTCTTGCTTTGTCTTTTTTTTATGCATTTAATAACTTTGGGATTAATAATGGATCGGTGTCTTATTGACACCTCTCCATTATTAACCGGGCTTATTGTCACCGTGCAATCAACGGTGACAATAACCCCTTATTACCCCGCTTGCCACCGCTACAGGGCAAGTGGGAAGAGCCGGGTTAAAGTGCCACAATTGGCACATCTTTTGATGCGCCAAATGTGGGGCTGCTGTAGCCTGGTATTATCAGGCTGTTGAGGTCCAAAATCCATGGGCCTTGACAGTCTTTTAATACCAGGCCGCAGCAGTCTGCATTTTACTTGGCTGGTTAACAAAAATAGGGGGGATCCCCACGCCGTTTTTTTTTCGAGGGGATCCCCTATTTTTGTTAACCAGCCAAGCTAAGCAGACTGCTGTGGCCTGGTATTATCAGGCTTGCAAGGTCCATGGATATTGGATCCTTACCAGCCTGAAAAACCAGGCCTCAGCGGTCTGCTTCATCTGGCTGGTTAACAAAAATAGGGGAGACCCCATGCCAATTTTTTTCGAGGGGATCCCCTATTTTTGTTAATCAGCCAAGATATGCAGACTGCTGTGGCCTGGTATTATCAGGCTGGCAAGGTCCATGGATCTTGGCTCCTTAACAGCCTGAAAATCCAGGCCTCAGCGGTCTGCTTCATCTGGCTGGTTAACAAAAATAGGGGGACCCCACGCCAATTTTTTTCGAGGGGATCCCCTATTTTTGTTAATCAGCCAAGATATGCAGACTGCTGTGGCCTAGTATTATCAGGCTGGCAAGGTCCATGGATCTTGGCTCCTTAACAGCCTGAAAATCCAGGCCTCAGCGGTCTGCTTCATCTGGCTGGTTAGCAAAAATAGGGGGGACCCCACGCCATTTTTTTTTCGAAGGGAACCCCTATTTTTGTTAATCAGTTCCCTCTGACGTCACTGATTGTGTCCCTGGCTGACCTGAAGTGAAAGTGGAAAGCAATCAATTAAGCTTTCCACTTAAGGGCCCGTCTCACATAGCGATATCGCTACCGAGATCGCTTTTTGTGACGCAGCAGCGAGCTCACCAGCGATATCGCTGTGTGTGACATTCAGCGACGATCAGCCCCCCTGCCGGGTATCGCTGATCGTCGCTGAAATGTCAGGACCTTTTTTTGATCGCTGGTTTCCCGCTGACAGGCACGCATCGCTGCGTGTGACAGGCGGGAGACCAGCGATCCGCTGGTAACCAAGGTACACAGCGGGTTTCCAGGCGCGGGGCTGTGCCTAGAAACCCGCTGTGTACCTTGGATACCAGCGCCCTGATGCAGGGAGCTGGTATCCAAGGTACACAGCGGGTTTCCAAGCGCTGCGCGGTGCCTGGAAACCCGCTGTGTACCTTGGTTACCAGCGGATCGCTGGTCTCCCGCCTGTCACACGCAGCGATGCGTGCCTGTCAGAGGGAAACCAGCGATCAAATAAAGGTCCTGACATTTCTGCGACGATCAGCGATACCCGGCAGGGGGGCTGATCGTCGCTGAATGTCACACACAGCGATATCGCTGGTGAGCTTGCTGCTGCGTCACAAAACTTGTGACTCAGCAGCGATCTCGGTAGCGATATCGCTATGTGAGACGGGCCCTTAAGCGATGTTACCCGCAGTGTCGCTGTCCCAGATCACTGCCTGACCTGCCTGTTTGGCAGCTCAGCAGCGATCATGTAGCGATACACCAGTGATCCTGACAAGTGCATATCGTTGTCGGGATCGCTTGTGTATCGTTATGTGACACCCAGCCTTTACTCTCCTGTCAGGCAGGAGAGGAACTCATTCATTTGGGGTTTACTGTGAGGCTGCAGCATTAGCTGCGGTCCCTGCAGTAAACATTAACCCTTTCTGAAGGATTACACCGTGGGACCTGACTGTGCATCGGATTGGTAAGAATAATTTTGCTTTATTATTTTATTTTTATTACAGGAAATGGTTTTAGCAGGTAAATAAAATATGGTCAAAAACTGTGTGATTATTTCATTAAACTTCTTTTTTATTAAAGTGTGTGTGTTTGATTTTTCTTTCATACAATAGGATTAATAATTGATAGTTGTCTAATTGACAGCTCTCAATTATTAACCTGGCTTAAAGTGACCTTTCAATTGCAAGGTCATTTTAACCCCTTATTAACCCATTCGCCACCGCTACAGGGCAATGGGAATAGACGGGCAAAGTGCCAGAAAGGGCAAATCTAATTAGAGATTTGCCCTTTCTGGGGTGTCTGGGGGCAGATGTTAAGTAGCCGGGGGGGGCCAAAAAAAATGGTCCCTCTCTGGGCTATTATTATCTGCCCCCACTCACTGGCTTTGTCTGTCTGGTTGCGAAAATAGGGCGGGAGCCCACGCATTTTTTTTCAGCAATTTTACACCTCATATATATATATATATATATATATATATATATACATGTCATTGAATTTGTGACACATATATATATATATATTTATATTTGTAGTTCATACACTTCTACATAGTATAATAGCCGCTAATTCAATTGCCGGCTTTTGTGAAAATGCAGAACCCGACATGAAATGACACTTGGTGTACATAGGGTTAACCATGTCTTTTCATGTCCTTTGCTATCTAATTTGCACAAACAATTAAATCAGTCTATGTGTGCAAAATTTCACACCTGTAGGGGTTAATTAAAGGTGTAAATTCGTAGCAAAAAAGTCCGTTTTTTTTACAACGAATTTACACCTTTAATTAACCCCTACAGGTGTGAAATTTTGCACACATAGACTGATTTAATTGTTTGTGCAAATTAGATAGCAAAGGACATGAAAAGACATGGTTAACCCTATGTACACCAAGTGTCATTTCATGTCGGGTGACCCGACATGAAATGACACTTGGTGTACATAGGGTTAACCATGTCTTTTCATGTCCTTTGCTATCTAATTTGCACAAACAATTAAATCAGACTATGTGTGCAAAATTTCACACCTGTAGGGGTTAATTAAAGGTGTAAATTCGTAGCAAAAAAGTCTGTTTTTTTTACAACGAATTTACACCTTTAATTAACCCCTACAGGTGTGAAATTTTGCACACATAGTCTGATTTAATTGTTTGTGCAAATCAGATAGCAAACGACATGAAAAGACATGGTTAACCCTATGTACACCAAGTGTCATTTCATGTCGGGTGCTTCTGTCTTTTCACTGAAGCCGGCTTTACCCGGCAATTGAATCAGAGTATATTTTACTATGTAGAAGTGTATAAACTATACATATATGTATATATATATGTCACAATGACATGTATATATATATGTATTCTATGTGTGTATATTTAGTGTTTACAAGGAAATAAAGGTTTTTTTTAGTTGCGATATTTTGTTCCCATAGACTTACATGGGACTTCCGGTATCGGTATCGGGTATCGCCGATATTTTAGTGATATCGGCGATACCATTCCGATTCCGATACTTTAGGATATCGGAAAGTATCGCTCAACTCTAGTCAGGACCCCAGCTTAGGGTCAGCATAGACCCCGGACCTCATGTATGCAGTAACAGCGTGACAGTATAGTGCCTAATAGCCAGTACACATCCAGGCGGCCCGTCTGGCGACTACTTATCCTAAGTGCAGTTCACTGGCTGACCTGAGGGTAAGGGGGCACCAGAGAGCTGCATGTTCCAAAACCGGAACTGGAAAGTGAGATAATAAAATCCCCCTGATAAAAGAACTGGGGCAACCAAACACCCACAGTTCGACACATATTGGCAGCCGTGGTGGGATCATAAACCGTATCCCCCATGCCGTTCTTCACACCAACCCTTGCCACCCCTGTGAACTTCAGAGCCTCGACCGCTGCTTGGCACAGCCAGAGTATTGACTGAGGATGCAGTGCTTGTCATGGTTGCATCACTCACTGTGTGGGAAGCCACAACGTAACCTACTCAGCTTCCTCCTCCACCTTCTCTGATGAGCTACTCGGCTGCATGCATCTAGGTTTACACCAAGTGGGATCTACTCTCTGTTCTCCCATTCCTCACCCTAACAAGCACCAAACTCCTCTTTCTTCCCTGATAGCACAGTACAATCTACGTGTGCCTCAAATATCTAAGTCTCATCAGGATCACCTCCACCCAGGGGGGTTAACGTCTATTGACAAGTGTCTGTATTCAGCAAAATATTGGATCCACCATTGCAGATGCTTGCCTCCTCTTGAATTTGTCAATCTTCGGAGCAGAACTGTGATGTTTATGAAATAGAATGTGCAAACAGCTCTAAAGACTCGCTCATCAGTGTTTCCAGACAGTCAGTTGGGCGGTTGGAGAGTTGTGATGCGGGAGTAATTGAGGTGCCAGTTATGAAGACTGTATTGTGTGTGATGTTAAGGTGGAGGAAGAGGAGGAGAGGTCCCTTAATGCAAGGGAGTTGAGTAGCCCATCCAGTAACAGAAGTTGTCAAAATGCTGTACAATTTGTCACTGCAACTAAACAAACCTACTTCTCACCTCTCATATCATCCCTGTTTCACAACGCTAAACAGCTATACAGTACTTTCAATTCTCTCCACATCTGCCAGTTCCCCTTATACACTCATCTTAGCTGAAGACTTTGCCTCATTATTTAAGTAGAAGATTGACAACATAAGGAAAAGCTTTTACCTAAAGTCCTCACAGCTCCTCCTCATAACTATTTAACTCTCCTCCTCCAAAACAAACTTCACCATAACAGAAGATCAACTTTCCTCTTTACTCTTCAAATCATGTCTCACCACCTTTGAACTTGACCTATTCCCGTCCCACCTCATTCCAAACCTTACAACAGTCTTCATCCCAAAACTAACCCACTACTTCAACCTGTCACTAACTGTTGTTTTCCCCTCATGCTTCAGACAAATCTCGATCACACCCATCCTCAAAAAGTCCTCAATTGACCAATCCTTTGTGTATAGCTATCGCACCATATCACTTCTCACCTATGCCTCCAAACTACTGTAGTGGAACAACACATCCATTTTGACCTGTCCTCAAATCTATCCTGTTGCCCCCTTCTTTGACTGCTTACAATCTGGCTTTCGATTTCACTATTCCACTGAAACTGCCCTGACTAAAGTCAACAACGACCTACTAACCACCAAATCCAAGCAAAACTACTTTGTCCTCCTCCTCCTGGACCTGTCATCTGCCTTCGACACAGTGGACAATTCCTTCTTACTACAGATTCTTTCATCTCTTAGCATCACAGACTTGGCCCTATCTTGGATCGCCTCATACCTAACAGACAGGACATTCAGTGTCTCCAACTCACACACCACCTCCTCCTCTCGTCACTATCTTTCAGTGTCCCCAAGGTTCAGTTTTAGGACCCCTGCTCTGCTCCATCTACCCCTTTGGACTGGGACACCTCATGGAGTCTTACAGATTTCAGTATCACCTCTAGGCTAATGACACACAGCCAGGGACTCCAAGCAGCCTACCGCATGACTACCGCGCATGACTACCGCTGATGTCAATGAGGCTGAGCGGAGTCCCCAGCTGACCTGAAGTGAATTTGATAGAGTGGAAAAAAGTTTAGAAACTTTCCCACGCTAATCAGTTCATGTCCGGTCAGCCGGGGAGCCAGCGCAGACATGATTTCATTCATTCTGCAGTGGTTTACAGACGTCGCATTAGCATCAGTCCCGGTTGTAAACTAGTTAACCCCTTGTGATGGATTGCAACGGGAGACCTGACTGAACGGCGGAGAGGTATGGATATTGTTTTTTTATTTTATTATTCTTTACAGGAGAACAAGGGATTCAGATGGATTAGCAGCATAATAAATGTGGTCAAAAACTGTGTAGTTATTTCATTAAAATAATTTTTTATTATGTGTGTCTTTTTTAACCCTTTACTATTATAGGATTAATAATGGATAGTTGTCTTATTGACACCTCTCCATTATTAATCCGGAATAATTTCACCTTTCAATAGCAAGGTGACATTAACCCCTTACTAACTCATGAGCCACCGCTAAAGGCAATGGGAATAGAGAGGCTAATAGATGTGCCCTTTCTGGGGTGGCTGGGGCCAGATGTTTGTAGCCAGGGGGGCCCAAAAACAATGGTCCCTCTGTAGGCTATCAATATCTGTCCTCAGTCCCTGGCTTTACCTCTCTTGCGGAGAAAATACAGCGGGAGCCCACACTTTTTTTACAACGAATTTACAAGTTAAATTAGCACCTACATGTCCAAAGTTTTGCACACATACACTCATCTAATTATTAGTCTAAAACATATATAAAACTAAATGAAATGAAATGGTTTACTGTATGTAAACCATATGTCATTTCATGTCAGGTTTGGTAATGATTTTACAGAAGTTGGCAATTGATTTAGTGGCTATTCTGCTATGTAGAACTGTATGAACTATAAATATATATACAAATATATAAATATATATATACATATATGTGTCTCAATGACATGTGTATATACAGGTCCTTCTCAAAAAATTAGCATATAGTGCTAAATTTCATTATTTACCATAAAGTAATGATTACAATTAAACTTTCATATATTTTAGATTCATTACACACCAACTGAAATTTTTCAGGTCTTTTATTGTTTTAATACTGATGATTTTGGCATACAACTCCTGATAACCCAAACAACCTGTCTCAAAAAATTAACATATTTCAACCGTCCAATAAAATAAAAGTGTTTTTTCAAAACAAACAAAAAAAACCATCAAATAATAATGTTAAGTTATGCACTCAATACTTGGTCGGGAATCCTTTGGCAGAAATGACTGCTTCAATGCGGCATGGCATGGAGGCAATCAGCCCCGACGCGCGTTTCGCACTGGCTTCTTGAATCATTGGAATGAAATGTGTCTGATTCTGACCGCTTGCTTTATTCCCCTTTGAAGAATATTGGAAGATATAGGCATTTAGCATTACATGCGAAGATTTACATCATCTCACCTCATCTGTGCATCTTGTGTTTAGAGGAATTACGTAATTATTGTTGTAAGGTGTCGCCATGAAAAATTATGTATTTCTGTTTCGGCAATGCTATGCTACCTTGGTATCTTATTGTAGTACTACTCTATGTATTGACATCGATGTTTTGCTGCAATATTCTTTATTAGTGTCGAATGACGCTTTATACTATGCTTTGCCATACACATTACATCAGTGTTTTAATATTTTATATCTATGTATTTTTGCACCCGACCTTAATCTCATATAATGCTCATGGGCTATTTCAGTAGTTATTAAATTTGTGTCTCTAAATTAAGAATTACCTCCGGTCTTAGATAATCCTTTGGGAGATTAATATGGCTATTGGTCCTGATATCACACGCCGTTGTGGGCAGTTTCTGCCCTTATCGGCGATGTCCTCAAATCATTCTTTCACCTTACTGCGCATGTCTTTATTTTGACTCCGCCTCCGTTGTCTCCCGCGGCGTCTCTGAGTCCGGTCACGCTCCACCTACGTCATAGGGGTGCACCCGTGGAGCGTGTCGGCTTGGTGACGTCGCCGGATGTGTATGGACACGTTGTCCACATGTGCCGATCCTTTTCCAATCTGATTGTGGGTATATAGCGGGCAGGGATGAGCGGCTTATTAGTCATCAGCCCCCCGAAGAAGCCAGTGCGAAACGCGCGTCGAGGCGCGTCTCTGTGGTGCATTACCAGTATGGGTGAGTTTTACTATTGATTCACGCAGCATTTGGCATCTTTATTAATGGTCCTGAGAGTGGGATTCCATACCCACTCTCTATATATGCACTTGCGATTATCATAATAGGTGCTATGGGTATATCTCTTTGCTGCACTGTGACTATTTTACTTCATTGTGGCACATTCCTTTACCCAGTATTTGGATTTTACACTTTTTGAATATGTGCCCTTTTCACCCTTCTGCCATTTGTACCATAGTTGTACATTACATCTAATACCACCACGCATACCATTTCAAACCATTCGTTGTGCTATGTATTCATGTATGTTATTGGTCATCTTTTCTTGATTATTTATGAAATTCATGTTGATTATTATTAATAAATATTTATATATTAATTTATGGCTTTTTTCTCCTATTTTTCTGCGTATTCATATGTATTCAGTGGAGTGCCATAGGGCATTTGCCCACATTTTGTAGTCCTTTTTCTAGACTACAATTTTTGCCATGTATATTTGAGTCTGTGGTCAGAGATTATGTTTTCCATGGTTATTCATTTCTGTGTTTTCACAGTTTCAATCTTAGGCCAAATGGATTTCCGAGAAAGAGAAAAAACATGGCAGCAAAAGCTTAAGAATGTGTTTGACTCTGGTTTGGGCTCATCCAATAGTCACGGATGCGGAGATGATATGGAGATTATCAATAAATATAAGGCATTGCTCCAAAGACGGGCACGAGTATGGTGGAATAAGGCTTTCCTCGAAAAATACATTGCTAATGGCTTTATCCCACGTGGTCTTAGAATCCAAGTTTTTCCCTCTTTCCCTATTGAAAATGAGGATTTTTCTAAAGCATGGGATTGGGCAGCCTCAGCATGCTCCAAAACGTTCTTGGAGCTATTGATCCAACTTAATGAGATTACTATCAGGGAAATAGATGTTGATCTGAAAAATGTTGAGGAGAATATCAATAAGCAATTGACAGGAGATAAGGTTACACAGTTGAAGACTGAAATTGATGTAGAACAGACTAAGTGGGAAAAAGAAATATTGGATATTAAGTCCCGGAAATTTCAGAGGGACCAAAGTGATTTCCAAAATGGTCATGTGTATAGATGGAAACAAAAGAATAGGGGACATCCCCAATCCTTTTTCCGACGCCGCTCTACTTCAATGTCCTCTATGTCATCGGTTGAAGATAAGAGTCATGGCTCGGACGCTCCCAAGAACTCATGGGGAAGAAAAGAATACATGAGAATGCATAGACCTAAATGGGGAGGTAATAAGAATACAAAACGTAAAATCCCTACTTCATCCCCAGTGGACAAGAAACCACGGACCAATACATTGGAGGTGATTAACTTGTCCACTCATACACTTACAAGTGCACAAAAAGAGGTTTTGAGTTTGGGACTCACTTTTTCTCCAACTAACAATTTCGATTTCTTTTCAGCACTGAAAGATCTACATCTTTTCTCCCGTAAATTAGTTTTACATAAGCTGCACTCTAAAAACAAGCCTGGTCTGGATAATGCTACCACTGCCGAGCAGCAAGCTATCGCCATACTAGAAGAATTGGAACAAGAAGCCAATTCATCACATGAAGGTACCTCACGCCCACCTGTTCTGTCTAAATCCACCACTTTCCCCCCCTTGTCTCTTTGTCCTCAAATTGAGATATTCACGAAATTGGTGATGGAGGACTTCCGGTGTATTAAAAACCAAAAGTATAAAGATAATCTAACGATTACACAACGCAAAGCATTACAAGATCTCAAAAGATTAGATGACGTTGTATTTAAACCAGCTGACAAGGGGGGAATGTGGTGGTGTGGCCAGTGACAGAGTACGAGAATGAGGCATTCAAACAGCTAAGAGATATAGATACTTATACTCAGCTCTCTTGTAATCCCCTTTTGTCATTTAAAATAGAATTGACTACCATTCTTGAGATAGCCTTTGAGAGAGGCATTATAAATAAAAAAGTTTTTGAGGGCCTCCTCATTAAGTCCCCTGTAGTCCCGACCTTCTACCTTCTGCCCAAGATCCATAAGGACCCTGTCTTGCCTCCGGGGCGTCCTATTGTCTCTGGCATCGGAGGGTTGTGCGACCCTATCTGTACCTTTATTGAACATTACTTACAACCACAGGTTGAGATGCTCCCCTCCTTTGTCAGAGACACTACGGACGTCCTGAGACGATTGGATGGTCTTTACATGGAACCCAATACCCTGATGGTGGTGACCGATGTGGAATCATTATATACGTGTATACATCATACACAGGGCCTTGCAGCCACACAATTCTATCTGGAAGCCAGCAATTTAGATCCAGATTTACGTGAGTTGGTATTGGATTTGTTGCGGTTCATTCTCACCCACAACTTTTTTACTTTTAAAAACCGATTTTATTTACAGAAACGCGGTACCGCCATGGGGGCGGCCTGTGCGCCCTCCTATGCAAACCTCTTTCTCGGTTTTTGGGAGAGGGTTTGCTATTGGATGGTGCAGAGGCTGCCTCTCAAATTTCAGGGTGGTACCGATACATAGATGATATTCTTTTTTTATGGCATGGTTCCATAGATGAATTAGATGACTTTATGGTGAGTCTGAACCGCAACGACTCCAATATCAAACTCACTTATTCATACGACAAATCTCGAGTTACCTTTTTGGATCTTGAGATTAAAGTCGGTACAGATGGGTCCCTTGAAAGAGACTTATTTCGTAAGTCCACATCTGTTAACTCCCTTTTACACGCATCATCATCGCATCCGGCCTCCACCATTAGGGCAATACCGACAGGCCAGTTCCTCCGTGCTCGGAGAATTTGTGCCACTGATGAACTTTTTGACAAGCAGGCTATGGATCTTGGGCAGAGGTTCAGGGATCGGGGCTATAGCAATCGTTCCATCAAGAGAGGCTACTTGAGAGCTAGGAACACTAGGAGAAGTGATCTGCTTGGCAGTGGTCGTAAGAAACCTAATCAAGCAGAGGGGGTCATAAGATTTATCTCGACCTATAATCAACAATGGGGTAAAATGCGAAACATACTTACCAAACATTGGCCGATACTTATGACCGACCCTCAGCTCCAACAACGGCTTCCATCTTTTCCACAAATGACGGCCAAAAGGAGTAGAAATCTCAAAGATACATTGGTATCAAGTCATTATGTAGTGAAACCCCAACCCATGTTCAATGTGAGGGAGAGGGTTACAGGATTCTATCCATGTGGGAAATGCCGTGCATGCCGTAACCATACAAGGGCTACGTCTTTTACGTCATCGGACGGCCTCAAGGATTTTACAATTAGAGATTATATCACGTGTTCTACAACACATGTTGTATATTACGCTAGTTGTACGTGCAACCTCATATACGTTGGTTTGACCACCAGGGAGTTGCGCGTTAGAACACGCGAACATGTCAGGGACATTGAGGCTGCCCGGGATGTGGAGGACGTAGAGTCCCTTAAAACAATACCACGTCACTTCTGACTTAAGCACAACTGTAGGTCTGATGACCTTAAAATCAAAGGTATTGATCACGTCAACCTCGGCATTCGTGGTGGCGATAGAAGTCATGTATTGGCACAAAGAGAGTGTCGTTGGATTGTGACACTCAATACAATGACACCAACACGTCTTAATGAACAGTTGAGCTTTGCACCATATCTCTAGTAATTCTCCGCATCCGTGACTTTTTCATTTATTGCTTTTATTCATTTTTACTTACTTTATATTTTTGTCTTTCTTGTCTAGTTTTTGAATCATTGGAATGAAATGTGTCTGATTCTGACCGCTTGCTTTATTCCCCTTTGAAGAATATTGGAAGATATAGGCATTTAGCATTACATGCGAAGATTTACATCATCTCACCTCATCTGCGCGTCTTGTGTTTAGAGGAATTACGTAATTATTGTTGTAAGGTGTCGCCATGAAAAATTATGTATTTCTGTTTCGGCAATGCTATGCTACCTTGGTATCTTATTGTAGTACTACTCTATGTATTGACATCAATGTTTTGCTGCAATATTCTTTATTAGTGTCGAATGACGCTTTATACTATGCTTTGCCATACACATTACATCAGTGTTTTAATATTTTATATCTATGTATTTTTGCACCCGACCTTAATCTCATATAATGCTCATGGGCTATTTCAGTAGTTATTAAATTCGTGTCTCTAAATTAAGAATTACCTCCGGTCTTAGATAATCCTTTGGGAGATTAATATGGCTATTGGTCCTGATATCTCACGCCGTTGTGGGCAGTTTCTGCCCTTATCGGTGATGTCCTCAAATCATTCTTTCACCTTACTGCGCATGTCTTTATTTTGACTCCGCCTCCGTTGTCTCCCGCGGCGTCTCTGGGTCCGGTCACGCTCCACCTACGTCATAGGGGTGCACCCGTGGAGCGTGTCGGCTTGGTGACGTCGCCGGATGTGTATGGACACGTTGTCCACATGTGCCGATCCTTTTCCAATCTGATTGTGGGTATATAGCGGGCAGGGATGAGCGGCTTATTAGTCATCAGCCCCCCGAAGAAGCCAGTGCGAAACGCGCGTCGGGGCGCGTCTCTGTGGTGCATTACCAGTATGGGTGAGTTTTACTATTGATTCACGCAGCATTTGGCATCTTTATTAATGGTCCTGAGAGTGGGATTCCGGACCCACTCTCTATATATGCACTTGCGATTATCATAATAGGTGCTATGGGTATATCTCTTTTGCTGCACTGTGACTATTTTACTTCATTGTGGCACATTCCTTTACCCAGTATTTGGATTTTACACTTTTTGAATATGTGCCCTTTTCACCCTTCTGCCATTTATACCATAGTTGTACATTACATCTAATACCACCACGCATACCATTTCAAACCATTCGTTGTGCTATGTATTCATGTATGTTATTGGTCATCTTTTCTTGATTATTTATGAAATTCATGTTGATTATTATTAATAAATATTTATATATTAATTTATGGCTTTTTTCTCCTATTTTTCTGCGTATTCAAATTTATACACCTGTAGCAGGCCAATTTTGTTTTTTATTTCAAGCCAATGAAATTTCACACAAAGCAGGTCATACAGTATGTATGACAATACTAAATTTTTGAAGAACTAAATTTGTATACCTGTAGTAGGCAAATTTTTGTTTTTCTTTTACACCATCAAAATTTAACACAAACCAAGCTCTACAGTATATATAACAACAGTCAATTTTTGAACAACCAAATTTGTACACCTGTAGCATGCCAATTTTTGTTTTTATTTCAAAGTGATAAAATTTCACACAAAGCAAGTTGTACAGTATGTATGACAATAGTCAATTTTTGTAACAAAAATATTTTGTGAACTGTAGTAGGCCAAGAGTTTTTTTTTTTTTATTTTAAACCACTCTGCCACTCTCCCTGCTACTGTAGATGTCAGTACTAGTATCAACACTACAGGACTCTGATTTGCTAAACTGTGCACACACAGGCCTGGACAAGCACTCTCTCCTTCCAATACGAACTGTCCCTGAGCTATGTAATGGCATCAGTGTGCCGAGCGTGGCAGCACCTGTCCTTTTATATCCTCTGATGAGATAATGTGACCAGCCTATCAGAGTAATGCCACTACCAAGAAGGCTACGGAAGTGACTGGCAGGCAATCCCCACATGTTTTTTTGTAACAGGCTTTAAACATGCGGTACGGTGAGTAAAGCTTCAAATCCAAGCACTGGTTATTGCTTACTGAGTGCCAAACATATCCAAGCACCCAGATACTCGAGTGATATCTTGTAACACCGAGCATGTTTGCTAATCCCTAGTGATAACCTTTATCCAGGACTGGGTGCACACATTTTTCCTACTCACCCCCAGTACCCTTAGGTACTCTGGCACAACTTGTACAATTTAATTCCCTACCTTGTTCTCTTACTGGGCAAGTAGTGTTGGAATTTTAGCCTCCCTTTGAAATGAACCAGAGATTCATCTAAAGAGATGAAAAAATATTTAGAATTGAGAGTCCTCAGTGGTTGATACCTTTTAATGGCTAACTGAAAAGATAGTAACAAATTGGAAGCTTTCGAGACTACTCAGGTCTGTTCATCAGGCTAGACTAATACAAAATCTGAGAATCACATATTTATGCACAACACAGCACAGAAACAATGCAATAGATAAGACAAGTGACGTGAAGCAGAACTGTCATTATGGGAGATAGAGATGAACATAAATATTGGAACAGTTCATAGATAAGGAGTGTGAAAGTTTTATTGTCCTCTGATTGGGGTCTGGTATTGTGTTGTGATGCCCCCAGAAGACCTGAAGAGCAAATTCATTAATTGATGTAAAAAGACATAAATCCATGCGACACATTCATTCCAGCACTGAGTGTATCAAAGGTTGTCATGAGTTTATATTCCCAAACCTTTCTATCTCTGAGACTTAAAGTTAGCTTTTAATACAAGTAATTTCATGTCCATCATGCTATGACCGGGGATACAAAAATGTTTGGCCACAGGTAGATCCATTCTTTTTTCTCTTATTGTGTGGCGATGAGAATTCATCCTTGTTCTCAGTTTTTGCCCAGTCTCCCCCACATACAGACCCCCAGTTGGACATTTAGTACAAATAATTAAGTACACCACATTAGATGTGATGCAGCTGAAAGTACCTGGGATCTTGTAGTCCTGATGTGCGTTGGGAATCTTTATCTTGTTTGTGGTCATTATAAATGGACAGGTTTTACATTTTTTCTTGTTGCAAGGAAAGGTTCCTGTAGCTGTTGGGGAGGACAGGGAGCTTCATAAAGATATACATCTTCCCTATATCTAAAGAGATGTTAATTTTGGGGATATATGCTTCAGCAAATTTTCTGCTAAAGTGTTCAATTAATGGCCGAATTTTGTATAGACAATCAAATCGGGATTGTCTCGGGGAGTACACTGCCCATTATCATGCAAACATATTTGGATTGCTTCAAATCATTCAAATATGGAATGCTGGTGTGCTGTATAATATGTTAGTATTGCTACAGTTCAAGTTTTTTCACACATGCATCATATTGCCCCAAAATGTCATAATTTCTGCTGCATTTACAGGAGGTCCTTCTGGCATATGATGGCACTGAATTCGTATTGGAGGCATGGAATGTGTATACCTTCTCTGTTGAACAGTGTCTTCTTGACAAATGGGCCATTTTTATTTTATTCTTCTAACAAGTATGAATGTCGGGGTAGGTGATGCTTTTACACGTGTATTCTGTGGGTGTGTATAAAGGGTACAATTTATTATTATTGATGGGCGAGCACTGAAGTGCTCGAGTGCTCATTACTTCAATGAAGCAAGTTATGAGCAATGAGCATAATTGAGGTCAATGTGAAACTCAAGCATTTTTCCAACAGACCCTACCAGGAGGTCAGGGGGGAGGGTGTACAATCGCTTTAGGCTATGTGCACACGTTGAGCAAATGCTCCGTAGTTTTGCGGAGCATTTGCGCAACTCCCCGCAACGGGAAAAAATGCATACGTAATTAGTATGCGTTTTCCCACAAAACACAAGCATTTTGCAAGCGTTTTTTAGCTAAAAGAATGCTAGCGTTTTCCAAGCGATCTGTAGCATAATAATAAAATAAATAAAAAATATTGACACACTCACCCTCTGTCGGCCCCCGGAGTCTTCCCGTTCCTCAGCGATGCTGCCGCCAAGTTCCGTTTCCAGGGATGCATTGCAAGAATGACCTTTGCAACGTCGCGGCCACTTGACCGCTACGTCATCTGGGGTGATTTTCGCAATGTTTTCCTGGGAACGGAAGATACCGGCAGCATGGCAAAGAGGCGGGAAGGCTCCGGGGGCCGTCAGAAGGTAAGTATATCCATATTTTTTATTTTAATTCTATTTTTGACAGGAATATGGTACCCAGGGCCTGGCGGAGAGTCTCCTCTCCTCCAGACCCTGGGTACCAAGCGCACATGAAGCACTCACTTCACGCATGGTGGGCATAGCTACATGCGTAAAGTGAGCGTTTCAATGCAATCCTATGGCGGCATAATCGCCGTGATTACGCCAAAAGAATGGACATGCTGTTTATTTTTACGTGAAGCGATTACGCTCCGGAAAAATACGCAGCATGTGCACAGCAATGCGTAAACCCATAGGATTGCATGGGATGCGTTTTGTAACAGTTTTTTAAGCGATTACGCAGTGTAAAAATGCAGCAAAAATGCTTGAAAAATGCACTGTGTGCACATACCCTAAAAGTATGGAAACAGTTGAAATGGAGAGGTAAATGCATTTGTATGACCCCGGGATGTGACTCCCACGTCGCAGGTCTCTGCTGGGAGCAGCCCCTGGGGTTAGTAATGGAGAGGTGTCTTTCACCTCCCAAATTTAACCCCTCTCTGACATTAGACGTACTATCCCGTCCATAAAACCCGTGACAATCTGACCATGGACGGGATAGTACGTCATAGGCGATCAGCTGCGCTCCCGTGACTGTGTGTCAGGAGCGGTCACGGACCGCTCCCGGCACATTAACCCCTAGCACACCGCGATCAAACTCCCTGCGCGCCCCCCTGAGACCCTCAGACCAGCGCGATGTGATCGCGCTGTTCTGAGGGCTTCCTCCCTCCCAGGACCCGGATCCAAGATGGCGCCGGGGTCCTGGAGGGAGGCGGCTTCCTCAGTGCCTGCTGAGAGCAGGCGCTGGGGAAGCCTGCAGCGATGCCAGAGCGATCGCTGGTGTGACAGAGTGCTGTGCACACTGTCACATCAGCGATCTGATAAAATACAGTGATGTCCCACCCTGGGACAAAGTAAAAAAGTTAAAAAAATAAAAATAAACATGTTATAAAAAAAAATCCAAAATAAATAAATAAAAAAAAAATATTCCCCAATAAATTCATTTCTTCCTGCAAATAAAAAACCCAAAACAATAAAAGTACACATATTTGGTATCGCCGCGTCCGTAACGATCCCCCCTATAAAACTGTCCCACTAGTTAACCCCTTTAGTGAACCCCTTAAAAAAAAAAAGAAGCAAAAAAATCAATGCTTTATCATCATACCGCCGAACAAAAAGTGGAATAACATGCGATCAAAAAGACCGATATAAATAAACATGGTACCGCTGAAAACGTCATCTTGTCCCACAAAAAACGAGCCACCATACAGCATCATCAGCGAAAAAATAAAAAAGTTATAGCTCGCAAAATAAAGCGATGCAAAAATAATTATTTTTTATATAAAATTGTTTTTATTCTATAAAAGCGCCAAAACATAAAAAAATGATATAAATGAGGTATCGCCATAATCGTACTGACCCGAAGAATAAAACTGCTTTATCAATTTTACCACACGCGGAACAATAAAAACGCCACCCCCAAAAGAAATTCATGAATTGCTGATTTTTGTTCATTCTAACCTCCCAAAAATCGAAATAAAAAGTGATCAAAAAATGTCACGTGCTCAAAAATGGTACAAATAAAAACGTCAACTCGTACCGCAAAAAATAAGACCTCACATGACTCTGTGGGCCAAAATATGCAAAAATTATAGCTCTCAAAATGTGGCGATGCAAAAAACTATTTTTGCAATAAAAAGCGTCTTTTAGCGTGACAGCTGCCAATCATGAAAACCCGCTATAAATAGTAAATCAAACCCTCCTTTATCACCCCCTTAGTTAGGGAAAAGTAATAAAATAAAAAAATGCATTTATTTCCATTTTCCCATTAGGGTTAGGGTTGCGGCTAAAGTTAGGGTTAGGGTTGGCGCTAAAGTTAGGATTAGGGTTAGGGTTGGGATTAGGGGTGTGTTAGGGTTAGGTTTGTGGTTAGGGTTGGGACTAGGGTTAGGGGTGTGTTGGGGTTAGGGTTGGAGTTAGAATTGGGGGGTTTCCGCTGTTTAGGCACATCAGGGGCTCTCCAAATGTGACATGGCGTCTGATCTCAATTCCAGCCAATTCTGCGTTGAAAAAGTCAAACGGTGCTCCTTCACTTCTGAGCTCTGCCATGCATCCAAACAGTAGTTTATCCCCACATATGGGTATCAGCGTACTCTGGACCCCAAGAGTTATTGTGCAATTTGTCCTATTTCTTCTGTTACCATTGGGAAAATAAAAAACTGGGGGCGAAAATATCATTTTTGTACAAAAAAAAAATTTTTTTTGTTTTTGCGGCTGTACATTATAAACTTCTGTGAAGCACTTGGGGCTTCATAGCGCTCACCACACACCTAGATAAGTTCCTTGTGGGGTCTATTTTCCAAAATGGGGTCACTTGTTGGGGATTTCCACTGTTTAGGCGCATCAGGGGCTCTCCAAATGCGACATGACGCCCCCAGACCATTCCATCAAAGTCTGCAATCCAAAACGTCACTACTTCCCTTCCGAGCCCCCACGTGTACCCATACAGTAGTTTTCTCCCACATATTGGGTATCAGCGTACTCAGGACAAATTGGACAACTTTTGGGGTCCAATTTCTCCTGTTACCTTTGTGAAAATCAAATATTGGGGGCGAAAAAATCATTTTTGTAAAAAAAAAGATTTTTTATTTTTACGGCTGTGCGTTATAAACTTCTGTGAAGCACTTCGGGGTTCAAAGTGCTCACCACACATCTAGATAAGTTCCTTGTGGGGTCTATTTGCCAAAATGGGGTCACTTGTGGGGGGTTTCCACTGTTTAGGTGCATCAGGGGCTCTCCAAATGTGACATGGCGTCCAGCCAATTCTGCATTGAAAAAGTCAGACGGCGCTTCTTCCCTTCCAAACCCTGCCATGCACCCAAACAGTGGTTTACCCCCACATATGGGATATCAGCGCACTCAGGACAAATTGCACAATAACTTTTGGAGTCTTGTTACCCTTGGAAAAATAAAAATTGGGGTGAAAAGATCATTTTTGTGGAAAAAATATGATTTTTAAATTTTACGGCTCTACGTTATAAACTTGTGTGAAGCACTTGGGGGTTCAAATTGCTCATCAAAAATCTAGATAAGTTCCTTAGGGGGTCTAGTTTCCCAAATGGGGTCATTTGTGGGGGGTTTCCACTGTTTAGGCACATCAGGGGCTCTCCAAATGCAACATGGCATCCAAACTCAATTCCAGCCAATTTTGGTTGGAAAAAGTCAAATGGTGCTCCTTACATTCCGAGCTCTGCCGTGCGCCCAAACAGTGGTTCCCCCCACATATGGGGTATCAGCGTACTTAGGACAAATTGTACAACAACTTATGTGGTCCAATTTCTCCTGTTACCCTTGGGAAAATAAAAAATTAGTGACTAAAAGATAATTTTTGTGGGAAAAAAATAGGATTTTTTATTTTCATGCCCGGGCATTATAAACTTGTGTGAAGCACTTGGGGGTTCAAAGTGCTCACCAAAGATCTAGATAAGTTCCTTAGGGGGTCTAGTTTCCAAAATGGGGTCACTTGTGGGGGGTTTCCACTGTTTAGGCTCATCTGGGGCACTGCAAACGGAACATGACCCCCATCAACGTCTGCATTCCAAAACGTTACTGCTTCCTTTCCAAGCCCTGCCGTGCGCCCAAACAGTTTCCACCCAGCACAAAAGGGGTATCAGCGTACTCAGGACAAATTGGACAACAACTTATGGGGTCCAATTTCCTTGGAAAATTCAAAAATTTGGGACTAAAAAATCATTTTTGTGGAAAATTGTTTTTTTTTTTTTTCACACCCAGGCATTATAAACTTTTGTCAAACACTTGGGGGTTCAAAGTGCTCACAACAGATCTAGATAAGTACCTTAGGGGGTCTAGTTTCCAAAATGGTGTCACATGTGGGGGGTTTCCACTGTTTAGGCACATCAGAGGTTCTCCAAACGCGACATGGCATCCAATCAAAATTCCAGCCAATTTTAGTTTGAAAAAGTCAAACGGCGCTCCTTCCCTTACGAGCTCTGCCGTGTGCCCAAACAGTGGTTTTCCCCACATATTGGGTATTGGCGTACTCAGGAGAAATTGCATAACAACCTTATCTGTCCAGTTTCTCCTTTTACCCTTGTGAAAATAAAAAAAAAGTTTGTAAAAGATCATTTTTGTGGCTAAAAAGTAAAATATTCATTTTTTCCTTCCACGTTGCTTTAGTTCCTGTGAAGCACCTGAAGTGTTAATAAACTTCTTGAATGTGGTTTTGAGTACCTTGAGGGGTGCAGTTTTTAGAATGGTGTCACTTTTGGGTATTTTCTGCCATATAGACCCCTCAAAGTGACTTCAAATGTGAGGTGGTCCCTAAAAAAAATGGCTTTGTAAATTTTGTTGTAAAAATGAGAAATCGCTGGTCAACTTTTAACCCTTAACTTCCTAACAAAAAAAAATTTTGGTTCCAAAATTGTGCTGATGTAAAGTAGACATGTGGGAAATGTTATTTCTTAACTATTTTGTGTGATATATTTCTCTGTTTTAAGGGAATAAAAATTCAAAGTTTGAAAATTGCAAAATTTAAAAAATTTTCGCCATATTTGCATTTTTTTCAAAAATAAACGCAAGTTATATCGAAGAAATTTTACCACTAACATGAAGTACAATATGTCACGAGAAAACAGTCTCAGAATCGCGAAGATCCGTTGAAGCGTTCCAGAGTTATAACCTCATAAAGAGACAGTGGTCAGAATTGTAAAAATTGGCCCGGTCATTAACGTGCAAACCACCCTTGGGGGTGAAGGGGTTAAAAGTACTTATAAGAAAAAATTAGAAGAAAAGAAGAATCAGTAGAAGAAAAACTTTGTATAAAATAATTACAGTGGCATTCGCTACACTAATGCACTAGCTATGAAGTTACTAGGTGCTAATTTTTCTTTTATGCAAAAAAAATGGACATCAATAACACTGCGATGTATGCTTCTCTAATTTGCTAGCTATGAAGTTACTTGGCGTTAGCTATTATTTTTTCCTGCAAAAGGAAAACATATATCACTAACAGTACGACGTCCACTCCCCTAATGCGCTAGCTAAAAAGTTATTTGGCGCTAATTATTCTTTTTTTTTCCTGCAAAAGAGAAACTGACATCACTAACACCATGACATCTGTTCCATTAACGTGCTAAGAAGTTATTATGATCCTGGTTTGTCCTGATGAAGAAGTTAAGGGTATGGGCACACGTTGCGGATTGGGCTCAGGAATTTCCTGAGCGGATTCTGCATCTATTGGCAGAATCTACAGGTAAAAATCCATGCGGTGTTTGTGCGGATTTCCTGTGGATTTTGAGCAGATTTAATGCGGATTTTCCTGCGTTTGTTGGCCTGCGTTTTCCTACAATGAAATGGGTGTAGAAACACTGCGGAATCCGCACTAAGGATTGACATGTTGCGGAAAATAAACCGCTGCGGATTCCGTGCAGAATTTTACGCAGCATATGCTCAGTATTTTTTTTTCTCCATTGCTTTACATTGTACTGTAAAACACTTGCTGATCTGCAGCAATTCTGAGCTGAAAATCCACTGAGGATCCTCAACAAATCTGCATCGTGCGCACTAACACTTCAAAATGCATTGAAACATAAATCCACCTGAAGTTCAAATGGCATCCTTCATTTTTTCTCCATGGCAACACAGTTCTATGTATTTATCTACTCGTGAGTCTGCAGCAGCCTTAAGCCTTATAAGCGGTTATGTGAACACAACCCACCCAGGTGAGCACAATCTTGCATATCCTTCTATATTATTACCCAGATAAGATCCTATTTGCACTTTGTCTCTTTTTCTGCAAAAGAACAATGGACATTACACTGCAATGTCCGCTGCCCTAATGAGCTACCTCCCTACCTATAAAGTTACTGTAATACTGTGTACTAGTTACTATTATTTTTTTCTAAAAGAAAATCGAACCTCACGAACACTGCAATGTGTGTTACTCTACCTATAGCAAAAAAGTCCTTTTTGGCAGACTCTGATTAGTAACAACACGGATCAGAGCACTGTGACGATGGGAAGCACAAAAATTGAGCACGATTTCTCAGCACAGTAGGCAATTGGGGAGTGGACATGGGACGCACACACATAAGAGGAGTCCCCCAAAAATTGCTCCAAAAATGTAATTGGGTAGTGAGGAAATGGGAGATGGGGAGGATGGAGATTGGGGGAAGGGAGGATTACGGAACTTCTACTGCTGGGATCACAAATTGGTCTCCCAGACAGCACACAGCACTGCACTCCACAGGAGACAGATCGCATTAGGATCGCCCTGGCCATCAGTGATTTTTCTTTTTCTCAGGTACACAGAGGATCTGCACAACCACTCTGCACACCAGATCTGAGAAAAAGATAGTGTGTAGAGCGGCGATCGTTATGTTAAATCAACCCCTTTTCGTCAATTGGTGACTAAATATTGTTTAGACAATCGGCGCCAAAATAGTTAACAAACAGCAGTGACATCATGGTCACCCCATCCATTTTGACTATTGTGATTGGTACTGTCTGAGATCGCACAAATCACAGCATGTCTCATTGATTTTTTTTTTTTTTAACTTTAATGTAAAATGTGATGAATAGCTGGTCTGATTTGACCAGCCGATCACAGAGCTCGACAACTTGGGGAGCAGTATAGCCCTCCTGAGCGAAGAGAAGCGATGGTCTGCTGTGAGAGACAGCAGTAATCCTAACTCGGTCACCACACAATCCAGCGTGGATACCGGAACTTACGGTGCTGTACACACATGGCGGTTTGTGGGAATGCAATACTCATATTCATTCTATGTAATTGCTACAAGCAAGATATAATTATACAAATCATTGTCTTACATTTCTGTAAATGTCCGCATCCTCCATACTGAGCGGCTCGTTATAAAGTTGACATCAGACCATCAGCATGCATGAAAAATGTCTAGTGGTAATATGATATATCGCCACAATTTCAAAGCAGGGCTCCTAAATACACTTTGACATTTTAAAGAAAGTTTAATATACTTAGCAGGCTAATTAACTAAAGGTCATACTACATGCCAGCGGTGGTTTCTTAAGAGGGTAGAAATATGTGAAAGAAAATCCTGACTTCTACAGCTTTAACGGTAAAAAGTAGAGTTTTTAAACCTTTTCCTCATAAAACCGAGTGCATTTCTGCAATCCATATCCTGTAGCACCAATGTGTTCCATAGCACTTTGCAGTTAAGAGGCTGAGGCTGCATGTGCAAGAGAAATCAGGGAATACAGAGTCACTAATGTAGAGTAACATAAGAGGTCATAGTGCCTGACTAGTTCTAATGTTCATCCATCTTTAAAGTATAAACTTCATTTTATTTTTAATTTCCTAAATCAATAGTACAAGTGAAAATAAGAAACCTTGTAATATATCTTATCATAGAAATCTGCTTCATCCTACTCCTGGACTGATCATTCTTTTTAAAATTCTCAATTCACCGGTGAAATCTGTATTCAGTGAAACAGAATGTAACATTACTAAGATAGGAGATGACAGTTGATCTTTATAAGGTGTGGTACACCAAAGGGGACCTTGCTGGATGGGAGATATATTTCTTCTGGCAGACTGAAGTTTGCTCAGGATTTTCCATGATTACAGGACCTGTGATGAGGTCATAGTCACGTGATCAGGTCAGCTGATGTGTACCTCACCTGAGGGTGTGGACTAGGCCTATTTAACAGGAAGCTGTGGGAGTATGAGGTGTGGAAGGAAGGAGTTTGGCTGGAGTCAGCCTGGAAGATTGTTTTCATGACAGTGTGTCAGTGCACACCAGGAAGCGAGTACCAGACCACCCGGGAATGGTACCTGGCAGTCTCTGCTGACATTCCACCGCTTAGTTAAGCCTGTCCCAAGCAAGGGTGAGTCTGGGAACAGTGGTTCTCCAAACTGGAGTGATTTATGTTCTGTTTTGATTTTTGTTATCTGGACTTTTGTTGAACTTATCATTGAAACCACTGAACTTTGAACTGAACGCCTGTGTGTTTACCTCATTACTGCGGCCTGGCCCCTGCCTACCAGAGCGGATCCCTACAATTGGTGGCGTTAATGCGGGCATACGCAGTGAGGTCAGGCTGTTTTTTTTGTGGATGTTTTTTTTTTCCTCTCTGCATGACAGTAAATGTCCTGGGTGAAGAAAGTGACGCAAAACCCGGTAGATAACTGTCCAGAGATGGAGAACATGGTAAAAATGCTGGCGGAGGCCATGCGACAGCAGTAGCAGGCTACACAGCAGCAACAGCAGACTATGCAGCAGCAGCAGGCTATACAGCAGCAGGCTATGGAGCAGCAGCAGGCTATACAGCGGCAGGCTATGGAGCAGCAACAGCAAACCAACAATCTTCTGATGCAGCACATCACAGCGTCGCAGACAGCAGGAACTGCCCCGGGACGCCAGGATGTCCGGAAAGCGGTGCGTACAGCGATCCCAAAGATGGAGCAATCAGATGACGTTGAGGTGTACCTGGAGATGTTTGAAGGCGTGGCTAAGAGGGAGAGACTGCCCCAGGACCAGTGGGCCGAGATCGTGGCTCCGTTTTTGGCTCCAGGACCCGCGAAAGCCTATAGGGACCTACCCCCCGAGCATCAGACGGACTACGAGATCGTCAAGGGTGAGATACTCGCACGTCTTGGGGTAAATGTGTTAGTCCGGGCTCAGCGGGTACACCAGTGGAAGTTTTCCCCTTCCGAGCCAGCTAGGTCCCAGTATTATGACTTGATACACCTGATGGAAAAATGGTTGCAGCCGGAGGTGTTGTCACCCCGCGCTATGCTGGATCGTATAGTGACTGATAAATTCTGGAGAACTTTGCCCCACACCCTGCAAACCTGGGTTGGACAGGTAACCCCTACTGATGGTCTCCAGATGGTAGACCTCATTAAAAGATATGGGGCTACCAAGGAGGTACAGGGAGAGACTATCCAGAAGGTAATGAGTAAATTCCCCAAACCTTCACCCGCCGTTCGGCGAGCAGAGACTCGGAAGGCCGCCCAGGACACGTTTGGGGACGAAAGGGGCCCCATAATCTGTTGGCGGTGCCAAGAACCAGGACATGTGAGAGCTGATTGCCCCCACCTGACTGAGCCCATGGACACAAACTATGGGTACTATCAGTCTCACTATGCCGAACACATGTGTGCAGTGGGTAAACCAGAGGGACCCAATATGAATCATTTGTGTAAAGTGGAGGTGGAGGGTAACCCTGCTGTGGCTCTACTGGACTCAGGGAGTCTCGTGACCCTAATACGAGCCAGCCACGACCAAATCAGCGAGTATACTGGTCGGAAAATGGGTGTGTTGTGTATACATGGGGACTTAAAACATTATCCTACCGCACTGGTGATGATAAACACGCCAGCGGGGAGGAGGTGCCACGAGGTGGGGGTGGTGGTTAATTTGCATTATGAGGTAATAATGGGGAGAGATTTTCCGTTATTTTCTGTGCTTTGGCCTGTAATTACCCCTCCCACAGAACAGTCGTCGGCACCTGTGGCAACCAGGTTGCATTCTCCAGAAATCGGGCATGAACCTGGTGGCCCAGAGGAAGATGTGCTGGCGGTAGGAGTACCTTTGCCTTCGGTGGAGGAGGAAAACCCCTCTCCTATAGAAGTGTTAGCTGGGGAGATGGAAGATGTGCCACCGGGACCAGAATTGTCAGACTTAAATGTGGCAGGTGACAATTTTGGTACGGCGCAACTCCGGGACCCTACGTTGACTCGAGCCCGGGAAAATGTACTGGTTGTCAATGGGGAACCCTAACACCCCGGGGCAGCTACAGTATTTCCCCGATTCGAGCTGAACCAAGATTTGCTGTATCGGGTTGAAAAAATACATGGGGAAATTGTCGAGCAATTGCTGGTACCGCAGTCATATCGGAGGTTGGTAATGGACTTAGCGCATGCGCATGTACTAGGGGGACATTTGGGCCAAAAGAAAACCCTAGACAGAATTCTACAGCAGTTTTACTGGCTAGGGGTCTATGAAGAAGTTAAGCGGTATTGTAACTCTTGTCCCGTGTGCCAGGTGACCAGTCCGCAGCCTCATTTTCGGAGTCCCTTGGTGCCATTACCAATTATAGAGGTCCCGTTTGAGAGAATAGCCATGGATCTGGTGGGGCCGGTTAATAAATCAGCAAGGGGTCACCAACACATCCTCGTAGTTCTGGATTACGCTACCAGGTATCCTGAGGCTATTCCCTGCGACACACCTCGGCCAAACTAATCGCAAAAGAACTCATGGGTATGTTCTCTCGGGTGGGAATCCCTCAAGAAATCTTAACAGATCAGGGGACCCCCTTTATGTCAAAAATCATGAAGGAACTCTGCCACTTGTTAAGTGTTAAACAGTTGCGCACATCGGTCTATCATCCCCAGACAGACGGTTTGGTAGAAAGGTTCAATAAAACCCTGAAGAATATGTTGAAAAAAGCAGTCTCTAAAGATGGTAAGGACTGGGATCTCTTGTTGTCATACCTGATGTTTGCAGTGCGGGAGGTGCCCCAGGCATCTACGGGGTTCTCGCCCTTTGAACTATTATATGGCAGACATCCCCGTGGCTTACTCGATATAGCTAAAGAGGCCTGGGAAAACCAACCAACTCCCCACAAAAGTGTGATAGAACATGTGGCCAAAATGCAAGAGAGAATGGAGACAGTCCTACCATTAGTCCGAGAACATATGGAAGCAGCACAAAGGTCACAGAGGCAGGTCTATAACTGGGAGGCACGGGTAAGGTCCTTTAACCCTGGGGATCGGGTGTTGGTACTTGTGCCTACAGTGGATAGTAAGTTCCTTGCAAGGTGGCAGGGACCCTATGAGATTATGGAGAAGGTGGGTCCTGTAAACTATAAAGTACACCAACCAGGGCAAAGAAAGCCAGAACAGGTATACCATGTGAATCTGCTCAAACCATGGAAAGACAGAGACCCTCTTGGTGAGGATTGTCCACGGCCTGCATTTCCAGTAGAGAGGGCTCCCTTGCCTCAGGGGAAGGCAAGAGAAGTCCTCTCCGCCGTCAAAATAGCAGACACTTTGTCTCCTAGACAAGTTCAGGAGGTCCGAGAGTTTGTTAGCCGAAATACCGATGTTTTTTCAGAGCTCCCTGGCCGTACCTCCCTAATCCAACATGACATTGTCACGGAGCCGCAGGCCAAAGTCCGATTAAAGCCATATCGGGTGCCTGAGGCCCGGCGACAAGCCATCTCGGAAGAGGTAAAGAAGATGCTGCAGTTAGGGGTTATTGAAGAGTCCCAGAGTGAGTGGGCCAGCCCAATAGTCCTAATACCAAAACCAGATGGGACACTAAGGTTCTGTAATGACTTCAGAAAACTGAATGAAATTTCTAAATTTGACGCCTACCCCATGCCCCGGGTCGATGAGTTAATAGAGCGGTTTGGGCAGGCCCGGTATTTTTCAGTCATTGACCTCACAAAAGGGTATTGGCAGGTGCCCCTAACCAAAGCAGCGAGAGAGAAAACGGCTTTTGTAACACCCGAGGGACTGTTCCAGTATATAGTCCTGCCCTTCGGGTTGCATGGCGCTCCAGCGACTTTCCAGAGGTTAATGAACGTTGTTCTTCGTCCTCATCGCCGATATGCCGCGGCCTATCTGGACGATATTGTGGTATACAGTACAGACTGGGAAAGTCACTTAGCCAAGGTACAGGCGGTGATTGATTCTCTGCGACAAGCAGGACTAACTGCCAACCCAAAGAAGTGTTCCATAGGGTTGGAGGAAGCTCGGTACCTGGGGTATGTGATTGGGAGAGGAGTTATCAAACCCCAAATAAACAAAGTGGAGGCAATCCAAAACTGGCCCCGTCCCCTCACCACAAAACAAGTGAAAGGGTTTTTGGGGTTAGTGGGATACCACCGGCGATTTATTCCCAATTTTGCAACCCTGTCGGCGCCGTTAACTGACTGCCTAAAAGGCAGGAAGTCAGTAATGGTGCGATGGAATGATCAGCTTGAAGAAGCGTTTGTAAAACTAAAAGGGGCACTGTGCGGGTCACCAGTTTTGATCACACCCGACTTCAAAAGAGAATTCATTGTCCAGACTGATGCGTAAGAGGTAGGTCTGGGTGCCGTGTTGTCTCAGGAGGTTAACGGGGAGGAGCATCCCATTAGTTTCCTGAGTCGAAAGCTTACTCCAGCTGAAACCAGATACAGCATTGTAGAGAGAGAGTGCCTGGCGATCAAGTGGGCACTGGAGTCATTGCGCTACTATCTGTTGGGGAGAACATTTCGGTTGGTAACTGATCATTCTCCTCTGACTTGGATGAGTCAAGCCAAAGAGAGAAATGCACGAGTCACCAGGTGGTTTCTGTCTCTACAAAATTTCAAATTTTCAGTAGAACATCGGGCAGGCAAATTACAGGGGAACGCAGATGCACTGTCCAGAGTTCACTGTATGTCATGTGTCCACCCTCCTAAGGTTGAACAAAGGAGGGAGGTATGTGGTACACCAAAGGGGACCTTGCTGGATGGGAGATATATTTCTTCTGGCAGACTGAAGTTTGTTCAGTATTTTCCATGATCACAGGACCTGTGATGAGGTCATAGTCACGTGATCAGGTCAGCTGATGTGTACCTCATCTGAGGGTGTGGACTAGGCCTATTTAACAGGAAGCTGTGGGAGTATGAGGTGTGGAAGGAAGGAGTTTGGCTGGAGTCAGCCTGGAAGATTGTTTTCATGACAGTGTGTCAGTCACACCAGGAAGCGAGTACCAGACCACCCGGGAATGGCACCTGGCGGTCTCTGCTGACATTCCACCGCTTAGTTAAGCCTGTCCCAAGCAAGGGTGAGTCTGGGAACAGTGGTTCTCCAAACTGGAGTGATTTATGTTCTGTTTTGATTTTTGTTATCTGGACTTTTGTTGAACTTATCATTGAAACCACTGAACTTTGAACTGAACGCCTGTGTGTTTACCTCATTACTGCGGCCCGGCCCCTGCCTACCAGAGCGGATCCCTACAATGGGTATGTTTTCTCGGTCAGGAAACGCTGCGGAATTATAGCGAGTACAAAAGACAGCAGCGCTTTGGACGGAGCGGGCATCCACTGCGTCCAAAGCGCTGCCATTCCGGACTGTGGGAACATACCCTTACATTTCGTACAAATGGGAGAGTGTGTGCAGGGGCATTACCTTTTTTTCTGGGTCCTCTCTTCTCTGCCCTTCCCTTTAAATAGAAGGTGACAGTAGCTACTGATAAGAGTCTATGTCAGTAATATTAAAATTTGTCTTCACTGAATACAGATTTTACCCATGAATTGAGAACTTTGAGAGTGAAAGATCCTTGCGGAGAAAAAAACAGATTTCTCTGATGAGATACAGTACAGACCAAAAGTTTGGACACACCTAAGATTTTTCTGTATTTTCATGACTATAAAATTATACATTCACACTGAAGGCATCAAAACTATGAATTAACACATGTGGAATTATATACTTAACAAAAAAGTGTGGAATAACTGAAAATATGTCTTATATTCGAGGTTCTTCAAAGTAGCCACCTTTTCCTTTGATTACTGCTTTGCACACTCTTGGCATTCTCTTGATGAGCTTCAAGAGGTAGTCACCTGAAATGGTTTTCACTTCACAGGTGTGCGCTGTCAGGTTTAATAAGTAGGATTTCTTGCCTTATAAATGGGTTTGGGACCATCAGTTGTGCTGTGCAGAAGTCTGGTGGATACACAGCTGATAGTCCTACTGAATAGAATCTTAGAATTTGTATTATGGCAAAAAAAGCAGCTAAGTAAAGAAAAACGAGTGGCCATCATTACTTTAAGAAATGAAGGTCAGTCAGTCCGAAAAATTGGGAAAACTTTGAAAGTGTCCCCAAGTGCAGTTGCAAAAACCATCAAGCGCTACAAAGAAACTGGCTCACATGAGGACCGCCCCAGGAAAGGAAGACCAAGAGTCACCTCTGCTTCTGAGGACAAGTTTATCCGAGTCACCAGCCTCAGAAATCGCAGGTTTACAGCAGCTCAGATTAGAGACCAGGTCAATGCCACACAGAGTTCTAGCAGCAGACACATCTCTACAACAACTATTAAGAGGAGACTTTGTGCAGCAGGCCTTCATGGTAAAATAGCTGCTAGGAAACCACTGCTAAGGACAGGCAACAAGCAGAAGGGACTTGTTTGGGCTAAAAAGACAAGGAATGGACATTAGACCAGTGGAAATCTGTGCTTTGGTCTGATGAGTCCAAATTTGAGATCTTTGGTTCCAACCACCGTGTCTTTGTGCGACACAGAAAAGGTGAATGGATGGACTCTACATGCCTGGTTCCCTCCGTGAAGCATGGAGGAGGAGGCGTGATGGTGTGGGGGTGCTTTGCTGGTGACACTGTTGGGGATTTATTCAAAATTGAAGGCATACTGAACCAGCATGGCTACCACAGCATCTTGCAGCGGCATGCTATTCCATCAGGTTTGCGTTTAGTTGGACCATCATTTATTTTTCAACAGGACAATGACCCCAAACACACCTACAGACTGTGTAAGGGCTATTTGACCAAGAAGGAGAGTGATGGGGTGCTATGCCAGATGACCTGGCCTCCACAGTCACCAGACCTGAACCCAATCGAGATAGTTTGGGGTGAGCTGGACCGCAGAGTGAAGGCAAAAGGGCCAACAAGTGCTAAGCATCTCTGGAAACTCCTTCAAGACTGTTGGAAGACCATTTCCGGTGACTACCTCTTGAAGCCCATCAAGAGAATGCCAAGAGTGTTCAAAGCAAAGGTGGCTACTTTGAAGAACCTAGAATATAAGCCATATTTTCAGTTGTTTCACACTTTTTTGCTAAGTGTATAATTCCACATGCGTTAATTCATAGTTTTGATGCCTTCAGTGTGAATGTACAATTTTCATAGTCATGAAAATACAGAAAACTCTTTGAATAAGGAGGTGTGTCCAAACTTTTGGTCTGTACTGTAAATTACAAAGTTTTTTAGATTCATGTGTACTCTAGATTTATGAGATAAAAATGAAAATGATGGTTACTCTTTACTAGTGTTGAGCGATACGATACCGCAAGTATCGGGTATCGGCCGATATTAGCTCTATCGGACTTTCGATACTTAGTTCCGATATTTTCGTCTTATCGGATACCGGAATCGGAATTGTCACTGTCACTGTCAGTGTCCGTCGGTCGGGTCTGTCAGGAGTCAGCGGCACTTACCTGGCAGAAGATCTCCGGCGGTCACGGGCTGGACTGCTTGATGGCCGCCATCATCTTTCCCCGGCGGTCACATGCAGTTTCTCGCGATAATTGCAGTGACTGCTGGGTAATCCCGGCCGTAAAGCAGTCAGTCCGATGACGTCACCGCCGGGGAAGCAGGTAATCAGCTGTGCTGCGTCGAGATGACAGGCTCTGCCTGTCATTGCGATGTAGCAGAGCTGGATCGTCGTGGGACTGTCGTTACTATGGACTGCGTCGGACAGGTGGTATACTGTTGGTTTGTTTTTTTTCTTTTTTTACAGGAGATCGATGGCGTCGCAGGAATGAGTGTATAATAAAATTAACACAGTTTTCATTGTCTCTTTTATTTCATTAAAATACTTTTTTCTTGCTGTGTCTTTTTTTTTTATACATTTAAAAACTTTGGGATTAATAATGGATCGGGGTCTTATTGACACCTCTCCATTATTAACCGGGCTTATTGTCACCGTGCAATCAACGGTGACATTAACCCCTTATTACCCCACTTGCCACCACTACAGGGCAGTGGGAAGAGCCGGGTAAAGTGCCACAATTGGCACATCTTTTGATGCGCCAAATGTGGGGCTGCTGTAGCCTGGTATTATCAGGCTGTTGAGGGCCAAAATCCATGGGCCTTGACAGTCTTTTAATACCAGGCCGCAGCAGTCTGCATTTTACTTGGCTGGTTAACAAAAATAGGGGGACCCCTACGCCGTTTTTTTTTCGAGGGGATCCCCTATTTTTGTTAACCAGCCAAGCTAAGCAGACTGCTGTGGCCTGGTATTATCAGGCTGGCAAGGTCCATGGATATTGGATCCTTATCAGCCTGAAAAACCAGGCCTCAGCAGTCTGCTTCATCTGGCTGGTTAACAAAAATAGGGGAGACCCCACGCCAATTTTTTGAGGGGATCCCCTATTTTTGTTAATCAGCCAAGATATGCAGACTGCTGTGGCCTGGTATTATCAGGCTGGCAAGGTCCATGGATCTTGGCTCCTTAACAGCCTGAAAATCCAGGCCTCAGCGGTCTGCTTAATCTGACTGGTTAACAAAAATAGGGGGGACCCCACGCCAATTTTTTTCGAGGGGATCCCCTATTTTTGTTAACCAGCAAAGATAAGCAGACTGCTGTGGCCTGGTATTATCAGGCTGGCAAGGTCCATGGATATTGGATCCTTACCAGCCTGAAAAACCAGGCCTCAGCAGTCTGCTTCATCTGGCTGGTTAACAAAAATAGGGGAGACCCCACGCCAATTTTTTTCGAGGGGATCCCCTATTTTTGTTAATCAGCCAAGATATGCAGACTGCTGTGGCCTGGTATTATCAGGCTGGCAAGGTCCATGGATCTTGGCTCCTTAACAGCCTGAAAATCCAGGCCTCAGCGGTCTGCTTCATCTGGCTGGTTAACAAAAATAGGGGGGACCCCACGCCAATTTTTTTCGAGGGGATCCCCTATTTTTGTTAACCAGCAAAGATAAGCAGACTGCTGTGGCCTGGTATTATCAGGCTGGCAAGGTCCATGGATATTGGATCCTTACCAGCCTGAAAAACCAGGCCTCAGCAGTCTGCTTCATCTGGCTGGTTAACAAAAATAGGGGGGACCCCACGCCAAATTTTTTTCGAGGGGATCCCCTATTTTTGTTAACCAGCCAAGATATGCAGACTGCTGTGGCCTGATATTATCAGGCTGGCAAGCAGGGTCGGACTGAGGCACCGGGACACCGGAGAAACCTACGGTGGGCCCCAGCTCCTGCGTGGTGGGCCCTGATTTGAAAGGATAGGTCGCGGGGCAGAGGGGGCGGTGGCCCCGGGGCCCGCGCTCTAAGGGGGCCCACCCGGAGCTACGATACAGTTACATTCTGCGGCAGAGCAGGGAGAATCGCTCTCCCTGCTCTGCCGCCCGGAAGCTATGGGGCCTGAACAGGCGTTGGGGGGGCCCGGTGCCAGCAGTGGGCCCCCCACCCGTCATCGGAGGGTCAGCTGTATCGGCATCCAGCCGATAAAGCTGACCGCATGGAGAGAGAAGGAGCGAGCGCTCCTTCTCTCCCATAATCCCCCTCTCAGCGTATGACAGCGGGCGCAATAACATCACCTGCCGGCGCCCGCTGTCAGACGCTGAGAGGGAGAACAGTGAGCAGCACAGGAGCCGGGAGGTGAGTTTTTTTTTTTTTTTTTTTTTTAATGGGGGTGCAGTCGAGTCCTGACTGGAGAAGTCGTCATGTCGGTGTGGGCCAGATGGAAAAGACATGAAAAGTGAACAATTCCATTAGAAAGAACATCAGCGGTAAGTCATTATCTGTACCTGTGCTGTAATCTATTATATGTTCTGTAGGACTGGTATTATTTAACACAGACCATATGGCGGTAATATCAATATTGGTCTTTTTATATATAGATTATTTTGGCCAACAGCGCGGTCATTTGCTGAGGTTCTCTGATGATGGGCCCACTCAGAAGTTTTGCCCCCACTAAACCAAAACCCTAGCTACGCCTATGGCTCTCTCTCTAGTCTTTCTTTCTCGCTCTCTGTTCTTTCCTTCTCGCTCTCTGTTCTTTTTTCTCTCTGTTCTTTCTTTCTCTCTTTTCTTTCTTTCCTCTCTTTCTTTCTCTGTTTGTTCTTTCTCTCTCGCTGCTTTTTCTTTCTTTTCCTCAGTACCAGCCACTGTGCCCTCATTACCAGTCAGTGTGATCAGCAGTGCTAAATGGTTACGCTTGGGGCGAGGATATGGGTGTGATTAGCTGTGAAATGGTTGTTGTCGGGGCGTGGCCTAAAATTTTCAGCGGCACGCAACACGCGCCGCAGCCTTTAATCCTCTTTCCTGTCTTCCAAATTTGGGAGGTATGCTGTATGACCTCCCTACAACTTCTGGCCATGCTCCTGATGAGCGCGACGGATGGTCTCATGAGGGATCTCCTCCCACACCTGGACTAAAGCATCCACCAACTCCTGGACAGTCTGTGGTGCAACGTGGCATGGCCTAAAATTTTCTGCAGCATGCACAGCGTGCCACAGCCTTTGTCCCTCTTTCCCTTATTCAAAGGTTGGGAAGTATGATGTTGGGCCGCAAGAATATATTTTCTCTGGTGGGCACAAGGTAATCCAGTCCGACGCTGCTGGCAAGGTCCATGTATGTTGGCTCCTTAACAGCCTTAAATACCATGCCTCAGCAGCAGGGGCGTACATATAAATCATGGGGCCCCATAGCAAAAGTCTGAATGTTCCCCACCCCCCCAAAAAAAAAACCCAGAGGCATTGTAAATGTAAAGTGCCAGCACAGTGAGGGAAGTTGAGTCGCACAGAGACAGGGGTTTTGGGGGTACTCGGCACCGATCACGTCGACTTCTATGGGGGATGTCACAAGTAGCACAGCTCGGTCCGTGACCTGGGCGATCACTGGAATGTGGGATATTTCCAGGGGATGATAGAATGTTCGTGTAGTTTGTCGTGACGCCACCTGTAGTACCTGGTCAGGGTGTCCAGCGCTGCTGTGCAGGTCCTCTGGAAGGGATGGTGTAGTGCAGGTAGGTGAAAAGTCTTCTACAGGTAACACGCTATCCTTCCAGGGCAGATAGATGTGAGATAGAGCAATGGTGCAAAGTGATGTAGCAGAGTGGACTATGCGACGTAGTAAGAAAGCAGGAAACACTTCAAGTTAAACGTTGCATAATAAAAATTTTAATAATAACATTACAAAAGTGCAAATAGCATTAGTGCCGAAGTTCGTGGAGACTTCTTAGGACTACCCCCACCGGGGTAACTTCACAGTGTCCTTTACTTGTGCTTGTGGAGGACCCGCTCCAAACCTCCAACTGTGGTCTTGGGTGGGCTGCAAGACTTTCCTTGAGCAGACCTCACTTTCGGCCACACCAAACGGGTTTTTAGTTTCTGAGGTAGTTGAAAATAGTGCACAGTTAAGTTTTTTGTAAAACCAAGATGGAGCACCGAAGTGCCAACTATTTACAGAAAAGTTTGTGAGCCAGTACAGTTCATGGCTTCAAAGTTCAACATTTTGATTACAGTGAAACACCATTACCCAACCTGGGTATATTAAGGCAACAATAAACTTGTTCTTCTGAACATTCACCCGTCCGGGTACATCAAACCATTACCCAACCTGGGTATATTAAGGCAACAATAAACTTCTTTTTATGAACATTCACCCGTCCGGGTACATCAATAATTTAACTATTTACATACAGAGACCCTGTCCGGGTTATTTAGACTTCTTTGGCTGGCCTCTTACAGGTACCACCTGGTACTGTTCTGGAGCTTGCCAAACATCCATGACAGGAGGGTCCACCCAGACCTGATGACGTCGTGTGGCCTGTACAGTGACGTCGTGACCCGCTATCTGGGTCTGTGTGGCCACCTCTTTCGTCTCCCTCCGGGTCTGGACCCTATGTCCCGGACTGAACGAACCCCAGGGGGCCTAACAGGCGCCGGGTACGGGCCAGCTATCATTATCATGTCCATAGCTGGGGCTGCTGAGGAGACCACTGAGGGAGGCTGGGGAGATTTACGGCGTGGGGTGGGCACTTGTGCAGAGGCCTGGTTGGGGGAGGCTGAAGGCTCGTAGGGTCTGTCAGTTTCCTGACACTCTGGGGAGTAGGGGTCGCACCTGGTAACATTTAGGGCGTACCATCCATTGTAACCCCAGTGTCGGGTGTAAGTCACCAAGTCTCCTGGCAACAGGTCCCTCTCCGGGTGTCCTTCTGGGAGGTGAGCCTCCACATCCCGTCGGGTTACAAAGACTTCTAAATAAAGTCCAGGCTCCTGGATGAAGCCCCAACCACCTTTTAACTTAAAGTTCCGTACTGCACCCTTACGCCGCGGCTCCCTCACCGTACTTTTATCCTTTCTCATACGTGCCTTCTCTGCCAGGTCCTTCTCCAGGTGACGTTGCCGAAGCTTTTGGGATTCTCGCTGTTCCCTTTGTCGCTCTGCTTCCCGCTCCCGACGTCTCCACTCTTCCTCCTGACGCCGGTTGTAATTCTCCTCCACCAGCAGCTCCATGTCTCCACCATCAAACGCCAGCTTACGATGTCCGGTTTGCGGCAGCTCTCCTGGCGCCCGCCAGTCCTGGCGGCGCTCACCTGTGGCGGAAGCAGCCGGCTCTGGAACAGATGACGGTCGGGGCTCCGGTACAGGCAGGTAGAGCTCTGGTGCCTGCGCGGCCTCCTCCATGAGGACGGGTGTCGCTTCTTCTGCCTCAGCGACGGGGGCAGACAGCGGGATCTGGGGTGCTGGTGCGGCGTTTTCTGCAGGAACGGGTGCCTCCACTGTGATACTGGCAACCGGTTCAGATTGCAAGGGCTGGGATGCCCGCACGGCCTCCTGTACTGGAACGGGTGCCTCCACTGAGATACTGTCAACCGGTTCAGATTGCAAGGGCTGGGATGCCCGCACGGCCTCCTCTACTGGAACGGGTGCCTCACCTTCCGGTACAGACACTTCAGGGGGTAAGAGGGATTGGCGTCGCTCCAATTGTAGTTTTAGGGCCCGCCAGCTCGCTTCCATCCTGGCGACCTCCTCCCGGTGCCGGGCCAGGTCTCTCAGGGTATCCTCCGCTTCTTCCAGCGTAGGAGGGTTTCCAGGCCGGGTGCCAAACGGTGGCTCCGTGGCGATCGGGTCGCTTCCGTGGGGGGAGAGCTCTGATTCCTCCATCCCTTCCCACTTCTGCTCATGTCCGTTCGCCATCTCTGCCAAGTCACATGTGTCATTAGCATCAGGAGAGGCGACATCTTTTGTAGGGAGGCGGGACCTTCGCGTTAGTTTCCGCCCACTGAGGAGGATGAGGAGGCGGAACTCCAGAGCTGTGGGGCACGATCTTACATTGCAGTAACATTTAGAGTGTGCGGACATCGTTTTCGCGCCACGGAGTGAGTGTACGCCCACGAGAGCACGCCCTTATTCTTCACCTGTGCCTCGTGGCGCAGATATGACGGAAAAATGGCAAATACAGTCTATGATGATTTTTGCAATTCTCAAGCAAAAAAACAGTTCAATTAAGGCACACAGGACTCGCTTATAGCGAGCTTCTGAATCCTGTTCGTGACGCCAAAGTTGAGTCGCACAGAGCCACAGGTTTTGGGGGTACTCGGCATCAAGCCCGTCGACTTCTATGGGGGATGTGACGGGTAGCACAGCTATGTCCATGCCCTGGTCGCTCACTGGAATGTGGGATATTTCCAGGGGATGATAGAATGTTTGTGTAGTTTGTCGTGATGCCACCTGTAGTACCTGGTCAGGGTGACCAGCGCTGCTGTGCAGGTCCTCTGGCAGGGATGGTGTAGTGCAGGTAGGTGATAAGTATTCTACAGGTAACACGCTATCCTTCCAGGGCAGATAGATGTGAGATAGAGCAATGGTGCAGAGTGATGTAGCAGAGTGGAGTATGCGACGTAGTAAGAAAGCAGGAAAGGAAACAATTCTTACTACAAAGACATGCAGCATAAGGCTGCCTCAACCCCTCCCATCCAACTAGCTACACCCTGTTCTAACCAGCCTGAGCTAGACCATCCCATTGGGTCCGCCTACACTCAGCTGGCATAGTGTACTGTTGAATGCAGTGGTTGGAGTCAATGGGGTGTTTCCTCCTTACCTGAGAGTAAGTTGTCACACCGCTGGGTGCGATGCAACATCTCTGTGGCGACTGGACCCTCGGGTGCTTCTGTCTTTTCACAAATGCCGGCTTTACCCGGCAATTGAATCAGAGGCTATTTTACTATGTAGAAGTGAATAAACTATAAATATATGTATATATATGTCACAATGACATGTATGTATATATATATATAATATATTATATATATATGTTATCTAAGTGTGTATATTTTGTGTTTACAAGGAAAGAAAGCGTTTTTTTAGTTGCGATATTTTGTTTCCATAGACTTACATGGGACTTCCGGTATCGGAATCGGATATCGCCGATATTTAGTGATATCGGCGATACCATTCCGATCCGATATTTTTAGATATCGAGCAGTATCGCTCAACACTACTCTTTACCCAAAACAAGTGAAGACATAAAGAGATGCATGAGGCAGTCACTCAGCCAGTCTATGTGTGTGCAAAGACACAGTATAAAGTGCAGTACAAAGAAATGAGTGTGTGTGTCAATGAAAGTGTTCAGTTCACAGGTATAATAGTGCTAAATGTAATAGACCTGAAAACTATAGACTTGATGAATTTGTCTGATATCTCTGAGTAATGCATTCCAGAGATCTGGCACAGCACAAGGAAAACCTTGAAAACTGGAGTAGGAGGTTCAAAATAGGCATGATGGTATTGGCTTAATACATACATGGATAGGATGGTAGACAGATGATGGAGAGGATTTAGGGAAATGCAGAGTTTGGTGAGGGATAGACAGATTAGTGATAAGATGTAGTATTAAAAGCAATAAAAAAATCAGAGTTTAGGCTGTATTCACAGTGCTGATGGGGTCTCTTTCAGTATCTACCATTTATTAAATGCATTATCAGGTGTATCTACGTGTCGGTAATTACACATATTAAAAACATATTGTGTTAATTTTCCTTACTCTGTTGGATGTCAGAATTTACTTGTGTACTGTAATCCATCAGACATTACCCCTTTCCCTATCTATTATTATAATATTACATATCTAGAATATTAGACCCCGTGATGAAGACAAATTGCAGCAATGCGCGTGAGGATACCTCCGTCTCCCACAAGGATTCAGTCTATTGTTTAGATTTTCCACCTTCTTCCCTTGGACTGGTATCTATTTAATGTGTTAATTTACACTCTTAAGGGTATGCCACACTAAACAACATCGCTAACGGGATCGCTAAAAAACGTCACTATTTAGCGATCCCGTTAGCGATGTTGTTGTGTGCGGCATCTGCCAGCGACGAGCTTCCTGCTGTGATCTCGCTCGTCGTTGGAATCGTTCCGGACCCTATTTTATCGTCGGCGCTCCCGCTGGGTAAGTATTATCGCTGTGTGTGGCACCTTTTATTTAGCGATTTAGCGGTATTTTGTACCGCTAAAGTCGTTAAGGAGATCGCTAACCGCGATAGCGTCCTAACGACATCGCTAAATAAAGCCGCTACTAGCGATATTAAAACGATCCCGCTAGCGATCGCAATTAGTATGCGTCTTTATCGTGATCGCTAGCGGGATAGTTTAGTGTGGCAGTACCTTTATTGAAAATATTCTTGTAACTTTAGATGCTGCGATATTTTTTATTAATGTTTACTCCATTTGTTTTTTTACATGCTTTCTTTAGAGTCTCAAGAGATCTTTTCTTATATATATTTAACGATATTTTATGTGGGGGAGTCTATTCTTTCATTATTTAAGCATAGACTGCCATTTCTATTATGGCACATTTTTTGTGCAGATTTTTAATTGCTTTTAACATGTATGTATTTGGTGTTTTTTGCACAATTTTCTAAAAATGGTGAAGTTATTTTTTGGAGTGTGTCTTTCCAAACATAATTTATTTTACTCTTTTCTAATTGTCATGCTCCCTTCCTATGCAATGTGAACTCCCCAGTATTTTGTTGGTGCCTGCTTCTCTTAGAATACTTTTAATATTCTACAGCATGTTGTGAGACAGTGAGAGTATGTGTGTTGAATGGGGTGTACATTTCACCTAGATACTTTGCTGACTGGTATAAGGGAAATGTATGGCTTTGTAAACCTAGTGGTAGAGAAAGGTCACTACACCTTACATTCAGTACACACTTGCAGCTCAGGCCTGAAACCATTCAGCTGTTAATTAGGAGACCAGAAGTAGGTGTCTGCGAACACAGTCAGAGAGCTCGCTTAGTCTGGACAGGGAGTCCAGGCACAAGAAGGAGTCTCCAGGAGTTTGAGCTATCTCAGTCTGGGTGCTCGATGTACCCCGGACACAGGAGTAGTCTCTGTGAGAATCCATGCGGATAGCTGCTGAATAGGAGGGGAGCTCTCTCAAGTCTGGACGTTGAAGGTGCCTTCAGACACAAGGAGGAGACTCTGTGAACCTCCATGCTGGTAAATGCTGAACATATGTGTTGTTTTGGCCCAGGCTGTTAGAGTCGGGACCGGATAGATAGGGAAATGTATCTAAAGGGTATGCCACACTAAACAACATCGCTAACGGGATCGCTAAAAAACGTCACTATTTAGCGATCCCGTTAGCGATGTTGTTGTGTGCGGCATCTGCCAGCGACGAGCTTCCTGCTGTGATCTCGCTCGTCGCTGGAATCGTTCCGGACCCTATTTTATCGTCGGCGCTCCCGCTGGGTAAGTATTATCGCTGTGTGTGGCACCTTTTATTTAGCGATTTAGCGGTATTTTGTACCACTAAAGTCGTTAAGGAGATCGCTAACCGCGATAGCGTCCTAACGACATCGCTAAATAAAGCGGCTACTAGCGATATTAAAACGATCCCGCTAGCGATCGCAATTAGTATGCGTCTTTATCGTGATCGCTAGCTGGATAGTTTAGTGTGGCAGTACCTTAAGTGTAGTAAGTGGCTGGACAAGCCCAGGTCTTATGTTTATGATTTGTTTTATCTGTTTGCTGTGGACTTTAATAAAGCTGGTTGCGGCCAGTTTTTACCAGAACTGCTGTCTCTGAATGAACTGTTTCTATGCCATTCCGTCTACCCGGACGGCGATCTCAGAGCTATATCAGATGAAAAGCTTACAATTGGCGGAGAATGCTGGGGCAGCACAGTGGCTGATACAATTGGTGCTGGAATGTGCGTGCAGCACAGTGGCTTAGAGACAGCAATAAAGGTGAAGTCTGTTGAAGCAGCAGCAGAGAAAAAAAAAGTGTGTCAGCAAAAGAAACGTCTGTTGGAGCAGTCTTAAAGAGACAGTAGCCCTAATAGAGTTTGCAAAAGAAAAAAAAAAAAGTGTGTCTGCACAGCAAAGCTGAACTTGTTGTGGAAAAGACTGTGGAGTGTGCAGCAGCAAAGGAAAAGTCTGTTGGAGCAGTCTTAAAGAGACAGTGGCCCTAATAGAGTTTGCAGAGAAAAAAAAAAAAAAAGTGTCTGCACAGCAAAGCTGAATTTTCTGTGGAAAAGACTGTGGAGTGTGTATGTCTTGAGTGAAGACTGCCGTTGTTGAGACAGAGAAGTCTGACAGCATGGAGGCGCTGTTTGAACAAATGGCGCAAGTTAATGTGCAACATAAGACTGCCGTGGTTGAGACAGATAAGTCCGGCAGTATGGAGGAACTCGTTGAGTACCTGGTCCAGGCCCAGCGAAGCATGCAGCAGAGCATGGAGCAGCAGCGCCTGCAGCACCAGCAGCGCATGCAGCAGGCCCAGCAGCAATTCCTGAAGCAGCAGCAGGAGAATAACCGGTTGTTTTTTGAGCAGGTGGCAGCACTACAAAAGACTTGCAGCGCATCGTGCCAAAGTAATGTTGCAAAGTCACCTGCATTATCCGCTGTAAAGAAGGCGGTAAGACGGTCCCTGAAAAAGATGACACCTGGTGATGATGTGGAGGTATATCTCACTAGGTTTGAGGGACTGGCAGAGAAGGAGAATCTGCCCCTATCTGAATGGGCCATGATGGTCGCACCCTATCTGATTGGAGAACCCCAAAGGGCCTATACTGACCTGAGCGAGCAGGACAGCCAAGACTATGCCAAGCTGAAAGCGGAGATTCTTACCCGCTGGGTGTTACGGTGACAGCCCGTGCCAGGGGAGTTCATGACTGGAGATGCAGTTGGGAGTCTGCAGTCAGCAAACCTGATTATGGAGTTGGAAAGGTGATAGTGAACCGCTACACCCGAGCATGTCCTCCTGAGGTACAGCCAGAGGTCGGACAAGGAGACCACCAGGACGCCAATTGTCTGGTAAGCCTGATGGAGAAGGCCTTCGCCAGCAAAGACTGTCTCCGTGACCAGCCGTCTGAGAGGTCGTCACTTCAGAGTTCCCGGACGCTGAACTCTCGCGGTAAGAGCGTTCCAGCTGTTGGGGACATGGGGTATGCTGATAAGCGGGTTCAGGCCCGAGGGAACATGTGGGTGGAAAAGTGTGATGGACAGTGTTGGAGATGTCGTGAAATTGCAGCCAACTGTCCAATAGAGGGGGAGCCTATGTATTGTGATGTTGGCAGATCCCTCTCTCTCTGCGCAGAACCTGTGTGTGAGTCCACCTCAGCCGAAGAGACTGGACCACAGGTGTCCCCGGTGGTTGTAAATGACTGCCCAGCACAGGCCCTCTTGGACTCAGAGAGTCCAGTGACTTCCGTATGTGACAGCCTGATTGCTAGGGACTTCATCCCTGATAAGCACCTGAGTATGGTGTGCATCCATGGAGACACCAAAGTCTACCCAGAGACTGCCGTGGACTTGGTCCCCAAACGCGGGGAGGTTTCATGTGAAGTGGGGGTAGTGAAGAACCTGGTGCAACCCGTTATATTGGGTAATGACTTTCCCCGATCTAAGGATCTCTGGGGGAAAAATGTTTCTGATGGACAGTGTGATGAAGCTCCTATTGAGGGTGCGCAGTCCCGAGGGGCGGAACACAATGCTAGTGGGCCGTTAAACTTATGTGATAATGATGATGATGATGATGATAATGATAATGATGATGATGATCATGATAATGATGATGACCATGATAATGATTCTGATGCTGATAATAATAATGATGATGATCATGATAGTGATGATGATACTGATCATAATCATGATAATGATAATGATGATGATGACTGTGATAGAGATGAAATTCCTTTGCAGGTGATGGTGGGAGACGAGGATGGTGGTTCTCGGGAACCGAGTGTCCCTGACTTACCTGTGTCCTGTGACAATTTTGAGAGTGAACAATGGCGAGACCCCACTCTTAAAACGGCACAGGAAAATATAATTGTTCTAAATGAGGTTTCCCAAGAGCCTGGCTCTGAGGAGAGGTTTCCTCATGTTGCCATAAACACTCACCTGTTGTATAGGGACACTGAAGTCCAGGGAGAGGTCGTGAGCCAGCTCCTAGTACCTGAGCTATATAGAAGTATAGTGCTGGGGTTGTCACATAGTCACATACTTGAGGGACCAGATGGTGAAGTTAATGTTGTGGATGACATGTTAACTAAGGTTCCAGATCAGGATGTGAATGAGAATGAATTGTATACCCCTGAAAGTGAGCAGGATGAGAATGAGAATGAATTGTATAACCCTGAAAGTGAGCCGGATGTGGCTGAGAAAAAGGGGTCAGACAGGGATAGTGGTAGTGATAGTGAATCATCTGTTGACAATCAAGCAACCAGTGCAAATGAGGAAGGCATGGTAGCAGAGGAGGTTGAGAGTCCTGAGAGGAAGGCTGATGCTGACCTTGCAGCCAGACAGAAGATGGCATCTGAAGATGTTTTACAGTTGGCCGGTTCCCTGGCGAAGATTAGGGTGAAAGGAGGAGAGCTGAGCTTTAAAGGCAGGACTCTGAAACTGAACACAGCACAAGTGGATGCTGTTGAAGATGAGAAGTTATCAATGTATGGTATGGAGCTGCATCATGCCCAGGACTCTGAAGGTAATGCTGCAGAGGTGGAAAAAGCCATGGAAGTGGTGGTCACCAAGCCAGATGCCTCATCAGAAGCTGAGGTCTCAAGTGAAGCTGTGAGGAACAAGACTGAAGATATGGGGACTGACTCTGTCCAGGAATCTGTTTCTGCCGAAGACAGCGGCGTGGACGGGTTACGGTCCGGATCAGTAGCTGCAACTCGTGAAGCTCAGGCTGGAAGTTCGGCGCCCGGAGCCCCAGCAGTGTTCCCGAGTGATACCAAGGATCTGGATAAATCACAAGATGAGATTTTGAGACATCAGGCTGGCATTGGTGAGCTCAAGCGCACTTTCATGGAGTCTACATCGGAGACACGTCCCAACAAATGGGAAAAGCAGTGTGTCACTCCGTTGCCGCTGCAGACACACGGGAGCTCAGATGGGATGCAGAACGTGGTGGAAGAGAAGAATCCGGCGGGTTCTGAGTATACAGATGCAGCTATCAAGGAGAACTTGAGAGCTGGAATAAATGGAGATATTGGAGACCATAATGATGTGACTGAAGAGGTAGAATGTAAGACTGACGGTAGGGCTTCTGAGCATGTTCTACCAGAAGAGCCTGAAGAAGGGGCCGAAGACATAAAGGACGTCCAACAGGTACCAGATGAATTGATTACTTCTCAGAAAAAACTCCAAACTGTGATGAAGGAGTGTGATGAAAGCCATGAGCATCTTCGTGAGAAAGTCAATGAAGTAAAAGGAAGAATACAGGGAATCTCCTCATTGCAAGAGCAAATGCTGCTCAATAAGTCTAAGGCTCTATATAAGAATGCTGTTGTCACGGTAGAACATTACAATTCAGCTGGAGACTTAGCGGATGAATTATGTGTACTGCAAAAGAAAAACGATCTGCTCCTTCTACAGTCCCAATCATTTGAACAGAGTAGCTTAAAATGGTCAGAGACCATGGCAGAGGAGCTTAAGGTCTGTGAAATAGACTTTATGAGTCCACCGATGTTCAAGAAAATAGATGTGCTAAAGAGGGTTCAAGGGGAACTAGAGAAAAGTAAAAAACCCCCTATACCTTCTGTGATAGTTGGTGACACATGGTCAGTGCACCAAGGACAGGAGGTACGTGAGTTTCTGAGGAAGAGTCAGCAGAAGTGTTCTGATGTGCCGGGTCGTACTTCTCTGGCCAGGCACTATATCGAAACTGAGCCCGGCCCTAAGGTCAAGATGAAACCGTGCAGGATACCCGAGGCCCGCAGAGAGCATAGGCCTGGGAGGGTACAGGGTAGTGCGGATGCTTCAGATGAAGAGAAAGCTGATGTTGGCTATGGCTCAGGTGAAGATACAGATGACAGTAGTGAAGATGAAGCTGATGAAGGCCATGACTGGTCCAGAGTTCACTGTCTCTTTTGGATTGTTGACCAGCCCTCCGGTCTGGATGACCAGCCCTCCGGTCTGGAGAAGAGGGGGGGGATATGTGAGACAGTGAGAGTATGTGTGTTGAATGGGGTGTACATTTCACCTAGATACTTTGCTGACTGGCATAAGGGAAATGTATGGCTTTGTAAACCTAGTGGTAGAGAAAGGTCACTACACCTTACATTCAGTACACACTTGCAGCTCAGGCCTGAAACCATTCAGCTGTTAATTAGGAGACCAGAAGTAGGTGTCTGCGAACACAGTCAGAGAGCTCGCTTAGTCTGGACAGGGAGTCCAGGCACAAGAAGGAGTCTCCAGGAGTTTGAGCTATCTCAGTCTGGGTGCTCGATGTACCCCGGACACAGGAGTAGTCTCTGTGAGAATCCATGCGGATAGCTGCTGAATAGGAGGGGAGCTCTCTCAAGTCTGGACGTTGAAGGTGCCTTCAGACACAAGGAGGAGACTCTGTGAACCTCCATGCTGGTAAATGCTGAACATATGTGTTGTTTTGGCCCAGGCTGTTAGAGTCGGGACCGGATAGATAGGGAAATCTATCTAAGTGTAGTAAGTGGCTGGACAAGCCCAGGTCTTATGTTTATGATTTGTTTTATCTGTTTGCTGTGAACTTTAATAAAGCTGGTTGCGGCCAGTTTTTACCAGAACTGCTGTCTCTGAATGAACTGTTTCTATGCCATTCCGTCTACCCGGACGGCGATCTCAGAGCTATATCCCCTGAAAAGCTTACAATGTCTATACATACCCATTAGTGTTGAGCGATACTGCTCGATATCTAAAAATATCGTATCGGAATGGTATCGCCGATATCACTAAATATCGTCGATATCAGATTCCGATTCCGGAAGTCCCATGTAAGTCTATGGGAACAAAATATCGCAACAAAAATAACCTTTCTTTCGTTGTAAACACAAAATATACACACATAGAATACATATATATATATATATACATGTCATTGTGACATATATATATATATATATATATATATATATATATATATATATACACATATATTTATAGTTTATACACTTCTACATAGTAAAATAGACTCTGATTCAATTGCCGGGTAAAGCCGTGACATACCCCATAGAAGTCGACGGGCTCGGTGCCGAGTACCCCCAAAACCTCTGGCTCTGTGCGACTCAACTTGGGCGTCACGAACAGGATTCTGTAGCTCGCTATAAGCGAGTCCTGTGTGCCTGAATTGAACTGGTTTTGTGCTTGAGAATTGCTAAAATCATCAGAGAATGTATTTGCCATTTTTCCGTCATATCTGCGTCACGACGAGGCACTGATGAAGAAGAAGGGCGTGCTCTTCGTGGGTGTACACTCACTCAGTGGCGCGAAAACGATGGCCGACCACTCTAAATGGTACTGCAATGTAAGATCGTGCCCCACAGCTCTTCAGTTCCGCCTCCTCATCCTCCTCAGTGTGCGGAAACTAACTCGAAGGTCCCGCCTCCCTACAAAAGAGGGGCCCTCTCCAGATGCTAATGACACATGTGACTTGGCAGAGATGACTAATGGACACGAGCAGAAGTGTGAAGGGATGGAGCAGTCAGAGCTCTCCCCCCACGGAAGCGACCCGATCGCCACGGAACCACCGTTGGGCACCCGGCCTGGAAACCCTCCTACGCTGCAAGAAGCGGAGGATACCCTAAGAGGCCTGGCCCGGCACCGGGAGGAGGTCGCCAGGATGGAAGCCAGCTGGCGTGCCCTAAAACTAAACTTGGAGCGGCGCCAATCCCTCTTACCTGAAGTGTCTGTACCGGAAGGTGAGGCACCCGTTCTAGTAGAGGAGTCCGTGCGGGCATCCCAGCCCTTGCAATGTGATCCGGTTGACGTTGTCGCAGTGGAGGCACCCGTTCCTGCAAAAAACTCTGCACCGGCAGCACCCCAGATCCCGCTGTCTGCCCCCGTTGCTGAGACAGAAGAAGCGACACCCGTCCTCATGGAGGAGGCCGCGCAGGCACCAGAGGTCTACCTGTCTGTACCGGAGCCCCGACTGTCATCTGTTCCAGAGCCGGCTGCTTCCTCCGCAGGTGAGCGCCGCCAGGACTGGGGGGCGCCAGGAGGCTGCCGCAAACCGGACATCCTAAGCTGCAGTTTGATTTTGGAGACATGGAGCTGCTGGTGGAGGAGAATTACAACCGGCGTCAGGAGGAAGAGTGGAGACGTTGGGAGCGGGAAGCAGAGCGACAAAGGGAGCAGCGAGAATCCCAAAAGCTTCGGCAACGTAACCTGGAGAAGGATCGGGCAGATAAGGACCGGATGAGAAAAGATAAAGGAACCCTGAGGGAGCCGCGGCGTAAGGGTGCAGTACGGAACTTTAAATTGAAAGGTGGTTGGGGCTTCATCCAGGAGCCTGGACTTTATTTAGAAGTTTTTGTGACCCGGCGGGACGTGGAGACTCACCTCCCAGAAGGACACCCGGGGAGGGACCTGTTGCCAGGAGACTTGGTGACTTCCACCCGACACTGGGGTTACAATGGATGGTACGCCCTAAATGTTACCAGGTGCGACCCCTACTCCCCAGAGTGTCAGGAACCTGTGAGACCCTCGGAGCCTTCAGCCTCCCACATCCAGGCCTCTGCACAAGTGCCCACCCCACGCCGTAAATCTCCCCAGCCTCCCTCAGTGGTCTCCTCAGCAGCCCCAGCTATGGACATGATAACTATAGCTGGCCCGTACCCGGCGCCTGTTAGGCCCCCTGGGGTTCGTTCAGTCCGGGACATAGGGCTCCAGACCCGGAGGGAGATGAAAGAGGTGGCCACACAGACACAGATAGCGGGTCACGACTTGACTGTACAGGCCACACGACGTCATCAGGTCCTGGTGGTCTTTGGTGTCTCGGATGTTTGGCAAGCATCAGAAGAGTACCAGGTGGTACCTGGAACACCCCTGCCAAAGAATTATAAATAACCCGGACAGGGTCCCTGTATGTAAATAGTTAAATTGTTGATGTACCCGGACGGGTGAATGTTCATAAAAAAGTTTTTTAATTTAATGAAAAAAAAAAAAAACAGTTTTCATTACTTTTATTACAGTCTCATCCTGCGACGCCATCGATCTCCTGTAAAAAAATGAAAAAAAAAAACAGCAGTATACCACCTGTCCGACGCAGTCCATAGTAACGAGTGTCCCACGACGATCCAGCTCTGCTACATCAGAATGACAGGCAGGGCCTGTCATCCCGGCGCAGCACAGCTGATTACCTGCTTCCCCGGCGGTGACGTCATCGGACTGGTTTATGGCCGGGATTACCCTGCAGTCACTGCAGTTATAGCTAAAAACTGCATGTGACCGCCAGGGAGAAGATAATGGCGGCCATCAAGCAGTCCAGGACGTGACCGCCGGAGATCTTCTGCCAGGTAAGTGCCGCTGACTCCTGACAGACCCGACCGACGGACACTCACAGTGACAGTGACAAATCCGATTCCGGTATCCGATATGACGAAAATATCGGTACTCGGAATCGAAAGCACGATACAGCTAATATCGGCCGATACCCGATATTTGCAGTATCGTATCGCTCAACACTAATACCCATCCATTGATATAGGAAAGTTCCATAGCATACAATGATGATGGCATACTGTAGCTTACTGACTGTAATTAAAAGAAGCATAGATTACTGTAACTATTTCAATCAGATATTTCATTAGCATAAAATCTTACCTTATTAATTTTAGCCTTTTATTTATGATTCAATCCTGCAAAATATTGAAGACACAAGCTTGAATACCTGTCAAACAGCAGATGACGAGATGTTTATATTTACATATGAAAAAAAATCAATTGCTTTAATTTAAATCACACATGTTAATAAACGAGCTCACAAGCATAAAACATTTATAAAAACAAGGTGTGTGTGGTCAAACATAGAAATTAACACCATGAAGATAAACACAGCTGGAGCAACAGGTGGTAAAGTAGGAGAAAAGTATGAGTAGGTTCAATCACAATATGAGTAATTGTCAGAGTGAAGCTCGATAAGGAACAGAGCCAAAATTAGAGCTGATGTATGGACAGAAGCATGTTTAAGAGGAGCACTGTACTAGAAAGGCAAATGGAGTTCAAAAGGCAGGTTGAGTGCAATTGAAAACCCAGCAAATAGCACATTTAAGCCTGGGAAAGCTGATCTTGACAGAACTGCACACGAATGTGTTTTTGCATTGTATAGGTTGTTCTTGATATGGTTATAATGAAACATGAGTTAAACATATCAAGACAAACATAATTGTGAGCTTAGTCCTATCTAAAAACTGTTGAGGAGGAACTGTGAACAGACTGATCAAGAGACAAGATAGTTTTAAAAGGAGTTGGGCAAGAAGAAAAGATTCTGTTTGGTGGTTCCCATTGGCTTCCCCTTTACTGACTTAGCTTAATTGACAGGTCTTTCTTACTTGAAAAACAGGAGCATATGGAAAAATCAGCTCCAGTTATGGCTAAACAGAGTACAAGCATGCTTTATACAGGCACCTATTTATGTAAATGAGCAATATGCTTTTTCCTCTTCTTATGAGCCACTTCTTTCCCTTTACTTGTCCTCTTAACTTATCATTAACACTGACAAATAGCTAAAAACCTTTTGTCACAATATAATGTTTACTACCAACCCACTGATGTATCAGAATCAGGGGCGGAACTACCGTGGAAGCAGGGGAAGCAGCTGCCACAGGGCCCGGGCTAGAAGGGGGCCCGTCCCTGCTGCAGCTGCTTCACTGTCACGGGTGTGTCGCTGCGAAGATCGTCGCGATTGCACACCCTGACTTCTCACAGCTGAGTTTCTGCTGCTGGGTGTTTTTCGGCAGTGAGAGAGTTAATTCTCCCTCTCTCTGTGCTGGACAAGAGCAGCCTCGCTCAGCTGCAATTAATGTTGCGATAATTGGTTTCCTTCAAATACCTGCCTGTCTGCTAGGGAAGTGTCGGTGAAAGCTTTCATGCAGACCAGCAGAGCGGATCATATTGAGAAGTCTAAAGCTAAGAGTACCTGTTGTGGTTTTCTCCTCTCCTCGCTTTATTATTTATCTCCTTACCCGTTGGTGTTCCCTCTGTAGTGGTAGTTTTGTATGCAAGGTGTCTTTTGTTTTACCCCTTGTACTGTCTCGTTCGTCTTATACTGTGTGTAGGCAGTTACCTTCCCGTTTCCCTGTGGTGGTAATCAGGGTCCTTCTCAGGACTAGATTACAGTGGTCAGGGATTCACAGGAGATAGGGTTACGCTGGCGGCCTGGACCTCTGTACCATCAACAGTACCTCCAGGTAGAGGGATTAGTCAGGACCCCAGCTTAGGGTCAGCATAGACCCCGGTCCTCCTGTTTGCAGAGACAGCGTGACATTTTCACCGACCTCTAAAGATTTTCTCCAGTCGCCATGGATCCAGTAGTCAGTCTAGCTCGGCAGTTGCAGAGTTTGTCCATGGAGCTGGCGGACGTTAAGTCCAAGGTTTTGTACCCCCCGGAGCAGGCCGGACCTGAACCTAAAGTAGTTCTCCCTGACAGATTCACTGGGGGGCGGGACAAGTTTTTTGCTTTCCGGGAGGCATGTAAATTGTACTTTCGGCTGCGACCTCGGTCATCTGGAAGTGAGGAGCAAAGGGTGGGGATTGTCATCTCGCTCCTGCAAGGAGACCCCCAATCCTGGGCGTTCGCTCTCCCCCGGGCTCCCCAGCTCTCCAGTCAGTGGATAGGTTTTTTGCAGCTCTGGGTCTTGTATATGATGACCCGGATCGGGTCTCCCTTGCTGAATCTAAGTTACGTAGGATACAGCAGGGAGCTCGTCCGGCGGAGGAATTCTGTTCGGAGTTCCATAGGTGGGCCATGGACACCCAGTGGAATGACCCGGCTCTTAGGAGCCAGTTTTGTCAAGGTTTATCTGACAAATTAAAGGATGTGCTGGCACAGTATGATCCTCCCACGTCACTGGAAGCCGCTATGGCCCTTGCTATTCGTATTGACAGACGTCTTCGGGAGAGGTGCGGGGTAGCTTCACCCCCTGTGATGACTCCACCTTCCTCAAGGGTCCCTTATACGGAGGTTCCCTTGGTCACTCCAGAGGAGCCTATGCAATTAGGAGGGACATCATTCCGGGGGAGGGGATCGGTGGGGCGCCACAAAACAAGAAGTTGTTTCTTCTGTGGGAAAAAGGGACATTTTATTGGGGGGTGTCCATCCCGTCCTTTGCAGAGTGAGAAGTCGCCGGAAAACTATTGATCCCAGATTGTGTGGTGGACGGCAATCAGGGAGTAAGTATTTCGTCCCTAAATTCGTCTCAGTTTCTCGTACCGGCGGAGGTGGTGGTGGGTGCGAGAACTGAGAGGATATCTGTTCTTCTGGATAGTGGGGCCGGTCCTAATCTGGTGGATGCTCGCTTTGCCCGGGTTCAAGGTATGCGACTGAGTGTGTTGGCTAAACCTGTCCCCATATTCTCGATCGATGCCAGACCTCTCTGTCAGGGAAGTTTTTTGCAAGCAGTGCATAACATAGATCTTCAAGTGGGGGCGTTACCTAAAGAACTGTTGTCTTGTTATGTGTTGGAGGGTCTTCCTACTCCTATAGTGCTGGGCCTTCCTTGGTTAACTAAGCATAACCCGGTTATTAATTGGCAGTCCAGACAGATAAGCCAATGGAGTGAATTCTGTAATAAAAACTGCATGAATACGGTCATTGGTGCGGTCGCTCCTAGGGCCTTACCTCCATTTCTGGTGGACTTTGAGGATGTATTCTCGGAGAAAGGGTGTCAAGAACTACCTCCTCATCGCGAATATGACTGTTCTGTTAACTTGCTCCCTGGGGCCAAATTACCGAAATCTAGGTTGTATAACCTTTCTGGTCCTGAGAGACAGGCCATGAAGGATTATATTTCAGAGAGTTTGGCTAAGGGGCATATTAGACCTTCATCTTCCCCGGTGGCCGCGGGGTTCTTCTTTGTGAAGAAAAAAGATGGAGGCCTACGCCCTTGCCTGGATTTCCGTGAGCTTAATCGGATTACGGTCCGAGATCCGTATCCGCTCCCACTTATTCCCGATCTCTTCAATCAGATCATGGGTGCCAAATGGTTCTCTAAGTTGGATCTCAGGGGGGCGTACAATCTGATTAGGATGAAGGAGGGGGATGAGTGGAAGACGGCGTTTAACACTCCGGAGGGGCATTATGAGAGCCTTGTCATGCCATTTGGTCTGAGTATTGCCCCGGCGGTGTTTCAACACTTTGTAAATGACATCTTTCGCCACCTAATGGGACAGTTTGTGGTCATATATCTGGACGATATCTTAATTTACTCGCCGGATCTTGTGTCTCATCAGGAGCATGTTAGGCAGGTGTTACAGATCTTGCGGGATAATAAACTGTACGCCAAATGGGAGAAGTGTGTGTTCGCCGTACAGGAACTTCAGTTTTTAGGATTCCTGGTGTCAGCATCCGGTTTTCATATGGACCCTGGGAAAGTGCGGGCAGTTCTTGAGTGGGATCTGCCAGAGGATCTTAAGGCATTACAACGTTTCTTGGGGTTTGCTAACTACTACCGGAAATTCATTCGTAATTTTTCGTCCATAGTTAAACCTCTCACAGACATGACTAAAAAAGGGACGGATTTTTCAAAGTGGTCTGACAAGGCTTGTCAAGCGTTTTCTTCTTTGAAAAAATGTTTTGCTTCAGCACCCATACTTATTCAGCCTGATGCGTCACAGCCGTTCATTGTTGAGGTGGACGCTTCCGAGGTAGGGGTGGGAGCAGTATTGTCACAAGGTTCGTCCCCTGGTAAATGGCATCCGTGCGCCTTCTTCTCTAAAAAATTGTCGTCCGCGGAGAGGAATTATGATGTCGGCAATAGGGAACTCTTGGCCATTAAGTTAGCTTTTGAGGAGTGGCGTCATTTTTTGGAGGGGGCAGTCCACCCGGTCACCGTCATTACCGATCACAAAAACCTGCTATATTTAGAGTCCGCTAAACGTCTGAATCCCAGACAAGCTAGGTGGTCGTTGTTTTTTACCAGGTTTAATTTTGTCGTCACATATCGTCCTGGGTCAAAAAATGTTAAGTCGGATCCCTTATCTCGCTGTTTCCCAGGGCTGGGAACACGGAGGACCCGGTTCCGGTCCTTCAGGAGGGGGTGGTGGTGTCGGCAGTATGCTCTGAGCTTGAGGAGGAGGTATTGGAGGCTCAGGGGGACGCCCCTGTAGGATCTCCAGGGAGACTGTATGTTCCAAATCAGTTGCAACAAAAGGTGATCGAGGCACATCATAATTCAGCTTTGGCAGGACACCCAGGGAGTAAAGCAACTGAGGATCTCCTCTCGCGACGGTTTTGGTGGCCTAACTTACATAGGGAGGTGGTAACTTTTGTCGCCTCCTGCGAAGTTTGTGCGCGCTCTAAGACCCCACATACCCGTCCGTCTGGGACCCTCTTACCTTTGAAGATCCCGGAGCGTCCGTGGACTCATCTGTCTATGGACTTCATTACGGACCTCCCGCCATCTTCGGGTAAAACAGTCATACTCGTTGTAGTGGACAGGTTCAGCAAGATGGCACATTTTATCGCTCTTCCTAATGCTAAAACTCTTGCGCAGGTGTTTATTGGGGAGATTGTAAGACTTCACGGGGTACCCTCCGATGTGGTGTCGGATCCGGGGTCTCAGTTTGTGTCCAAATTCTGGAAAGCATTTTGTACACGGCGGGGGATGCAGTTGTCATTTTCATCGGCTTTTCAGCCGCAGACCAATGGTCAGACAGAGCGTCTGAACCAGAGCTTGGAGACATATCTCCGGTGTTTTGTGTCAGAGAACCAGGAGGACTGGGCTTCTTTCTTTCCTCTGGCGGAGTTTGCTCTAAATAATAGGCGGAGCGAGTCCACTGGTAAGTCCCCGTTTTTTGGGGCATATGGTTTTCACCCCCAGTTTTGTACCTTCAATAGGGGGGGCTCTTCTGGGGTTCCTGAGGAGGAACGATTTTCGTCGTCACTTGCTTCAGTGTGGAGAGGAGTGCTGAATAATCTGAGTACTATGGGGAACCGATACAAACGTATGGCTGATAGGAGGAGAGTGTCTGGTCCGGACCTAAGTGTGAACGATCTGGTATGGTTGTCTACCAAGAATATAAAACTTAAGGTTCCCTCCTGGAAACTGGGTCCCAGGTTCATCGGGCCATACAAGATCAGTTCTATAATTAATCCGGTTGCATTCCGTCTTGACCTCCCTCCCACATTTAAAATTCATGTGTTCCACAGATCGTTGCTTAAGAGGTATGTGGCGCCGGTGATACCTTCACCTTTACCTCCTCCTCCTGTGGTGGTCAATGGTAACTTGGAGTTCCAGGTGTCGAGAGTCATCGATTCACGTCTGAATCGCCGGTCCCTTCAGTACCTTGTTCATTGGAGGGGGTATGGTCCCGAGGAGAGGACGTGGGTTCCTGCGTCAGATATTAACGCAGACCGATTGGTTCGGGCCTTCCACACTACTCACCCAGATAAACCCGGCCCTGAGGGTCCGGAGGCCCCTCGTAGAAGGGGGAGTACTGTCACGGGTGTGTCGCTGCGAAGATCGTCGCGATTGCACACCCTGACTTCTCACAGCTGAGTTTCTGCTGCTGGGTGTTTTTCGGCAGTGAGAGAGTTAATTCTCCCTCTCTCTGTGCTGGACAAGACCAGCCTCGCTCAGCTGCAATTAATGTTGCGATAATTGGTTTCCTTCAAATACCTGCCTGTCTGCTAGGGAAGTGTCGGTGAAAGCTTTCATGCAGACCAGCAGAGCGGATCATATTGAGAAGTCTAAAGCTAAGAGTACCTGTTGTGGTTTTCTCCTCTCCTCGCTTTATTATTTATCTCCTTACCCGTTGGTGTTCCCTCTGTAGTGGTAGTTTTGTATGCAAGGTGTCTTTTGTTTTACCCCTTGTACGGTCTCGTTCGTCTTATACTGTGTGTAGGCAGTTACCTTCCCGTTTCCCTGTGGTGGTAATCAGGGTCCTTCTCAGGACTAGATTACAGTGGTCAGGGATTCACAGGAGATAGGGTTACGCTGGCGGCCTGGACCTCTGTACCATCAACAGTACCTCCAGGTAGAGGGATTAGTCAGGACCCCAGCTTAGGGTCAGCATAGACCCCGGTCCTCCTGTTTGCAGAGACAGCGTGACATTCACCTACCACCACGGTAGTTCCGCAAGCTGCCATGGGCGTACGCAGGGTCGCCATCAGGGCATTACTGCCCTTACTGACGTATGGGGCCCGGTGAACAGTGAGGGGCTTCTGCTCACCTGGTACTAAGCCGGCGTGCTGAAACGTCGGGTACCATCACGGCCGCGCGCACTCGTTCTCTGCTCCTTCCCTTCTCTGCATAGTGAGGAGCAGAGCGCGGGTGGTGCGCGCGGCCGTGCAGAGAGTTGCAGTGTAGCAGGGGTGCGCAGTCACACATACTGTGACACTACTCACCGCCCGTACCCCCCCACCTGTAGTCAGCAGCAGAGCATCGGATCCCTCCCCTCCAGCAGCGTCACAGCTCTCAGACTGTGGAGAGCCATGGAGGGGCGGGGCTAAATATCGGGGGTGGAGCCACAGACAAACAGGGAGAAGGAGGCAAAAAAGAAAGAAAAACAAGAGTGGGAGAGAGAAAAGATGAAAGAGAACAGAAAACACAAGAGAGAGGCAAGACACAGGTGAGAAGATGATATAGATAGATATAGATAGATGTAGATATATATTAGATAGATATATAGCTATATATACTGTATATATATATATATATATATATATATATATATATGGGTATGTATGTTCCCACGGTCAGTATTGGCAACGCTTTGGGAGCAGCACATGTCCGCTCCATCCAGAGCGCTGCCGACTTCTGAACGCAGGTGATTCCTCATGTGTTCATTGAACTGTGCGGAATCACTGCGTCCTATACATTGCACTGGTGATATTTATCTTGCGGAGACTCGTTTCTCTGAAAGATAAATAGACATGCTGCGGTCTGAAAGACGCGCCACATGTGCATATACGCAGGGAAGCCGCGGGCGTCGGTGCACGCAGATTGGAGACGGGATTTCTTGAAATCCCATCCGCTATGCTGTAACATCTGGATGCTGCGCGTTGCACGTTGCGGATGTACGCAGCGTTCAACCCCAGCGCTTACTGACCGTGGGAACATACCCTGCTGGGACACTAGCTGCAGTGGTGGGATTCAGGGGGCTCTCACCGGTTCAGTGACACTGCTTGTAAAAATAGCAGGCAGTTGCCCGAACCATCAAGAAGCGGTGCCGCAATCAGGTTTCCTGGTCCGCAGTTTTCATCTAAATGTGCATCTGAGGAAGCAAATTCAGTTGCAATATATTGCGATACAGAAAGCCACCAGCTTTCTGCACAGCAATAGTTACCAGCTGCCAGCCAATCACAGGCCAGCAGCTGACATCGGCACACACGTCACCAGCGTCTGACATCATTGTCAGTCGCCAGCGAGTGCGCGCTTCAGCTGCATGGAGGGAGTTTCACCGCAGGAGCGCGGCCAGGTAAGAAGAACTTGTTTTTTTTGTTTTTTTTTATTGAGAGCGGCGATCCTGGGGGCCCGGGGCAGACTGTGAGAAATGGGGGCAGAATGGTCATGGGGCAGAATGCTGGACACGGGGGGGGCAGAATGCTGGACATTGGGGGTAGAATTCTGGACACGGGGAGAATGCTGGACACGGGAGGCAGAATGCTGGACACGGGGGGGCAGAATGCTGGACATGGGGGGTAGAATTCTGGACACAGGGAGAATGCTGGACACGGGGGCAGAATGCTGGACACAGGGGGGCAGAATGCTGGACACGGGGGCAGAATGCTGGACATTGGGACAGAATGCTGGACACGGGGGGACAGAATGCTGGACATGGGGCAGAATGCTGGACATTGGGACAAAATGCTGGACACGGGAGGCAGAATGCTGGACACAGGGGGGGCAGAATGCTGGACATGGGGGCAGAATGCTGGACACGGGGGGGCAGAATGCTGGACATGGGGGGTAGAATTCTGGACACGGGGAGAATGCTGGACATGGGGGGTAGAATTCTGGACACGGGGAGAATGCTGGACACGGGGGGCAGAATGCTGGACATGGGGGGCAAAATGCTGGACATTGGGACAGAATGCTGGACACGGGGAGACAGAATGCTGGATACGGGGGGACAGAATGCTGGACACGGGCAGAATGCTGGACATTGGGACAGAATGCTGGACACGGGAGGCAGAATGCTGGACACAGGGGGGCAGAATGCTGGACACAGGGGGGCAGAATGCTGGACACGGGGGGGCAGAATGCTGGACATGGGGGGTAGAATTCTGGACACGGGGAGAATGCTGGACATGGGGGGCAGAATGCTAGACACGGGGGGGCAGAATGCTGGACATGGGGGGTAGAAGTCTGGACATGGGGAGAATGCTGGACACGGGGGGCAGAATGCTGGACTTGGGGGGGCAGAATGCTGGACACGGGGGCAGAATGCTGGACACGGGGACAGAATGCTGGACACGGGGGGACAGAATGCTGGACATTGGGACAGAATGCTGGACACGGGAGGCAGAATGCTGGACACAGGGGGGGCAGAATGCTGGACATGGGGGCAGAATGCTGGACACGGGGGGCAGAGTGCTGGACACGGGGGGCAGAATGCTGGACACGGAGGGCAGAATGCTGGACACTGGGAGCAGAATGCTGGCCCCGGGGGCCAGAATGCTGGACACACTGGCAGAATGTTGGACATGGGGGGCAGAATGCTGGACATGGGGGGCAGAATGCTGGACAAGGGTCAGAATGCGAGACACAGGGGGCAGAATGCTGGACTTGGGGGCAGAATGCTGGACACGGGGCAGAATGCTGGACACGGGGCAGAATGCGAGACACAGGGGCAGAATGGAGATACGGGGCATGACTGGAGACACAGGGCATGACTGGAGACACTGGGGGCATGACTGGAGACACTGGGGGCAGGATTTGAGACACTGGGGGCAGGATTGGAGACAGATGGGCAGGATCATGGGGCAGGATGGATATGATGGAGACAGATGGGGCAGGATGGGGGGATCATATGGGGCAGAAAAAGCGGAGTTGCGCCAATATGTGCACTGATGAGGATGAAATTATATGGATTGGCAAGGCTGCAGTGATGGGCAGTGCAGGCTGTATGTCTCTGTGTGGGCAGTTTTATTGCTGGCATATTGTTTTTGTAGCGCTGTATATATATTGGTATTTTACTAATAGCAATTTGGAATCCCTAGGAAATAATGATATCAAGAAAGAGAAAAATTGCTTCACTTGTGACAAATATGGAACCGAACATTGACCTTCTCATTAGCCAAAAGCAGGCCCATAGTTCCCATTGAAATACCAGTAAGTTTGTTGATTTTTAACTTTACTTGTTCTTTATTTTAAGTATTGTATTTGTTCCTGTTTTGTTTTTTTTTTTACTTCAAAATAAGAGTGTAGTATATGGTGTATACAGGGTCATACACATCGTGTGCGGTATATAGAGTGTATATACACTGCTGTATTATACTTTTCATATACAGGTTATAATGCCTCTTATTCTTTGTATAGAGGTGAGTGTGCCATGTATAATATATGGTATATACAGCGTAGTGTCGCATACACTGCTGTATTATACAATATACAACAGTTCTAATGCTCCATACCTAATATGCAGGATAATGTACAGTGTATATGATGTAACCTGTATAAGATGTGACATTGGCTTGCCCCCCTAGTTTTGATCCTGGGTACGCCCATGCAAGGTGCCAGTGGTGTGAGTCTGATATGGGGCTCGCCGCCACCTCCGGCGCCGCTATGAGAGGAAGTGGGACCGGCCCCGAGCAGTCCAGCACTTCCGTGTCATGTGACGTGGGGGCGTGCGTGCGCTCTCACGTCACATGCAAGGCTGGCGTGGTGGACGTCGGAGCGTGGAGGATGGAGCGGCGCGCGGAGCAGAAGAGCTGGAGGATGCAGTCACCTGAGGATTGGCAGATTGGTAAGTATGCTTGCTGAGTCTGACTCTCTTTTACAGGGACGTGGCAGCCGCAGCTTCCCGTCCCGGCACTTGAGGAGAGGGGGGAGAGCGGAGGGGGGAGGTGTGAGTGTATCAGCGGCCTCAGGCCCCAGGACACAGCGGGCCACATTAGAGGCCTCAGGAAGCAGCAGGCCCCTAATGGGGCCCTAGGAAACAGCAGGCCCCATTAGGGGCCTAGGTCCAAAGGAAGCAGCAGGTCCCATTAGGGGCCTAGGTCCAAAGAAAACTGCAGGCCCCATTAGGGGCCTTGGGCCCCAGGAAACTGCAGGCCCCAGGAAACTGCAGGCCTAGGGCCCCAGGAAACTGCTGAATAAGGTAATTATGTTGCATTATTCTTGTGAAGAAGAAATTTGTAATCTAGCCCATAAATTGCTTTCAAAATGGATGATTTATTCAGTAAAACAAAAGTACGATATACAGAACAATCTTAGATTATTCTGTATACCGGACTGTTGTTCTACTGAATAAATCATCTGTTTTGAAAGCAATTTGCAGGCTGGATTACAAGTTTCTTCACACACTTACTCTGGAGAAAGCCTACCCTCGTCACTACCTTAGTTGCTTCCTGGGAGTTGGTTCTTTTCAGTTATTTCACTATCATTAGTCCAAAAACCTCTAATTTTGGATAATAAAGGTATCTTTCTTAACACAACTTGGGTAGACCGGGATTGGCAATGCGCGCGGGGGGGCCCCATTGTGAAGTTTGCTGTGGGGCCCTGCCGTTCCTAGTTACGCCACTGATCAGAATACAGCTGATTCTTAAAGTTTACAAGAGCAAGGAGCAGAATGATAAAACAGGCAGGGGAAGGTAGAGATTAGGGATGAGTGAGTATACTCGTTAGGATTCGGTACTCGGCTAGTAATGCGGTACTCGCTGTACTCGAATCCTAGTGAGTAAATTTCACTACTTATATTCGGATCTACTGCCCAGCATGTGTTAGCCAATCACAGTAAAGCTGCCGCCTTCTTTGTTGTGGCATTACTGTGATTGGCTGGCCGCACAGCATCATAGTCATAGCCTCTGTGTGCAGAGAATGTGTGTGGGGGTCTGTGAGGCTGTGTGTGTGTGTGCGGGGCCTGTTCAGGGCTGTGCCGGCATGTGCCGGGCTCTGCTGGGCCTGTGCTGGGCTTGCGCTCTGCCAGGCTCTGTGGGCTCTGCCGGCCCTGTGCGGGGCTGTGCCAGGCTCTGCGGGCTGTTCCGGGCTCGTGCGGGACTGTGCCGGGCTCTGCCAGCTTTGCCGTGCTCGGGCCCTGCTGGCTGTGCGGGCATCGTCCGATGAGACTACTTGTCCCATCCGGTTATGCCTGCTACAGGGACAGCATTAGCGGATGATGGGAAAGTAGTATTCCCATCATCCGGCTAATGTGGTGAATGTAAAAAAAAAAAAGACATACAGAACATACAACATATAACATACAGTACATACACATAACATACAACACATAACATTGAGTACATACCCCACACACCTAATTCCCCGAAGCCCTCGTCTACTGCAAATAATATTAAAATAATAAACCAACCTATACTCACCTTTCTGACGCAGTCCCTCTTTAAAAACGAGTGTCCTACTGCGATCTCCCATGGAGAGCTGCCACATCAGCTAATGCGACCGCTCTCCAGGGGCTTCAGGAATACAGTGACAGAGATAATCCTCCGCACTGTATGACTCCCCGGGAGGTCACAGGAGTTCACCTGTGACTTACAGCAGCACTACAGCATGAGAATTTTCTCACGCAGCAGTGCTTCCGTTAAGTGAACTCCTGTGACCTCCCGGTCACTTGTTATTAATGGATTACGGTGAAAAGGTGAGTATATGGTTGTGTTTATTATTTTAATATGTCACTGTAGCAGGCATAGCCAGATGGGATAAGTAGTCCCATCGGACGATGCCCGCACAGCCAGCAGAGCCTGAGACTAGTAGAACCCCGCACAGCCCAGGCAGAGGCCAGCACAGACCCAGCAGAGGCCGGAACAGCCCTGCACAGGCCCGGGAGAGGCCGGCACAGTCCTGCACAGGACGTAAGAGGCCGGCACGGCCCCGGCAGAGGCCGGCACATCCCCGCACAGCACCGGCAGAGGTCTGCACAGCCCCGGCAGAGCCCGTCACAGCCCTGGCAGAGGCCAGAACAGCCCCGCACACAGAGCCCGGCAGAGCCTACAGAGCCCGGCAGAGCCCTGCACAGGCCGGCACAGCCCATCACATACACACACACACAACCCTACAGACCCCCGCACATATTCTCCGCGCACACATAGTCTCCACCCACACACATTCTCTGCCCACACACATTCTCTGCCCATTACTCGCATTTCCCATAGACTTAAATTGGACTCGCTACTCGTTATGAATACCAGAGTATTAGGAGCTACTCGCAACGAGTACAGCGAGTCTGAGTATTTCACTACTAGATCATCCCTCGTAGAGATAACTACTTAATTTTTCTAGTGTTTACCTCACTGCTCAGTACTGCTGTATAATGCCCCTTATGCTGCTGCTGCTTTAGAACTTGCTTCTTTCATAGTTTTTAAAGTTGAAGCTAGACTTAAGTCCATCGAGTTCAAACTGTAGCCTAATATGTTGATCCAGAGGAAGGCAAAAAACCTGTGAGGCAGATGATAATAGCTCCATGTTAGAGGAAATATTCCTTTACGACTCCACATACAGCAGTCAGACTAGTTCCCTGGATCAATTCCCCATGACAGAATCTAGTGCCTATAACATGTATTATTATATTTAGAGATGGGCGTACCCGAACAGTAAAGTTGAGCGTCCATACCGAATACCTAGTGTTTGCGCGTGGACACCGAGCATGGACTTTACCAGGAAATCGATGTTACTGGTCTGTTTCGGCCCCAAAACACAGTTTTTGATCGGTGGTAAAATCATCACCGGTGGTCAGACAGCCACGGTTCCCACGGTGTTAAAGGGAATCTATCACCCCATTTTTGCCCTATAAGCTGCGGCCACAGTATTCTGGAATGCTGTAGATAAGCCCCCGATGTCACCTGAAAGTGAAGAAAAACGAGTTATAAAATACTCACCCAGGGGCGTTCCGCCGTCAGGTCCGGTCCGGAGGGAGTCGCAGTCCGGTTCGGCGCCTCCCATCTTGTAGCGAAGCCGGCCTCTTCTTTCCGTCCCGTCGCGGCTCCTGCTGGACCTCTCTGACCTTTCTCGGCGCCTGCGCACTGCAGTACTCTGCTCTGCCCTCACCAGGGCAGAGCAGTGCGTCTGCGCAGGAGCTGCGATGGGGCGGAAAGAAGAGGCCGGCTTTGCTACAAGATGGGAGGCGCCAGAATGCGGAAAGAAGAGGCCGGCTTTGCTACAAGATGGGAGGCGCCAGAATACTGATGGCGGTGACCGCAGCTTATGGGGTAAAAATGGGGTGACAGATTCCCTTTAAATGATTGTGTGAGTACGTAGCTGTGATCGGAGGTATAAAGTTTACCTCGGGTCACTGGTGCCCGCTGATGGGACTACTGCTTCCATAACCTGACGCCTGATGCCATTAATAACAGAGAGCAGGCAGGCGGCTGATGGGAATATGTAAATAAATAATTTAGAAAAACAAAAGAAGTATCAAGTATAGAGGGGTCCCAATGTCCTATTTTTTATAATTTAAATTAATAATTTTAAAAAACAGCATGGGCTTCCCCCATTTTTCACAACCAGCCAAGCTAAGCAGACAGCTGGAGGCTGATATTCTCAGGTTGGTAAGGGACCATAGACATTGGTCCCCCCAGCCTAAAAATAACAGCCTGCAGCCACCCAGAAAAGGTGCTTGTATTAGATACTCTCATCAGCCGCCATCTCCTTGCTGTTATTAGCGGCAGCAAATGTTGGCTGATAGGATCAGTAGTCCCATCACCCGACATCAGTGACCGGAGGTAAACTTTATACCTCCGATCACAGCTGTGCGCTCACACTGTCTTTTGACAGCATTGGAAGCGAAGCTGTCTGACCGGTGGTGATGATTATACCGCCGATCAGAAGCAGTGTTTGCCGCGCTGTCATGCACATGACGACACAGCAAATACTGGATGTTTGGGCCCCCCATTGAAGTGAATGGGATCTGGGTACTGTTCTGGTACTCGAATCTGAACTTTTTGTAACTGTTCTGCCAAACCCGCTTGACCCAAACATCCAGGTTTCCGCCCATCTCTATATTTTTTCATGAAAACATCCAGGCCTCTTTTGAATTTTAGTAGTGAGTTAACTACTACAGCATCATGTGGCAAAGTTCCATAATCTCACTGGTCTTACAGTAAAGAATCTGCATCTGTGATTATGATTAAACTTCCTTTCTTTAGATGTAGAGGAAGCCACCTTGTCCCTGTCGCAGGCCTATGTGTAAAAAGATCATTATAAGCATCTCTGAACTGTCCCCTCTTATATTTGTACATTGCAATACAATTGCCCCTAAGCTTTCTTTGTTTAAACTGAACAAACTCAAGTTTAATAACCTATCTTGATATTACAGTCCACCCATTCTCTTAGTAACCTTGGTTGCTCTTCTCTGAACCCGCTCTAGTTCAGCCAGGGCTGCCACTAGGAATTTCACAGCCCTGTACTGGCAAAATTTTCAGACCCTCTTCAGACTCAGCCCAGGCTCCACCTCAGCTCCACCTCAGCTCCACCTCCACACCTCGAACCTTCCACAGTCCCACTTTCAGAAAAACTCCACTTCTGCACTACGTCCTCACCAATCACACATTAACAGTTTCTATGGAAAATATCACATTCATAGTCATAAGCTTTTGTTTAGGCCTAAAGATTTTTTAAACCTGCCACCATGACATGGTAGACTATTTAGGCACAGTCCTACTCTTCTATAACTTATTAAAAATTTCTTAAAATGCCCAATACTCTTTTTAGGTATATTTTTCTGTACGAGAATGAGTCACATACAATTTTTAAAATTACCAATGATAACACATAAAAGGAACAAATACCACCACACCATGACCAGATCCAATATTACCATCACATAGTGACCAAATACTACCACATACAAGGAACAAATACTGCCACATCATGACCAGCCAACATATTACCATCACAAAGTGACCAAATAATACCACATACAAAGAACAAATACCACCACCAGATCATATATTATCACCTGTCACGACTTGAACCCAGCACCTCTGGTGCACCAGGAGGCAGCTCTTGCCTTTGAGCTATTTCAGCTCATTTCAAAGTTCTTTGCTAACCGTGATATTAGTACTTGTGTAATTTCCGATTACCTCTACCCTGTAAGTTCCTGATTGGCTCCACTTTCTAAATCGCCTGATTAATCATCCTATTTAAACCTGGCATTGCTCTCCCTTCCTTGCGAGATTATTGAGTTCCCAGCCTTTAGTCAAGCTCTCATTTCACCTGCTGTTTCATCCAAGACTTTACTGCTGTTCTCGTGTACTGACTGGTGCTGCCTCTAGTGGTTGCAATACCTCTACTCCAACCCAGGTCAGTCCATAACACCAACACATAGTGGTCATTAATAAAAAAACACAATACTAATAATACCATAAGTGCTATTATACAAAGGAGCTCTTTAGTACAGGGATCACCAGGGACATTACACAGGAGCTCTGTATATAATGTCGGTGTACAGTCAATATAGTGATTGATTACCAGTGACTTTACACACAAGAGCTCTGTATATAGTATAAAGGGTAAGAGTACATGCAACACACTGACTCATCAGTGAAATCTCGAGTTGAATAATCTCATCTTCCCTTTTCTTATTCATCCAAGCAGACTGCCATCACTTCTCACAGTCAGGAGTCAGGACTCATCTCTGCAGAAAAAAACACACAGTTATCTAGAGCACAGCTTCCAGAGCACATTCCTCAATGTTTCCCCAACTTCTACACTATGTCAGATGAAGAAAAAAAATACATAGTGTCACCCTGCACAGTAACAGGTCCCTCCACACTGAAACCAATATCTTACTCATGCAGACTATTCAAAGTTTACTCCAGCATGTAGATGACCAGAATATTGATGCTGATGACAGGATCGTCAGTGCTAACCATCTTAGCAGCCATTTCTAAACTGTGCAGAGGTCCTTCATTTGTGCCCACTCCGTAAGCGTGATTTGCATCACTTCCGGACTGCTTTAGCCCAGGCTATACAAAAGGTCATACTGTACCAGGGTCATTGCTGCTGCCACAACCACTGCAAAATGTGCAGAGTGGAATTCCACCATGTCAGAACATAGCTGATGAAACGGTCATCCTCTGTAGTGATACAAGTCTATGAACTGCGGATGCAATAGTGGAAAGTGAGCACACAGCAACCGTGCTTTCTGCAGCAATGCTTTCAGCCTGAGATAGTGTCGGGGAAATTGCTGTACCACCAGTTTGAGGAAGTAAGCCATGCAAGGCACGTGTGTGTAGGGCAGCCACTAGGTTTACACCGTGATCTTGACCGTGATTATAGCAATTGAAGGGGGCTCTTGGTACCAGATAAACTGTTAATGAAGGTTCAAGAGCCGATGAACAAATGGACAAGGAGGATGAGGTGATGGGAATGCACCAGTCAGGAGATGAAGAGGATCCCATCTCTGTTGTCCGTGGTTGGCGGGAGGGATGGAGGAAGCAAGCTTGAGTGTTACATCGCCACCAACACAACATGGAATTGGATCTCATGTAAGCACCCATCACATGAGTGCCTTCTTGCTGCAGTATGGTTAGCGCTGACAATGCCATGATCAGCATCTCTATTCTGGTCATCTATATGCTGGAGCACATTTTGAATAGTTTGCATGAGGAGGCAATCGTCCCAGAAGAATAGGTGGAAGCAAAGGAGGATGTGGAAGGGATAGCAATATCTAAATTTTCTGGACTGTCGTCGCACAGGCGGGTGCCATGGTTTTGTGGTTTACAGCGATCAAGAGGGGCTCATGGTACCAGAGAAATTGTTAGTGAAAATGCAGGAGCCAAGGAACAAATGGAGGAGGATGAGGTAATGGATGCAGAACAGTTAGGAGATGAAGAAGATAATGATACAATCTCTGTTGTCTGCAGTTGACGGGAGGGGACAGAGGAAGCAACCTTGAGTGTTACCCTGCCACCAACACACAATCGACTTGGACCTCATGGAAAAGCCAGGCATATGAGCTCCTTCTTGCTGCACTATCTTCACTGTATTTTTAGGGTTAGAAATAGTGCTGACTACTGGGTTGCCACTCTGTTATGTCCACGGTACAAGAGTAAATTTAGCCATATGCTTCCCTCCTGGAAAGGGATGCGTGCATGCTGGAGTATCGAATCACGCTTGTAGACAATCTAAAGAGTGGTTTTCCCTAAGCCAGCAATGAGCCGCACAGTGTGCATCTCAGTTCTAGACATCTGAGCCCAGGAACATCAAAGCGCCATCGCAAAACATTGGAAGCAGCTGCAGTGTAAGTGGCATAAGCAATTTCTGAGTTATTTAACACCTTTTTTTAGACAAGACCGTGCACCAGCGGAATAGAGTACAAGTCTGGCACTTTGTGAATGAATGGAGAGGGTAGTTCAGGAATATCTGGAGCTCAATATCAATGCCATCGGGGGGTTTTGGACCCTTTTGCATTTTGGTCTTCAAAAATGGAAGAGTGCATGGCATGAGCTTGCCTATCACGTCTTGAAGGTTTTGTCATGTCTGGCAGCCATCTTTTTCTCAGAATGTGTCTTCGGCGCTTCGGGTGACCCGACATGAAATGACACTTGGTGTACATAGGGTTAACCATGTCTTTTCATGTCCTTTGCTATCTAATTTGCACAAACAATTAAATCAGACTATGTGTGCAAAATTTCACACCTGTAGGGTTAATTAAAGGTGTAAATTCGTAGCAAAAAAGTCCGTTTTTTTACAACGAATTTACACCTTTAATTAACCCCTACAGGTGTGAAATTTTGCACACATAGTCTGATTTAATTGTTTGTGCAAATCAGATAGCAAACGACATGAAAAGACATGGTTAACACTATGTACACCAAGTGTCATTTCATGTCGGGTGCTTCTGTCTTTTCACTGAAGCCGGCTTTACCCGGCAATTGAATGAGAGGATATTTTACTATGTAGAAGTGTATAAACTATACATATATGTATATATATATGTCACAATGACATGTATATATATATATATATGTATTCTATGTGTGTATATTTAGTGTTTACAAGGAAAGAATGGGGTTTTTTTAGTTGCGATATTTTGTTCCCATAGACTTACATGGGACTTCCGGTATCGGTATCGGGTATCGCCGATATTTTAGTGATATCGGTGATACCATTCCGATTCCGATACTTTAGGATATCGGAAAGTATCGCTCAACTCTAGTCCTGACACATAAGCCCAGCCGGCTGTCTCCTGAAAGTGATGACTGCCTAACTTTCATCAAAATGAACAAGTCATGGATCTCTAATGTCTTTTACACCCTAGTTGCAGATTGGGGTCATTTTTAGTATCATGTATTAATATTGCATTATTGCAGTCTGTGCCATCTTTGTGGTGTCTTCTGTGCCTGCTTTTGCTACTGATGGTGATGTTACAAACAATTTTTTGAAATATGGAGACTCCAAGTTGGGTCTCCATCTGGTGGTATGCCTTTAGTAGAAGGTGTGTCATAGGCCTATTATGCTATTTCTACTCTGTGGAAATTGATGCCACTTTAGTGCTATGTGACAATTATTTTTTTGAAATGTGGTGACTCCAAATTGGGTCTCCATCTGGTGGGTTGCCTTTAGTAGAAGGTGTGGCTGAGGCCTGCACTTAATTTTAGTCAACTACCAGTGTTACTGTCCTTACATTTTTCTAACATTACTGTTCTTCCAAGCTGATATTTGTGCCACCTGAGTCTGTCTGGGGAAAAAAAAATTGAGCTGTTACATGAGGTATCAGGGCTCTCAGCACAGCCAGCCTACGCTGGTTCCTAATTCACCTCGTCTGAATTTAAATATAAATTCAAAGATCTAAATGCTGGCCCAGACCCTGATACAACATGCAAGGCTGTTATGATTTGGTAACTGAGGAGGACAGGAGCAAAACAGCAAAACAGCCAAACACCTGAGAGGTTGGGAACTTATGGGTTGCAGATCCCTAAACTAACCGCACAACTAGAAGCAGCTGTGGAGCGTACCTACGGTGATCCTAGACGCCTCGGCACAGCCGGAGATCAAGCTACACCTAAAGACAGAAACAGGAAAGCTAACTGCCCCGAAGTAGAGCCCCAAAGGAATAGGCAGCCCCCAAACATATAATGGCGGTTAGATAAGATGAAACACAAACGCAGGCAGAAAATAGAGTGAGCAAACGCAGGGGCCAAACACTGACTAAATAGGACAGGAAAGAACAGAATACTATCTGCAACCCAGCAAAACCCTAGCAAAACTTCCAACACTTCTGATTACAAAAATGCTGAAATCACACGATCTCGCCACCCACTAAATCAGATCTCAGAGTGAACAAGGCTAACCCGCAGCCACTCAAGAAGCAGGGAAAGAGCAATTGAACAAATAATAGTGGCTACAGAAAACAGAGAGAAGCACAGGCCCCAGGAGGGGACCCGGCTAACCTCCACTAAGGTGAAGACAAAAAATGGAAATAGCAAACACAATAGAAATAAGCAGAAAATATCTTATCTGAAAGTAGCAGACGCAGGCAAGAGACCAGCAGACTTCCAAATGAACCAGGAAACAACAATTGATCACCGGCGAGGATCATGGGAAGTCCAGTCAGTGACTCCTGATTGCCAGGTATCGCTGCCAGCTGAGGAGGCCCAGTCATTCGATACAGCTTCAGTACCGACAGCAACCACCAGAGGGAACCTCCGCTCAGAAATTGTCTCCAATACGTTCACAACACATGGCCTATTGCTGAATGATGCTGTGCCATTATAAAATGTTCTACTTCGGGTCAATACTATTTTTCTACTAATAGTAATTTATGAAACTGAAATTTGTGACACCTATGTGTGGCAGGGAAACTAAAAAAAATTGAGCCATTGCATGAGGTATCTGTGCTTTTGGGCTCTCAGCTAAAAGGTTTACACCGCTCCCTTAACCACCAGGTCCTCATTAAAACTTAAATTCCAAGCTGTAAAGACTAGGCTGGAGCCTGATACCCAGGGCCGTTGTCAGCACCTGGGAAAGTGGTGGTAGCATCGTATGGGACCCATTATATATGGAGCATCATATTGGGCCCATTAAATATGGACCATCATATGGGACCCATTATACATGGACCATCTTTTGGTGCCCATTAAGTATATATGGAGCATCATATAGGGCCCTTTACATATGGAGAATGATATGGGGCCCATTAGATATGGAGCATTATATGGGCCCAATATGATGCTCCATATATAATAGGCCCCATACGATGCTCCAGTGTGTGATGGGCCCCATATAATGCTCCATATATATTGGGCCCCATATGATGGACCCAATAAATTGCTCCAAACGTAAAAAAAAGAAAAATAGAAATACTCACCTCTCCTCACTGACCGCTGCTCTGCTCCGGACTTCTCAGCATTAGCGTCTTCCAGCTCTCTGCACTGTGGCTGTTCAGGCAGAGGATGCATAATAGTGATGTTATCGGACCCTGAAACATCAAAGTTAGAAGACGCCGCAGTGGTGGAATGGGGAAAGGTAAGTATTACAAGTACCGATGCCCTGAGTAAGGGGGGGCATTCGCAGGCGTCAACATTGACACAGGCATAGGATCCCCATAGCGCCACAGTGTCCCTGACAGTGAGTGCCCCCCCACCTGCTCAGGGTTCCACCACTTTCCCAGGTGCTATTCTGTATGGAGCATTATATGGGGACCATTGTGTATAGAGCAATAAATGGGGCCCATCATATACTGTATGAAGCTTTATATGGGACTCTTTATACTGTATGGGACCCATCCTATACTGTATGGAACATTATATAGGGCCCATTATATAAGGAGCATTATATGGGGCCTATCATACACTGGAGCATCATATATGGAGCCAATCATATACATACTAGTGATGAACCCGTTCTACGCCCGGGTGGCAAGCATTTTTATAGGTACATGGTCTCCCATTCTGGTATGTGCTGACCCCCTCCTATTCTGGTATGCATGGCACCTCTCATCCCTATCCTGGTATGTATGGTCCCCTCACCCCCACCAAATCTACTATGCATGGCACCCCATTCCTCATCCTGGTATGCATGGTCCCCTCATCCCCAATCCTGGTATGCATGGTACCTCCTCATCCCTATCCTGGTATGCATGTTACCTGCTCATCCATATCCTGGTATTCATGGTTCCCTCACCCCCCAATCTTGGTATGCAGGGTCCCCTCACCCCCCAATCCTGGTATGCATGGTCCCCTCGCCCCCCAATCCTGGTATGCATGGTTCCCTCCTGCCCAATCCTGATATGCATGGTCCTCTCAACCCCAATCCTGATGTGCATGGTCCCCTCACCCCCCTATCCTGATGTGCATGGTCCCCTCACCCCCCAATCCTGAGGTGCATGGTCCCCTCACCCCCCAATCCTGATGTGCATGGCCCCCTCACCCCCAATCCTGATGTGCATGGTCTCACCCCCCAATCCTGATGTGCATGATCCCCTCACCCCTAATCCTGATATGCATGGTACCCTCACCCCAATCCTGATATGCATGGTCCCCTCACCCCCCAATCCTGATATGCATGGTCCCCTCACCCCCCAATCCTGGTATGCATGGTCCCCTCACCCCCCAATCCTGATATGCATGGTCCCCTCACCCCCCAATCCTGTTATGCATGGTCCCATCACCCCCAATCCTGATGTGCATGGTCCCCTCACCCCCCCAATCCTCATGTGCATGGTCCCCTCACACCCTATCCTGGTATGCATGGTCCTCTCACCCGCTATCCTGGTGTGCATGGTCCCCTCACCCCCCAATCCTGATGTGCATGTTCCCCTGGCAAGCATTTTTAAAGGTATATGGTCTCCCATGCTGGTATGTGCTGCCCCCCTCCTATCCTGGTATGCATGGCACCCCTCTTCCCTATGCATGGTACCTGCTCATCCATATCCTGGTATTCATGGTTCCCTCACCCCCAATCCCGGTATGCATGGTCCCCTCACCTCCCCAATCCCGTTATGCACTGTCCCCTCACCCACCAATCCTGGTATGCATGGTCACTTCCCGCCCAATCCTGGAATGCATGGTCTCCTCACCCCCCAATTCTGGTATGAATGGTCCCCTCACCCCCAATTCTGGTATGAATGGTCCCCTCACCCCCCCAATCCTGATGTGCATGGTCCTCTCACCCCCCCAACCCTGATGTGCATGGTCCTCACCCCCAATCCTGATGTGCATGGTCCGCTCATCCCCAATCCTGATGTGCATGGTCCCCTCATCCCCAATCCTGATGAACATGGCCCCCTCATCCCCCCAATCCTGATATGCATGATCCCCTCACCCCCCAATCCTGGTATGCATGGTCCCCTCACCACTCTATCCTGATGTGCATGGTCCCCTCACCCCCCCAACCCTGATGTGCATTGTCCGCTCACCCCCCAATCCTGATGTGCATGGTCCCCTCACCCCCTATCCTGGTATGCATGGTCCTCTCACCCGCTATCCTGGTGTGCATGGTCCCCTCATCCCCCAATCCTGATGTGCATGGTCCCCTGACAAGCATTTTTAAAGGTATATGGTCTCCCATACTGGTATGTGCTGCCCCCTCCTATCCTGGTATGCATGGCACCCCTCATCCCTATCCTGGTATGGATGGTACCCCTCATCCCTATGCTGGTATGTATGGTCCCCTCACCCCCACCCAAATCTGGTATGTATGGCACCCCATTCCTCATCCTGGTATGCATGGACCCCTCATCACCCAATCCTGGTATGCATGGTACCCCCTCATCCCTATCCTGGTATGCATGGTACCTGCTCATCCATATCCTGGTATTCATGGTTCCCTCACCCACCAATCTTGGTATGCATGGTCACCTCCCGCCCAATCCTGGAATGCATGGTCCCCTCACCCCCAATTCTGGTATGAATGGTCCCCTCACCCCCAATTCTGGTATGAATGGTCCCCTCACCCACCAATCCTGGTATGAAAGGTCCCCTCAATGCCCAATCCTGATGTGCATGGTCCGCTCACCCCCCAATCCTGATGTGCATGGTCCGCTCACCCCCCAATCCTGATGTGCATGGTCCCCCTCACCCCCAATCCTGATGTGCATGGTCTCCTCACCCCCCAGGCCTGATGTGTATGGTCCTCTCACCCCCCAACCCTGATGTGCATGGTCCCCTCACCCCCAATTCTGATGTGCATGGTCCCCTCACACCCCCCAACCCTGATGTGCATGGTCCCCTCACCCCCCAACCCTGATGTGCATGGTCCGCACATCCCCCAATCCTGATATGCATGGCCCCCTCACCGCTATTAAACTGCGCAGATACCCCAAAAAAACAAACATTTATACTCACCTTTCATCCCTGTGCTCCAGCGCTGTTCCGTTCTGCTGGACGCCGGGGAGGAGAGCGGCGCCGGAGTACGCGCATGCAAACACCGCGCAGTCCGGCGCCATATTGCTAAAGACACACTGTAAATGTGTCTTCAGCAAAATGGCGCCGGATAGCGCTATTGCGCATGCGCGATCTGACGCACACTCCTGATCTCCTGCCCCGGGAGAAGAGAAGCGCCGCAGCAACGCTCCTCCCGGTCAGGTAAGTATGTGAGTATGGCGCCGGAGATCGCGGTATGCATCCAGTGTGCATACCGCGATCTCCGGCACCATGCAGAGTACTCACCGCTCTGGATGCCTCACTCTGTCTGGAGCCAGACTGTGCAGGCGTGTCGCGCTTGCGCAGTCTATAAAGGCTTCAGACAGAGTGACGCTCCTAGCGTTATATTATAGATATGGGACTAAATATACTGTACATGGGCCCACTACATATGGACAAATATATGGGGCCCTTCATACACTGGAGCATTATATGGAGCCCATTCTGTATGGAAGATTTTATGGGATCCATCATATACTGTATGGAACATTATATGGGGTCCATTATGTATGGAACAATATATGGGGCTCATTATACTGTATGGAGCATTATATAAAACTCATTATACCGTATGGAACAATATATGGGGCTCTTCATACTGTATGGAGCATTATATGGGGCTCATTATTCTGTATGGAGCACTACGTGGAGCCTAAAATATGGTATGGAGCATTATATGGGGCTCATTATTCTATATGGAGTACTATAGGTTGTCCATAATACTATATGGAGCAATATATGGGGCTCATTATTCTGTATGAAGCACTATGTGGTGCCCATAATATTGCATTGAGCAATATATGGGGTTCATTATTCTGTACGGAGCACTATGTGGTGCCCGTAATACTATAAGGAGCAATACATGTGGCTCATAATTCTGTATGGAGTGCTATTTGGTGCCCATAATACTGTATGGAGAACTATACTGTCTGGATGCTGAGCTATTGTAGAATTTACAATCGATATCACTTATGTAATGTAAGAAGTAAGAGAAATCTTTGGCATTGTAATATACCTATATTTCTCTGCCGTATCTGTGCATCATGAATTGTGGTATGTGTTAAAGGGACCCACTGAGACTCTTTTGCCATAGGCCCATGAAAAACTGGAGCCAGCCCTGCTGATACCTCATGCATGGGTCGTGGCTGACTGCTGCTGTGCCATTTGCAAATTCCTACTGTGGATCAATTGATGCCACTTTTCATGGTGTCTACCCCTACCTAAGTTTAGCTGTTTAAGAAGCTTTTTGTCACTCCTTAAGATGTGTGTATGTTTGGTTTGGCCTCCCATTGAATCTAATGAGGTTAGGATACGTTACGTTGAATGCCAATCCGCTATTTGCTTCTTAATGGGCAGTTTAATAGCCTATTTAGACAGGCAGACTGCCTTTGATATACAAACATAATGATCACTAATAGATCATTCTTTGAACATACGTAATAGATCATTCTTTGAACATATGTTGCCAATATTCTTGGCAGCACGTACTGTTAAAATGGAATGATGTGCTGCTGAGAATGATGATCTTTTAAGAAAATGAGAAGATCATTTCACCCAGTAGTCAAACATTTAGCTCACTGTTCTTTTCATCTGCAACCTCTTTATTCTGAACTATTAAACAGTTTGATAACAGTTCTCCATAAGGCTAGGTTTACATTGCGTTAGTGCAGTCCTCTCAACACATGCGTTAAACGGACTGCGCTAACACAAGTGCCTTTTAAAGATTGCGTTATGTGATCACGCTAGCGCAGATGGTCCATCTGTGCTAGCGGTGACGGACCCCCGAACGCTGCAGACCGCGTCCGGGGTCTGTCAAAGAATGACGGCACATCGCGAATGCATGCCGATTATGTCATGCGTTAGCATTGCGCTACATAATGGCAGTCTATGGGTGCGCTAACGCATCCGTTACATAGCGTTAGTGCCGCTTTGTAACGGATGCCGTCAGCGCATTGCCATTAACGCAATGTGAACCCATCCTAACAGAGACATGATTTAGCAATTTTACATAATTTTGTGTTACCAAACCCCAAACATGACATTGAAAATGCAAGATAGATTTTTGTTTGGAAGTCAAACCAATGCTAAAAAACTGGAATATTGTAATATTGTGGTGTATGGGGATTTCAATTTCTTCTCTCCCCATAGTTTTTACAGTTTTTATCAATTATTTCAAATCAGCATGTACTTTTACAGTTGTATATATCTCCCAACATCTTATTTTATGACCTGACACTTATTGACACCGATCTTTTTGTTCTGATTGATAAAATAAAGGTCCTCCTGATTCATACAAGTTTTAAAATAAAGGTCCTCCTGATTCATTGAGACTGGTGATTTTCAGGTTGATCTTGATGAGGGGACATGGTGGAGTCATATGTTCCTAATTCATTAAGAGATGCGTGCCTCTTAATGAATCCAAAGCGTTTGATGAGTGGCGCGTGCCTTCATGCGCTATGCCACGAATCTTAGTCCAGACATTGAAGGGAATGCTATAATTCATCATGATTAGACCAGCTAAAGGGTCTTGCTATTGTCATGCCCCCCAATGCCTCCCCAACTCTGCTCATTTTGCCAAAGCTGGGTGAAACTGGAGATAAAACATCAACATTTTTTACACACGATTTAATGCCCTTTAATCCAGAATTATGGCAAAATTGCTTTGAAGAATTGGGGCCAAAGAGTTTATTCTTGAACTACAACATTATGCCTTCTTTTTTTTAAATCGGATTATTCTGTGTCTCTGGGTGACTACATGGTGGCAGCTGCTGACCTTGAGTGCATGGGCTGTGCTTGGGCTTTAGATGGTGCACCTCACAGGTTAGAATCTCCTAGAAGAAAATGCAAAAGCCACTTACTTTCTCTGCAGACATGTTTGTGCTTTTACAGTATTTTCTTAAGAAAGTGATCTCATTTTTTCAGAATATTCATTTCCAATAATTGTGTATTGTAAATTAGACAACATTGATAAATATGTTCCATTGTGTTATAACAGGAGCTCAAAGATGCTGGGTAATTTTTGAAAGCACAGCAAACTATGCTACCACGGTAATCTATAAAATGCCAGTGACTGATATGAATGCAGCCTGGGTTTTTACCTCCCTATATGTGACAGTTGTTACATTTTTATCCACAGCATTATTTTAGCTGTCAAACTGGCAATATGTAAAGTTTGCTGTAATGCACATTATTGTACATATTTTGTGTAAATTAGATTCGATACCAGGAGAGCTTTAAGACAAATGTAGTTGAAATGGAGCCAAGACAAAGAAGTTAGGCTCAAGGACAAATAGGAATGGGAATTTTTGATTAATCCTTTATGCTCTGATGATTGACATTAATGAAATTTAGAATATGAAGGCCTGAAAAGAATCTCTGGCAAGTGAGGCGGTTGCATGGGGCATCAAAACATTCATGCATCACAGAGACTGCTGTCTGCTGCAGGACACTTGCACTGTTTTAATAGCTGTAAGAAATGTGCTGTAGTACAGCCAACAGTTACGTAGTTAACTACGTCACTACTAGTGTTGAGCGATACGATAATGCAAATATCGGCTATCGGCCGATATTAGCTCTATCGGCCTTTCGATAATTCGTTTCGATATTTTCGTCTTATCGAATACCGGAATCGGAAGTTCCCATAATTCTTTGCGAGGCAATGTGATTTTAGTCAGCCAATGAGGAATCCTTAGAAGTGTGGGCACATCCTGTACTGCTGCGGTCATGTTAACTAATGGCATGGCTGTGATTGGATGCTGAAATGATGTCAGAATGCACTATAAAAGGCGCCGCCGCCATTTTAGCGTCACTGTGCTGTGAATTCAGTAAGGGACAGAACGCTGCTGTGCTGACTCTGAGGGACAGTTAGAGATTGTGATTTAGTGTACTGTGCTGTAGGCAGGCTAGCACCAACCGCTGTGTAAAGCTTCCTTTTGCCTGCAGTGTTGTTTTAACAGCTCTGCAAGGTGTGTGTGAGTGCAGGTGACGCTGCAGTTTTCTCTGCATGCAACGCTGTCTGTAGGCATCTGCACATGTCACTCACAGACTCTTTTTTTTTTCCTTCAGTGTAATTCTTGCAGCTCCATGCAATTTAACTATTAGTGTGACGCGCTTCCATCCGTATCCAATACATTGGTTGCAAACACTATAGAAGTAGACAAAGGAGTAGCCTTTCCCAGATTGTGGACAGTTGTGTTTCAGTGTTCACTTCAGTCTGTGTTTTTTATTTTTTGAGTGCACATCACGCTCCAGTTACTTGTTCAAGCACTGCTGCTTGTACTCTGCTGAGCGTGTCTCAGTGCCTCATCCTTTTCATTTCTCTCCAATTGGTTCTGCTCCATTCCATTTAAAATATAATCTATTAGTGTGACGCACTTCCATCCGTATACAATACATTGGTTGCAAACACTATAGAAGTAGACAAAGGAGTAGCCTTTCACAGATTGTGAACAGTTGTGTTTCAGTGTTCACTTCAGTCTCTGCGTAATAACCACACTTAGGCCTTATAACTTTTCTGACTTTCTTTATCAATCTACCAAGATGAAGAAGTCAGTGAGTAAGGCACGTGGTCGTGGCCGTGGAGTTTCAGCAGGGAGAGGACGTGGGGATTCTGTGGCTGCTGCCGCCCTCAGTGACACAGCATCCACCAGTTTTCCCCGTGAGCGTTCCTTTATGCGCACTTTGGTAGGAGCTCGGCGTGCCCCCCTGCTGCTGGAAGAACAAATTGAAGCCGTTGTTGGTTGGATGGCAGCCAATGCATCGACTTCAATTCCTTCCACCTCCTCTCAGGAACACAACACTGTTGAGCAACCATCTGTCTGTTCACCGCCTGTCAAATTGCCCAGGCAGTCAGAGAGTTCTGTACAGGAGCCAGCTGAGTCTCTGCTTCTGTTCTCAGAATCTGTTGGCTCGCAAACACGGGCACAGACAAGTAGCATTCTGCAATTTGAAGAAGAGGGAGTATGCAGTGATGCGCAACAGCTGTGTCTCTCTCAATCTGAAGAGGCGGGTGAGCCAGTGCCGATGGACAGCACACCGCAGAACGCATCTTATGATGATGATGAGACTCAGGTGCCAGGTTTTGTGGAGCATGGTGCTGCCCAGACCATCCAACAGCAGCAGGTGTTGGAAGAGGGTAGTGGAGATGATGAAGTCCAAGACCCAACATGGCGTGAGCAACAGGAAGGTGGTGGGAGCAGCTCTGAGGAAGAGATTGTCCCAACGGTACAAAGAGGAGGGAGAGGTAGGCTGCAGACTCGCTTGCCTGTAGCCTCCAGTTTGGCACCTGTTGGGAGCAGTTCTCTTAGAACTGTCAAAATTGGCGCTCCCATGACTTGCACTGCGTGGTCCTTTTTTGACAGACTTGTAGATGATATTTGCTATGTTCAATGCAAGCTGTGTAAGCAAAAAGTTAAAAGAGGTAAAAATATCAGGAACCTGAATACCACAAATATGTGGACACATGTACGGACAAAGCACGTAGCTGAGTTCCAAAGACACACTGGAGATTTAGGCCAACCTACAGCAGCACCTACATCTTTAGGTCATGTTCGAGCCTCTACCTCCAGCTCTCACACATACCTGTTTCGGCTTCCTCACAGGATCTCCATGGAAGAACCTCGGTCACTGTTGTCCATAGACAAACTGTTATTCCACCCACTGCAGCAAGTTCACAGTCATCGTCACACTCCCAGAACAAAAAACAGCCATCGGTAACACAGGCATGGGATAAAAGACGGCCATACTCGGCAAACCATCCACGAGCACAGGCTCTGAATGCTGGCCTTGCAAAACTCCTGTCCCTTGAAATGCTGTCATTCAGACTGGTGGAGACTGACAGTTTCAGGAACTTTATGGCATTGGCAGTCCCACAATATAATGTGCCAAGCCGATTTTATTTCAGCAGGCAAGCTGTCCCTGCTCTGCAAAAACATGTCGAGGGAAACATTAAACATGCGCTACTAAACACCGTCAGTAGCAGGGTCCACCTGACCACCGATGCGTGGACCAGTACCCATGGCCAGGGACGATACCTTTCCCTCACTGTCCATTGGGTCAATGTTGTGGAGCCGGGTACAGATCTTGCCAGTGGCGCTGTACGTGTCCTGCCAACTCCAAGGATTGCAGGAATCCAGTCTGTGCACATTGATTCCTCCTCCTACTCCAGTTCCTCAGAATCATCGCTGCACGAGCCGTCACGGTATACCTCCACATGGACCCGTGAACGCTTACCTGTTGCGACCGATATGAGCACAGCCGTGGCCAAACGTCAACAGGCCGTACTGAAATTAATTCCCATGGGGAATCGAAGCCACACAGCGCAGGAGCTCTGGGATGCCATCAAGCAGGAGAGCGATGTGTGGTTTTTGTCAGCTAATCTCCAGCCAGGCTTGGTAGTGTGTGACAATGGCCGAAATCTGGTGGCAGCTCTGGGCCTTGGCAACCTCACTCACATACCATGTCTGGCACATGTGCTCAACTTGGTCGTGCAGAGTTTTTTGAGGGACTATCCGGAACTTGATGCACTGCTGCACAAGGTCCGCCTAGAGTGCGCTCACTTGCGACGTTCCAGCATGGCCAGATCGCGCATTGCAGCTCTGCAAGTCAGATTTCGCCTTCCTGAACATCGCATCATATGTGACGTACCCACCAGGTGAAATTCCACGTTACATATGTTGGAGCGGTTGTGTGAGCAGCAGCCAGCAGTAATGGAGTATCAGCTGCAACAGGCGCAATCAACTCGCAATTTGCGCCGTTCACACTTCACCACTACTGAGTGGGCCTCTATGAAGGACATCTGCAACGTTTTGCGTGCGTTTGATGTCTCAACGCGGATGGCGAGTGCAGATGATGCACTAGTCAGCATGACTGTCCCCCTTATCTGCCTGCTTCAGAAATCACTGAAAGCACTAAAGGAAGAGGTTTTGGAAGAGGTGGAGGATGAGGAGTCACAAATTCAATTACCTTCAGGACAGTCATCGCAATGTGGTTCCTCACAAAGGGCTGGGCAGGGCTCACTTTGTGAGGAGGATGAGGAGGAGGAGGAGTCAATGGAGGAGGAAGAAATCCCTACAGAGGGAGGTACACAACGCTCTAGTCAGTATGTAGAGCGAGGGTGGGGTGATGCAGAGGAGGCAGAGATGACGCCTCTTCCAGAGGACAGCCTTTGTTGGCCAGTTGGGAGTCTGCAGCACATGGTTGATTTCATGCTTCAGTGCCTGAGAAACGACCGCCGCATCGCCCACATTCTCAGCACGTCAGATTATTGGGTGTACACCCTCCTAGACCCTCGCTACCGGGACAACTTACAAACCCTCATCACACCGGTGAACCGGGACCGTAAAATGCAGGAGTACCAAGACACACTGGTGCAATCCATACTGTTGTACATTCCAGCCGAGAGAGGTGCTGCTGCTGCTGCTGCTACTGCTTTACAAAGCAGCTCTGTGCGTCGAGGCATTGTAGACACCTCTACAACAAGAGGGATCAGAAGCAGCGCCTCTGCACAGGGCAAGAACTGTATGTTACAAATGTGGCAAAGTTTTGTGACAGCGCCAGCAAGGTCTACACCATCCGAGACGGCTCCAGTCACCAGGAAGAAACGTTTCCGTAAGATGGTGACAGACTACTTGGCTTTCCCTCTAAGTGTACTCCCAGATGCCTCTTCCCCTTTCAAATTTTGGGTCTCTAAGTTGGATACATGGCCAGAGCTTAGCCAGTATGCATTGGAGGTGCTGGCTTGCCCTGCTGCCAGTGTATTATCTGAGCGTGTCTTTAGTGCTGCAGGTGGTGTAGTAACAGACCGTCGCATGCGACTATCCTCAGAGAATGTAGACCGGCTTACTTTTCTGAAAATGAACAAGGCATGGATCTCACCTGAATTTGCCTGTCCGTTTTCAGATTAAATAACTGTTTGGCAACGTTTTCCATGTCTCCTGTTATGTTCATCTTTCTACCACCTGAACTCTACTGCCTGGGCTACAACACCGCCATTTGTTGCTCGTAAGTAATTGGCAGGGGTACTGACTCCTGGCCAGCCTGGTTACAGCACGACAGCTGTTTCCTGGCAGTGTGAACGTCAATTATCCTCCAATAAGTTGTGCTGTCGTGTTGCATTCGGGTTAGCCGACTCTATGGTGCCTGCAGTTTAGGTGATTCCTATGTGTGCTGTGGGATATGTAAATAAAGGCGGTTTCCATTGTGACAATAGGATAAGCACCCACTGTAGGACTGTGTGATTCGGTAACTGCGGACGGCTTGCGTCCTGTCAACTTACATTTTCATGGGTGCGTTCTTCTACCCGTCCGGGGTCCAGTACCGTCAAGTGGTTCTCCCCAGTGCCTTTGGCCTAGGTGCCTCCATCTCCGTATCCGAGTTCCAGCAACGTCTGCTGGTCCTTGGTAGTGCTTTGGAGCACAGGTACCTCCTGCTTAGTAACCGTGTCACAGTAACGTCAGCTGGTACTCGGTTGTGACATTGCCTCTTTTCCTTCTGCTACCCGTCCGGGGTCCAGTACCGTCAAGTGGTTCTCCCTAGTGCCTTTGGCCTAGGTGCCTCCATCTCCGTATCCGAGTTCCAGCAATGTCTGCTGGTCCTTGGTAGTGCTTTGGAGCACAGGTACCTCCTGCTTAGTAACCGTGTCACAGTAACGTCAGCTGGTACTCGGTTGTGACATTGCCTCTTTTCCTTCTGCTACCCGTCCGGGGTCCAGCACAGTCAGCTGGTCCTCGTTACTTCCATTGTCTCTTGCTCCATCTGATACCTGTCAGGGTTCCAGTAACGTCAGCTGTTTCTCGGAAATTAGACGACCTTAAAGACCACCCAGAAGAAGATGACGACAACAAGGACGACGAGCATGAAGGCAACCAGCCTGAACACCATCACAAAGAAAAAATAAAAGATTACCCAGAAGAAGATCACCAACAGGACAAAGAAGGTTAAGACAAACTACAAGATACAGAACAAGAGACAGAAGAACAATAAGCAAAAGATCAAAAAGCAGAAGAACATGAAGTATAAGACCAAAATGAAGAGCAAAATATATGCTCTAAATTCTAAGCAGAAGAAGACTAAGCAGTGTATGGGGGTGAGTCCGTTCCTCCTCGTGGTGCCCCTGGAAAATGCCTGCTGCTGCTGCAGGCTAAACTGAACACGGACAAATACTGTTGTAATTTAAATCTTTTGTGACAGCAAGAACGGAAGGATGAACAATTCATACTTTTACAGATTACAAGTACAGGAATCTCTGTCACAAATAAGAATATGATGAAGAAGATGAAGAGGAAGAAGATGAAGAATTTGAATATGAAGAAGATTAATTAGTTTAATAATAACAATATGAGTAATGTAAACAAAAATATGAATAGCAAGAAGTTTAAGAAGAAGATTAAGAAGGTGAAGATGAAGAATAATTTGATGAGAAAGATGATGCTGCTGAAGATTATGAAGGAGAAAGTGTGGCACTGGCAAAAGTTAAAAAGGTGAAGAGCATGGAAGTTGTGAAACATACATATTTGCCAAAATAGAAAAAAGGTTAACAACATTGTCAATTTGTTAGTCAATCCAAACGTATTTCCAAAAAAATATATATTAATGCTATTCCAATGCATTGGGTTAAACATGTATGCCTTTATTGTCTCCTCAACCTCCCCCAATACATTCTACATTAGTCTTTGTTGTTTTCCTTCATGTACAATTAACCAACAAGGCAAGAATGGTTTTTTTTAATGTCGATATTTTGTTCCCATAGACTTACATTGGACTTCCGCAATCGGAATCGGATATCGACGATATTTAGTGCTATCGGCGATACAATTTCGATACGATATTTTTAGATATCGAGCATTATCACTCAACACTAGTCACTACTCTACACTATTGATTATTACTACTACCACAAGTATGTGATTTGCATACACGCAGTCACAAGCCGACTAGATGGGCGCAGCCTCTCTCATTGCAAATGTATTAAGAGGAGCCAGACAAAGTCTAGTCAAAATGTGGCCGAAAGTAGGCAAATCACATACTTGTGGTCACATGACTGACCGCCTCCAGTAACAACATGAGAGAATCCTCACAGCACGAAAGTGCTTGTGATGCGAGGAGTCAAAAGTCTGCAGTCACATAGAGAGACTGCAGATTTGTAGGCTATACTTGGACAACCCTTTTAATGCATTTTTTGCAGTAAGTGTCAAGATTTGGAGTTGTCTGAGTATTTTTAAATGCTAAAGTACGCCATGTAAAATAAAAATACCATATACTGACAGTTCCAGCGATGTCAGCACTGTGTCTGAAGATGCTGACATAACGTTATGTTACGTGAGTACAGCAGCCTAGTAGTGACCATTGATGGGCTTCTGACTTCACAGTTTGACAGACAAAACTGTTCCGTCAGAGACCACTGACAGGACGAAACACTTACGTGACTTAATAATGTCATGCAAGCACCAACAGACTCGGCGTCAACATTTCTGAAAGAGTCAAGGGGGTGAGTATATGTCTTTTTTATTTGGCTTGAGGACATTGTAGCATTTCTAAAGGGGTTGTCTAAGTAGTAACATTACCTTAAAATTCTCTAATCATTTATGAGCTATACAGCTTTATCCAGAATTATATTAACAGTGAACATTGCCTTCAACATACAGTATGTGTACGATGTAATATCAAACAGCTGACATGTGCCTCTAATAGCTGTTAACCCTTTAAATGTTGCTGTCAATCTCTGACAGCGACATTTAACTCATGCTTCCGGTAAGCGTGACAGAAATGCCGCCAATTGGTGACCCCGTCAAGTGATTGCGGGTCACCGATGCGTTGGCATGACAACCAGAGGCCTCCAGCAGACCTTTATGGTTGCCATAGACAGATTACTATGAGCTCATCCCGATGGTGGGAGCTCTTAGCAACTGAGTATTTCTGCTACATTCAGGCAATCTGATCATCGCCTATATGTAGCAGAGATGATTGGACAACTGCAGCTTCTAGTCTCCCATGGAGTAAAAAATAAATGTTTTTAAAATATTGAAAAAATTAAAAAAATATGAAAGTTCAAATCACCCCCCTTTTCGCCCATTCAAAATAAAACAATTAAAAAATCAAACACACATATTTGGTACTGCTGCACTCAGAATCACCCGATCTATCAATATAAAAGAAGAATTAAACCAAACGGTAAGTTTCGTAACGAGAAAAAAATTCACAATGCCAGAATTGCGTTTTTTTTGGTTGCAATAACGGGCAATCAAAAGATCGCATATACACCAAAATAGTATCAATAAAAATGTCAGCTTGGTGCGCAAAAAATAAGCCCTGATGCAGCCCCAAGTGACAAAAAATGGAGACGATACAGGTCTCGGAAAATGGCATCTTTTTTTTTTTTTACCAAAGTTATGATTTTTTTTTTACCACTTAAAAAAATAAAAATGAACCTATATAAGTTAGGTGTCTATGAACTCGCAATGACCTGGAGAATCATAATGGCAGGTCAGTTTTAGCATTTAGTGGACATGGTAAAGAAAAAAAACAAGTGTACAAGTGTGGAGTTGCACTTTTTTTGCAATTTCACCAAACTTGAATTTTTTTTTACCATTTTTTAGTGCATGATATGTTGAAACTAACAGTGTCGTTCAAAAGTACAACTTGTCCTGCAAAAAACAAGTCCTGACAGGGCCATTCAGCAGGAGGTGAGTTCACAGAAAGCTGATTTTCGTGATGGCAAAGGAAGAATTGTTATATTATAATTAGTGTTGAGCAATACTGCTCGATATCTAAAAATATCGGATCGGAATGGTATCGCCGATATCTCTGTGTTTAAAGGTTTAAAGGTTAACTATATTGCATTTAAATCTTGGTGTAGCTATATTCACAAGGGGTTAATTAAGGGTGGGGGTTCATAATTAAGGGTTTATAAGGGCCAGCTGGTTGGGACTCAAGTCTTTTTGGAAGTGCATTAGAGCAGCAGGGTGATTTGCTGCTGAAGGAGAAAAAAAAAAAAAATCTCTCTTTAAATCTTCTGCTTCAGCGAGTGTGAGCGAGCTGAGTGTGACCGGTGCGCAAGTGTGAACGGTGGTAAGTGTGACTTGTGATTCAGTGACTTTGGAATCAGGGAGTTGACAAGGGAGGAATTACTGAATTGCTGTTACTGTATATTTTATTAATACTTTTTATTTATTTTTACTTATCTTTGCTGTCTGGTGAAATCCCCATTAGATATGTGCTCCACTATTGCCAATGCCATCCAGTGTACATCTTGCCACATGTATGCAGTCCTTGAACAGCCGGTCGTGGGTGCATACTGCTGTGCGAGATGTGAGCACGTTGTGCATTTGGAAGCCCAAATCTTGGATCTAAATGTGCAGCTGGCAACACTGAGATCCATAGACAATATGGAAAGGAGTCTTCTGCTCACTGAGCAGACGCTCAATGGGATAGATGAGGGGGGATGCTAGGGTGGAGCTGCAGGACACTGAAGTAGGAAGCTGGGTGACAGTTAGAAAGCGGGGTAGAGGGAAGAGCGCCAGGGAGGCTAGTCCTGATCTGGCACACCCCAATAAGTTTGCAAAGTTGGCAGATGAGGGGGTTGTCAGTACAGGGGTAGCACTGCTGCAGCCAGGCATGTCCTCTGAAAGCCGGGGGAGTGTCTGCTCCAGTAAGGGGGGAATTAGGAGAGCAGGGCAGGCCAGACAGGTGCTGGTAGTGGGGGACTCAATTATTAGGGGAACAGATAGGGCAATCTGTCACAAAGACAGGGATCGTCGAACAGTGTGCTGCCTACCTGGCGCTCGAGTCCGACACATCGCTGATCGGGCTGACAGATTACTGGGAGGGGCTGGTGAGGACCCAGCAGTCATGGTGCACATTGGCACAAATGGCAAAGTTAGAGGCAGGTGGAAGGTCCTTAAAGATGATTTCAGGGAATTAGGCTGCAAGCTTAAAGCAAGGACCTCCAACGTGGTATTTTCTGAAATACTGCCGGTACCACGTGCCACACCAGAGAGGCAACGGGAGATTAGGGAGGTTAATAAGTGGCTCAAGAATTGGTGTAGGAAGGAGGGGTTTGGGTTCCTGGAGAACTGGGCCGACTTCTCAGTTGGCTACAGGGTCTATGCTAGGGATGGGCTGCACCTCAATGGGGAGGGTGCAGCTGTGCTGGGGGAGAAAATGGCTAGAAGGTTGGAGGAGTCTTTAAACTAGGGACTGGGGGGGAGGGTATTCATTTTATAGGAGGGGAAGGCAGTACAGATAGAGACCTGGGCACAAATAATGAAATTGGGGGTGGGGGTGGGGTTAGAACAGTTAATAATTTAAGAAAGAATAGAGGTTCAGAGAGATACATAAAGTGCATGTATACTAATGCTAGAAGCCTCACCAACAAAATGGCGGAATTAGAATTAATTTTGTTGGAACATAATTATGACATGGTGGGGATATCTGAGACTTGGCTGGATGAGAGCCACGACTTGGCGGTTAATTTACAGGGCTATAGTCTGTTTAGAAATGACCGTAAAAATAAGCGAGGTGGGGGTGTGTGTTTATATGTAAAATCATCCTTAAAACCCATCCTGCGTGATATCTGTGAATCTAATGAAGATGTAGAGTCCCTGTGGGTGGAGATTAGGGGAGGGGGGAAAAATAATAAATTATTGATAGGGGTTTGTTATAAGTCTCCTAAAATAATGGAAGCAACAGAGAATATCCTCGTAAAGCAAATAGATGAAGAAGCAACTCAAGGAGAAGTCATTATTATGGGGGACTTCAACTACCCTGAAATACATTGGGGAACAGAAACCTGCAGTTCCAGCAAAGGTAAGAAGTTTTTGGCAACTATGAGAGACAATTACCTTTCACAACTAGTTCAGGACTCAACAAGAGGGGGGCACTGCTAGACCTAATATTATCCAACAGGCCAGACCGCATATCAAATATAAGGGTTGGGGGTCACTTGGGTAATAGTGATCACAAAATAATAAGCTTTCATGTATCCTTTAATAAGATGTGTAGTCGAGGGGTTACAAGGACACTAAACTTCAGGAAGGCAAATTTCCAACGGATGAGAGATGATCTTGGTGCAATAAACTGGGACGATATCCTGAGACATAAAAATACACAAAGAAAATGGGAGACGTTTATTAGTATCCTGAATAGGACCTGTGCACAGTATATACCCTATGGGAATAAACATGCTAGAATTAGGAGGAAACCACTATGGCTAAATAGAGCTGTAAGGGGCGCAATAAGGGACAAAAAGAAAGCGTTTAGGGAATTAAAGCAAGTAGGTAGTGAAGAGGCATTAAATAAATACAGAAGACTGAATAAATTCTGTAAAAAGCAAATCAAGACAGCAAAGATTGAGGCAGAGAGACTCATTGCCAGAGAAAGTAAAAATAATCCCAAAATATTCTTTAACTACATAAATAGCAAGAAACTAAAAAATGATAGTGTTGGTCCCCTTAAAAATAGTCTGGGTGAAATGGTGGATGAGGATGAGGAAAAAGCCAATATGCTAAATGACTTTTTTTCAACTGTATTTACACAAGAAAATCCCATGCCATGACAGATAACATGATCAGAGATAAAAAAATTTCTCCATTAAATGTCACATGCTTAACCCAGCAGGAAGTACGGCGGCGTCTAAAAATCACTAAAGTTGACAAATCCCCGGGCCCGGATGGGATACACCCCGAGTACTGCAGGAATTAAGTACAGTTATAGATAGACCATTATTTTTAATCTTAAAAGATTCCATAATAACTGGGTCTGTACCACAGGACTGGCGTATAGCAAATGTGGTGCCAATATTCAAAAAGGGGGCAAAAACTGAACCTGGAAATTATAGGCCAGTGAGCTTAACATCTACTGTGGGTAAAATCCTGGAGGGTTTTTTAAGGGATACTATATTGGAGTATCTGAAGCTGAATAACCTCATGACACAGTATCAGCATGGGTTTACGAGGGACCGTTCTTGTCAGACTAATCTGATAAGCTTTTATGAAGGGGTAAGTTCAGGACTGGACCAAGGGAATGCAGTGGACGTGGTGTTCATGGACTTCTCAAAAGCTTTTGATACAGTGCCACACAAAAGGTTGATACATAAAATGAGAACAATGGGGATAGGGGAAAATATGTGTAAGTGGGTTAAGAACTGGCTCATGGATAGAAAACAAAGGGTGGTTATTAATGGAGCACACTCGGACTGGGTCACGGTTAGCAGTGGGGTACCACAGGGGTCAGTATTGGGGCCGCTCCTCTTTAACATATTTATTAATGACCTTGTAGGGGGCATACAGAGTAGTATTTCAATATTTGCAGATGACACTAAACTCTGCAGGGTAATAAATACAGAGGAGGATAATTTTATATTACAGGAGGATTTATGTAAACTAGAAGCTTGGGCTGATAAATGGCAAATGAGCTTTAATGGGGATAAATGTAAGGTCATGCACTTGGGTAGAAAAAATAAGATGTATAATTATGTGCTTAATTGTAAAACACTGGGCAAAACTGTCACTGAAAAAGACTTGGGTGTATGGGTGGACGACAAACTCACATTTAGTGGCCAATGTCAGGCAGCTGCTGCCAAGGCAAATAAAATAATGGGATGCATTAGACGAGGCATAGATGCTCATGAGGAGAACATAATTTTACCTCTATACAAGTCACTGGTGCGACCACACTTAGAATACTGTGTGCAGTTCTGGTCTCCGGTGTATAAGAAAGACATAGCTGAACTGGAGCGGGTGCAGAGAAGAGAGACCAAGGTTATTAGAGAACTGGGGGGTCTGCAATACCAAGACAGGTTATTACACTTGGGGTTATTTAGTTTGGAAAAATGAAGGCTTAGGGGTGATCTTATTACAATGTACAAATATATGAGGGGACAGTACAAAGACCTTTCTAATGATCTTTTTACTCTTAGACCTGTGACAGGGACAAGGGGGCATCCTCTACGTCTGGAGGAAAGAAGGTTTAGCCATAATTACAGATGCAGATTCTTTACTGTAAGAGCAGTGAGACTATGGAACTCTCTGCCGTCTAATGTTGTAAGGAGTGATTCCTTACTAAAATTTAAGAGGGGACTGGATGCCTTTCTTGAAAAGTATAATATTACAGGCTATATTCACTAGTTTCCTAGATACTGCGTTGATCCAGGGAGCTAGTCTGATTGCCGTATGTGGAGTCGGGAAGGAATTTTTTTCCCCAATGTGAAGCTTACTGTTTGCCACTTGGGTTTTTTTTGCCTTCCTCTGGATCAACATGTTAGGGCAGGTTAGGATAGGATATGGGTTGAACTAGATGGACTTAAAGTCTTCCTTCAACCTTAATAACTATGTTACTATGTTACTATGTTACTATAAATATCGGCGATATCCGATTCCGATACCGGAAGTCCCATGTAAGTCTATGGGAACAAAATATCGCAACTAAAAAAAACCTTTATTTCCTTGTAAACACTAAATATACACACATAGAATATATATATATATATATATATATATATATATACATGTCATTGTGACATATATATATACATATATGTATAGTTTATACACTTCTACATAGTAAAATATCCTCTGATTCAATTGCCGGGTAAAGTCGGCTTCTGTTAAAAGACAGAAGCACCCGACATTAAATGACACTTGGTGTACATAGGGTTAACCATGTCTTTTCATGTCCTTTGCTATCTGATTTGCACAAACAATTACATCAGTCTATGTGTGCAAAATTTCACACCTGTAGGGGTTAATTAAAGGTGTAAATTCGTTGTAAAAAAACCGGACTTTTTTGCTACGAATTTACACCTTTAATTAACCCCTACAGGTGTGAAATTTTGCACACATAGACTGATGTAATTGTTTGTGCAAATCAGATAGCAAAGGACATGAAAAGACATGGTTAACCCTATGTACACCAAGTGTCATTTAATGTCGGGTTCTGCATTTTCACAAAAGCCTGCAATTGAATTAGCGGCTATTATACTATGCAGAAGTGTATGAACTATAAATATAAATATATATATATGTGTCACAAATTCAATGACATGTATATATATATATATATATATGAGGTGTAAAATTGTTTAAAAAAAATGCGTGGGCTCCCGCCCTATTTTCGCAACCAGACAGACAAAGCCAGCGAATGGGGGCAGATAATAATAGCCCAGAGAGGGACCATTATTTTTGGCCCCCCCTGGCTACTAACATCTGCCCCCAGACACCCCAGAAAAGACAAATCTATAATTAGATTCGCCCTTTCTGGCACTTTGCCCGTCTATTCCCATTGCCCTGTAGCGGTGGCGAATGGGTTAATATGGGGTTAAAGCCACATTGCAATTGAAAGGTGACCTTAAGCCAGGTTAATAATTGAGAGCTGTCAATTAGACAACTATCAATTATTAATCCTATTGCATGAAATAAAAATAAAACACACACACTTTAATTAAAAATCATTTTAATGAAATAAAGACACATGTTTTTGACCATCTTTTATTTGACTGCAAAAACCATTTCCTGTAATAAAAATAAAATAAAAAAGCAAAATTATTCTTACCTATCCCATGCACAGTCAGGTCCCACGGTGTAATCCTTCAGAAAGGGTTAATGTTTACTGCAGGGACCGCAGCTAATGCTGCAGCCTCACAGTAAACCCCCAAATGAATAAGTTCCTCTCCTGGCTGACAGGAGAGGAAGTGGAAAGCTTAATTGATTGCTTTCCACTTTCACTTCAGGTCAGCCAGGGACACAATCAGTGACGTCAGAGGGAACTGATTAACAAAAATAGGGGTTCCCTTCGAATAAAAAATGGCGTGGGGTCCCCCTATTTTTGTTAACCAGCCAGATGAAGCAGACCGCTGAGGCCTGGATTTTCAGGCTGTTAAGGAGCCAATATCCATGGACCTTGCAAGCCTGATAATACCAGGCCACAGCAGTCTGCTTAGCTTGGCTGGTTAACAAAAATAGGGGATCCCCTCGAAAAAAAAATGGCGTAGGGGTCCCCCTATTTTTGTTAACCAGCCAAGTAAAATGCAGACTGCTGCGGCCTGGTATTAAAAGACTGTCAAGGCCCATGGATTTTGGCCCTCAACAGCCTGATAATACCAGGCTACAGCAGCCCCACATTTGGCACATCAAAAGATGTGCCAATTGTGGCACTTTACCCGGCTCTTCCCACTGCCCTGTAGCGGTGGCAAGTGGGGTAATAAGGGGTTAATGTCACCGTTGATTGCACGGTGACAATAAGCCCGGTTAATAATGGAGAGGCGTCAATAAGACACCGATCCATTATTAATCCCAAAGTTATTAAATGCATAAAAAAAAGACAAAGCAAGAAAAAAGTATTTTAATGAAATAAAAGAGACAACACAGTTTTCATTTCTTTTATTGTACTCTCATTCCTACGACGCCATCGATCTCCTGTAAAAAAAGAAAAAAAACAAACCAACAGTATACCACCTGTCCGACGCAGTCCATAGTAACGACAGTCCCACGACGATCCAGCTCTGCTACATCGCAATGACAGGCAGAGCCTGTCATCGCGACGCAGCACAGCTGATTACCTGCTTCCCCGGCGGTGACGTCATCGGACTGACTGCTTTACGGCCGGGATTACCCAGCAGTCACTGCAGTTATCGCGAGAAACTGCATGTGACCGCCGGGGAAAGATGATGACGGCCATGAAGCAGTCCAGGCCGTGACCGACGGAGATCTTCTGCCAGGTAAGTGCCGCTGACTCCTGAGAGACCCGACCGACGGACACTGACAGTGACAGACCCGACCGACGGACACTGACAGTGACAATCCCGATTCCGGTATCCGATATGACGAAAATATCGGTACTCGGAATCGAAAGCCCGATACAGCTAATATCGGCCGATACCCGATATTTTCAGTATCGTATCGCTCAACACTAATTATAATAAATAATTAATTATTTAAGTACAAGTTACTTAACCATCAGTGTGAAAAAAGATTGTCAGGTGATTGTCAAACATAAACAAAGGAAAAATATGTAATAAGTTGGACTTTTGCATTAAATTTCTGGAAAATTTACAATTGGGAATTTTTTTTGAGCCATTTTGAAGAGATTATGGAATATTTTTTAAGTACTGTTTAATATTGGTTTAAAACTCTTTTTGCACTGTTTTTGAAAATATGGTATAGTTAGCTAGAGAGGCAACAGGGGTTAAAATGCACACCAACATTGTGATGAAAAAAAGGCTAAAAGCAAGCCAACCAAGAGATGGTATAATTTTAGTGAAAAGTTTCGATAATGCATAAAATGTATAATGCAGCATGAGCCACCAGAAAAACTGTCACATGTTCAGAGTGTCTAGTCTAAATTTATTAGACAAGATTAGTAAACCTTTCTAGTTGATTTGGACTCATATCTTTTATTTAAAGATAAATTCAAATCTTCTTATAGAGGATATTCGGAACTTAAAAAAAAAATGTCAGCCAGGTAGTTGCTACCTACCTGCTTGTTGTGCCTGGCACCATTGAGGCACGTCACGTCAAGTGGCAGTTTGTCTTACTGTTGAAAGGGCAGGACTACTGGTGTCATGCTGATTGATAGGCAGCTCGCCGCTGCATAATTGGGTAAATTGGCTATCAATCAGCATGATGCCAGTAGTCCCACCCTGTCAACAGGAAGAGAATTGCAGCTTAGTTGACAGCTGACTCTTTGGCAGGAGTGGTAAATGACTGGCACTGGATACAACAGACAAGTAGTTGCCTTTATTAGCAACTACATAACTTTTTTTTTTAAAGCTGTAGATATCCCTTTTAATGAATTACAAATAAGTCATTCATTCTTATAAAGTATTGTCATAGTAAAGGTATTTTAATTAGACACAAGTCAACAAGATGTACAATGGGTTAATGTCAGGCGACTTGGAGAATATTCTAAAACGGTTACAATGGACCTTTTTGGGTGCAGACTCATGTTGATTAAGAACAGAACAATGCATAAAATCTAAAACAACATTTTACCGCCGTTTTATCTGGTGACACATTATATTTACTTGAAAATCACTCTTCTGCTTTAGAGCAGCCTGTTAATCCTTATGGGCTGAACGATGCTATGCAACAGTGTGATCAATAAATTAATTTTGCATTAAAATAACTATATGTCAATGTAAGGAGGATTTACAGTAAATAGTGATGCAAATTTTCTATTCCATCTAGGAACAAGTGAATATATGGTAATACTTGTTTGACTCCATGCATTGAATTTCAGTGTCTTAGATTGGGGGTGATGAGGGGGTAAACCCTTTTTATTGGACACGAAGAGAGCTTGTCTCGCTGTTGTATAAGATGAAATTTACTAAACTTATGCAGAGTTTACAAAGATCTTTACAAAAATGATGTCATGGAAATATCAGCATGTATGAGCTCTTTACCTTGGTTTTATGCATGAAAATATATGTCAAACATTGATGAATTGTGAATACAGTAACAATATGCTTAAATCTAGAATTGTACTCATTTGGTACTGTGACACACATATGTGACAACTATTATCTTTGTATCAAAGGGGCAAAAAGGAATTAATAAAGGTCAGGATACCTTTCAGCAACAGTAAGACATAAATTCTGCCAAGTACCTTTCTAACCTACATGCACAAAAGAACACGCAGTGGCTCAAGTCAACCTTTCTTCCTGCCAGCTCCCTGTGATTGAGGTGAAATGAACATTTATGTGGCTGACTAGACCATAACACTGTGCTACTTCATGCAGCAAATTACCTTTCTTTTCTTCACATCCTGTATTAACCGTTGTTCTGCCGCAAACAAGAGCTTACTAAGTACGGTGGACTCGCACTGCAAGGATACTTGTCTGTCTGACATTCCAATCCGGCACATAATCATCTGTTTACAGGTGAAAAGATTCCTTCATTCATATACAAATAATACCACTCCCTCCAAGACCTGGGGTGACTTCTGCTTTGTAAAGTTCACGAGACAAGACAATGATTTGCTTTGGTTTGAAGCTAGTCAGGAAATTCAATGTTGAAAATAATGAAAAATAATGAAAGAAATAGAGATTCATACTTTGTCTTTACTTCACAAACCTCTGGGGTTTTCAAGTTATTGAAGCTACAATGCAAATCTAACACCTTAAGGGTAGCACAAGGAGTTAAATTTGACCTCCCTGCACTACCGCTCTCCATTAGAACAACCTGCAGTCTATAGAATGGTAGAATGTTGCAGTGGCCGAGGCGATGGCCCATGCACAGGACTTCACAGTCCCAGCGTGGTGATATCATTGTGCTGTGTCGGGACTCATGTCTTGGGTGTGTGCCAGCGCGATGACTTCGTTTCATTGGTCCGACCACACATTAATGGTGGACTCATTATGAGTCTTGATTTAATGTAAATATATATATATTTTTTTTAATTAAAACTTTTGATGTGACTGTGGGGGGCGCATACATTTTAGGGACTACTGTGGGGACCTTCAAAGTGTGGGGGCCATTATACAATGTAGCAGGGAATGTTTGGGCACTCATACATTGTAGGGGCTACTGAGTGAGGCCATCAAAGTGTGGGGGCTATTATACAGTGTGACAACTAATGTGTGGACCATTATACATTGTAGGGACTACTTTGGGAGTTCTTCAAAGAGTGGGGGCCATTATATAGAGTGGCAGCTAATGTTAGTCATTTTACAGTTTAGGGGCTACTGTGGGGAATGTAGTAAGCGCCATTATACAGTATGAGTGCTACTGTGGGAGAGCATCATAAAGTGTGGGGACTATTAAGGGGTCCATCATACACTATTGGGGCCATTATACAGTGTGGGAGCTAATATGAGAGCCATTATAGAGTGTGGAGGCTACTGTGTTAGGCTCTCATAAAGTGTGAAAACTACTGTGGATGGCTCTTTTACAGAATGGGAAGTAATGTGGAGGCCATTATACAGTACAGAGGCTGCTATGGGGAGCCATCATAAAATGTGGGGACTACTGAGGGGTCTATTATACAGTGTAGGTGCCATTATACAGTGTGGGAGCTAATGTGCGGGGTCATTGTACAATGTGGGGACTACTGTGAGGGCCCGCATACAGTGTGGGTTTTACTGTGGGGGTTTTCCTACAGTGTGGTGACTACTACAGGTCCATTATATAATGTGGGGACTACTGTGGGAGGTCATCATAAAGTACAAGAACTATTGACCGGCCCATCATACATTATGTGAAGGCCATTATATAGTGTGAAGACTAATGTTGAGGTCATTATACTGTGTTTTGGGGTAGCAGAGAGGACATAATACTATAAAAAGGGGAGCTGTAGGAGTATCATATAGTATAAAGGAGATCTGTGTGCCCACCGAACCGTCTATAGGGGAACTGTGGGCCCACTGTACTGTGTATAGGGAAGTTGTGATTGCATTTTACTGTGTATGGAGGAGCTGTACATGGGGAGACTCAGAGGACATTATTCAATTTTTAGTGGGCATCTTATTGCTATAGGGGCACTAAGGGTATTGTGATTTTCAAAGACATGCAAAGGGCATTATTACTTTCTAGGGACAAAATGTGGACACTGTTTTCTATGGCATATGCACAAGACATTAATATTTTCTTGGGGCCAATTTTACCAACTAGAGGGCACAAAGAAGAAATTTTACTTTCTAAGGTGCACGGTGGTGGACATTATTATGTGGGGTACTAAGAGAAGTACTGTTTTTGTAACAAACAGCAGGTGCAGTGAAAGGGACACATACGGCAGCAGCGGCCCAGCATTGCAGTATCAGCAGGATAAGGTAAGAAGTCAAATGTGTCTTCATTATAATCTCTGCAGACAAATTGTGGCTGGAGAAGTTATATCAGTCTGGGCCAAATGAAAAAGTGGACAACAAAAAAGAACGTCAGCAGTAAATCACTATCTGTAAACTGAACAGTAATCTCTTATACAGTATGTTCTGCAGGACTGGTATCTACCATTATATGGTCACCATATGGCGGTAATATCAATGTTGATCTGTGCATAGGGATTTATTTTCAGTTAACAGCACGGTCATCTGCGGAAGTTCCCCTATACCGTCACAGGGTGTATAGGGTGCGTCACTGTAGTTGTAAGCAGGGTAACCTGCTAGGGGCCTATTCAGATGTTTTGCCCCCACCTGAGCTTAACCCCTAGCTATGCAGCTGACCCAGAGTTTATATGATGGGTGCATTACAGCAAGGATGACAGCTGCAGTAGATCAGTGAGAGAGTAGAAGACGAAAACCTGATGACTACAGTATGTGTGTCTAAACTGCATATGCAGTATTTGTGTCTTTCTTCTGTATATATATATATAACACCAACAAACGACTCATAAAAATATATCAAAGTACTTTATTGATGAGACAATAATATATCATATAAAAACAATATAAAAGATCCAGTGAACACCACAAAAGAAAAGGTGGACACCTGGACTCATAGATGTAATGGATGTATATGACCAATAATAAAAATATACAACACATGTATCATATATAAATAGATCCAGGAGCAACCATTATACATGATATTACCAAAAATTGGACATCAAAAACCAAGTGTATATGTAACGTTACCAATAAATGCCCACGTAACCAAACGATCAAAGTATAATCCCAGAAAGGCGGTCATATATCTTACCTATAATGGTATCAGTAGTCCAGGCACCCACCACACCCGACGTGCGATTCGCATCGAAATGTTGGACGAAGCATTTCGATGGAAAATGCGCGTCGGGTGTGGTGGGTGCCTGGACTACTGATACCATTATAGGTAAGATATATGACCGCCTTTCTGGGATTATACTTTGATCGTTTGGTTACGTGGGCATTTATTAGTAACGTTACATATACACTTGGTTTTTGATGTCCAAATTTTGGTAATATCCTGTATAATGGTTGCTCCTGGATCTATTTATATATGATACATGTGTTGTATATTTTTATTATTATTGGTCATATACAGTACAGACCAAAAGTTTGGACACACCTTCTCATTCAAAGATATTTCTGTATTTTCAAGACTATGAAAATTGTAGAATTACACTGAAGGCATCAAAACTATGAAGTAACACATGTGGAATTATATATTACACTTTACAAAAAAGTGTGAAACAACTGAAAATATGTCTTATATTCTAGGTTCTTCAAAGTAGCCACCTTTTGCTTTGATTACTGCTTTGCAAACAGAAAAGGTGAACGGATGGACTCTACATGCCTAGTTCCCACCGTGAAGCATGGAGGAGGTGGTGTGATGGTGTGGGGGTGCTTTGCTGGTGACACTGTTTGGGATTTATTCAAAATTGAAGGCATACTGAACAAGCATGGCTACCACAGCATCTTGCAGCAGCATGCTATTCCATCCGGTTTGCGTTTAGTTGGACCATTATTTATTTTTCAACAGGACAATGACCCCAAACACACCTCCAGGCTGTGTAAGGGCTATTTGACCAAGAAGGAGAGTGATGGGATGCTACGCCATATGACCTGGCCTCCACAGTCACCAGACCTGAACCCAATCGAGATAGTTTGGGGTGAGCTGGACCGCTCACCGCTTCAATTTTGAATAAATCCCCAACAGTGTCACCAGCAAAGCACCCCCACACCATCACACCACCTCCTCCATGCTTCATGATGGGAACCAGGCATGTAGAGTCCATCCGTTCACCTTTTTTGCATGCAAAGCAGTAATCAAAGCAAAAGGTGGCTACTTTGAATAACCTAGAATATAAGACATATTTTCAGTTGTTTCGCACTTTTTTGTAAAGTGTAATATATAATTCCACATGTGTTAATTCATAGTTTTGATGCCGTCAGTGTGATTCTACAATTTTCATAGTCATGAAAATACAGAAAAATCTTTGAATGAGAAGGTGTGTCCAAACTTTTGGTCTGTACTGTATATACATTACATCTATGAGTCCAGTTGTCCCACCTTTTCTTTTGTGGTGTTCACTGGATCTTTTGTATTGTTTTTATATGATACATTATTGTCTCATTAATAAAGTACTTTGATATATTTTTAGGAGTCATTTATGATTCATTTGTTGGTGTTCTGTAAAGATATTTTAATATTATAGGTGTATTATTATGTGTATATATATATATATATAATATACAGTATATACATTTCAAAGTCATATACTGTTTTTAAATACTGCTCAAAAAAATAAAGGGAACACTAAAATACCACATACCAATATCACTGAATTAAATATTCCGATTGCAAATTTTATTTATTACACAGTGGAATGCGTTGAGATTGAACAATAAGACATAAAAATAATCAATGTAAACCAAAATGACTATCCCATGGAGGTCTGAATTTGGAATGATACTCAAATCAAAGAGGAAAATCAAATTACAGGCTGACCCAACTTCAGTGGAAATGCCTCAAGACAAGGAAATATTGCTGAGTAGTGTGTTGCCTTCTCGTGTCTGTATGACATCCCTACAATGCCTGGGAATTGTCCTGATGAGGTGGCAGAGGTTCTCCTGAGGGATCTCCTTCCAGACCAGGATTAAAGCATCAGTCAACTCCTGTACAATCTGTGGTGCAATGTGGCGTTGGTGGATGGAATGAGAAATGATGTCCCAGATGTGCGTGATTGGATTCAGATCTGGGGAATGGGCAGGCCAGTACATAGCATCAGTGCCTTCATCATACAGGAACTGCTGACACACTTCAGCTGCATGAGGCCTAACATTGTCATGCATCAGAAGGAACCCAGGGCACCTGCAAATTGTCTCATAATGGCTCTGAGGACCTCATCCAAGTATCTAATGGCAGTCAGGGTACCTTTGGATAGCACATGGAGGGCTGTGCAGCCCTCCAAACAAAATGCCTACCTAGTCCACACCATTACTGACCCACTGCCAAACCAGTCATGCTGAAGGACGTTGAAAGGAGCAGAATGCTCTCCATGGCATCTCCAAACTCTGTCACGTTCAACATATGTGCTCAGTGTGAACCTGCACTCATACCTGAAGAGTAGAGTTCACCAATGTGTGGATGTCAGGCCCTCAAACCACCCTCATAGAATCTGTTTCTGACAGTTTGAGGGGACACATGGATGTTAGTGGCCTGCTGGAGGACATTATGCAGGGCTCTGGCACTGCTCCTCCTTGCACAAAGGAGGAGATAGCGGTCCTGCTACTGGGTTGTTGCCCTCCTATGGCCCCCTCCACACATCCTTGTGTACTCGTCTGTCTCCTGGTATCTGCTCCATGCTCTGGACATTGTGCTGATAGACATAGCTAATCTTCTTGCCACAGTTCGCATTGATGTGCCATTCTGTATGAGCTGCACTACGTGATCAAATTCTGTGGGTTGTAGACACCAACTCAGCCTACTGTACTCTCCTGTTGTCATTAGACAACTATCTTGTTCAGCTCTCAGAGCCATCTTCCACTGAATATCACCTGCTTCCACATGTTTGGCCAGGATAGACACCTGTTGCTCCATCTTTTTCCAGGCTACCTTATTCATTGACAGGCTTTCTGCAAAGGCGACCTCTGAGCTCGGAGACTTCCTTCTCATGCTCATCCACTCTGTGCTCAGCTTCTTGTCTCAGTACCTTTTCTCGCTCAGCATGCTCTTTCACTGTCTCTTTATGCATCTCTATTTCGTGATCCTGTTCCCTTTTGGCAAGCATTTGTCTCACCATAACTTCTTTAGTTATATTTTCAGATGGGGCAGCTTGCACACTCACACTCTGCCGCTTCAGAGTTCTACCTGTTCCTTCATCAACAGGTTCAGCTTTCTCTTAGTTCTTCCCTCCATCGCCTTCGACCACCTCTAGGGTCTCTGCTGGACTCTCTGAAGAATCACTGTTCTTGCTCTCAGACTTCTGTTCTTGCGCTTCCTTCTCTTCCAGCTGAGCCTTGACTGCTGAGAGCTCGGACTCCAGATGACGTGACTGAACCAGCTGCGTGGAGTTAGCGGCTTCTATACTCGACACCTTCAGCCTCTCTTGAGGCTCTGTCCTGTCATCTTTAGGTACCTTTCTACTCTCTGGAACTTCAGAGAACTCCACGCTCTCCAGCTCTTCAGCATCAGATTCTCTAGAGCCTTCACCATACTCAGACCTAGCGGTTGCTACTGGCAATGACACATCACCTTCCTTCTTGATCTCTTCAGTGTCTGGAAGAGTACTCACATCTTGAATAAAAGCACAAGTCACTGCTATTCCTTTATTGATATCCTCAAAGGGTGCAACTTGTTTAGCCTCTTTGCGCCCTTTACGTCTCTGACGTCGGGAAGAAGACTAGCCATTTGTACCCGGGTCAAACTTACTGTACTCCCTTTCCCTTGTGTTAGAGTCACAGTCTGAATGGGAGTCACCACTGCTCACTCTGTCACCCTGGCGCAACAAAATCCCCACTTAAACAGGTTTCGGAACCCTTTCCTGGAATTACCCCGTTTTCAATGGTCACGCTGTTGGTCACCTCTGCTAAGTCACAGAGATTGAAAACTAGATCTGAACTGAAAAAGTAAGTTGATGTGTATGCAAAATGTAAATGCATATTAACACATGACCATTACACAGAAAACCAGGCACAAAAAACAAATGTCCTAAAATATATTAATTTTAAATAATTAATAATTAAAATATAAAATTTTTTATTTATTTTATTTTAGGACATTTGTTTTTTGTGCCTAAGTCATAGAGATTGTCAGACCCACACTTTCTTCCGGTCACTCCTACGTCTGACCCATCCATTTTGGGAGGTGTTACTGCCTTAATGTACGCCACCCCAACAGTAGAGAGCCCTCCATCCTCCTGCTGTAGAGGAACTGCCTCCTCCCACAAGTCTGAGAACAGCCTAGAGTCCCAGCCTACTATCACTGGACAGGTTAAGTTCGGGACTATAGCGATCTCATGGCCTGCAATGTCCCTTACCGTCTCGAGGATCACCAAGGCCACTGAATAGTCCTTAGTGCCCCATGGATGCAGGTGACCTTGATCTTCCTTTTGGATATTACATATTTATCGGGCACAGCCCTCACTAATGTCGCCAAGCTCCTCGAATCGACCAGTCCAAATACATTCTCTGTGTTCATCTTCAGGGCACACCCACGTAGCCTCTTGCCGGGAGGGTAGTTCATATGGCAGACTGGATACACATAATACCACTGTCCCTGGCAATAGTCCGTCTGCGCCACCTCTTTGACTTTGAGATGCTTCATCCTATTTTGGGTAACTACCACTTCCTGGGACTCCACCCCATTTGGGCCATTATCCCCTTTAGGGTCACCACCTCAGTTTGTGACTCCGCCCCTTTTGGGAAATCATCCATGTTTGGGTCACTGTCCCCTTTGGGATTCCACCCTGTTTAGGGACACCACCACTCTCTGGGGTACACGCTGTGGACTCCACCACGGCCCTCTCAGGCCTCAGTTCGCACAGTACACCATTATCTCTCTGGGCTTGCACTGGCCCTTTAAGAGTTTGTACAACTTGGACCACCAATGTCCTTTGGTTTTGCAAATTTTGTTGTAACAATGAGAAATCGCTGGTCAAATTTTAACCCTTATAACTTCTTAAAAAATTATGTTTCCAAAATTGTGCTGATAAAAAGTAGGCATCTGTGAAATGTTGTTTATTGACTATTTTGTGCAACATAACTCTGTGATTTAAGGACATAAATATTAAAAGTTTGAAAATTGCGTCATTTTGTAAATTTTCGCCAAATTTCTGTTTTTTTAACAAATAAATGCAAGTCTTATCAAATAAATTTTACCACTATCATAAGGTACAATATGTCCCAAGAAAATAGTGTCAGGATCACCAGGATCCATTTAAGCATTCCAGAGTTATGACAGTTGGCCTGGTCAGGAAGGTGAAAACAGGCTTCGGGGTGAATGGGTCAAAAATTACAAAAATATATTGCTCTTCGGATGCAACAATTCAAAAATTACTTTTCCAAATCACAAATCTATTGCTTGAAAGTAAAAAAAAATATGTTTCCACATGTTTGATTTAATCACATCCATGTGACCTGTGCTGTGAAACTCAATTGTAATTTATCCCACAACTGTGGATTTTTTTTGTTCATCTCAACTTGTCAAAAGAAAATAAAAAATGATAGAAAATTCATGTACATTCAACTAGTATCAATGAAAACTGCAGTTTAGCCACTAAAACTATGGATTAAAGGAACCTGTCATAAGAATGAAGATAAAAATTTCTAAATGTTTAGCTATTGGTATAAATTAAGAGGCCACCAACCTTTGGGCAGACTATGATGTCCCCTCACATAATGTGAGTAATTTTATATTATTACAATTGGCCATCCATGCATTTGTCCATGCATTTAAACTAGTGTTCAACCATAGGTTTCTTATTAGTCTGCAGAAGAAATGATTTCCGAGATGTCAGTGTGTACCTCTGAAGGGAAAGTTTTTTGGGCTAATGCATGCTCTTGGTTGCAATTGGCAATGGAAACTGTAAAGCAGAAGGTAGAGAAGAGTCTTGGTGTCACCGATGTTATTGTCTCACTTGGCTTCCTGGATAGTGAACGATTTGGCAAAGGTAACTAAGAAAGATGAATGCCCAAAGATGGAGTTTTCAACGAAAAGAGAAAACTTGAGATTTTGAAAAATGAGAGAAAATAGAGGCATGAGAATATTTAGGTGAATGCATTGCTCAAAGTGTCTGATGTTCGGAATATTTGGGATGGTAAACATTACGTGTACATTAATCCCTTCATGACCTATGACGTATAGGTAGTATCTTCCCATTTGATGCAGGCTCCGGCATTGAGTCCGCATGCGGCACATAACAGCTTATTTGATCAGCAGCAAGTGGAATCCAGATCCACTTGCGGCTGTTAAAGTTTTTACAGCAGGTCACAGCCATCTATCATTCTGACCAGCGGTAATGATCTTAGCACCAATCAGAGCCAGTGTTTGCCATGCTGTCATGCAGATGACAGCATGGCAAAAAAAGGATGTTTGGGACCCCCATTCATCTGAATGGACTTCGGCTTCCGGAACCAGAACCAAGCCTTTTTTAAGATGTTCATCCGGAGCTGAACATCCACAGGTTCGCCCATCACTACCGATGAGGTTAAAGTAGAAGTCTTTGACCACAATAATCATGGGTATATGTGCAGAAAAAAGGGGCACATAATTTCAGGAAAGAACGTCTTTCCAACCATTAAGCATGGGGGGTGGATCACTCATGCTTTGGGGTTCTATTGAGGCCAATGGCACAAGGAACACACAAAGGAACAAGAGGGAATAATGGATTCAATGAAATTTCAACAAATTCTTGATGCAAACATAATGCCACCTGTAAAAAGCAGAAGTTGAAAAGAGAATGGAGTCTGCAAATTGATAACGATTCTAAGCACATGTCAAAGTCCACAATAGTCTACATCAAAAGGTGCTAGATAAAGGATTTACAATGGCCCACACTGTTCCCTGATTTGAACATCATTAAAAATCTGTGGCTAGACCTCAAAATAGCAGTGCATGCAAGAGGACTCAGCAATCTTAATGAACTGGAGGAATTTTCCAAGGAAGAATGGATGAACATCCTTCAAACAAGAATTGAAACACTCCTGGGTGGCTACAAAAAGCGTTTACAAGCTGTTATACTTTCAGAAGGGGATGATACTAGGTACTAACCATGCAAGGTGCCAAAACATTTGTACCTTATCCTTTTTGTAATTTTTAAAATGTAAAAGATAAAAATATTTTTTTTGCCTAAAAAACAAAAGAAATGAGACAACTTTAACTTCAGGCCATTTAGCGATAATTTCATCTTCAACTTGCTTAAAGGTGTAGTCTGCTACTAGGACAACCTCTTCTTGGTCTTAATGTTTGGCCCCGATAAAATAAAAAGCTTATACTTACCTTTCATGTAGGCACCATTCCCGTGATATCGGCACTCGCTATCCTCAGGGCTCTCGTGGTGTTGCTATGACACTTGAGCCCATCATTCAATCAGTGCTGGCGTCACTGTCCCACCTTTTGTCAAATTGAATATAAAGAGGTGGTCCAGGCTCCAGCTGATCTCTGACTTCCTCTTCATGTTCCAGTGCTGATTGGGTGACAGGGTCATGTGTCACAACAACAGCACGGAGGCCCCGGGGGGAGCGAGTGCTATAACCGCGGGAATGGTGTTTGCATGGGGGGTGATGTATAAGCTTTTTTTATTTTATCGAGGACAAGCGTGCGGTATGACAAGTTGTTCAAATAACGGACAACGTCTTTAACTGTTCACAATAACAGTAGTTTTGACTAGGGGTGCCCAAACTTTTACATGCAACTGTATATCTTTCAGAAAATGGCAATTAAAAAGAAATACATATTTGTAAAATAGTTTTTTTAGTGTGCCAAATAGCAAATTCTAAAAAAAAAAAAAAGTTTAATCCTAACATTACTGAAATCATACTGACCTGAAGGATAAAAGTCGTCCTATCACTTTTATTGCAAAGTGAACAGCATAAAACGGTTTTAATGAGGCCCAGGATGGCTCTGCACATGTGCACGCAAGCTCAATGCGCATGTTATGACGTCATAATCTTTCTTGCACTTGTGGAGAACTTGAGACATCCCCTTTAATAGTCCACATTATAATCTAATAAGCATTGTACTTAGAGACCTCTCTTCGTTACAATTAGTCCAGCAGTCATTCTTTCACTGTAATTAGTTGTTTTTTTTTTCCTAAGACCCGCTTCTCACAACAATGTACATTTAAGCACCATACAAATGAATGAGGCAGGGGTCAGCACTCAAAAGTCTCAGTGTCTGTGAATGCTGAGCCAATCACAGGCAGAATGAACAATTTTTACTAAGAATTCATGAGACAAGCTAATCGTGATTATCTATTAATCAACTCAAGTCTATTCCCTTACTCATAAGCAGATTGACAAGCTGCTTTCATTCCATGAAAATCCTATGTCCATAAGATTAGACAGAATAAGGGAATGATGGTGTGCACACGGTCTAATAAGGCGAGGTGCAAGTGCAACGGATCAAATCCTACCATATAGAAATATAAAGCACTGCACTCTCTATAGGAATTCTATGCAAAATCTTAGAGAATTTATTCATACAACCAAAAAAGAGGAGCACATTACAAGCACAAGCGACAGGCAAATCATTTGACGTTTTGACTATTCCCGAGTCTTAATCATAGTCGCTGCAATATAGTGGTTCAGAAGAAGCATAGAAATAATGAATTTCTGCAGGTTTGAAAGGAGTAATGGATAACCATATATTAAGTGCATACATAGGTAATAGACCTTTATGATTGTAGGTAAGGGTATTAAACAAAAAAGAAGTACACCACCACAGAGCAAGGTGCGGGAGCGCTGCTTGGACCCCCCTTTTCTCCAGGTCTACTACTTACCTGGCTCTTACTTCATTTTTTGTTTAATACCCTTACCTACAACCAGAAAGGTCAATTACCTATGTAAACACTTAATATATGGTTATCCATTACTCCTTTCAAACCTGCAGAAATTCATTATTTCTATGCTTCTTCTGAACCACTATATTGCAGCGACTTATGATTAAGACTCGGGAAGAGTCGAAACGTCAAATGATTTGCCTTCTCGCTTGTACTTGTAATGTGCTCCTCTTTTTTGGTTGTATGAATAAATTCTCTAACATTTTGCATAGAATTCCTATAGAGAGTGCAGTGCTTTATATTTCCATAAGATTATAGAGAGCAGGACAGGATATTGGACCTGCGTGTACACAAACCATCAAGTGATCTGCAGTGAGATGCGCTGAAAAAAGCATAGGAAATAAACATATGTTAGATAGACTATTGTTTGATGAGTTAGGAGGAAAAATGTAATTGGATCAAGCAGTAGTGGTATCCTTTAATGTATCTTCTTTATTAGAAATATATTTAGATATTTAGAGTTGAGAGTCCTCAGTGGTTGATACCTTTTAATGGCTAATATGTGGGATATGAAATTACTTGTATTGAAAGGTAGTTTCACATCTCAGAGACACAGAAGAGTTTGCGAATACAAATTGATGGTGACCTTTGACACTCTTAATGCTGGAATGAACCTGTCACACGGATTTATGACGTTTTACATCAATTAAGGAATTTACTCCAAAGACCCTGTGAGTACATCACAAAACATTACCAGACCCCAATTAGAGGGCAATAAAACTTTCACACTCCTTATCTATGAACTGTTCCAATATTTATGTTCATCTCTATCTCCCATAATGACAGTTCTGCTTTACGTCACTTGTCTTACCTATTGCATTTTTTCTGTGCTGTGTTGTGTATAAATATGTGATTCTTCAGATTTTGTATTAGTCTAGCCTGATGAAGAGACCTGAGTAGTCTCGAAAGATTGCAATTTGTTACCATCTTTTCAGTTAGCCATTAAACGGTATCAACCACTGAGGACTCTCAACTCTAAATATTTTTCTATCTACTGGCTAACACGATACAAAGATATACATCTTTACTGTATCTTTTTTGTGAATAATTTTTTTGCTCTTGGCTTTCAAGAGATACCGCATATTGTAGGGATTCACACTCTCAGGCATTAGGTAACATTCACACAGGCACTGGATTCATAGGTAAAAACAATGCGATATTTACTGTATTTCCACTGACAACTAAAGCGAACACCTAACCTGGTTATATGCAGAGCCAACTAGGTGCAAATAATCAGAGCCTGTAGAGCTAGGATACCTAGCCAACCTGGCTTTGCTACAGTTTCTAATACGGATTTTGTTCTGACATCAAACTCTTATGTTTCTACCTCTAAGATGACTTTTAAGCATATGAAGGCTCAGCTCAACTTTGATGTGGCCACAAATCACCTAAAAGGTAGAGATAAGTGAATCAATTTAAGGTAAAACTAAATTGATTCAGTTTCTAAAGTAAAAAAAAGGATCCGGCCTGCTGTCATTTTGCTTGATCCTTTTTAGGGCTGGGAAGAGGTTAAAAAAATAAAAATGATTATACTTCATTTTCTCCCTTACGTATCCTGGCACCTCATCTCTCCTTGGGTCTTTTGCTGGCTTGCTTTCTCAATTTCATCATGAGTGTGTCACCCTACATGATGTAATCACATAATGTCATGTTGCCTTGCAAGTACCACAGCCACTAAAGAGTGAATACATAAGCAAAAACTGGCGCTAGAGGGAGCAAGCGGGTTATCAGAGGACAGGGGTGAGAGGAGCGCTGGAACAGGTGAATTGCAAAATGTGTATAATATTTTTTAAACCATTCTATTTATGATGCCGAGGAGATATCTCAGAACATAAGACGTCTTTTACTGGCAACTAAATTTACATCAAATAAATTTGATTTGCATAGAATTTCCAACTGAATGATTGAAAATATAGTGGAAAATAATAGGGAAAATTCACTCATCTCTAATTCAACAATTTAAGGAGAAGAAATATAACACTCAAAAAATAAAAAAAAGTTTAGTGTCTGCTCATCTACTCTGTAGCGCACGGATCCTGCAGTGCGGCAAGTTTTCAGAACTTAGGAAAAATAAGTCCAGCGCTGTAAGTCCATAAAATCCATTTTCATTTATTCCAAAAACTTTCAATGACATGAAAACAGTTAAGTCATAGTCCAGACATTAAAAACATACACGTTTCAACGCAAAAACCTGGGTCTTAATCATTGGTCAAGGTTTTTGCGTTGAAACGTGTATGTTTTTAATGTCTGGACTATGACTTAACTGTTTTCATGTCATTGAAAGTTTTTGGAATAAATGAAAATGGATTTTATGGACTTACAGCGCTGGACTTATTTTTCCTAAGAAATATAACAGTTACAATCTCTATGTTTTGATGAGCTCACTGATGGATTCACAGACAGCTTATTTTGCAGCTTTATTTGTACAATGTAGCATATAAGATGCAGAAACCAAATGGCTTAAGATTTTAATTCAATTGCAAAAACAATTTTTAGGCAAAATGCACTCATTTAGGTAAACAAAATTGCCCCAATGGTATATTTTCCTTTAACCACTTAACGTCCAATGACGGACAGAGTCGTTCAATGGACGCCTCCCCTGATCTGTACAGCTGACATGTGCCCAGAACAGCCACGGGCGGAATTGTGATTCACGCAAGGCATTTAACATGTTAAATGCCACTGTCAAACTCTGACAGTGGCATTTAACATGCACGTGCAGGAGACGAGTCATTACCCCCTTCAATCGGCGCCCGTGTCACATGACCGCAGGTCGCCGATGGGTTGGCATGACAACCCGTGGTCAGCAGAAGACCCCTGTGGTTTTCATTGCTGGATCGCTATTAGCGCTGCCTGGTGGTCGGCGCTCATAGCAAGTCAGCGTATCTGCTACATAGAGCAGCTCTATGTAGCAGAGGTGATCGGACAACTGTAGCTTCAAGTCTTCCATGGGGACTATTGAGGCAAGTAAAAAGTAAAAAAAAAAGTTTTTAAAAATATTAAAAACATAAAAAAATCTAAAAGTTCAAATCACCCCCCTTTCGCCCCATTCAAAATAAAACAATAAAAAATATAAACATATTTGGCATTGCTACATTCAGAATCACCCGATCTATCAATATATGAAAAGAATAAATCCAATCAGTAAACAGCTGAGAGAGAAAAAAAATCGACAAGCCACAATTACGTTTTTTGGTCGCTGCAACATTGCAATAAAATGCAATAACGGGAGATCAAAAGAACATATCTGCACCAAAGTGGCATCAATAAAAACGTCAGATTGGTGCTCAAAAAATAAGCTCTCACACAGCCCCAGATCCCGAAAAATGGAGATGCTACGGTCTCCGAAAATGGCAACTTTTTTATTTACAAACTTTGGAATTTTTTTCACCACTTAGATAAAAATTAACCTATACTTATTTAATGACTATGAACTCGTAATGAGCTGGAGAATCATAGTGGCAGGTCAGCTTTAGCATTTAGTGAACCTAGTAAAAAAAGCCAAAAAAAAAAACAAGTATGGGATTGCACTTTTTTTGCAGTTTCACTGCACTTGGAATTTTTTTACCATTTTCTTTTACATGACATGGTAATACAATGGTGCTGTTCAAAAATACACCTCGTCCTGCATAAAACAAGCCGTCACATGGCCATTTTGACCAAAAAATAAAAAAGTTATGGCTCTGGGAAGAAGGGGAGTAAAAAATGAAAATGCAAAACCAAAAATACCCCTGATCTTCAGGGTATGTGCACACGTTGCGGATTCTGCTGCGGATCCGCAGCGGATTTTCCGCTGCAGATCCGCAGCAGAATTGCAAGTGATATACAGTAGCATTAGAATCAATGGAAAAAAAAAAACGCAGTGCACATGCTGCGGATTTTTCAGCGCGGATTTGGTGCGGGTTTAAATCCGCAGCATGTCACTTCTTTTGTGCAGTTCCGCAGCGGTGTCAGACCTGCTCTAAATAGAAATCCACAGGTCTGAAATCGCTGGGGAAATCCACACAAAAACCGCGGCAAATCCGCAGTAAATCCGCAGTAAATCCGCAGGTAAAAAGCAGGTCATTTTACCTGCGGATTTACCAAAATCTGGCGGGAAATTCATTAGCAGAATCCGCACCGTCTGCACCTAGCCTTAAGGGGTTAAATGGAATCTGTCAGCATGACGAGGTAACAGGTGAGACACAGATTTCAGGGATGTGTCACTTATTGGGCTGTATGCTGTTGTTTCCATTAAATGAAGTTTTTATCACCAGCAGATTATCAATGCCTGGACTGCAGCTCATGTGAGCCCTGGTCTGACCACACCCTCTCCTCTGATAAGCAGTTTACTGTCAATAGACAATGTTCACAGAGAGCTGTGGTGTGGGAGGGATTACCTTTTGAGCTCTGCTACATCTAAAATGTTTGATTGTGTTACAACTGCTGAACCCAGTAAACTAAGTGACACATTGTTGGAATCACTTGTCAGGGTAGAAAAAAACCTGTTGACAGAATCTCTGAAATCAACCTGATCCGGATGGATTTCTATACTGAATTAATTGTGTCCTTTTATTTACTTGTTAGATGCATTTGTGTAGCCCTGGTGTGAAGGCACACGCAGTACCCTGGAGAATGTGTGGAGAGATAGCAGTTTAATGCTCAATGAACATTCATTTCAACACGCACTTAGACACGCCCTTAGGGTATTTAGCCATTCGTCTGGGAGTGTTCGAGTGTTATTCAGTTTAGTCATTCAGAGGTCCAGTCAGTCAGCAGCAGAGCTGAGTGCAATCTGTGTGCAGTTCAGAAAGTGGAGGCCAGTACAGGTGAGCCAGTTCACCTCAGCCTGGTCAGAGCTGTGCCCCACTGATAGACAGACTGAGACACCTATTGAGAAAGAGGAGTGATTTGCAGATACTTCAGTCTCCTGTCCCAAGGACAGTGAAGGTTCAGAGACGTGCTCCTGCCTAGAGGATTACTGAGATTCTGGCAACAAGCTCAAGAAAGAAGTTAAGAAAGGGACTGACTTTTATAACCTTTGAAGTGAGGAATGCTTATGCTACAAGCGCGGACAAGGCGAAAGGCACAGTGGTAGGAATTCTGAGTGCTATAGGATTGGAGAAGTCCTGCACGTTGTCACCGGTCACTGGGGACCGAAGCATCACTATAGCTTCACGCATAGTGTTAGAAAAACCAGAGGCTTACTGGACCTTAGGTAACAGCAAGCAGCCCCTGGAGTGTCGGTACGTAACTGGGGTCAGGGGAGTGAGAACCTTGAGCCTGATCAGCAAGAATAGGAACTCCGCTCTCTCACAGGAAGGCTCCGACCACAAAACTGACCGGGCAGTACAGCTTTGAAATAGCTGGAGTTTATAGAGGGAACTACGCTTTATGCTGGTTGGACTCATCATCATTTGAAAGTAAAGGAGGCCCCTAACTTGTCCAGCTGCTACCTCAAAACACATTCTCCATTGGATCAGCCTCCCTGGGACCTGCCTGAACAACTTGAAGTAAAAAGGTATGGAAAGACGCTGATGTGTGAGACTGTGTTATTTGATTGCATCCCTGCACTACCCCATCATAACCATCGACCTGAGGGAAGAGTCCCACCTGTAGGGGACCCGACATCTAGCTGCCTCACCATCCCCTCAGAGATCTACAGCAGCGCTGGTACAAATTACCAGAGACTACAGGTGGCGTCACGAACTGTAAATATATCTATCCCCTGTAAATATTCCCCCAACATACGCCAGACCGCCAGGGCCACAGACCGAGCCACCGCTACCTGTGACATCCCCATAGACTTCCATGGGCTCGGCTCTGAGTACCCCATTGCCCTGGTAATCCACAATTGTGGTGGCGGGTCGAGACACATTTGTAAACCACATTTGTTTTACAGTGAAATATCACGATTTTTGTATTTTGATGCCATGCTTTCTATATTTTGTAGCAAAACCAAATGCAGTTTTTTTTAAAGTAGTATTCCTGTTTTTCACAAGTTCAAAAAAACACAATAAATCACATGTACAAACAATGGGGAAAAACAGCAGCAATGATCACAGTCTCTCAGGCCACCAACATTATCAGCATTAACCCCTTTACTACCATGGACATTGAGGTACCTGAAGACGTTTACTTCTCATATCCTCCTGTGTAATACTAGTAAATGAGATACACTGGAAATATTTTAGCTTGGCTCACATGAAGTAGCAAGTAAAGAAAATTAGAAGTTGTGCTGTGCCATTTTATCAATTTCTGCAGATGCAGGGTGATATGAAATGATTTTGTGCCTGCATTGTCTAGATTTTTCCAAAAATTCATATCATCCGGTTGCTATGTGAAAATGAACATGATGTCCCCTGAGGTTCAGGATCACGATTTAGTTCTTGACTGATCTTTGCTGTTGGATACCTGGGTATACCACTGTGCTTGGGATGAAGGTTTAAAAGATTTTACTTACTGTGAATACACAGGGAGCATCTGCAATAATCTTTTCTGGCAGTCTTGGAACAGTCGCCTACTGGGTTTCCTTCTCCAAAGAGTAAGTACTCAACCTTTCCTTAACAGAGATTTCAGTAGTCTGGGGAATGAAATGCTTTTTGTTTTAAGCTTAACATTTCATGTTTGCTGCATTCCCTCTACTGTCATGAGTGCTGACACGTTTTGGATTAAAGTTGCCACATTATCTGACCAGATTATAATTGAGACTTCGAGAGCTGCGGACTTGGCGAGTGTATTAAAGTTCTGTGAGCGAAAGATGCGTGGCTGTCTCATAACAATGCCTTTGTAAGAAGTCGAGTCAATCAAGAGAACGCTAAAACTACTAGACTGCATAGGTTAGGAGAAGAACTCCATCGCATTATTAATCGTAAATGACATGGTCCTTTTTCAATGTGTGCTTTATGAAATTTTCTTTTTTTGTTCAACATATGTATTCTTAGACAGGGAGTATGACATCTTTTATTCCAAGGTAACTTAAAAAAACAAATGTAAATCTTATTTTGTACTGTGACCTGTTAGTGATGTGATTAACAGGGTGAGATTTGCATACCTAACTATATTTAATTATTTTTTTCCACCTTTTTACTGAATCTTTGGAAATGACTCCTGCATTTAGCTGCCGGTGCTTATGCCTCTGACATGAAACTGATGGCACACAGCTCCTCGCTATTGTCGGCACAGGTATGAAGTTAATTCCTGTTCAGATCTATTTCTCTATTGTCAGAATCAGGAGATTTATGCCTGCTATTTGTTTTTTTGCCACACACTGACTCACTTCCTGGTAACAGCTCTTTATATTAATGTCCCATGATTTAAGGTATTGCAATTGGCCATTTAGTAGTAAGATAAATTAACGCAAGTATAATTGTCATCCAAAACAAAAGAAATAAGCCAGAGCATAAGTTGGTATATGTGCAGTGTGTAAGACCTTGTTCACACTGAGGCCATTTCATAGACAAAAAACAAGAAAAAAACAAAATTAGCTTGTACCCTGTATTAAGTAAATAAGTAAATATATTGTAACAGTACATGTAAAAACATAGCGTACATAATACACTATTTTGATCAAAAAAAGTGTAAAAGTCATCCAAGTGCAACAAAGTGTACCAAATCAGGACATAAATATATTTTCTTCTTTTCACATTTAAAAAATTATATAGGAAAATAGGCTTATGCAAAGGTTTCGGCATTCTGCATGGTTTGTAAATAGTAGCACAATCTTTTGAAAGCATCACAGTTTGTAAATGCTTTTTTGTAGCCAGACAAGAGTCTTTCAATTCTTGTTTGAGGGTTATTCATCCATTCTTCCTTGAAAAATTCTTACAGTTCTGTGAGATTCCTGGGTTGTCTTGCATGCACTGCTATTTTGAAGTGTAGCCACAGATTTTCAATGATGTTCCGATCAGGGAACTGTGAGGGCCATTGTAAAACTTTCAGCTTGTGCCTTTTGAGGAAGTCTATTGTGGATTTTGACTTGTATTTAGGATCATTCTCAATTTGTAAAAGCCATCCTGTTTTCAACTCCAGCTTTTTTAAAGATGTCTTATGTTTACATCAAGAATTTGTTGAAATTTCATTGAAACCATTATATCGTATACCCGTGAAATGTTCCTTGCGCCACTGGCCGCAACACATCTCCAAAGCATGATTGATCCATCCTCATGTTTAATGATTGGCCTGCATTTCTGTGTCCCTTTTTCTCTACATATAAGTTTGATTATTGTGGCCTGAAGAGTTCTATTTAAACCTCATTGGTCCACAGGACTTGTTTCCAAAATGCATCAGGCTCGCATAATTCTGATGTAGATTTTTATGGTGAGGATGCAGGAGAGGTTTTCTTCTGATGAATTTTCCATGAAGAAAAAACAGGTGCAGGTGTCTTTGAACAGTAGAAAAATTTACACACAACTCCAGAATCTCTTAAATCTTTCTGATTTGCCTCTCTAGCAATCCTACGAGCAGTTCTCACTGAAATTTTGCTTGGTCTTCCAGACTTTTTCTTGACCTTCACTGTTCCTGTTAACTGCCATTTCTTAACTATATTTCGAACTGAGGAAAGGGGAAATTGAAAACACTTTGCTATCTTCTTATAGCCTTCCCTAGCTTTGTGGGCCTCCACCATTTTTATTTTCAGAGCAGAGTGCTAGTCAGTTGTTTAGAAAAAACAGTGGCTGCTATTTTTTGGGACATGGTCAGAGGAGGCTGGGTTTTTATAAAGCAGGGAAATTTGAATCAACTGGCCTTTCCTAACCATGATAGTGAACAAGCCATTACCCTAACAGGCTAATTAAGGTCTGAAACTTTGGTCAAAGTTATCTGAGCACACAATCTCCAAGGGTGGACATCATTTCATATTCAACTTGCTTAACTGTTCACAATTATAGTAATTTTTGACCAAGGGAGCCCAAACTTTTATATGCCATTGTATATAAAGTATGCATATAAATAACCCTTATACTCACATTCTTAAAAAAATCTAATCCACTTAGTACATAGTTAAATGAAGAGGAAGGCGCATATAAAAGTTTATCAATTGTGTTTCTCTTATTTCATACAAAAATCACTATTACCAACTCCCTAAATACATGTTCAGGAGAAAAGCCCAAAAGGTGTCATAAAGTTAGGCAAAATAGAAATTGGTTTTATTATACAAAATTAACCTCTTACCGACATCTGGCGTAATAGTACGCCTATGTCTGTGTCCCTGCCTTTGATGTGGGCCCCTGAGGTGAGCCCACATCTTTCCCGGGACATGTCAGCTGTTTTGAACAGCTGACATGTGCCCGCTATAGCCGCAGGTGGAATCGCGATCCACCCGCAGCTATTTACTAGTTAAATGCCGCTGTCAAACGGCCAGAAATGTGCTCACCGGTGACACATGTCACGTGATCGCGGGTCACCGGTGCGTCGGCATGACAACCGGGGGTCTCCTGGAGACCTCTATGGTTGTCAGTCCCTCCTTGCTGTGAGCACCATCCAGTGGTCGGCGGTCACAGAAAGTGAGCAATTCTGCTACAGAGAGGCGATCTGCTCATCGCTTCTATGTAGCAGAGGCGATCGAGTTGTGCCAGCTCCTAGTCTCCTATAGTGACTATTGAAGCATGGCAAAAGTGAAAAAAAAGTGTTTAAAAATATATCAAAAAAAATATATAAAAGTTTAAATCACGCCCTTCGCCCATTTCAAAATAAAACAATACAAAAATAAAACATACACGTATTACGTGTCACCGCATTCAGAATCGCCCGATCTATCAATAAAAAAAGGATTAACCCGATCGCTAAATGGCGTAGCGAGAAATAAATTCAAAACGCCAGAATTACGTTTTTTTGGTCATCGCAACATTGCATTAAAATGCAATAACGGGTGATCAAAAGATCGTATCTGCACCAAAATGGTATCACTAAAAACATCAGCTCGGCACGCAAAAAATACGCCCTCACCCGACATGAGATCGCAAAAAATAAAGACGCTACGGGTATCGGAAAATAGCTCAATTTTTTTTAAGCAAAGTTTGAAATTTTTTTTTCACCACTTAGATAAAAAAGAACCTAGACATGTTTGATGTCCATGTAATGACCTGGAGAATCATAATGGTAGTCAGTTTTAGCATTTAGTGAACCTAGCAAAAAGCCAAACAAAAACAAGTGTGGGACTGCACTTTTTTTTGCAATTTCACCCACTTTTAATTTTATTCCCGTTTCGGTGTACACGACATGGTAAAATCAATGGTGTCGTTCAAAAGCACAACTCCTCCCGCAAAAAATAAGCCCTCACATAGCCATATTAACTGAAAAATAAAAAAGTTATGGTTCTGGAAAGGGGGGGGAGTGAAAAAGAAAAATGCAAAACCGAAAAAAGCTCCGGTCATGAAGGAGTTAAAATAGAGCACCAGACTAGCACATGTAACAAGTAAGATAACATACCAGATACTAGTATATCACTTACATCTGGGACATCAGTATTATGCTAAATGGCCCAATAACCAAAATAATAATTCCAGAGTCAAATATAGGAATAGAAAGATTGGTGCCACCAATCTTACCTATAGTTTGATTTACTACACAGTCTGTTCACCAAATGCGCTCCAGCATGAGTTTTACTTTTGTCCCACTTGCTTCTTCTGGGAATGCGTCTGTTGGTTATTGGTGAGGCTGTCTTCATAGATATGAATATAAGCTGCACAATTCTTTCAATGGCTAAAACAATTTTTAATTTAGCAAATCTGTTGGCTCATCTCATATTTATTGTAATACATTGTGTTTGGGAAAAAAAAAAGATATTCTCTCTTTTAGTAATGATTTATTGTACAAATGGTGAGGTCCTAGCCCCAACTAGCTCAGTCTAGTGACTTCCAGAGATTTTCTTGATCTGTCTGATGAGGTCCTAGTAGCAATGGGTTAAGAAGTGCTTATATACACTGTACAGTTACTGGATTGGGAATTTTTATCCTTAGGGCTCTTTTCCACTTGCGAGAAATACGTCCAATTCTCGCATGTGAAATCCCAGCTCTGACGCCGGCACTCGGGAGTGGAGTGTGCGGCTGCATGTATTTGTATGCAGCCGCGCGCTCCACTCCCGAATGCCGGCGCCAGAGCTGGGATTTCACATGCGAGAGACGGACGTATTTCTCGCAAGTGGAAAGGAGCCCTTACATGTATGTTCAGCATTACCCACATCCCCAAAAATATGTCCCATCACAAACACCAATCTACTGTATATTTAAAAGTATCCCTCTAGACAGCAGTCATACAGTCACTAAAGATGAGAGAATTGATGTAAGGAATATTTTTGCAATTTGATTTTTTTTTTCAAATGAATTCAATCCAAATCAAATTTCCTTGGTGAATTCAAGTGAACATGCTGAATGTGAATTTAGACAGATTTAATCACCCCTAATACGACGCTATCATATAAGTACTAAATAACAACTCCACTCCATCACCCAATCTTACCACCGTAAAGTGACTGTATCATACTGCCACATTAGTGAATAATACTGCTATATGGTGAATTATTGATACTGCCATGCACAGGTTCTAAAATCAAATCAAATATTTTATACTAAACTTTAGTGATATGCTTTAGTTTGTAGAGGCTCATTGTGTGAGTAAAAAAAGTCATCGTAAAGCCTATTCCTTTTCTATACGGTCGCACCAGTAGTGAGCATGCTGTCACTTTGCTTTTCTCTTGCTATCGGATTCCTGAGTTGTTCGCAAGCAATTTTCATCTATCATTACTATAATACATAAGAGTTCTTTATAAACCAGGTCCATATTTTATTCATGCTTTAATGGTAGGTACTTCCCCAAGCTCTTATGTACAAACTAGGATTGGTAAGATGTACATCACCATAAAAGATATTGACTAATATCGCTCTTGTGTTATGAGCTCATAGCCGGTGAACACTGGCTGCTTCAATGTTATGATGAATAAATGTGATTTTTACTGACAGTAATCACTAACCTGCAGTAATCTTTCATAAACGACAAAACATATCTCTGCAATCTGCAGAACTAATAAGCAGTTTATCTTATGAAAACTCTTCTTACTGAAGGCATGTGATACCCTTTCATGCTGAACAAATAGTATAGAAAATCCTTGCAGAAAGACAAGTCTAAAACAGCAATAACCTGACGATCTCTGCAGATGTTAATGCAAATATATGCAAAGGTCCAATTTTCATCTTTTGTAATCTGAAAACGCTGGCAGTCTGCGTTACAGCTACAACATAAAGTATTGAAATTTTTATGCCCCCAATGACAAATATGTCCTGGGAGTGACCATCATCATTACTGCGAAAACGTAACTAAAGTCCTAACAAATCTCAAGCCTCAATAACGGATGAATTGGTGAGATTAACACAATAATGAGCATGCCCTATTTCATTTTAATTTAACTTAATTTAATTATCTACTTTATTTGATTAACATTTACCATCAAAAGTGTTACGTTTATAAGAGTTTGAAGTGGGAATTTTTGCCTAGTCATCCAGAAGAGCATTAGTTAGGTCTAACATCGATATTGAACAAAGCCCAGCTTCAAATCTCCATTCTAATCTATCTCAACAGTCTTCATTTGGATTGAGGTTAGGGTTAAGTGTGGGCTGATCAAGTTCTTCCACACCAATCTTGCCAAACAATGACTTTATGGACCTTGTGTTTTTACATAGGGGCATAGTCATGCTGTAATATTAAAATGCATTCCTCAATCTGTTGATACAGAGTTGTCAATAGTCCAAAATGACTTCTTAAGGCAACCCTTCACACATCTGGTAGCAGGAAAAACAGCTTCAGCTTCATCATTGTTTTGAATGAGTATGTCATTGTGTGATCAGTGTGGTCATCCGTATTTTTCCCGTATGGATATAGAAATAATGAAATTGCAAGTCTTTTCCTATACTTTTGAATGTTTAACATGTACAGCACGCAGACAGCACATGGATTGCATACAGATACAGATGCCATCCGTGTGCTGTACGGATTTTTCACTGACCCACAGACTTGTATTATCGCTTGTCATCCATGCTTCCGGGAAAAAAAAAACTGACATGTCTCCATGTGGTTCACACAGACACATGGTCCGTGTGAAAACACAAACATGTGAAAATCACCATACTTTACAATGGGTAAGTGTGGTATCCGTGAAAAAAACCTCCACACATATCGGAAACTCGAACATGTGACAGGGGCCTGATGGGGTTTTCCAGGCCTGGAGAGATATATGGGAAGCAATGCAGCTTCCCAAATCTTAATAGCGTGTATTATTGTTAAGGCTAATTTCCCAAATTTAGTATTTGGTATGTTTTTGATGCTGAAGATTGTCTACCTTGTTTAATTAGCTAAGCTAAGTTACTTGCATTTTGAATGTGTTTTTTACAAATATATTTATCACGTTTTTTCACCTGCAGCTTTTGTCTTATTTTGGCATGTCATGTTTTAATAAAACTACTTTGATTTGGAAACTTCCTGTTAATTTAGCTTTGGCAAAACTTTATTGAAAAAGTCATTTGCATGCTGCATGTGTTTTTATTGTGTTTCTGTAAATGCATTCAATTCTATGTAGAAAATTTGAAAGTAAAATGCATATTTATTTACTGCAAAAAGAATTTGACATTTTGCAGATTTCAGAATTGTTCCTAAGGTTAATAAAAGAAGGACAATGGGCATGAGATTTCTATATATCCCATACACTTTGCTGGAACTGTAATACAGGTCTAGGATTGGGCTCGGCTGTCCAGTTTCGAGTGATCATTAGTGATGAGCCACCCCTGAAGTGTTCGAGTTCGGTTCGGTTCGCCGAACAGCAGAATGTTCGAGTAACTGTTCGTCGAACAGGTCGAACACCGTTAAAACCAAAAACAGGCAAACAAAAACACATAGAAACACATAGAAAACACTTCAAAGGTGTCCAAAAGCTGACAATAAATATATATATATATATTTTTTATAGTTCATACACTTCTACATAGTATAATAGCCGCTAATTCAATTGCCGGCTTTTGTGAAAGTACAGACCCGACATGAAATGACACATGGTTTACATACAGTTAACCATGTCATTTCATGTACTTTGATATATGGTTTTCACTAACAATTACATGAGTGTATGTGTGCAAAATTTCACACCTGTAGGGGTTAATTAAAGGTGTAAATTCATTGACAAAAAATGCGTGGGCTCCTGCCCTATTTTCTCAACCAGACAGACAAAGCCAGCGAGTGGGGGCAAATAATAATAGCCTAGGGAGGGTGCATTTATTTTGT